>CM060948.1:87137271-87844771 GCA_030765055.1 Mantis religiosa
ATGTCTTCATTACGGAGTATAAAATGTAGATGCCATAAAACTCGAGAATGACTCTCCTGGTATATTAAAATACTTCTGTTCTATTAACAAATACCTATTTTGCTCGTTGTGGATCACAGAACATAAAATGATAAACTGTTTCTGTATTTGAATAATCAGAAACATAAAATATGGTAAAATGAAAACAAAACATTCCAAATCCTTTGTAGAGGAAAGCAGAAATAACATACACGGAGTATATCTGTTGTCCGGGAATTATTATATATTAGCATTATTCACAAAAATCCAACTAAAAAGAAGCCAAGTGATTTCCCATATCTTAAATTTTGTAGTACTTATTTACACTTTGCACATTACTATTATACCAGTGGCTAAGTTTTCAAAGAAGAGCAACTTTTCCCCAGTTTGGATCAAATTTTTTACTTCCTTGTGTACTGGCTTGTGCTCCCTTAGCCAGAGACATTTTGCATTTTGACTAAAAGGGGGACCACTAGCAGAAGTTCGTCAGGAGTAAGGTTCTGGTAGTGGAGAGGCGCTGATTGTGCTTTGGCATGCCATTGTGGCACGACACGAGCCACAGATACGTATAACGGACCTCGTCATTCCTGCCTTAAGAGAGAGGGAGAGAAAAAACACTGTTGTGATCGAGAGGAATAAGTAGCCACTACGCATGTTGGCGTACGTCTGCCACGATAATTACCGTATAAATAAGTAAATCAAATGCTCATTCTTATTAAAAAGGAAAAGTAATGCACTGAAGGTTCTAGTAGACTTGGGAGCTATATTTCCCTACATGTACAACGTTAAAGTAATGGCGCGTGATTATTATGTTTTCACCAAATCATCTAACTATATTGATCCTTCGAGAGTAAATTTTTAAGGAAAAGTCAGTAAACCGCGGTTTGGAAGGAGTCAAGGTACGCAACCTTAAGGAAAGTTGACGACTTGAGTTACAGTAGGGCGGTTCGACGCAAGTACATCCACCGTGTTTAATCGCATGAAGATTTTAATGAGCTCTGGCTCAAAACACCGCACCACAGCTGCCAAGTTTGTCGTGATGCGAGCTCCCATTTATATGCAAACAGCATTCTGCTTAACTCATCCCAAACTTTTGCAGAAGGAATACTGCTCGCCAAATCGCGCCATATTTGTTTACTGCTAGACATGCATCAGCAGTGGAAATGATCATGACTTTTCGGTGCATTAACCTGCAAAAGTATTTTTGTAGAAAGCAAAAACATAATGGCACAAACGGAGCTCTATATAGAGCCCACGATATCGTTAAAATCCTTCCAGTGTTTCCCAGAGGTTGACTAAACAAGAACGCACATCAGGTTAGCTGAGAAGCTAAAAATACTTTAGATCAGAGAAATATCAAAGGCACCTTACAGCTGCCTGTTCCAAGTCAAGTTAATGGGTCGGCTATGGTGTTCTGTTTAAGTAAATGTTTTCCGTGCAAAGTAAAACGAATAAAATGAATAAAATTGGGTCTTTTCAGGTCAATAACAGCAGTGTCAAGTCTACAAAAACAGGACTTTCGATTTGCCGATGTATTTTATTTACTTCAAAAGAATAAAACCTAAGCATAGAGAAAATAAACACATTATTTTGTAGAGAACAAAATTCTATATCAACAACATAAAAAAACTGCCAACAAAACTCTCACTTAAAGGTACGTTAGATGCAATAGTGCAACGAGAGCTGTAAACATGAAAATGGAGCAGCTGTTTTTGAGACTGTAAGGTATGCAATAGTGCTCGACAAGTCTATACTTCAAGGGCAAAACGTTGTGTTTGAATTTGTGGATCGTAATAGTTTTACTCTGTGATGATTTAAAAATAAAGGGAAGGTAACTTAAAAAGAAATCTGTAGTTGAAATTAAAGTTTGGTGGGTAGGTGCTTTGCAAATTTTAAAATAACCTTCCAATTTTGAGAAGTCAACAACTGGACCAAAGAGGTAAAATGCAGTAGACGCTGTCGTAGAGGGTTGAATATATGGTAGGGATAATTTCTGAGCGTCGTAAAATAACGTATTATTTTCGTCGAGTGCCATAGGTTATATACAAAAGGTTTGCCTTGATAGACCAAAGACTGTCGATTTGCCTTACAGATTGAAAGAAGGGAAAAACATAGAAGTAGCTTAAGTTTTTAGAAAATTTGGTATGGTTTATTTTTGAAATATTGTAAAACTATTGCCAAAGAACTCTTAAGGAAAATGGCACAATACCTAAATGTGATAAACTAGCGGAAGCATTAAGCACCAATACCAATTTAGCTTCATTTTTCGTTTCCAATCACCTTTCTCAAATCAAACCAGGGAGCCATCACTATTGTAACACCTGTACGCACTCGAGAGTTGGAGGCATAATTTCTGCTCTATGGGGACCTGTGTGCAAAAAATCGGGTGCGAAGTATACCTGAAAGGACCGGAAAATGAGTCCAGAATACGTAGAAACATCTAGGCATAATAACACAGCATTGTACGGGAGGACTTACTTATTCCTGATGTCCAGCGGTCCTCACATCGCACGCATAAAGAAACGCAGCTCGCCACGCCCGACACAGAGCTTATGAGGGATGTCCAGCAGCTACTTCCAAGTGATCTATGCGCCACTTTCCAGGTTTCAGTATTGGGCGTTACGGTTTTACTCCGTAGCAGATATTTTGTGAACATGGTTTATATCTAGCAGGTATTATACTATCAGATTATCAGGTGCGTAGCGGTATGAATACAGTGGTAGTTCCTTTGTAAGATGTCTCACCCTAAGTAGAAATATGCCAGTGCGTTCCTTATTCCTCCTGCGTTTCAAAAGCGACTAGATTGCCCTTAATCCTATATTAGAAACAAACAACTTCTACTCATCCATGCAATACGCTAAGATATAATCCATAAAATATGGGACCAACTCTAGTAGAATCATTTTATCACTCCCCATATAAAGGTACAAGCTATAGGAAACCCTTTCTAGAGAGGTTGTTCCCTCTTTCGATGTGCTCCTTGACAATCTTAACGTCGGTTGTACTTCCAAATTTTATTTTTTGTGCATTGTAGAATTGTTCGTTGGCTGCTAATATGAAAAACGTTTTTTTTTTTTTTTTCATACTCCGTCTATATCCCTGACCCGCCAACAAAATACAGATCACTCCTATGTTGTCTAGTTCTTCTGTCTTTACTTTTGATATCCTATCCAATTAATTCTTATTCTCAGCTGATCATGTTTACAGAATCATCTAATTAGAATTTAGCTTCTTAAGCAATTTTCCTTCGCCATCTTACTGTTCTAATTTTGGACACTGTCATCCAAATCGGCGCCCCCCATTCTTAACGTATTAATAAAATGTGTTGGTAACAAATGATCCACCCGGTGTCACTCATTTTGGGAGGTATGGGGTTTAGAAACGTATACCAGCAGTATACAATCAGTAAGTTCCGTTTAAATTACCACAGAGTATACGTACTTGCGTTAGTACACTTGTCGGACTGTCAGGTGCGTAGGTGTGAGGGATGTCGGCGACATGAGAAAGCTTGCAAATAGACTTCAATTCAACACTACAAGGTGAAAGATATAGGGTGTTAATGAACTGCACCGAAATAATTTCAACGATTGTATATTGACTAGTATAAGCAAGTTGAGATAGACCGCGGCTAAGAATAACGCAGTTAATTGCGTTAAACCTAACTGGTATCAGATGTTGATAGGTTGTTATTTGAACAAGGTAGGTAAAATTTTTTACTTAGAATGTCTTTAAAACTTCTTCCCGAGTATAGAAACATCGATTCTTAGTAGCTCGTTATTGGCATTCTCAAGGCTAAATGTCTCAAGGATCTCTCAAATCTCGAACTAATCACCTGGCAGTGCGACAATTAACAGCGATTAACTACCTTCTTGCATCCTGTAGCCTACTCTTGTGGTGTTTCCTCAACTGTTCTGGTGTCCCAATCCGTAACGCCAAAAACTGGGGTCCCAAAGGCCACTGGCTCGATTCAAATCATGTGGTTAAATTTTTTTCTTCGTCTTTTTAATACGTAGAACCCAATAGGAAAAATGGCGCGATTCGTAACTGAGAACATGAAGCTGATGTACAACAACACTAATGAGATTTAAACCATGTTCATCGAGCGGGATGGCTCAGGCGGTTTCATCTGTGACCCGCATTTGGGAGGCCCGGATTCGATTCCCGTGGCCGACCTACGTGACCCATGGGATTTTTCGGTTTTTTCCGTGTCGCTAGGCGAATGCTGGGTAGGTTAATTACATCTCCTGAAATTTCATCTCCATTATCATTTCATATCATCTCTCATCTGGTGGTCTCTTTCAGGGTAGAAGTGTCGGCGGGAGTCTCGGCGGTTCATGGTGGGATGATATGCTCTAGGAAAATACTTTCTCCTCCGGTAGGTTGGTTGCGCGTCTTCGCTCCTCTGCTGGGACAATTTCGTGACCGCCAGCCAGGGAACTTTGGGGCTCGGATCACCTGCCTGGGACCATTAAGGCTCGGCCACTGGGCTCGTTACCGTTCCGCTGTGGGGGAGCGAGTTCGTTGTCCTGGCCTGTCGGGTGAAGTCTCTATCCAAGTAAACTGTAGGGACCCTACCCTCTGTACTGCCATGGCTCCTTGTGTCGACCACCCTCTGTCTCCTTCGCCTCATCCTTCCTCCCGGGGGTGCCCCCAATTGGTGGCATAGGAACAATGGGCCCAGCTTGGTGGTCTACGTACCGAATCCCCTCCGTAATGAAATCCTAATCCCAGACCATGTTTATGCTGCCCAATGGAACAGTGAGTACATCCGTAGCTTGGCCGGCACGCTCTCCCAACCTCAAAACAATAGATTTCTTTTTCTGGGGTCACCTCAAATCTCTGGTGTATGAAACACTATTACCTCAGAAGAGGACCTAACTGCCCGAATAATAGCAGCATGTGACGTTATTCGATTCACCCAAAGAATTGCCCGTCTCGATAGCGTAGATGGTAGCGTGTTTGCCTCAAGTTCAAGAGGTCCTGTGTTCGAATCTCGATCAGGGTGGATTACCTGGATAACTTTTCTCCAGGATTTTCCCTCATTCTTAAAGACGAATGTTGAATAACTCTAAGCCTTATGGAACTTGGGCTCATTTGAGCATCATTTCACCCTTTTCATTCATCGTCCGATATGACTTGACTTTGGAAGATGTTAATTACACAAAAAAGGACATAACAGGAATTTTGAAAAGAGTACGACCGTCGTTCCTTCACCGCTGTCAACTTTGCTTTGAAAACGCAGGTATTCATTTCAAGCAGTTCCTATAAACCTGACATAAACAGTTGTATTTACTTTTATTTTATGTACATTCGTTCATCCTTTAATCTATCTCCCATTTAGACGTACAGCATGTGAAAGTATAATGCAGGAGTCAACCTTTGTTAGTAAGAATTGTAATTAATTGCACTAACAAGGTGAAATTGCTCCGCAATATACACACAATTATGCAAAAATTAAAAGCTTAGACAAAATATTTAAAAAAAACAACCAATCAACAAAATTAAAATATAATAACAAACAAAATAACCTTTCACTTGAAAACTAATGTCATAACCATTGAGTCATGGAGGGTAATCCGACACTTCTCTTCATTTTTGTGTGTTGTGGACTCGAGTGGTGTTATTCTTATCAGTGGTGTACTGGCAGTTTAGAAACTCATAGCCATAACTTCAACATTTGAACCAACATACCATAAGTCTCCTATCTCAAATTACTTCTTTAAGATATCTCCACTGGCTCTGCAAATATTTCGGTGTAGTTCATTAACATCCTTTATAGTCAAATCCAACAAACTGAAACATGCAACAAGGCCACTTTTTACGATAAATGGAAAAGTAGCTTCCAAATTTGGGGGGTCTCTTTTCATTGGCATGTGTTTCTATACTGTGAAGACTCCTACTTTTCATAATAGATAAATGACAAATAGTGTACATCATTTGAGCTAACCCTTCAATAATGAACTCTGTAGTATTAGACACATTTCTGCTACTCCTTTCCATAGCTTTTGGTATTCGTTACAACCTTTTAATACAGCAGCGCAATTTTACATTCTCATATTTTGTAGAAGACCTTTAGTGCAGCTCTGAGTAGTGATTCAGTTATGTTGCTAGAATGTATGCTATGCACTTTGTGCATGTACGTGCGTGTGGAATCCTTAACTAGCTTTCGTGCACATATGGGGAAGAGTGTACATTTCACTGCTTCCTGTTTTACACCTACATCCGCTCGACTTTGCTTAACAAGACGACTAAAATTAGTTTAGCGTTTTTGTGTGACATGACTGCACAAAATATTTAACTGGCAGCAATGCCGCCGTTTGTATGTAGTTATGGAGCCCTCACATCCAGCATACTACATGTTCTTATACATAATAATTTTATTTAATTATCTGTCTGTCTATTTATTATGATATAACAGGCCTAATTCCAATTAAAATGTTCACCATAAGTGTTTTGATACATACAGTAGTAACACAGCTAGACATTAGATTATTTTGTGTCCATTTACATCTTCCTTGTTTATTTATAGAAACATAGAAATAAGGAATATAAAAAATTATATAGAAAGGATAAATGTGTAGGACGCATTAGTAACTGCATTATTGTTTCTAATTACAACGCTATTTACTACCTTAGGGTTAGGATTACTACGGAGAGGATTCGCACTGCGACCAGTCTTGATCTGTTGTACGAATGCCGCAAGTGGGGCATCCCCGGGAGGAAGAATGAGGCGAGAGGAGACAGAAGTTGGCCGCCCCAAAGAGTCACGACAGTGCAGAGGTCATGGTCCCTATATGTTACTTGGATGTAAACCTCTCTCGGTAGGCCGGGACAACGGATATTCCCACCTTGTGGTTCGGAAGCGATCCCAGCAGGCTGTTTAGAGACCGGCAGATGACCTACCGGAGAAGGAAAGGGTTCACTCAGAGCAATCATCCTGCCATGCACCGCCGAGACACTTCTACCCTGAAAGAGACCACCAGATGAGAGAAGGTGGAATGGTAATGGAGAGGACATGAAGGTACAGGAAATTCGGGGGATGCAATCAACCAAACCAGCATTCACCTGGCGACCCGGTAAAACCCCGAGAAAACACACATAAGTCAGGTGTATCGAACCCTGGCCTTCCGAATGCGGGCAATAGACAAAACCACCTGAGCCATGTCACTCAGTAAATTAGGAGTTATATTGGGGTAAAGGGAGGTATTTTCGTGACAGGCAATTTCATGATACTTTTTCAAAGGGATACCACAGAGAAACCAGTTGGTGTCTTTCACTGTTGGTAGTTGACATATTTGTTCCTAGAGCTCAGGAGCTATCAGCAGGCGCGTTATCACCAGCTGGTTTCTCTGTGACATCCCTTCGAAAAAGTTATCACGAAATTGCCTCTGTCACGGAAAACCTTTACCCTACTCTCCGAAAAGGTAGTTAATTATGGCATGCTCGCCTTGGTAGCGTGGTGGTAGCGTGTCTGCCTCACGTTCAAGAGGTCCCGAGTTCGAATCTTGGTCAGGATGGGTTACCTGTATAAGGTTTTTTCAGGGTTTTCCCTTATCCTGAAAGACGAATGTCGGGTAACTCTAAGCTATATGGGCCCTGGGCTCATTTAAGCATCATTTCACCCATTCCATTCATTGTCCGATATGACTTAACGTTGGAGGACGTAAATTACAAAGAAAAATGGCATGTTAAGTCAGTTTGACTTATGTTGAAAATATCTACATAAAAATGAAGTTCGTTCTATAAAAACATAATTCTGTGTAATGGTGAATTTTTATGGACTTCAGTATTTACTGTGGAGGTGAAAAAAATCCTCTTAAGCCTGCTTATTTTACTGGGTACACAAAATAATAACTTTGCTGTAATATTAATATCATCAATAATCGAATGGAATATTTTTCGCAGTAATATTACTCCCGCAATATCTCTTAGGCAAGTACATATAGTAATATCAACAAATCAAACAACCAAACAAAGAAAATAAAATATAACGATATTTGCAGCTATTATCTTCAGAAGAGTTTCAGAAAAAACTGAATTTCTATTACCTCTTGTTAAAGCATATGACTGAAACAGCAGAATTAAAATTTGACAATACTACGATTAAACAAAGAAAGAAAGGTTATTTAAGCAAATGAACATTTAACTAAACCTGACAACCGCCCAACTACACTCGCGAATTTTCAGGAGCGGCGTTTCTGTTTTGCTTAGGTGGGCAAATAGCTCTCGTCCATAATCATGAATGCACAGACACCGTTAGCGATATTACAAACGAAGGCTTATCGGCCTGTTTCAGGGGCGTGATGTTTCTTGAAATCCTCTATTGACCGCTTAGTTCAGTGGTAGACAAACATAGTTCAATTGCTTTATGAAGCCGAAATTTATGGTTGAACCAAAAAATGTTGTTTGTAAATTTTGAAATCTTTGTTGAGAATTGAAACAAAATGTTAAAACTTTTAAGTAGTGAAGTGTAAGTGTAGTTATTGATGGAAGAAAACTAAAGAGACCTACAGTTTATAGACGAAAAAAATTAAAATGCGGAGTGGTTATTAGGGGGAAGAGTTAAACTTCCCGAAGACATTACTGGGAATCTTCTCTCTCAGCAAAGAAAACGCATTTCGGAGAACGTTGTGAAAATGTATTTTTCAATTTATTAGTTGTGTTTGTGAAGTCAATACAATACTACAAGTGTTAACATTTCATTAATTTATGAGAAACAAAAAACATCGATCCGAGACCACGTCCAAGTGATTAATATTTTGTGTCCACCGACTGCAGTTAAGCTGGGAAAGGAAGTTAAAAGTCCATTATCAAACTTTTGTATATTACAAAGTGGTCACAATACAACACAACCTGGCGCAAATCGTGAAATATAATATTGAGTATATTTCAATTATTAAAAATTGGCGTCCCATTGCGGCAAATTATAAAAGAAAATAAAAATTATATTACACCTATACAGGACGTTAATGTTTGTTAGCATATTTTACTGAAATGTAGCAGTTTTGGGACAATTTGTAAGCTTAATATGGAGCAAAATACATTGGAAAGTAGGTTTCAAAGTGAACCCACTAAAACTTTTGGATGTGGAAAAGCTGCTAGCCAAGCATTTTAGAAGTGAATGGAAGGAGAATCCCCATCTTAAGTGGTATTCTGATATCATTCAAAGTTGAAGTAAAAATGACACGGAAAATACTGTTGAATGTGACTGCTTTTATAACTATTGCACTGAACCATACATTGTCTGCACAGAAAGACAGTAAAATAATGGAAAGTGCATGGTATATATCACAATTAAAAAGAAATATGTTTTTAAATTTGTAATGCTGTAACTGAAGCTATTATAATAGTTGCTATAAAACATTAACATTCATTGCATTCAATCAAAATTCATTTCCTTAACCTGATAATTCTTTGTTTCAAAAGCGGACACTTGCAACTATGTTTGTTTCAAAAATGCACATCAGCTAAGTTTAGTTTCAAATGCGGACATTGCATATTTTACACACGTTTTATAGTGTACTCAAACAGTATTTTTAAGTGGAGTCATTGATTATTGTGCTGTTAGAGCTACAAACATGCCTCTAAAAATTTTCAGGTTACCAAAATGAAGTTGTAATAGTAAAACACAAATACCTCTCTCGTGAAATATAATGTCAATGGCTCTTGTCTATCTTTGAAACTAGGTTCCTCAAGTATCCGAACCATACTTTCGGGAGGATTCGGCTTTGATTCTCCTTGAACATTCACCCTGATATTGGTTTTATCGCGATTTTTCTACGAAATATGCAATTCTTGATTAGATTACACATTAGAACAACTTTATGTCTCAATTCCTTTCCTTCCAACTTTTACGGTGGCAGAATATGACGCGGTGGACGCCAATACGAGAAATATGCAGAAGTTTTTTGTTTCTCCCTGCCATGTAACCTCCGCGCCAAAACAGTCAGTAAACAGAGACTATCGAAAGGGTGGCCTAGGGCATCATATCCGGAAACGCGATGTTACATGGTTTACCCTGGTCACCGTCAGAGCTGGTTTTCCTGCGTGTTCTCTCATCTCATCGTTTAATTTTAAGAGATTTAGTATGAGCAACCAACACAGATATGGGCACAGTGATGGTATTCTTCTCTTTTAATCCTTCTCTTCACCTCTTAAATGTTATTATCAGATAAGCAAGTATATTGCAAGTATATGCAGTTAACTTAAAACCCACCCCCACCTTAGTTTCCAAGCGTCATTGAAAGTCTATGTGAACATCAGCAGTTTTCTTTCGACGGCCATATTTGCTGTAGTATAGAATTATGAACTTTACGTTGAAGTTTATTTTACAATATAAAATTACAACTTATTCAGTAGATGCGGCAGATTTGCGATATTTCTCTGCATGGAATTCAGAAAATGCTTCGATAGCAATAACGTCAGGATGTGTTTCTAGTTATAGCCCAGAGACGGACCCTGTTAAATATAGCTAACATATTTCTTGGTATCCCGCAGTACTTCCTTTGGGTTCTAGACATATGGAAATTTAAAGCAGGCATTTTTCAAGAGGCAATTAATCGTTTTAACAGGATTGCAACATTTGAATATTGTTACACTATGTGCTTTTCCAACATCTTATAGATTTGTTTGCATACTCCGTTTATGCAATACGCACCCTTTATGTTTATGAGCAATTCCCAAAAATGTTACTCTTCCTGCATCTCCCATTTCCCAGATGTTACCAATACGTTAGTTAAAATCCGTACTGAACAATCACAAATAATTTGCAGCTGGCTATAACTGTTAGAGTCCGAACTAAAGTTTATTTAGAGTTATCTTATCTCAATACAGAGGCTGTAATCGTCTCTGCAATAAGGCGAACAAAGCATTGGAATCAACAACTGCTTCCAAGTACATTTATTGAGATCGATGAGCCCAGAAGGGGCAATGCATATCAGCTGGAGCAAGGAAGTAATCACATAAATATCACTGCTAGTCCTGGGACCTATTCTATATTCATTACTGGTTTACAACATTACAAACTTATTAATTTATATAACAGTAGAACTACACTTAGGTTATTTGATACACCTTGTAGAATGGTTCGAACTACAGATATTTATTTGTACCATTTACACACGTCCTAGAGCTAAGCTATAGTTATCTTAAAAGTTTAAAGGTAACCCTTAAGTACGTAATATTTGATTAGAAATTAACTAACCATTCCAGTAAAACAATACATAAGAATTAGTAATCTTAAGGATACCATAATACTTGATACTCAATAATGATCCTGGATACTCACTTTGCAAAATGCTGTAAATGCTCTGGCTTGTTCATTGAATATTGTTCTATCTCTAGGTTTTCTGTATATCAATGCAATTAACTATTTTGGTTTTACTTATCATTTCCTCATGTCGTAGCATTATGCACTGAAAGCGACAGAAAACACATATACAAATTTTTCAATAGAGATTCTCTAAGCTTCACTCGGTGTATGAAGGTACAAGCTTCTTTGAATTTGTTTTTTGTGACTTACCACCAAGCAAAAGTGCTCTTTCTGTATACTTTAGACACCGCTTGTGCATGTGCAACTCAACTTTGTTTTTACTAGACTATCACTGTGGCACATTAGTAACACTCTTTAAATAAATTAGGCATGTGGGATTGGTCGTCAGCAGCGTTTGACTTATGAAAGGCTAACTGTGAAAGGAAAGAACAAATATTTCTATGCCCTGTATTATCTCAAGTCTTAAGCTCTGATTTGTTTCTATAGTTTCTACTGGATTCAAATAATTTGGAAACCGGAATAGTTAAGTTTAATAGCTAAGATTGAGTCACCGGGATACGCTAATGAAAAACTGTGATTTAGTGCGTCAGCTAAATCACCTTCGCTGAAAGCTCGGTTAACACTGTGTGTTGCACGAGCAATTCTCTTCCTTCCCTCATTGTTTTGCATGTTTGTTTAGACAAGATTATGGAAAGTTGCATTCATTCACTCACAGTATCCGCAGTTAAGATCTATCAGGAACTTAGTTCAGCAACTATTTGAGAACATCTGAGAGGGATAATGTGAAGTTTCGGCGTTTCAAAGTCCTTTTCTGGCGTAAAGTTAAGCGCAACAGGCTAATATAAACTAACGTAAACACTGTAATAAAAGTATGGAAAAGGTAATGAATTCAATCTCAAACTATTAGACACACTTTGACATCATTGTGCATTCGAGGTATCGAGATCTCATTCCAGTGAACAACCGAGTTGTTGAGATTAAGAGCAGTACTTCTCTATCTGGAAGATGATAGTAAATCCAGCAAAATATGTCTAAAGGGAATGGTTTCCTAATTATTTCTACCATCTTTAAGTTCATAAACGAAAGTCAGAAGACGAGAGCGGGTAGAACTCCCGCTATGAGGACTTAACGGTTTAATAATATATTATTATGACAGGGCTGCAATCAGCATACCCCTGGTCTTTTTAAGATACAGGATATTTTCACATCCTTATTGGAACACAGGAATCTTAGCGTTATTAGCTTCTGACAACATTCACGTTACTTTGTGGAAAATGGTCTCCTTTGTTGCTGGCATTTCTGTGTATGAACAGCTATATAGTGATATAAAAAGCATCCTACGTATTACTAAGCTTTCTTTACCTATGCTTTGTCCACGGAAGAAATGAACAACAATTAATATTGACCAGTTTATCAAACTATTGTGTACTATAGAACCTGACAAATACCAAAGAGCACTGTCCTTTTCAATCGTATACTATCTTAAATTGCTTTCCTTACCATGATTTGCAGCCCATAATTTTCCAACCGCGCTAAATAAGCCATCAGCACACGCAATGTACATTCGCATATCATAGGACTCAGAAATAATTATAGAATAGGATTACGATTACTACGGAGGGGATTCGGCACTGCAACCAGTCTTGATCAGTTGTACCTATGTCCCCAAGTGGGACATCCTTGGGAGGAAGAGTGGGGCAAGAGGAGATAGAGGGTGGCCGTCTCAAGCAGCCACGATAGCGCTGAGGGCAGGGTCCCCATGTTTTACTTAGATGGAAACATTCCTCCCAATATGGTTTGGAAGTAGTCCAGTAGCCGGTTGGGAGACCGGCAACCGTTCTACCGGAAGAAGTGGTTCATTCAGGGTATATCATCCTGCCATGCACCGCTGAGACACTCGCCGAAAAAAGCCCATGGAATCCAAGCCTCGCGAATGCGCGCCACAGAGGAAACCGTCTGAGCCATCCGGCTTGGTAATAATTATAGATTCTCTTACACATGTTTTCCATAGTGATAGTTTTGAGTCAAGTGTTTGTATCTCTTCATTTGACCACTCTGCACGACATGTGAACGCGACGCTCAATGTTTGGATATAATGACAAAGAAGAAAAGTAGTGGAAACGGATTCTGAAGTGGATGAAAGAGAATTTAAATGTGGTTAGCAACTTTTCTTTCCTTTCTTTTTTTCCTTTTCATCATGGCGTATCAGCTCGAATCGAGCCTAAGCCTCCCAACCCGACTACCGACCTTAGGGTCACATACGCAATGCAGACTTGGACGATCATTCAAACAATACGGGAGGTGTGGTGGCCATATCGGAACCCTCGGCTGGAAAATTAGCATTCTAACTGGGTTTCGCACCTCAAAATTCCACAGTGCTGATTTAGCACCGCTCCTATCCGGGACCTAAAACCCGCAACCCCAAGGGTGGTATCGAACCCGAGCACATTCCGTGAGAAGCAAAGTGCAACACTACATCCTACTATGCCAAGTAACCAATACTTAGTTATTAAATTTCTATGAATTGTGATAGTCTACCGAATATATGGCCAGAGCCAAATTTCAGTAAGCAAACCATGTGCAATGTTTGGATTGGATATGTTTTTGATCGGATACTGTACGGAGGGATTCGACACTGCGAAATGCCTTGACCTATTGTAATTATTCCCCAGGTGGTTCATCCCAAGGAGGAACGATGAGACGAGAGACAGAGGGTGCCGACCCAAGGAGTTACGACAGTGCAGAGGGCAGGTCCTTACTATTTACCAGTTGGAAAGTCGCCCGGAAGGCCAGCACAATCGACATCCCACCCACCGTGGTTCGGAAACGGCCCACTAGGTCGACCTGGAGATCGGAAACCGCCCTACCGAATGAGGAAGTGTTTACCAGGAGCATATCTTCCTACCATGCAGCGCCGAGGCACCTACTAACACTTCTACGCAGATAAGAGATGACGTGAAATGATAATGGAGGAAAAATAGAGGGGAAGGAAGCTTAGTGGATGTAATTAACCTACCCAGCATTCACCCAGTGACCCGAAAAATCTCCCAAAACATGGATCAGGAAGACCGGGCATGGGAATCGAACCCGGAACTTCTGAATGCAAGTCGCAGACGAAACCGCTTGAGCCATCCCGCTTGGTATGTACAACGTTTTCTTAGCATATTACCAAATAAATTAGGTGAAAATATTTCATTTTTCGCCGAAAATATTATACCATTCAACTCTAGTAAGACATATCCCATTTTGTTTTCGACATTTTGGTTTTCGACATTTGATTTACAATGCATTATTTCAACACCAGCATAGCAGTGACATGGCAATGAACGAAGCATTTTCATTCAATAGAAATGGTTTTAAGCAGTTAAACAGCATAAAGAACGGTAACATTTCCCTTTACGCCAACGTTTGCTTGCGTCTTCATTATTATTTCCTTTTTCTTCCATTCCAAAGCTCCTTTAGCAGCTCCCTAAGTAGTGATAGTTTATTTGTGTCGTTAATCAGATATTGTGAAATTCCTATGAATCAACACCGTTGCTTTACACCTTTGTCCTTTAAAAGCTCTATAGAACTTGACATTCTTTGGAACCATCTTATATCTGAGCGAAATTATGAACGTAAATATAGAGCAAAATGGTTACTACATAGTTAAGGTTTAAGCAGCTTAAACATTCGGGAGGTATTGGATTCGGTTCCCGTTTCACTGGGCACTAAACTGGAGTTTCTCGTGGTCTTCTCATTTCGGTAGCTGAATGCTGGAGTGACTGTCATTCAGCCACGATTTCTTTTGTCATCCATTTCAGTAGCTTCATTTTCTTGTCACAGTTGGAGGGTCAGCCTATGGCTTGGAGGTGTATGGTGTTTGAATTTGCTTTGTGCAACAGTCTGTCTAGACGTTCGGTAGCTTCGGGATTTACATTTAGAGACGTTAGGGACCCCGGTCTCTCTAACCTTCACTTCAGCCCGGAGGTTCACTAGATACAATAGACTTCATGCATGGATTGCTATACGTGCACGTTTTCTTGAGCGCTGGTTTTACGGTGTGCTGCGGTCAGAGGGGAAGAGGAAAGAGCTAACGCACCCTTGTTTCTGCAGGGTGGTCAACCAAGAACAACACAATTCAGCAAAACCCGTGTAATATAAGCAAAGATATGCGCCGGAAGTGTGAGATGAGAGGACAGCGAGTAAATTTAACCCGATCCGAAATGCTGAATATTTATATAGTGTGACTTTCTGGGTTCGTAGAATTAAAATTCCAAGTTGCAGAAATTCAAACTCCTTTATTTGCGTATAAATACACCTCGTCGCAGCAGAATTACGTCACATACACAGTTACAATCTTCCAGCTCGTCTGCCGTAGGTCCACATTGCACTCACTATCCCGGCTCCTTGCCGTAAACTGAAACTAACTTGTCTAATGCATCCTTATATACACCAATTGCAGTATCTAGAAGTTTCCCGACTATTAACGAAGCATCACGGTCTTTCAAGGCGACAGGAAAAGGGGAAAGAAACGGTCCAGTAACTTCAGGACTCTCCTCACTCCGTCTTTCCTCGGCACGTCATTAGCACTGCGCATTGGCGTAGGCGTGACTTTAACGCTATCCGTCTCCCTCACTCCCCGCTTCTCTCTCTCTCTCTCTCTCTCTCTCTCTCTCTCTCTCTCTCTCTCTCTCTCTCTCTCTCTCTCTCTCTCTCTCTCTCTCTTGCCACGTAATAGGTGCCTCGCGACAATACTTATTAAATTATGCAACACATTGTATTAGCGTATAATCTTCTAGATGAGCAAAGAAGTGAGGACATTCGAAAAGAATTAAATATATTTAAGCTAACGGATAGAATAAAACAATATAGAAAAAACTGGAAGGAACATCTCGACAGAATAAATGATAGCTGCATTCCAAAATTAATTTTAAATTACAATCCATTAGGTAAGTGAAATATTGGAAGACCAAGAAAAAGATGGGTACAGCATTTTTAATTTAAAACACATGAGAACGGAACGAGCCTTGATGGATTAAACCGTGAAAATTTGGTCGTCGTCGTCGTCGTCGTCGTCGTCGTCGTCGTCGTCGTCGTCGTGACTTATCCCTTGACCACGGAGGCCGAAAGAGTGGGAATAGGATAACAGCAGTTTAAACCATAAAAATCCTTTAATAGCCGGTCGCTAGGTGGTGACTTTAAACTTCAATCTCTTTGAATAGCAACAACATAAAAATCGACTTACTATTTGAGAGGCGTATATTTATTGCAGAATTTAAACAAAAAACAAGGAACATAGCGAAAATAATTGTCACTGCAAAAGTAGTATATTTTAAACATATTGTCTGTTTTAACAGACCTTCATTTTTCGTGTAGTACTGCTTTGTTTATTTCTTACTTGCACCGGTTAAGCAGAAGTCATACAGAAAGAAGAGGATTCCAGAAGTTACTCCCAGAAAATTCAAGATAGGCATTTATTATGTCATGAACATACCTTTAACGTGTGGTATTTTAATTAAAACCGTTATAGCCGTTTGAGAAAAAATGTTCTACACTTCCACTTGAACGGTAATTTGTGGTTGGGGAATTTTCTTGAAAATCGTGTCGTGTTTTCGGAAGACGCTGAAACTAAATAATAATTTTGGTTTCAAACCTTGAATTTTCGTTTATAAGCTTTGTTGTTCACAAACAGACAAAACAGGACAGGACATACAGATATAAAAGCTCACGTAAAGACACAATCTCCAAAATATGATTTTTGTGTGATTTCAGGGAGCCTCAGAAGATATTTTTGATGAAATCTTGACATCAGATGTTTGAGAGGAATACATTATTTCCCTTTTTACTAAACTTAATAGAAAAAGTAAAACTGATTTAATTTGGTACGAGACTTTTAAATTCCTCTGAGAGTATGGAAGGGAAGAGTTTTAAACACCGTTGGTATCATGTTACCAAAGTCTTTACACCCTTTTGAAAACTGAGATGAGCGAACATCATTACTGCACAGACTAAAACGTCTGGCTCTAATCAACACACAGCGTTGGTTTGATTTTCATTTTGACACTTGAGCAACACCTCTCTGCATTTTCCCATTCGGGAAAAGTTTGAAGATAAATAGACCATGGTTTTGTTTGAAAAAGCATTTGATTACCATTTCCAAATGCCACAGAGAACATTTTTGTGTAACTAGGCTAACCTTTTGATGTTTCAAATAGTTGCAGAAAGACTCCGTCTACACAGGAAAATTCACATGACTCCGGGTTTCACCCGAGTTTTTAGCATTAGATATATCTTCACATATAGCTCAATTTATACATTTCTCCGAACTAATCAGCTAAATATCCATACATTCATTCGTTCCTTTGTTCGGTCTGAATAAACTGATTAAGACCTTAGAAAGAGCAAAGATACCAGAAAGAGCAAGCAGACAAATTTAATTTTTAATTTTTTTTATTTACGTCCTCCAACGTTAAGTCATAGGTATCGGACGATGAATGAAATTGGTGAAATGATGCTCAAATGAGCCCGGGGACCAGATATGTTAAGAGTTACCAGACATTCGTCTTTCAGGATAAAAGAAACCCTCGGAAAAATCTTATCCATGTAACTCACCCTGACCGAGATTCGAACTCGGGACCTCTTGAACTAGAGTCAGAGACGTACCATCTACACTACCAAGGTGGGCAAGCAAACCGTACCAAGTATGAGTTGTATATATCAGTCTCTTAAGTGCGCTTACCTTCACTGCAATTTAAATTATTTTTCAGTAATTTCGGCCTAAGTTGCAACATTGCAGCAGTGGCTGAAGGACTGACCTTGTTTACATCACTGCGCATATCCCAAGATGGTTCACTCATTTGCCAATTATCTTCGTTATGAAATATTAACATATTACTTTCTCTAATTGAGCGCTTAACTAAAAATTACACTCTTTAATTGTTAGACCCACACATTCAAAGGTTTTCTAAATTAAGTTACATTCTTTCCCTTTTCGCTTTCTATTTCCTTAAATTCATAACTAGAAATAGTATTCCCTACTTCATAAGCATGTTAAACTATTTTATCTCATAGCTATGAAGTAGAATAACCATCTGGTTACTGATTTAAGGTAACGTACCTGTGAAGGTTCTTAAAAACTCTCAGCATAAGTTGCATATTTTAAGAAGTAATTATATTTTAAAGTTCTTATGGAAGATTGGCACACAATGGTGTAGACACAAAATACTTAAGTTCCAGCAACAACAAAAAAGTTGCAGTTAAGAATTCTAAAGTCACTTCACTACCCTGCAAAGAAATATATTCTCTTCATAATCCTTTTAGTGCTCTTGCGTAGAAGGCATTCCTTTTACATTTCTCGTAAAAATCTCGTCGAGTTGTCAATATAGCTCTATTTTCAGTGAACATGAACATTAGAAACTTTCTTTAAAACATGAAACGGCATATAAGGTATTTACATATATGCATTTATTTTCTAAAGCAATTCAAGTCTTATTTGAAAGTCATATTGGTAAAGCTGGTATATTTGGGATGTGATATTTCTATTTCATTTCAAAGTGTTTTAAGCTACACCGCAAACAGCATTGCCACTTGATCATTAGAAGCAGAACATTTATGCTTTAAACGAGCTGCACAAATAACTGATACAGAAATGTTGAGATTTTTTTTATAGGATTATCACAACTACTGGTTTAATGAAACAAATCAATTGCTTAAAAATGCTGAAATTTTAAATTCATAGGTTGGCAACCACAACTTATTAGCTTAAACATGTTCCTTTGTTCCTTTGTTCATAATAATTTTACATATGTATCTGTTGTGTATATTTCAATTAAACCCCAAGCATTTTGCTGAAAGTGGTCCCCAGCAGGTGTTAATGAAACACCACTACCACACTTATTATGGTTTCCGTATAACTGTAATCAATTTTCAGAAGCAACGGAGAAGGAGCAGGGATTCCACGCTGCGGTTACTTTACTTTACCCATCAAGTGTAATTTTCTCACTTGCCTGCAAGTAAAGTGTGCTTTTGGAATTTCAGAGAATCCTCCTAAAATTCGATAAAGGTAGAACAAAGGCGTTCAGAAACATTTTCAAACACATTAATTTGCGGTTTAAAGCATAATATGCTCGTGGCATAATATTATATATCCCCTTTAGAACAATACTCACTATGTGCCCTTCTCTCACTTCTGAGGATTCCTGTTGGCCGTTACGAGAACAAACCTTTGTATTTGGCAACTAAATGCGGTTTGACGAGCATCGGGTGTACAGTCGAGCTGAGTTGAGATACTAGACAGTTAATAGTGACAGCTGAATTGAATATAGCTCATTGGATAGTGCACAACTGTCACGGTGAACCGCCTACTTTCCACAGGGCACTCCACAGGATACTCATAAGCTCCTTATGTATATCCTAAATAAAATGAGAACGTTGTAGAGAAGGAATCTACTTGAAACTACCAAAATGAATCTTATGGAGCGGGCAGGTGGTATACAAATAATTACACCGTTCAGCATTTCAAAATTTATCTTCTATTTCTTTTTTTAAATCCGATAGGTGATCCTAAACGGAGTTTTTGTGTTGAATCTGAAAATAATCTCCATTTTCTCCCTTCATGTCAGGTTATAAAAATATGCATAAGTAGCAGAAATAAAATTAAAGATTTGTGAAACGTAATAAAATTACATTCAACAAGAATTTTGTATGAAAAACTAGGCCATAATTATAATTTCTTTCCCATTAATTACTCATTAATTAATAATAATTATAAGCACATTCATAACCACACATCAATATTGCACTTCAAATTTTCTCTTTTGACCTTCTCGCATGTTGTTAAGAGCAGTTCCTTTTTAACATCCAACACTATTCCGCCATCGTGTGAACACTCCACTTTTCCATTCATACCTCATTTCCACATTTATTATATACTGGTGAAATATTTCATTCCGTTCCTCACTAAAATCTCCTAAATTACCAGGGAAATAATTTAGATGGGAACGAATAAAATATATTTTGTGTCTCGTTTTACAACCAATCTGTTTAGAACTTTGTAACATCACTTTTACCGAGTCGGATGGCTTAGGTGGTTACATGTGTAGCCCGCATTCGGGAGGCCCGGGTTCGATACCCTTGGCCGAGCTACCTGACCCATGCTCTTTTTCGGGAGTTTTCCCGGGTCGCTAGGCGAATGCTAGGTAGGTTAATCACATCTCCCGAATTTCCTGTTCCTCCACTTCATCTCTATTATCATTTCATATCATCTCACATCTGGTGGTCTCTTTAAGGGCTGAAGTGTTGGCGGGTGTCTCGGCGGTGCATGGCACGATGATATGCTCTGAGGAGAACTACTTCCTCCTCCGGTAGGTCAGTTGCTGGCCTCAGCTTCTCTGCTGGGACCATTTCGGGACCGCCAGCCAGGGACCTTTGGGACTCGGATCGCCTGCCTGGGACCATTAGGGCTCGGCTACTGGGCTCGTTGTCGTCTCGCTGCTGGGGAGCGGGTTCGTTGTCCTGGCCTGTCGGGAGAAGTCTCTATCCAAGTAAACTTGTAGGGACGCATCCCTCTGTACTGTCGTGGCTCCTTGGGTCTGCCGCCCTCTGTCTGCTTCGCTTCAACCTTCCTCCTGGGGGTGCCCCCAAGGAACAATGGGCCCAGCATGGTGGCCTACGTACCAAATCCCCTCCTTAATGAAATCACAATCCCAGCATCACTTTCACTATATTAACATAATTTTGGTCTTTTTTATTTCCAAGGAAATTAAAATTAACGTATTTTATGAAAGAAACTCCAGGCATTCTTAACCATTCGACTCATACACTCGAATTGAATGTTCATTATTAGTGTTAGAATTTGTGGGCCAACGAATAAACCTCCTTTTAATTTTTTTCAAAGGATAACGTAGGAAATGTAGCACAAAGCTATTTAAAACACCCTCTGCCTTTATCTAGAGCTTTCGCAAATTGTTTCATTAAACCTAGTTTTACATGGAGAGGTGGCAACAATACTTTTGAAGGATTAATAGGATGTTCACTATTATTTTTTTTTTTCGCCCGGTGTTAATTTAGTCCTAACGGCCCTGTTCCCTTTCCCAATATTCTGACCTAGCTCTGTTATCCCAAATACAGTACGAAAACCATTACGTCTAGTATGTGGAGAGTCCAAGATTACTGGAGTAATAGTACAGTAATCGTGGAATCTCCACATACTAGACGTAGATGGTTTTCGTATTGTAGTTCTTATAACAACATTTTGACATCTTTATAGGACTCCTTTAAAATAAAAGTGTGCACCACAGGATTGAAAGGATGAATGCTTCCATTATAAGGCAAAACACCTTTAAGAGTTTTTGAGGAGAATCTATGAAGAACCGCCACTCTTAGAACCGCTGCTGAAGCCGCGAAGGTATGCCGGTCCCCCTATTAGCGTTAAGAACTGCGTTATAACAATTTATGACATGACTATTTTGTAATTTCTCAACTCTAGGAAAGAAAATGATTTGAAAAATGTATGAATTTATCTGTACTTAGTGTTCAGTATGGAAGTTTTGAATCTCAAAGTAGCCATTGTTTGGCCAACTCTTATGGCTGATGTACGTTATCTATTCTGGAAAACCCGGGTTCGATCCCAGGCGACCGCAAAGTGAGATTTGTGATGGACAACACGGCGTTGGGACGAGTTTTCTCCGGGATCTGCGGTTTCCCCCACCATCTGATTCCACCGTTGCTCCATCTTCATCTTATGTATCATCAGTGTCATTGCCTGCGGTGCCGTATGTAGTAAAAGCGGGCGTTAAACACTACACATTTCATTTCATTTATTCTGGAAAACCTAACAATTTCTGGATACGTTGTGAATTTATGTGCAGTAGAACAACGCATTATTGTTATAGCATTAGCTACTTTGAATTATAAAATGAAGGTGTTTATAATATTAATAAAGAAGCTAAAATAATAATTATAAGATAAAGAGTAATAAGATAGTATAAATATAAATAAGGTAAATAATAATAAATAATAATATAAATAAAATATAAAATATAAATAATATATGAATGAATATCAGTATCCAAAGTGGGTACAAAATTATAAATAATACAAGCACAGAATAAATGTCAAAAGTTCAATTTTTATATGGTGTGAGAAGAATTCCGTAGATGGTAATAGAAAATTCAAAACATTCAGCTATGTAACAGAAATACTTGAACACGAGGCATGGGAAGTCTGCACAGTAAAGCCTTATGAATCAATAGCATTACCAGAAGTCAGGGATGAAAAATATCAGCCATGCGCAAGAAATATGCTTCTAGAATGCATTTAACTGAAATCAAACTTCTAAAAGCTGTGACAACTTGTCTAATATTAATTAAATGAAATGCCGAGGTGTGAAGAATTTGAAAAAGAAGTAAATTATATAATGAATACTACGCAAAAATCCTGAACAATATGTTTCAAGAATGGTACTATACAAATATGCTAAAACAGGTCCCCAGGACCAAATTGTAGATAGGCGTCATAGAACACCAATAAAGAGATGACTGAGATAATTTGTGGCAGTAGAGAACTAAGAAGACGGTTTCATGAATATGTGTTATAATTTCTGTAAAAATTAATAGATAGAAAATAATGTTAATGGTGTATAAAATTTAATAAAATAACACGTAAAAATTTCTTTAACCTGCCGCTTCCATCTGCGATACATCCAAACTCAGTTCTCCTGCTAAGAACTGGTCAAACAAAGACAACCAACCATTCCAATCTCTCGCAACTCTGTTCCTGTGTAACGAACGAAGCACACACTGGACCGGCAATCGGTCATTTCCTGACATCAAATATCAACGTTCAGAGAGACTTCTCAATCCGAATTTTTATCTGTAAGGTTTTATATCTGTAGATCAGTAAGGTATAGTTTTATCCCAGCCCAAAAGCAAGGTCATGTACATGTAATTACATTGTGTGACGTGTACTTCCCTTTGTCGTTTTGTAAAGTCTTTTTCCTATGTATATGGACGGTAACTAGCCAATCATAAGCTCCGTTAAGTCAGTTGTCAAATCTTGCTTTCATTTTGAACCTGATGACAACATGCGTACACTAGCAATAGTATTTACCAAAAGAAACAAGCACCGACACAATAAACATGGGCTAAAGCCACTAACGTTCCGGAACGAGGAAGTCGAATGGAAGGACTCAATCACCTACTTAGGTGTGACAAAATGCGTACACTATTTTGTGACTTCCACAAGTATCCCAATTTTTGCCCTTTTATACATTTTTACATATATTCCTTTTAAACATAGTATTTATATGTATTTATAAACAAAAATAGTGTCTTTGAAGATTTGACATTTTTACCAGCTTTAACTGCTTACTGACAACCTCAATCTATTTACAGGAAACTCTAGTCATCAATAGTTGAGCTTAAAAATTAATTTACTGATATTCTTCTGTTCTAAAGTGGCAACAGCTTTATTTTAAACAGAATCCCCTACAATTTTGAACATATTCGGACGACTACGAGGAGCTATACATTATGTAAAGCTAAGGTACAACATTTTGGAAAAAAAAAAGAGAAACATCACAATGAGTCTCACATATGCTATCAGCTCCTCTGCTCTGGGACAGTTAAATGTTGCACGACACTTATTTTAATTTTCAATGAAATAATAAATACATACACAGGAAACGTTCCTAGATAATCAGACATAATAACAACTGAAGAATGATAAAATAAGGGCGGCACGGTGACCGAGTGCTTAGAGCACACGCCAAGGCGAACCTGGCTCCATCCCAGGGGATCTATATGGAGTTTGCAGTGGACAAGTAGTGTCTGGACGTGTATTCTCTTCCAGTTTCCCCTCCCATTCATTCCATATATGCTTCATGCTTTCGTTTCATCCATTCGGCCCTCATTACACATCAGCCCCTTCTTCACTCTCTCATACCAGGATTTGGACATATCCCCTTTCCTAGCTTTTCTCTGATCCGAGTGTCACTGTTCCGCTACAGGCACCTGATCCCTGGCGCCAACTTTTTAAGTCATCCATACCAGAAAAGCAAACAGAGAAAGAAGAAAAATATCAATTTAATAGTTTTATCACTTTTAATCAATTTTCACAGGTCGGTTTCCTTAGCAGCAGACCTACGGCAAGCTCCGCCTACTGTGCTTGTCGTCCACTGTGACTAAAGCGTCCTTATAAACCAAGTTTAATTTATCAGTCAGATTTAGGCTATAGTTCTTACCTTTTATGCGAATTAAAAACTGCAATCTTCAATAGAATTCCCACTTAGCTTAACCTGACTTCATCCTTCGTTTAATTAATAACCCTATTTTGTGATATTGCTGTTATATTTGAAGAATTGTGCGATATTCGGATATTTTAAAGATCTCAGTGGCCCAGAATTTTCACAAAGAGACCTAATCACCGTAAGGCGTGGAACGACCATGAATTCTTAATCATATTCCTAGTTAAGAAGCAGTCATCAATTGATTTGTTGAAAATTCGAAACAGGATACAGCATGCAGGTAGATGGCATGAAGTGCAAAACTATATTTTATTACCTTTAATAATAATAATAATAATAATAATAATAATAATAATAATAATAATAATAATAATAATAATAATAATAATAATAATAATAATAATAATAATAATAATAATAATAATAATAATAATAATAATAATAATAATAATAATAATAATAATAATAATAATAATAATAATAATAATAATAATAATAATAATAATAATAATAATAATAATAATAATAATAATAATAATAATAATAATAATAATAATAATAATAATAATAATAATAATAATAATAATAATAATAATAATAATAATAATAATAATAATAATAATAATAATAATAATAATAATAATAATAATAATAATAATAATAATAATAATAATAATAATAATAATAATAATAATAATAATAATAATAATAATAATAATAGTAATAATAATAGTAATAATAATAGTAATAATAATAGTAATAATAATAGTAATAATAATAATAGTACATGCGCCAAAATTAACTGTAATCATAAAGGTCATCATGCTTTTATAATGTTTTTCTCTCACGTGGCCTTCTGTGGGTATACCTGCCAGAAAGTGTTACATTTTTGGCAAACCTTATCTACTTCTTCTCTAAGAACGTTTTCACATATCGTAACTGTAGTTTTCTTATTTTAGTTACTTTTGCTTGAGCTACACGCCAAATATTATCAACAATCAGTGTTTCTAATCCTGTAGGTCTAACAACAGAATTTAACCGTAGTATACGAAGAACAGCGATCGCCTTCTTTTCTCAGATTTCAGGTATACCAGCACCATTGCATTGCGCTTTATCTTAACCTCAGGTTATAAAGCGGCATCTGCAATTATGGCAATACTGCCAAGGTGTAGTACCTTTCAAGTAAGTTTTGGCTGAAGCTCATTTGGAGGATTTCATACACTCGCATACCGACCGACCAGCCAACTTGTATGTGAGAAGCACTATAATTTGTGCTAGCTTGGTTGTGGTATAAGTCTTTCTACTTTACAAATCTGTTACACATGTAGCTTGTAAACAACTACGAAATTTCGATTCATATTTTACTGAAAACGTCCGACTCAAACCAATATGTTAAATGAAAGGCATGTTACGGAATAGCAAATAATCCATCATTGTTCTATCTCAGCCACGTACCGTATGACCAACATTAGTTACATACACAACGCAAGTTCTGTAACGCAGCTCAAAACAAGCATTGCCCGGCGAATATTTTCCATTAAATAGACAATGGCATTAGTGTAGAACCAGGAGAGAAAGCAACTCATATTTTGACGTGCTGGATATGCTTTAATCACAACTGGATCACAGTGTCATCTTGGAAGCAGCGGTTTGCTAAAAGGATGCATCTAATATTCGCGATTACTTCAAATGTCAAACAAGGGGATTTCTGACACGGCAGCATTTGGTGATACCATACTTGAGGTTCCATGTTCGATTCTCGTTGAACAGCTTCCCAAGCCTTGGCTATTGTGATTTTCTCAAATTTCTAGGCAAGTTTTGTCCTTCAATACCCCTCCTACGAGTTTTTTTTTCTGACCCAAATATCCATTTTTATCTTTTAGTGTTGCAGAACCTGGCGCGATGGATGGTGATAAGAGCTGAAGAGAATTATTTCTCCGTTCTTCCGTGGGAAGAAACCATGTGTTCGAAATGTGCATAAGAGGATACCTAGGGGAGGCATTCAGGGAGCTACTGCAATGTTTAGTCCGGAAACACTGGCAACTGCGCCGCCCTGCTGCAATGAGACCTGGCCACCTTTCGTATTCTCTGGCGTCATCTCTTCTTGACGAGCTTCAATAGATGCAATAGGCTTACACTTTGCCGCAGTGTTGAACCCTTCCTTTGTCCCTGTCCTTTACATGAATATCGCGTTTACAATGAAGAACATTGCTTGCGGTTCATAAGCATTAGTTTCCACATTTTGTGGATCGTATAACTCTGGATCCTTTTGCACGAGGTTGTCGACATGGACCTCTAACGTTCAGCTAAAGGAAAGCATCCAGCAAACAATTCTTAACGTCTCTCTAATAGCTCAAAGAAATGTGTTTCGTGCAATGGTGTTTTCCTCGGAAATATGTTTTCTCATACATATGGCTAAGAGAGGTGTTGTTGTTTTGTAGTTTACGATCTTCCAACTTCAAGTCATATCGGACAATGAATGAAATGGGTGAAATGACGCTCAAATGAGCCCAGGGTCCAGAGAGCCTAGAGTTACCCGACATTCGTCTTTAAGGATAAGGGAAAACCCCGGTAAAAACCTTATCCAGGGAACTCACCATGACCGAGATTCCAACTCGGGACCACCACGCTACCGAGGCGGGCTAAGAGAGGTGTAATGGGATATTTGTCAAATACTTCATTTACGATTTTGTTTTAATCTGAAGCATGTTTTCTTACAAGAGCTGCTTCGAACCCTTAAAATCACTTAGTATACGTCATCCATGCCTAATTTCCAAGTGTATGCCAAGGGACCTATCGTTTCTTGACGGCGATTCTAACAGTACCACGCACAGATACGGTTTCAGCAAAGTAACGTGACATTATCCCCATTCTGTTTTGCTAACTTTGCTTGCATTTATATTTTATTCATGCTTTTGCACGATGTAAATTCTGAAAGCTTTATAAAGGAACTCCCAAAATACTATATAAGATTTTAGGAGTATCCCTGCATTTTGTTTTTCCCCCATGTTTTAAGAGTTCGAAATTGTAAAATGTAAGAAGTGCAATTAACAAAACAGATAAGGAAATGATGTCTTTACCTTAAATACTAAACAACTGTTTGATACCTATATGCCTTTAAAGATGCTTTTTAAGTCCAGAGTTTGTGAAATACAGTTTACTTTCATTACTAGTACTCCTTAATTTTAAACCAACTTCTAGATAAGTGGCAGTGTGACAAAAAGTTTACAAAATTTAGCGAACTCGTGTGAATCAACTCCTGTGGTGACAAAATCTCTTCACTGCACTAAAACTTTTTTTCGTACTTTTTGCAATTTTCGCTATAAGGAATTCTTACGATATGTGAAAGCGTTGGTTTACCTTGAAATTTCACTTACTTTAGCTAACTGCTCTGTATCAGAAGGTTAAAGGGTAAAAGGTTGTAAATTATGGAAGTACGGTCTGCAACCCTATAAAGGTCATCTTGCTCTCAAGACCACAATTAAGTCGCCGTTAACTCCAGTCTCACTTCTGCTTTTAGGTCTTGATAACCTACCAAAATTGCAACCACATCTCAGTTATTGCGAAAATACTCTTATGAATCCAAACTTGGGTAAAATGCTTAACGCCTTTAATTCCGAACATAGATACTACTCTTTAATTATATTTGGTTTCCATAGCTACTATCCTGAACTAGAATAGACCGTTTAGGACTTTTGTGAAGGAATTAAATGCAGAATTACGCTTAGGGCTTCAAATACTAAGTTCTATAACATTCTGAGGACTAAAGATAAACTTGATTAACGGATCAACCAGTGAGTTTTGAACTAGGACCCCAAACATAGCAGCTTCAGACATTGGCCTTTCACCACCATAGTGACTTGTAAATTTATAGGCGTTTCAAAAAAAAATAATTGGATTTTATCCATGTAAAGATCTATATACAGATGAATTATCCAAATCTTGCAAATCAGTCAAAAATCATTTTACGGAAAATGAAGACTTGTTTAAAAGATACCTGATTGAGAATACCTTACAAATGTCGAAATGGAATAAATTAAAATATTTATATTAAAATTCACCAAGTTAAATAAGAATAAAACTCTGATTATGCACTTCAAGCGATTCAAATGGCAAAATATAAGTTTAACGGTACCTACACAGGTAATTTACAAATACCACATCTAATTTTCCTGCAACCTTGCATTCCAGAGTGTTTAAATTTTTGAAAAGCTGCTTGAAAAGCCATTTTTGTTCAATGTGCATTCTTGCAAGGTTGGCTAAGTTACTTAAGGATACTTTATCTACCATGGTTTTATACTTGCAATTATTTTAATACTTTGATGCGATTATTTTTGCAAAATCATCAGCTAAATATTGCATTATTTTTCAAGGAAAATGTTTATTTTGCACAAAATCGAATCCTTCATTTTCAAGAACTATATATATAAAAGAGGGGGCGCGCGGTAGCCTGGTGGTTACGGCACTAGACTGCTAAGAGGTCGCTGATTTCATTCCCGATGGTGCCATTGGAATTTATTTCCTGGTATAATCCCTCTAGTCGCACTATGGCCCTGGGGTTCACTCAGCCTCTAACAGAAATGAGTGCCATGGTAATTTCTGGGGGTGAAGACGGCTGCCTCGTGGAGCTGACAACCTCACAGACCTTGTATGCCTATGGAAGACGTAACTGCTCGTCGCACCACCATAGGCCACCTAAGGCCTCTAATGGGTACCTTTACCTTACCTTTATATATAACATTGCAAAAATAAAAGAAATTGAACGTTAAAACGTTCATCGTGTGAAGTATTTCATGTATTATAATTGTGCAAGAAGAATTGCGAAAGAACATTATGAAAATTATTATAAAATGGTGCATAGACTAGAAGAAGCGCAAATGTATCTTCATACGATGAACACAAATTAACAATATCTAAAACCGTCTACTTAATTGAAATGTATATAATCTGTGTTCAATATAATAGAAAAAGAGAATAGAATATAAAAAGAGAATTAATTTTCGTTAGAAATTGAATTAAGTGTCATAAAATATTTCTTCAGAAAAACATTGTGGTGTTATATGACTAAGGTTCAATCACATTGTTGGTAACATAACCAAGCTGAGAGCACCGTAGCTGACATTTCAGTAATAATCGCTTGATATTAAGGGTGATGGCTACAAGACACACATTACATCGTCGAGGTCTACAACATTATATATCACGGAGCAAAATAACATTTTCATACACAGCAACAATTTCAGCCTATTTTGCAGCGCATAAAAGAAATTCAACAAGTTAGAAACTGCAGCATGTACATTCAGGTGTATACAATTCCTTTAGATCCCAATTGTTTTCCCCCCATAAGGTTTCTACTTTAAGGTTACGAACTTCTGACTCCAGCCAGATGATATCACTTTTTTGTGGGACTACTTGGAAAAGGACATAGAAAACAAGTCAATGAACAATGAAATCGATGTGAAACAAAGGGTGGCTTAGATGCGGCTTATTTGAAACACCTTCGCTAAGATTGACAGTACATAGGAAAATGTAAGCTAATACAACGTAATTCAGGAAAGGTAATGAATTATTTGGACGTATCCCTAGACGGCACATCAGCTACGAAATATATGAGAGCTATCATCATCAACATGGAGACGAGGGTAAAATATTTTGCTATTATGGTACGCAATGTGCCCTGGCTGAGTGGTTAGACCGCTTGGCTCTCACCAAGGCGGCCTGGGTTTGGTCGCAGGCGACCACAAAGTGAGATTTGTGGTGGAAGACATGGCATTGGAGCGGGTTTTCTCCAGATGCTCCGGTTTGAACCGCCAGCATTCCACCGATTGCTCCATAATCATCTTTCCTATCACCTCATCTCTCTCGTACTTTCATTTCCAGCGATGGGTTCATCAGTCATCCCGGAATCTCTCTGATCAGGAAACCTCTGATCCTCAACCGGTTGCCTATGGGTCTCGAGGCTGCGAGATTCAGACGCCCCTATGTTCCACTTAAGAAAATACAGGAATTCATTCATTCATGGTACGCAATAAGAAAAGCAAATTTAGAAAAGAGTAGTGTGTCCGAAAAAAAAAAACAAGTGTATTAAAAGAATAGGAAGCAGTGCTCTTAGTTTTCGTCTTAACTCCTACGTTTTTATTACACTATAAAATTATGTTTGTTCCTTAACAATACTGGATGGTTGTTTGGCTCCAATTAATCTAATTTTTTTGTTTTTATGCTTACAGCAACTAGAAGCTCTGAACTTTCAAAATATATAAGGCAGGTTGGTGTTTTAAGTTGATTAAGAATGTTATTTAGGATGCTGCTGAGCCACAGCTGTTATGTACACATTTATCTTTAATTTTAATATGCCGTAACTTTATTTTCATACTTTTCTCTGCGGCCAATTAATATTTTTACTGGTCATTTTTCCTTTAAAAAGTACTTATTCCATCTAAAATTTTCCTTAAAATAACGAAGGCTAACGGGTACCCCATGAGAGGCCTTAGGTGGCCTATGGTAGGGCGACGGGTGGCTACGGCATCCATTTATATAGACATCGAGGCAGCCGCCTTTGCCCTCAGGAATTACCCTGGTACTCATTGCTGTTAGAGGCTGAGTGAATCCCAGGGCCATAGTGCGACCAGAAGGATTATACCATCGGGAATCGTATACGCGACCTCCTGGCTTGCAGTATAGTGCCGTAACCACTAGGCTACAGCGCGCTCCCTTATCCCTAAAATACCTAAGCATAAATTCATTAACAACATATATACCTGTATATTTTCGTATGAATTCTGTGTTCATAATGCACACATTTCGGGAGGCAGATATTTTCAAATGTGAGAAGCAGGTATACGTGGAAATTGTCAAGTAATGCAAGTATTAAAGCATATAAAACTTAAGTAAAAATGATTGACAGTTATAGATAAAAGTGCATCTGAATAGCTCAATAACACTGATAATTTGGCATTTTTAATTTTATGATAAGTTTGTGGCAGAGCCTTTTAGCATACAAGGACATTTTACATGAAATTTCTTCAGAATAAAACTACTGCATTCAGCGACAGTTTCATTTTATTATGTAAAATAGTTTTTGAGAAACTAACAAGATAGTAGGCAGTAAAATAGCAGTAAAAACTGAATCATAACTATCCAGTGACAACTATCCAGTTGTCCATAAGATGGACAACTAACTTATGTTAGTCTTCAACGGTTTGGCCATATCCTGAGGAACGTAAGATACTCTGGCATACCAATGGCTAGAATTATGGATGCTCGAGGAACAGAAGTGGTCATGCCGGCAGAGCATGGGGCTAAATTTGTATCAACAGAAACAATCGCATTCCACCATAGGCCACCTTTATGCAAATCCGTGTACCTAATCTTTGGAGGAGAAGGGATGAATAATTACATTCGTCCATTATAAACCCGAAGGTTATAAGACTAGCCACAGCTGTTAATGAATGCAGTATAATGTACAATGCAACTAAAAGTTATTTAAAAATCAATTTCAAAATATATTCATTATAGCGAAACATTTAAACTACTGTTGCTGCCATATGGATATTGTTTTACAAAAGAAAGCAAATATTTAACATATTTCCTAAAGCTTTGTGTCCTCTTATTCATCTGGTATCTGGGCTAAGCTGTTAAATTACTAAACGTAATATTATGGACAATTTGCCATATTTGGGGATATTATGCATGGGTGTTCCATACATCTTGCTACTTGTGTCAAAATTGTGACTGGCCACTGATTTAATGATACACATTCAACTAAGTTTCAATTACACACCATATAAAGCTAAAACGCTAAAATAGAATATTTTTTGGATGAACTCTGAGTGTTATTTTTAAACTTCAGCGCCCGATGCGCTTTGAAATAATAAATGTTTTTATTTGGGGCAAGCTCCCAAAATATCATGCTATAAAGTTAATTAGTTTCAACGTGAGCATAATTGGATAGTAACGTTTGAAAGCTCAACATGTTGCCCAGTGTACTTAATCGATAACCAAGCACATTTAATTCAACAATTATTTAAGTACGATGTTCATTCCAAATCATACATACGTCAAGAAATACTCCCAATGCCTCCGAACAGCTCTTAAATTATGAAATATTTATTTTCTAATTTAAGTTGGTATAATTTTGATTTTTTACTGCGTGAAAATTAATGAAGCCTGTTTTTATAACATTGAAATGAAACTCGTTAGCATGAAAACATTCACTCAGGTCTTCCAGTAAATTGTTGCAATTTAGTTTTACTGCCTGGAGGTTGTCTCCGAAAACATAATATATCATATACATACATAATAACAGAACACCATTTCATGCTCAAAGAAAAATCCATTAACATATACAAAAAGTAAGACAGGCCCTAGGATAGAACTTCGAAGTATTCCAAGTTCAACACAGACTACATAATTTCTCTAGGCTTCCGCTATCTTCGGATACATGAGAAATTTCAACGTTATTTACGTCCACTTAAGTAGGATTAGATGTCATTATTCAGGTACTGAACAGTTACGCAGCTAACGGAATCTAATGCTGAATGGGTACCAATCACAAGGTTTGCTCTATGCATTATACGTTCACAACACCAGGCATTAATAAAGATGCCCATACATGAGAGAACGTTTGACCTCTCTGCTACAAATTCGTGAGATCGAAATGGAATCTTGGTTGGTTCTAGTTCTCGGCATAAGCTTCTTCATCTAAAACGGCATATAATACTACAATAAAATTTTAAAATTTATTCTGAAAATCAGACAAACGGTGAAAAAATGCTTAATTTTTATATACACAAAAAATATATTACTGTTTGCAGTGTCATTCCCTGTTTTTCATTTCAGTAGTTTTACAGTTTTTAACGACAGACATTTTTCATCGATGTCATCTGTGGTTTTGAGATACATTATTTATATCCAATTAGTAAATAAGTTTTATTTAATATCTTAAAATAGCATTATCTAATTTTAAAATGACTTAACCTAACAGAATATTATATTTGTAAAGTCATAAGCGCTGCGAGTGTTCAGCGAATCTGTTGACAGTTCCTGAACAAGAACATTTCAGATCCAATCCCAAGTTTCACACTAATTTTAGGGGTGCTAAAACATTTATGTACTAAATTAATACAAGATGAATTTGTAAACACCACATTTATAATTGAAAAATCGGCATACACTTCAAGATATAATAAAAAGCGAAAATCAATAGACTAATATTGTTGGATCTCCTGCATATCAACTATAACTTTTTACATTAATTTGTCTGCTAGAATGTTTATAAAAATAAAACGAATATTATAATACACTACTGAGTGTAATAGACCAATAAACATCCTTTTTTCTCTCTAGGACATTTTACAGTACACAGAACTTGATATTTGAATAGAGAAACCTATATTTGAGAAATAATATTCAAGACTTCAACGATAACATTTTAATGTACCAAATTCCGCACTTAATGAAAACATTAGTGTATTAAATTTGCTAAACATCTGAGGCGCTTAGAACCATAAGGGCCTAAAGCATATCGTCGATTTTGAGATTTTAGCATTCATGGTGCATGCTCCGGACATTTGCCTAACATATGGTCAACCCAGCTGTAACTGTGCTTTAGGCTCTCTTTGATTTAATGAAACATTTATAAGAAGCTGTTTCGCCAGTTTTCCTTTCAGTTACATAAGGTCCAAAGGGTCATGGTGTGTCCAAATCAAGTATCATTTTGTTTGCTTTGTGTAGTTCAATTCTTATCTAGTTTTGCCAATATAATTTACTCTTTACATCACGTTCGCAAGTAGTACTTCGTAATGGCAATTTTGATTTTAACAAATATCTATTTTTCTCAAAACTATGTTTATGTGCTTTAGACCCCTATGGATTTCAACGCCTCATGTCATATATTCCACATTCAAAGAAACTGCATGGAAGCTTTGAAATATAATTTGGAAAATTTACAACCAATGAGAGCGAGAAAAGGGTGTATAACAGTTAATGTAGCAACACCAAAAGAGCAAAGGTTTTTCTTTTGCAAATAAATACATTTAAAACAGCCTCAATATTGGTCCACGCAGTTACATGAAACGGAGGTTAATAAACTACTACTTAATTTATTAACTCCGACTTAACTCAATATTGACAGAAGTGGTAACATGCAACATAAGACTGGTCGCCCTATCAGGATGTCCGAGTATATAGCGATAAAGCAATGTTTTAATTATTGCACACACGTATACGCACATGGAGATGTGCAGCGTTAGCTTCAGCTTAGAAGTTAGAAGCCACAATACTGTTTCGCTGTGACTAACAACAGCCTGACCAACGCGGAAGGCTTAGTTGCATCCAAGGATAGATTGGAGTAGACTTTTTGCGAGGTCTATGTGTACGTCAGCCTAGTCGATATATTTAATTATGGCAATATAAGTTCATATTACAGTATAAATGTACCATCTTTGCCCTACTCCTTGGACCTACTCCGTGCTTAGAAAAATATGCACGAGATTTTCTCCAGTGTAAGGGGGGGGGGGAGACTTTTCTAATTAGCCCTCTCAAACTGAGCAGTACGGTCCAAAATTAAGTTTCTAGTATGCCTACAGGACCTAAAACTATTGCTAGACATACTATACATTAAATAAAACAACACATCTTTGGAGATACTCTAGGTATGATATTTTATGGAAAAACTGTACTAGGGAAAAAAAAATTTCACAATATATTTGGACATCATTTTCGATGTTTTAAACTCGTAGTTCACAATGGTACAGCGTTCAACATTTTACACTGCTTCCTAGTTTCCATATTGTTGTGCATTTTTGCATGTTTTCAACATAGTTATATGTTCGTAAATGTTTCAATAATTTATAATTTTTATATTATTACCAGTCCTCTATTCCTTATTAGATTGTATATAATTTTAAAATTATGTCGTAGCGGTAACGGAGATCACCTTTTTCACGAATGCGAGTTTCAAACAGGCGACAATTAAAGGCGGAAGAAATACCGTAAACAATTATATACAGACGTACGGCACTCCGTCCCAAGGTCAACTTCAACCTCCTTCTCCACAGACAAGGTATCGCCCGATGCCGTCACAAGCTGGTTTGGTCGGCTTTGTTTGCTGGACGGCAAATCCTTGGCTATGTCAAGTCTGATGACGGCCACGGCTGCCCAGGTGTCCACCAGCACGTGGCACGGCTTCCCTCTCACCCAACCGTCCGCGATGAGGCTGTCAACCATGCGCCGGCTGACGGCGCGCAGAGTCACTCGAGGGGATCGTGGTGATGGCGCCGACGTGCCCCTCGCCACGATGTCCCTTAATCGTTTCCCGGCTGCTCTCACTGGGGTGGGCAGTCTCTCTCCAGGTGTCCCGGCTCTCCACAGACCCAACACTTGCCACTAGGCCTTCGCCGGCGTCCCTCGTTTGGCCTTCGGTCTCCCGTGTACTGGATACTCCTGGTTCTCGACGTCGGGGTAGCCGTCACCTTGGCCGCCTCCGTCCTCAATACTACCGTTAGCGCCTCATGGCTAGTTGTGTAATCGTCGAGCATTAGGCGCTGACGTATCTCGATGTCTCGTACCCCGTCAACAAAGTTGTATGCGGCTTACCAGGATACGAACTATGGTGGAAGGTCAACTAAGGCTTTGCTAGCCAGCTGCTTTATTGCCAGGACGAACGCCTGCAGCGTCTCCTGCGGCTAGCCGGTGGTTCCCAAAACGGTTCTCCAGGGCCTCCCAAATATCCTTGGGTGTCGTCACTGTCTGGACCACGTTCAGGACTTCTGCGGCCCGTCCCTGGAGGCTAGCTATTACCTGTGCGGCCTCTTCCTCCGGTGACTACTTGTTGTGCCTGGCCACCGAGCCGAGAATGGAATTTGGGCACTTTTTGTTATTCCAGCTAGTACAACTAGTAATGAAATAATACATAATTCAACTGGCCGAACTGGCGGCGGAAGACTTCGAAAGTTGACGCGCCGGCGTATTTGAGAGGTTTGACGCGGGCAGATGTTGTGTCGCGTCCCAGCGCGTACCTTCAACCTCCTGCCGACAATGTCCTCCACCATGGCGTTCCAGGGACTCGACGTTGCTGTCAGCCTTTCCTTCCAGCTCGTTAACGAGGTTAGCCAGGTCTTCGTCGCGCTCGTCCACTTGATTCATCCGCTCACCCAGCTCCGTGACGTCCTCCTTCAACTGTTCCTCAAATTTGCGGCGAGGGCCTCGTTTGCCGCTTTTATCTCCGTGGTCAATTCGGTCATCTTCTCGGCCAGGCAATCGTCCGCCATCCTCATTTCCTTTAGTTCCGCGGCCAGGTTGTTGTTTGCCGTTTCCATCTTCGCTGTTAAATCGGCCTTCATTTCTTCGATCTTTGCGGTGATGTTGTCGTTAGCCGTCTTCATTTGTTTCAGCTCTGCTAGAATCTGTGCCAATGCAGCCTCCATGTCATAATATCCCACTTCTGACACCAATTGTGACTTTGTGGTTTCGTAGGATCAAAAGTCCAAGTTGCACAAATTCAAAATTTTGTTTATTTCCGTAGAATTGCACTTGGTACACTTGTGGCTCACAGCAGAATTACGTATCACACAATTACAATCCACCAGTTGGCAGGTCCACACTGCACTCCCTACTCGGCAACTCTCTGACTCAAACTGACCCTCTAAAAACTGACAAACTACGCACGCGCTCCTATTTATACGCGAGCCAGCATTTCTGGAGAATTCTCTACAATAGAGGCAAAGACGTAGAGAGATTTCACGATCTTTCCAGGAGGCAGGAGGAGGAGCAGAACGAAGATCCAGCCACCTCCGTGGCTTACCCTCTTCAAACCCTGTCTTGCCTCCGTAGGCGCTAGCTCATTGGCATAGGCGTGGCTTAACGCTATCCGACTCCTCCACTCCCCGCCTCTCACTCTTTCCCTTGCCATCTGATAGGCGTTTCGCGACAGTATCATCCTGCCATGCACCGCCGAGACTTCCACTGACACTTCTACTCTGAAAGAGACCACCAGCTGAGAGATGATATAAACTGATAATGGAGATGAAATGGAGGGACAGGAAATCAGGGGAATGCAATTAACCTACCCAGCATACGCCTGGCATCCTGGGAAAATCCCGAAAAACCCATGGGTCAGGTAGGTCAGCCACGGGAATCGAGCCTGGGCCTCCCGAAAGCAGGACGGAGACGAAACCACCTGAGTCATCCCACTCGGTATTACTACTATTACTATTATTACTAGTATTATTATTACTGTTACTATTATTACTATTGCTATAATTGTTAAATTCGCAGTTTGGATCATTTCTGTAAATTTGGAAAACAACTTAAAACAGGAACAAATATCAAGTAACATCTTAGAGCCATACATGAAATAATGCTTAACCTGTTATCAACTAGCAAGTCAGGAGGGTGATATATTGGTTTCCAAAACACACCTTTCTAAAACCTTTACTCCTGCCATCAGCAAATTTAAGCCAGAATTTTCTTGATCTGCATGGCATTGAGGAAAGCCGCCAATGTGCAGATTGCCCCACGCGAAACCGATCTGTTTAACCCGGTGTACGTAGTACAAATGTTATAAAAGTACGTATTTCGTTCACACTCACACCTGCGAAAGTGAATCTGTAGTGTTTTACGTTCATATTTTTTTTTAAATATGCCAGTCTTAAGTTGAAGGTAACCTGCTTTGTCACAATTTACATATATTATTTTGTTTTATTTGAGATACAGTCATATTTCACCAAACCCGCATTCAAGGGACAGGGCCTGTGAAAATGCTAACCATGTCGGCAATAAACTAAGGATTTCACAAAAATAAGAACGCGTTGCCTCCACTACAGTCAAGGGTCTTTAAAGGAATTTGTCAAGAGACTATTAGAACAGAGCTCAGTGCTTCAACTTCGATCAAAACACAAGTCGCGCTAGCTGCTTCGTGTTAGCTGCATCATAAAGCTTGAAGACTTGCAGAAGCAAACAAAGTTCCTTTATCAATTTTCGTTGTATAAAGCTACAATAAGCCAAAGATAAAAACATCAATTGGGTACAAAAATATACGAATGAAACCAAGGAAACAACGTGAAGCGATAAGGTAAGTAAAATGAAGGCAGAGCTATAGTGTTGTAGGATAAAGAAATTTGGGTTGAGGTAGAAGAGAGCTTTTCGAGTTCTATTTGCAAATTCGTGTCACCAATCGATAACTCCAACATGCTTGGGAGATATCGCAGATGACAATCTAATCTCTCCTCGTTGAGCCTTATACAAGGCCTGTTACATCCGGGTACTACATAAAAGTTAATAAGGAGTATGACGTGGGAGAGACAAAAATAACTACTAAATATTTAGAAATTATAATTTTCTACTGCCAAATGAGTTGTGTCTAGCTCACTCTGCGAGCGCTAAATATAAAGATGCCTTAGTATTTTGTTTTGTTGTTCCTTTTAGAAATATATGTAGTTATCAGGTAGAATATGGATTTAACCTCAACTTCTATTGAGACATTAAACTAGAAATTCATCTCAGAACATCGGCTCCCATGCTGTACAATAATATTTCATTTCTACTCACAATTTAAGTTAATTTTCAGCTCAGCCTCTAATTTATTAGGGTCTTCTATACACTAATTCCAGTGAACGTAAATATTTGCAGATATCCTCCATTAGGTATTACTCGTAAGTTGATCTGGTAGGCTCAGTTGCCTAGGCTTTGACCTACTGATCCCAAGTTCGCGGGTTGTTGGGTAACTAAGCTCCAGGGACCCTGGACTCATTTGAGCATCATTTCACCCAATTCATTCACCGTCCGATATGACTTAACGTTGGAGGACGTAAATTACAACAACAACAACAACAAGAACGATGGCGGGTTAAAACCAAGCCTAAACGGATGGTTTCTAAGTGTGCTCAAAGGCAACAGCCACATGTCAGCATATTTGTTGATAAGTGCAAGCTCCTCTCTTTGAAATTTCGGCACACCGGTGGCGCTGTAGTGCCCATGCAATTAATTCTTCGTTAACAAATAAGGCATTTTTCATTTTTCTGGTAGACTTCTTAGATAGTAATATAGTAATTATCTCTAAAAGTTGGTAACAAAGAGGAAGATATGGCCACCGAAATATAAACCGGAATGTCTATCAGTAAATGGAATAGTAACATAAACGTAAAGTACTTTTACTACTTCGTTTCCGAACCAAAGTTTACTCATTACCAGACATCGGATCCCGTACACCTTAGCAATCAATGTACGTACACAGGTACTATACAAGGTCGGGTGCGACATCAACAAACGTCTGTGTCAACAAGTATACCGAAGCGCTGTATGTGTGTGATCTATATATAAAGTGCGCTCAACTACAGCGGTCATCAGCGCCTTTTAAGAAACTAGTCATGGCAAAAGCCAGATATAAAACTTTCTAAAAACTATACAAGTGTAACAAAACCTATTGAACATACCCGTACATAAAAAACATCAATCAGAACCTACTAAAAATTTAGTTCACTAAATCCTAAACTCTAAACTAGAAAAGAATCTAAAATCCTTCTCCACGGGTCTCCACGCACGGCCTACACGTGGGTGAACTTGTTGACCGTCTCCCTCAACCACAAAGAGGAGCTCACACGAGGGAGACTGTTGGCTCGGGACCCCGGGTGCGCCAAACCCGTACCTACCGAAGTAGTGTGTGTGTGTGTGTGCGTGCGTGTGTGTACAGTCTGATACGGATACAAAGTGTAAGCTACGTTACAACATGCCCCCCTTCTTATTGCTTTCGATGCGGGAATTACAGTGAATAACCATGTTCATTTGTTAATTGTGAATATGAATTTTCTGCGCCTCTCGCTGAAACAATATAAAAATATTGGGAGAAAGTTTGTTCGTCACATGACGTTAATGGTGCATATGAGTAGTAAAAATCTTTTTAATGTTTGTCCGAGACTTAGTTTATTTCTTATGTTACGCAGCACTGAAAATCCAGTATTTTTGTGTTGAGCACTGCACAACTTATTTTTGGTTGTTTGGTAGGCGGTGCATTCTCTAAATTAATTTTTGCATAGACCTCCTCGACTGCTTTTAGACAGCTGGAAATTACATTCTTCAAGCTGCTTAATAGTTGGTGATAATACCCAAAAAATGGTATTTATAAAATGGAGATTGTTCAATTATTGTTGTGAAAATAATGCTACAAACGCAATATGTCAAACACCTTGCACTCCCTGGAAGGCAGATTTACCTGGGCGGGAAGCAGTAGTTGTAATGAAATTAAAGCTATACGTTGCGAACCAGACTATCCCTGCATGTTGTCCCCGGGACTGACGTCAGCAGTTATATACTGCGAGACTCGTAAACTTCATATCCCTTTAAAGTTGTATGGGATCCGATGTCTGCTCAATTACACAACCAAAACAAAAACAAAATTCCCAAGGTGGTTTACAGCCATAAAATTAACTTTCAGATGCTTATCGAAAACTGCAGTGAAAAAGAAATCAAAATGGGTTTTTTATTGTAACACATAAAGAATTTCAATACAACAAAATTGTTTGCTTAAAATTTCAGTACGACACTTATAACTATTTAAACGAAACGGAACAGAAATCTACGTGTTGAAGTTAACAACAGAATTGCTAAATTCATAATGAAGATACAAACGCTGGCACACAGTGGGCGAGGGAGTGCGTGAGGTTAATCACCCCCACCCCCAATTGCTATGCCGCCCCTAACATGTAACGTCATATCGGCTTTGCCTTTGGGGCTGTGATTCATCGGCAATTATGTTCACTCGTTAACTGTGGGGTATCTTTACGTAAACATTAAAGTATCTCTCTCTTTATCTCTCTCTCTCTCTCTCTCTCTCACACACACACACACACACACACGCACACACACATTGACACTCTCACTGATACATCCAGATTCTAGGAAGGAGAGGAATACAAATCTAGGATGAAGAAAAATCCCCATTCTCCATACGGGAATAAAACTCGGCACCTCAAAATTGAGGTAAGTCATAAGACTTAGTATTAATACTGTTGTAAAATAAGCCTTGCACAAAATAAAATGATGCTAAACTATACAAAATGGTGTGTTGAATTAAAAAGCAAGCTAACTAAGCTGTGGATTCCTTGCTCTTATATGACAGTCAATACGATCCACCTCAATCACTTTCTATATAAATTTTGATGTCATGTAAAGAGATTTTTGCACGTAAATAAATGTTCCAAATAACAGGTAATTTTCTGTTAGTCTCTGTGCATGGGATCACCCAAGCAAATGGTCATTGGTATACCTGTCATCCTATACATCAGCTTGAACTTTAACTGCTCCTTTATTCTTCCCTTCTTTCTCATTTTCCGTTCGCACATTAAAATGCTATCACCTGGTACTTTTTTTTTAAAAAAATAAAGGTGTATAAATGCAGATATCTGTATGATGCTTAGGGCAATGTAATGAACATCACCTCAAAATTTACTTTAATTACAAACGAATAATTTTAGTTCTTAAGGATTATACGTTTTCAAGCCAATTAATACCTACAACTATGTATGGCAAACACAAAACTAACTATTTTTATTTTTTTACCGTCTTCCTTTTTTTCTTTTGTTACTTAACTCTTTGTATAAGTGTCTTAAGTGATAATTTTAAATATCTCTAAGGAAGAAAGACTATTGAACAAGTGTATCCTAATTTTTTTAATGGTTTTATTTTTTTACTTTTTTATATATTAATGGTATTTTGTGCCCGCCTCGGTAGCGTAGATGGTTGGCGTGTCTGCCTCACGTTCAAGAGGTCCCGAGTTCGAATCTCGGTCAGGGTGAGTTACCTGGATAAGGTTTTTCCGGGGGTTTTCCCTTATCCTTAAAGACGAATGTCGGGTAGCTCTAAGCTCCATGGACCCTGGATACATTTGAGCATCATTTCACCCATTTCATTCACCGTCCGATATGACTTAACGTTGGAGGACGTAAAATTACAACAACAAAATCTGGTACTTCGTCCAACCGAGTGTATCCCATTCAGTATACCTTCCACTTCTTGTTTAGCAAGCACTTCCTTCACCAAATTCTCACCAATTTCTAATCATTAAAAGCAGGAGGCAGGTGCGTTTTCCCATAGGTATATTGCACATGGACAGTACTGTTATCGCCCACGCATGTAATCAACTGCAGATAGGTATAGCATGGCCATGACAATCGCCTCACTGCGCGAGTAAACAAAATAGTCGCGTTATACTAAACCATGACCTTGCGTCTGCATACACTTGAAAGACAATGCTTCACAGCGTACTAGTTACATTGTTTTCGACGTTTGTACATTTAATGGTCGTGCTGTACATTTGATATCATTCATACTCTGCGTCCACCTAACTTGTATCGCAAGCGAGCGCTTATTCCTCCGACCTTTACTAATCATCTTTCAGTTTCTACCTTTCTCCAAACTTTCTCTGCTTACAACTTTCTTGAACTTGCTTTTTCCCCTTACAAGTTACATAACTCTCAGTATTAATCTTTCAAATGTTTCTAATATTTTAATCTTATCACAGCAAAATCTCTCACTATTCAATGTCCTACTCCACCTTAAAACCCTTAATTTCCTATGCCTTTCAGTAATTGTATAGTGAGAGTATTTTCTCACCTATTTACTTAATGATAGCATAGATAAGCATTTGAATCTACCCATTTTTTTCACTAGCTCTCCAACTCTGTATATAACTGCACTATCTTTCAAGAAAATAAAAGTACGCTTTCCGCGGGTCAGTATCATTCAGGCGTTCTGTTACTAGAGGGTATGAAAACTAAATCGGTCATGTTCCTGGTCTTCATTTTAACCACTTACTTACTTAGAAGATTTCTAAGGCTATATTAACTCAGTATGACGAAAGATTGGCTAAGTACCACAAAGCAAGTAGCAATTCTCTTGTATCTGTACTATTAACTACATGGCGTTGGAGACTATGCAAGAAAACGGAAAACTCTTGGAAATATCACTTTAACAGAATTAATATGTATGTTGTGTATAAGAGAAGTGCATTTAACTGCTCTCGTAGCCTAGTGGCAGAAATACAGGCTATGGCAAGAGGTATGAGGGTTCACGGTTCGAAACTTAACGTCTAGTCATAATTTTTATATACAAGTATTTTACTTCGTTAGACGCTATAACGACCTAAATTACAACTGTGCTCTTGTGGCTAATAAGTAGTCTATACAAGGAATTGCAGGATATCAAAGAAAATGGAAAACACGTGGAATTATGATTTTAATAGAAAAAACGTCTATATTTGTATATGGACGGTCCCCAAACAACTACTATCGTAGCTCAGTAGTAAAACGCACGTAGTTTCAGCGGGAAAGGGAGTTCATGGTTCGAGTCCCAGTTTGGAGTCAAACTTTTTTATCCCAAAATATTTAGTTTATTAGACGCAGTAGCAACCAATGTACAGATGTTCTCTAACGGCTAAGTTATTACTACATGACATTAGAGGATATGCAAGAACAGGAAAAACATCATTGTAAAAGAGTAGGCCGAACGTCAACCAGAGTATGCGAGAGAATCTGGTTGTTTACGATGAAGCTATGGGAACACAATCGACAGTAAACACACCTGTGTTCTGCACTGGTTGCAAAAATACACGAAAGAATAAACGGCGTGATGGTAGTGCGGACGGGTACGCCAGATTCTAAAACACAAGATTTCTATTTTCACTTCCATTCTTTGTTTCGACAAATTGTTCACTGTAGCAGAAATACATTTTCTATAACTAAAATATTTCACAATGTAATTCCTTTCTTAATACTTATATGTTGTGGCTTCATAATTAAATAACAGTTCCTTAAGTACCACTTTTCTGGTATCGTCTTCCGTTTGTAATTTATAAATGGTTCAACAAGTAGGGTTTTGTAACTAGCAGTGTCACAGAATATACCATTTCAGTATTATACTGTAACTTTGTGGGTTCGTGAAATTAAAAGCTCAATTGCACAAACTCAGAATGTTCTTTATTTCCACCGAATTACAGTTGGAACACTTGCCGTTTACATAGAATTACGTAGCGCACACAATTACAATCCACCAGTTCGTCTGTAACAGGTCAACTCCACACTCACAATTACTTACAACTCCTCTGATACACGTACACAGTCTTCCAGTCCAATCGCTAGCACTGCGCTCTTCACGGCTGCTCACCAAGAACTGAACTGACTCGTCCACTGCAGCCCTTATATAGGAAGATCAATGTTTCTGGAAGCTTCGCGGCTCGGAAAATCATCCCGATTCTTCCAGACGTCAGGGGGAGGGGAAAAAGACGGTACAGTGCCTAGTGACACTTTGCTAACCATCCCCTATGTTAACGCTACAAGATAAATGGGTGGGCGCTGTCTGAATGCCTCCTGCCCCCTACCCAGCTCCAGTTGGTCGTGTTTTCCGATAATTGGGTGACAATACTCTACAACTCATTGGAATATACAAAATTATATTGCAGTTCTCCAAACGATTACTCTAGATAAGTTTTTTGCTACCATATGTGTGAGTTTATTGTTATTATTTATTGTTATGATGGATTCTAAATATTATTTAGGAGTTTGGTCCAGTAAAATTATTATTTAACCTACTGGAATTCTCTTTGAATGAAGTAGTAACGACTTAGCAGCAGGAGCAAAATTGTAATTTGATTCTTTACCGTGTATTACAAAGTATAAGCGTTGGAATAGAAAAGCATGTTGGTCTGCTTGGAACCGCGATCTCTCTATCCCTTTCACAGATCTTGAATTTTACCACTGTGCTACGACAACAGATATTAGAGTGCACGTTCTATAAAAGCCGTCGTTCCAAGTGTTTTTATTTCTGTTCTTGTATATCCTCTAATATCCTGTAATAATAATTTAGTCGTGAGAGAATATTTATAGATTGGTTGTTACTGCGTTTAATAAACGCAATGTTTTGGGAAAAAAAGTTTTGACTCCAGACTTGGACTCGAACCATGAACTCTCGTTCCAGCTGAAACTGTGTGTATTTTACCACAGAGCTACGATAGCCGTCGTATGGGAACCGTTCATATCCAAATATGGACGTTTGTTCTATTAAAATCATCATTCCACGTGATTTCCATTTTCATTGATATCCTGCAATGCCTTGTAGAGACAGCTCAGCCATAACAGCACAGTTGTAATTTAGCTAGTTATAACGTCTAACAAAATACAATAATTGTATATAAAAGTTATGCCTAGACGTTAAGGCTCGAACCGTGAACCCTAAAGCCTCTTGTCATAGACTTTGTTTTTGCCACTGGGCTACTAGAGCAGTTGATAGTACTTCTCTTACACACCACATACATATTAATTCCGTTAAAGTCATATTTCCAAGAGTTTTCCATTTTCTTGAATGGTTTCCAACTCCATGTAGCTAATAGCACAGGTACAAGAGAACTGCTACTTTGTTATACTTAAACAATCTTTCGTCATACTGAGCTAATATGGCCTTAGGAATCATCAAAGTGAGTAACAGGTTAAAATGTCGACCAGGAAACTATACATTTGCGGACATGACCGATTTAGTGTCCATGCCCCCTAGTAACAGAACGCCTGAATGATACTGACCCGCGGAAAGCTTTATTTACGATCTGTTTGTCCTTCATTTAACCTATACACATCACTGCTACAACCACTATTGCCATGCTACTTGGGATCACTTCCAGTTTTGGTAGCAGTGTCTTACACCCTTTGACAAAAAAGGAGAGCAGACTCTGGAAACGTATATTTTTCTAAGTTCATATCGTGTTCACGAACGCTTTATAATGGTGTCAAGGAACGCGTCTCTTTAACTTCGTTCTATGAATACTCGACGACGACTACGACGACGACGATGATGTTTCACACGTTTCGTACATATTCACATAGGTGATCCTTCCTTTTTTCACACTGTAATGTATGCGAAAAATTGAGTCTCAGTAACTAAACGTGAGGTTATAGACAGGTATGTAGGATCTAGACCCTCAAAGGTTCGAATACAAAAAAATACTTTTATTTTATTTTATTGTGGAAATACGAAATGTGTATTATTGCATTGTAATAGAACTTTAAATTCCTAAGGTTTACTTGATTTAATGGCATTTATGCTCACACATAGAAACTTAAACAATATACTCTGCTTTTAAGCTAACTGAAATAAAAGGTTTATTCTTATATGTAAAATCAAATAAAAATGGACTATAAACGTAGTAGTAGGTGTGTAAACCCTTTGCTTCTATTACTGACCTTATTCTACGGCGCATGGGTGAGACCAAATCCCTAGCGAAATTTTCACAAGAGTTTACTTATCATTTTCTGCCAGAACCATTCATGACAGATGAATAATCGCGAGTGTTTTCACAACCTATATTAAGGCAATTTTCTAATAACATTGCATTTATTTGGAAAACGATAAGAATTAAATTATTTTCGTTTTATAAATGAATGGCTTTAAAATATTACTACTTATCTTCTGCAACAACAAAAAACATAAGACATTGCTATTGAAGTAACAAAAATAAAAATAAAAATGTACATCAAGGATTCCAACTTATGTTGGCCATAGTAGCTCAAGGGTGAGAGCGGCTGGACGGAAACCAGAAGATCCTTGGTTCAAATCCCGGCTATGGTATTGAATTTTTCAGTTTGACTATCTTTCCAATGCTTCCGATGTTTTCCGAATCGAACTTGATTTCTGGCAGCTGCTTTTTCCTCCCTTTTTCCCCTTTTTTGCCAAAAGGTGTGTATATATAGACACACACATACACACTTTAGTCATCTTGCTCATTCTACCACGCTATCATTATCCACAAATAGTGCTACAAGTAAATATTAAACATTCTGTCTCCATTTGGCATATCTTCTGCCGTATTTATACATTTAAACGAACAAACTGTAGAAAGTTGCATGACAATATACTTTGTCATTAATATAATTTCTATGCTATAAACTATTCTTTAATATGAATAACTTAAGGTAAAACTAAATACTGCAAAAGCAATGTGCGAAAAAAGTTGCACTTAAATAACTTAGAAGTGTTCATACAAATTCAGATTCTAATAACCCATCATGAAAGCAAGAGGGGTAGCAGTTACGTTGCATTCTGCCCCCGTTTTCTTTTGCGCTACAAAACACAAGCTTTTACGTGAAACAGGGAATCTCGAGGTGGATATACGAGCAGGTAAGGAAAACAGAATACAGATGGGACATCTAGCATGAATAAAACATGGCTTCTGCAAACTCCTACGTAGCCAACACTGAAGTTGCCCTGTGTTCAAGGCACCTTACTTACACCGCTATTGATTTGTTTTATATTGTGTTGAAGTGTTCCAAGTTGAAGTAAACAACACCGCTTCAAAGTCAAGAAATATTTCAGAAGAAAAAGAAACGTTTAAGGCAGACGTTTTGTTAATGTAATTATTTGTATAAATTAAATTAAAAGTGTGAAATAGCTGGTTACTAAGGTGAGAAATGAAGCAAGTAACAAAGGCGACAGATATTCTCAGCAGCATTGTTCTTCTTGCGGCTAGAAGCAGCTGGTGTTGACTCGCCAAGGTAGTTCTTCTGGGAATGCGGAACATCCAGATCAGTCGCAGGAACAGATTTTATCGAGATTGAGTGAAAATGGGGGGGGGGCATTATCTTGTAGTGAGTGACCTGTAAGTTCATATGGAAAAAGGCGAATTCATGTCTTATCTTAAAGAAAATAAAGCGGAGGCTTTCCGTTCCCAAAATTTACAGAATTAACTTTGCAGAGATTGTAAATTTGACCAGTGAACTTCGGTCAAATGTTTCCTCCACTTTATTTTAACAATTCTTATTGTTTAAATCTAAGGGAAGATATCAGGCGGTAGCGTCTGAGGCTCGCAAAGGAGGTTCTATGTTCGATTTACATTACATAAGTTACCCTCATCTTTTGGGGCTTTTCATGGATTTTCCAGGACGGTAGCCTAATAATGGGAGGATATGCACTAAAACGAATATTCCCTCCAGCCATTTCCATTTCCTTTCATCTGGTGCCTCTTCATCATGCAGGCAGTACGAGTTAGGCGCGTTGACTGTTGGATAGTGGATATGCTTTGAGAACATAATTGTTTCTTTCCTGATACGTAAACTTCTGTGCAAACATTTGAACATGGACAGGGTCAACATACAGAAGTAGCAGAGTTCCGAATTCTGGAGGCGATTGGGATCCAGCTGCGTTGACTTGCACTGCGCCTCTTTCCACCAGGTCTGTCCACTCTTAGTATTAACTCGCCTCTACCCCTTTCTCTCAGTTTTGTAGGACTAAAATGCCTTATCGCAACCATAGTGCTGAAATCCTTTTACATTTTTAATCCAAATACAAAATCAAAATACAAGATTATATTCTTAGTAGTCGACTTAAGAACGATAAAATGAAGCATACGTATTATTTAAAGTTCAATATATTAGGGAAACAATCTATAATGTTAAACTTAATACATAGATACAAAAACAATTATTATTAGTGCATTTGGGTCTATGGGCATTTATAGATACGGACTCACATAAGACTACCAATATATGTGTGTGTGTCCGTGTGTATGTATAAAGCAATACCTATTGCAGATATTATAAAATGATATACAACGTTGTTATTTTAATTCAGATATCTAGCTATAGGCCAGTTTTCTTTCCGGGCAGGACACATTTTAGAAGAAACAAAATGTGCAAGTCGGATTTCCAAACTTATTGCGGCCTATGAACGGGAGTGTAAACCTAAAGCTACATACAGCTAACTATTTAAATTTAACTGAATATTACATTTTAATCACACCTGATATGTCTATAATCCTCCAAATGAAGCTTAATTTAAACCTGCAGTATATTAAGGTGTGTCACTCATAAGTAGTATTTTACATTTCACTATTGGACCAATTAAAAGACAGTACATAAGAATGCATATTTTTGGGAGAAATAAAGTTCATTCATCTCGATAATTAGGTTCACATACGTTTGGATTTGTTTCTGCAGAAATACATGCGTATATTCTCTTCACTTTCGTCACCCTCCGTAGTCTAGGGTTAACACATCAGCCTATAATTACTGACGCCGCGGGTTCAAATCCGGCGAAGGACTATGGATTCCTTTAGGAGTAAAGATCCTTAACACGTAAAGGAACCTCAGGCCTAATAAAGAGGCCTTTGAGCAAAAAATACACGAGACGCTGATAAATGAAGCAGTTAAAGAATAACCAAGATAAAAATGTTATTTCATTTTCTTCGCTTCCAAGTGCTTCCATATCCACTATGTTTTTTATATAATTTTTATTGATCGATCAGCAGTACAATGCTTTACAGATCAGAGTGTAAAGACGGTAACAGTACAATAAGAACAATAACACTCAGGGGTAGGCTAACAGGCCGCCCCCTAACTACATTAAGTTAGAACTCCAATAATACTCTGAGAAATTATGTCAATATTGAATATGTAAATATGTAAGACAAATATCAAGCACTAGAATCACTCGAATCAGATGTATCACTTAGAAGCAGGTCCTGTGATAGTCTCCCCTACAAGCGTGAGGGCTGGCGCGTGCGGACGCCGATGTTATTAATGCACAGCTCCTGGAACTTCTTGAGCGTGGAAAAGAAACGACGAGCGATCCTGCGAATGTAGTCGTGAAGAGGTAACAGTCCTAGTTCGTGATGGAGCTGCTGATTACGGATGAACCATATCCATTATGTGTGCCAGATTAATGTCTCAGAAATTAAGTTTTGTTTCTAAGCCTAATAAGATTCTGGTAGATAGAGAATCGCATTAAATGATCTGAAAGCTCAATACATGAAGCTTTCCCTAAAATCTTCCATTTTTTTATCAGACCGAAAACTGTTAAAACGAACCTAGTAAATATAAAGCATATGTACGACCTACAAAATCAGAAATGCATGCGTTTATTTCCTTTAAATACAATACGCTTTAGATCATTTACAATTCTTATCTTCTTATTATATATTACAAGTTATTTTCGTAACATTTTTTTCAGGCAAAAATTCTACCTCAGATATTCTTTGACCAAAAAATGGATACAGCTTTAATAATTAATTCATTATTAATTAATGATCCGATTTTACATGATTGATTTAATTCCAATGTAAATGACAAGGAAAACCATATTTTCCCTTCGATATCGTCTTCAGTATGACTAAATCTCATAGCTAATTATTTTATCAATCTTTATGGAAAATAAACCTGAAGTTAAAAAAGGAAGACGAGAATTTGTGTGCCTAAACGTTGAGAATTTGCAAATCCTGAACTGGAAAAATAATATAATTTTACAGCCAGTAATATAGCAGTATCTACGCATTCGTTAAAGTAAAACAATGTAAAATGTTCAGAAAAACTGACAGGCATATTAAGGCGGGAAAAATGTAAACAGCTGCATCTGAGAAAGGTAGCATAATGGTGTAAATGAATATTTATAGGGACATCATTAGATAGCCACAAAATATAACTTGAAAACCCTCTAGGTTTTTAGGAACAGCATAAAATGAACATTTTAGTTACAAACATTTGACACATTTCATGATATATGTGCAGATTAGTATCTTTGAAGGCAACTTCTTTCAAACTTTGGGAATATTAACACTGGTATTCAACCAAAATCTCTTATATACCTAACATTACATAACAGCAACATTGATACGTATACTATGTACTATTACTACCAAATATCGACATTAAATGTCAAGATAGAATAAGTTAGACCCAAGGTGTATAAATAAGACTGAGCCAACTCCTATAATAGTGTCAAATGCCAAGTTGAAGGAATATTGTTTCCATGATGGCGTAAAGATACGCGGTTTTAACCTCGATCTGTTTTTGTCACACAGGTTTACTAACGTTAAAGTCCAATAGGAACAAAAGCTTTGTAAACCTGCGCCATGTCAACACCATGTGTTTACATAACTTCACAATTCGAAACAGATACGCATTCTGTCATCAGTTTCAACTGCGACACTACACACAGAGCTTTTGTTGTCGCCACTAGGTAGTACATAACAGTAGCACGACCAACCTGAGTCACTCTTTTTTTAATTCTACCAAGAATTCCAGCTCTTTCAACGACAACTGCATGTCAGATAATTCAGATCGTTGTTTTGTCATAAACTCAAGTTCCCGTCTTTATGAGGAAATCATCAGCTACACTGTGTTCTGGATTGCATAATTACATCACAGTTACAACAGGAATTTGTAATTTTTGCTAATCGGCTCATCCCGTCTTCGAAAGGAATTAAAATATATATTAAGAAAGCGTATTACTTAGATAAGAATTTTCGGTAGTAAATAGTAATTTATGAAAATGGATTCTAATAAGTCTTAAACGTAATTGTACAACAAAACTAACTTAATTTTCATATGTATCAAACTATCTAAGGTATTAATGTAAAGAATTAAATTTCAGTTGTATATGAAATCGCTCATGTGATGCACATTTGAAACCGAATTAAGTGTTTTTGTGTTGTGTATTTCTCGAATTTCTTTGCATCCGATATTCAGTTTTGTGGAATATTGCAATTTGACCTGGAAGAAATAATGAACTCTGTATAAGTTCTTGCGATTGTTTTTTTTTTTTTTTAAAAAAAGGATAATGCACCTATAAGATTTTTAAAGCCTAAATTCGCATCTACGCTTGATATCAAGAAACGATTATTTTGATATCTTCACGTTTGAAGAGCGTACTCAAAAACTTTGAAACAATTGAACAAATATCGTATAAATAAAGTGTCTTAAGATTGCGAGCATATAAAGACAACAAGTCTAAGAGGAAATCAAATTCCACTCAACGTTTACAGGGACCTGGGCATATCCATTTAAGCGTTGCGTTCAGGTATTCAAACAGCTAAATTCAATAAGAATGTACAAGTTTAAAGGAATACTCTTATGAACACTATACACATACTTTTTTCGGAATTTGGTAAAATGTTCAATATTGTGTATGCAATAATCAACAGAGGTGGAGGTACGGAATGGTATCACGCAGACCCTAATAAAATGTAGGGAAACCAATAGCAGATATACTGTATTTGAGAGGAAATAATAGGAAAGAACAACCAAATAAAATAGGTGAAATATGTAATATAAACGTAATTGCAAAAATGTTATGAAATATAAATATTATTTTTGTGTAGGAGAAACGCTAAAGTCAAAGAACAATTTGCAAACGAGTTAGCAGCATAGGAAGTTGGCTAGTAGAAGTTGTACGAGGGATAGGAATTGGAGAATGGAAGATACATCCACAGGAATTCCAGAAAAATATATCAGAAGCACGGGAAGTTGGATAAAGGATTAAAATATGTAGAGCAAAAGGGATGGAGAGAGGAAGAGAAGAAGGAGAGGGGAGTGGAGAGAGGTAGGAAAGGGGAGGGGAGAGAGGGAGGAGAGGGGGGATTTAGGGAGGTGGAGGGAGGGAGCGAGAGTGTGATGGAGTGGGAGAGAGGGAAAGATGGAGGGAAGGGAGGAAGGAGGGGAGGGGAAGGAGGGGAGGGGAAGGAGGGTGGGGAAGGAGGGGAGGGAGAGGGAGAGGAAGGAGAGGGATATGGATATCCCGGTATGCCTGAAAACACCAGCACAGCAATTCTGCTCAATGTTGAACACCAGTCAAAATAGATCTTAAATTAATCGGCACGAATATGTGCGTCAGGACATTTTTATGTCAAACAGGGAACTTCTTTCAAACTTGACACATTCTGATTATAAATCAGCAGCAACAAGACGCTGAATCACGGTACGTCATTTCAACTGTGGGGGGGGGGAGATATCGTGTTAGGACTATGAGGTTAGCTACCCAGTAGCAATTACAGGTAGCAGATATCGGAAAACACACTTAAATGCCTACTTTTTCTAGCATTTATTTTCCTGTAACTAGTTTACTTTATTGTAAGATCCATATACATCTTTTCTACAGTCAAAATATCTATCGATCCAAAACCGTAACAATGTATCGGAAAGATTTGCAGCACTCTTTAAATTATATTTAATATTAAACAGTTATACTTTCCATTTGCACATGAAGCGGTATTTTTATAGAAGGATTATGATGGGATGATGGTGTATGCAGATTAATCTCACTTTTGGTGACGATCTTGAACAAATCTAGGACTTTCTCTTGCAACTTTGTATAATTAGGCGCATCTATCATCTTTGAGCAATGAGATCTTTTTCTTTCCCAGGATCGCGGTAACGGGGCTGATAAAGATGGTATTGCTATCTTTAAAGAATGAATAATGCTTTTCTCATTCAAAGATGGAATTTTAATTCCTCATAAGCAATTTGGCATTCTTGAAACAATCACAAATATTAATAGTCATTTTTACAACCAGCGGTAGATTTCACAGTGAACTGTATACCTTTTCTTTCGCACACGCTGCTTATACATCTTTGATGCATACACGCAATTATTTTTGTTATACACTCGGATAGACAGCTATACGACTTACCCCTGATACTTTTAGAAAAAGAAGAACAGAATCTTTTTAAAATATTCAAAAACTCGCCATGATCTGTAACCATGGTTACACCATTACCCACTTTAAATCACTTCTTTATTTTATAACAAATACTAATATCTTTTACTATTCCTAACAACATGAAGTATAAAAATAAATGCTACACATATCATTTATTATTTATTTAGGCACATTTTATAGGAGATATATTCCTTTTTATGCCATATTGCTTCCTTTTATTGAGACATCAGCACCACTGTTTCACAGACTATTGATAAAAATTAATAATAAAACATTAATACAGGCTGAGGTTGATCCATAAGGTTACTCTGTCATAATGAATTGTATTCATAAAATATATATTGTTAATCTAATTAATACTAAATTATGTTACAGTGAGCTTTTAAGTATAACTGTTATACAATATTTACAATAAGGTGTGTGGTAACAGATAATCAAGAACTTTAAACACTGTTCATGACTATTTAAGACGTGTTACTGGATTTACTCTTGGCGAGTAAAATCACTGTCGTCAGATTTGTGAATAACCTGGGTTAAGCTTCACTTTAATCTTGTTTTCTGTCGGCTTTTCGTTCCAAGGTGATAGACCTGAACTTCGTAGACATTAGGTGGTTTAAGATTGAACGATTTGACAAGTATTCGGTTGCATTGCTCTGTGGAAAGAATGTCTAGTTTTCGACGGATAGCATCAAATAGCATCACTCTAGACCAGATTGTATCAATAGTTACAGGTCAATAGCTTGTTTCGTCTTTTAATTACAGCATTTTAAACAAAACAAGTGTAGAGTTTTACGAAAATGGAGAATTTGGAAAAACTAGCAGTAATTAAATACTTCCACTTGAAAGGTTTAACGCCTTAAGACATTAAGGAGGAAATGGGCAGTACATTGAAAGGCTCTGTACCTTCATATAAAATGATAGAGAGGTCGGTTCCAGAGTTTAAAATGGGACGTAAGAGCACTGGTGATGAGCGCCACTCTGGACGCCCTGTAGAGCTGCAGAAATCATTGAAAAATTGCATCGTTTAATACCGCAGGGCCGCAAATTAAAGTTTTTTGAGACAGCAGAGGCTGTAAACATATCAAAACAACGTGCCGGTAATATTTTATGTAATATTCCGGACTTTCACAAAGTATGTGTAAGATGGGTGCCGCGTTTGTTTACACCTGATCAAAAGTTGAAAAAAACTGTATCTGTTAAGAATTTGGAGCTTTATCGTATGAATATTTTTCTTCATGACAATGCTCTGGCCCATCATTCAGTCATTGCAATGAAAAAAATGTGCGAATTTAAGTTTGAATTGCTTGAACATCCACCCCATTCACCAGGTCTAGCACCTAGTAACTACCATCTGTTTCGGAACCTCAAAACATTTCTTGGAGGACAAAGATTTCACAGAAAAGAGGAGATCATTGATGCTGTAAACAGCTATTTTGAGGACCATGACAAATCGCACTACAGAGATGCTTTAATTAAATTAGAAAACCGACATGATAAATCTCCTTTCTGGAGATTATCTTGAGAAATAAAGAAAAAGAAATGCTTAATCTTTTTTATTTTATTCTTATTATTTTTTTTATTGCGAGGTGCGGGACTAATCAGTCGATCCGCGTACTTACCTTCTCTACCTAGTAGGTCCGTGGTAAAAACAAAAGAATCTGCATTTCAATATAACTCAGCACAACTGTTCAAACATGTACATTAACACTAACGCTACAAAAAGATGAGCTACAGTCTGGCAGTGAATCTTCACATTGTATTCTTTATATATATTGTCCACAAGTAGATACGTGCTTACAATGTTTATTTAAACGAAGTATAGAGCAAGGAGGTTCTTAGTTGCCGATCTTGAGAGACACCAACTAAAACGCTATTTTCTCTAAGAGCTGCTTCTCGAGTGCTGTGAATCCTTTAAGCTGAAGTGGAAGTTTAAAGTGTTTCTGCACGAGTATGCAAAAATAGGGTTGCAGTGAAAACTAAGGAGGCGGATTTTAATACAGTATACAGAAAATCTCCAAGTAAGATCAGTGTTAAAACAAAAGGCAGTAAGGGGTGACCAATTTTGTCAATATGAGATAATTTATCATTTATACCCGGAAATTTTCTACATTCTGGAGCATCATCTCCATAAAGCTGTGGTATCAATCAATAGCCAGAAATGTATCCAAGAATTACACCTCTATTCGTTTCGCAATTAAGTTTCACGTATTTGAAAACTGTTTCTTTCCTAGAATTTATTGAGGTATTTCAGGAAGTAATTACAATATACATATTTCATTAAGTGTGTATTTACCTTCTCTCTCAAGTGCTGGCCAGAGAGAGGAATTATTTGATTTTCAACTTAAACTTCGATATAGGGTTATCACCGCAAAAAGTAATTTTTAGAAAAAGGTCTCGCTCTCTCCCTCCTCTCTCTGTGTGTATGTATGTGAACATCACTACTTTAAACGGAAATGCCAGATAAGTATCAATTCAGTATATTATGAAGTGGAGTTATGAAGATTTTCAACAAATTCTCGCACTTCAAGCTATCCTCTATGTGAAAAGGTTTTGTTTCTCTCTCTCTAACGGGTCTAATTGAAGTGCGATTAGGAAATAGAAATTGAGTTGTTATTTATGGATGCTCTCTAACTGCCAACGAATAAATGTGTAGTGTTTTACGCCCGCTTTTACTGCATGCGGAATCGCAGGCGGTGGCACGATGGAGCACTGGTGAAATTAGATGGCGGGGGAAACCGGAGATCCCAGAGAAAACCCACCCCAGCGCCGTGTTGTCCATCACAAGTCTCACATACGGTCACCTTTTATCGAACTCGGGCCACCTTAGTGAAAGTCAAGTGGTCTATCCGCTAGAACACGGCCCGGCCGCCCTCTAACTACTGCGGTTCTCAGCGTCCCATTCTGTATTAGGCTTGAAAATACCTTTTACATTTGCGCAGATACCTTTTTAACCAGCTTGAAGTTAGTTTACTTGCCGTAAATCAAAATATTTAGCGTTAAATGCAATGCATGTCTTAAATTTATGATACTAGTCTGAAAAGTGTCCCTTTATAAAAAAAATAATAGTTTGTTAACGACGATTGCGAGGATCATGTGTGCTGAAATTTTATCCGCAGGAGTTCTTTTACACGCTAGTAAATCTATTGATATGGAGTTCTTTGGCATGTGTTGTAAGATATGAAGCAAGGAATGAGTAATAAACTTTAAAGTACAAATGATATTCATTTCTTTAAAAATGCACAATGTACTACATACAGTTTCATGACATGAATCGCTTCCGAGCTGTTGTACTGAATTACTATTCTTTTAATATTTGTTTTCTTTATCATTTTTTAAAAGTTGTCGTTGAATTGTTTTTCGGTATATCATGAATGAGTATGTAGCTTCAAGACCGGTATACAGAACCCGCTTTTGAACATTTCACCGATTTCGTTCTCCTCTATCTTGCATCCAATGTGTGGCTCAGATATCACCCTCCAAAATCTCGAGTAACAAGCTAGCCTTTGGCTCCTGAGGTCGGCAGTACAAACTCGGAAGATGGCAATGGAATTTGTTTTCTTTTTGTTTTTCATGCGTTTAAAATCCTTAACATGTAAGGAAAGTAAAGCCGCTGGTACTATACTGCCATAAATTATGGCATGCAAAGAGCCTTGTAACTAATGAAGATGTCAGGGGGAAATAATGGTCTTTCACGGCTACATAGAATATGACGCAGCGAACATAGCAGTCCACAAATAAAAACCTTTGCTTTTGTTGCTCGCATAGATAGTGAACAGTAGGTTGAGTGGATCGCTCGCTCGCTCGTGCTGGCTGGCTGTATACAGCCAGAAGGTTTTTGCTGCGTGCCCACCCATTAAGGGTTTTACCGCAGGTAGGATTTTTATTGAATTATGTAGGATGAAGGTGATGTAGGTTTTTTGATTGGGAGTTAATTTTGAGGTTACCAAAGTACCTTCGGGTTGAAGGGGAGGATGCAGTACTTAGCACCCAATTTTTGTTTTTGTTTTAAATTTTAGTTGGGGAGAAATTTAGATGCCAAACAGCTTGGAAGAATTATGAGGAGCTCAGCTTTAGCTGCTGATAGGGTTAGCTCCTGGGTTATCTAGGGTGCCCGCATGCCATATGGGGGACCCGATGCATTTTAGATCGGCGTCTAGTGGGGTCATAATTTCCCAATGATCTGACAAGGGCGCTTCTATGTGATGGTAAACTTGCGTATAATTTTGAGTGGATTACTTGAGCAGCGGCTTTATGTCTTCGCGACTGGGTATTACTGCGCTGATGCAGCATATATCTTCCTGTTGAACAAATTTAACCATGTGACTCGCACCCCCTTTTTTATTTAACTGGCGTTTCACTTGCATTACCGTGCAAAAATACGGAAACAACGAATTAATTAATTTTATTATGTTAGCGTTTTAACGGGGTCAACATAACGGCAGAAAATTAGAAACATTATTTGTGTTCCCTCTACTGCTCTCTACAGTAGAAGTGACCTAAGATGCCACAAATCCTCATACCAGCTGCAGAGTTCTGCGCACGGGTTCTTATTTTGAACCTCATCATTGTATGTCCGGTACATCACAACAGAAAACCCTACAGAAACTACAGAGTCGGCTATTCAATGATTGCTGATCAACTTTCCGTGCCGTAACTACATTTCGAATCCGTAACGAGTTATTACTACAAGCTTACATATCGAGTAAATGAAGTAGACAGGATATTAAGCCTTTGTAGTAACTTGCGGAAGCTATATAAATGCAAACGAAGCTGAGTAGAAAAGACATATGAATGTGACACCAAATTGTTGTCAGATGACGCCATTTGTTGTCGTACATCATTATGAGGCTAAAATTTCGATTTAATTCCGGACACAAGTGACGTCATACTGTCATCTGACAGTAAACCTGAATCGAGCATCGGCGTGGATGTACGCAATTCTGATATTGTAAACAAAGTAGTGGGCTGGTTTAAATTGTTTGATCAGCAATGTTTCTAAAACTAGATTAGAATTAAAATATTTCATGGGGAATTGAATAGCTGAAAATTAAACATTTTAATTTTAAGATCACAGAATACCTATCCACTTTAACTTACTGACAAGCATTATACTGTGGCTCCATTTTCTGTCATTTATTTACCCATGCCCTACCTCTTTGACTAGGAAGTATTCTGAAAATATATTAAACGAACTTGTGAACTTTTATTATTTTTACTCTTATTTTTTATTCTAAAATATTTATTTTTCAAGATATATTCATTATATAGGTAATGGTAATCACTTATTTTTTATTTGGTATAGTGAGGGTTTCCAGTCATTGGGCGGCAAGGATGGCCTCTGGGCACAACGGAAGAGTCTACAATGTTTTAGCTGTGTCAAAACAATAAGTAGTTTGTTTTCACTTCAGTTACCAGAGTAAGGAACCTCAAATCGGGTGATGTAAGGCTGCATGAAACCGCGAAGTTCAGAAGTGATTAACTTCCAACGTTTGTTTCCCAGGAAACCAAATCATTCTCTCTTTAGTGCCATTTTTCCAGGATTATTCTGAATTATCCAGCGTAACGTTCCCATTACCATCCAGATCGCACATTTTTGGAGTGACTTTTTTTTTAAACTAAATTCAGACGCTGGAGTCTGCGAAGCCATGGTGGAAACTCCGCCGGGCACCATTTAGCAAAGGAGCTTCTGAGCACCATCCAGAAATTATCAACCTGTTTGCAAGAGGCAATCCTATGTTCCAAGGTATCCATTTGGGAACAGAATAGGCATAGGTTAGATTGTGCGCATCCATGTCGCCATAGTTTTTCCGCTGGCCTTTTTTTTTGTGTGTAATTTACGTCCGTCCCAACGTTAAGTTATATCGGACGGTGAACGAATTGGGTGAAATGATGCTCAAATGAGCCCAGGGTCCATGGAGCTTAGAGTTACCCGACATTCGTCTTGAAGGATAAGGGAAAATCCCGGAAAAAGCCTTATCTAGGTAACCCACCCTGACCGAGATTCAAACTCGGGACCTCTTGAACGTGAGGCAGACATGCTACCATCTACGTTACCGAGGCGGGCTTTCCGCTGGATTATATACCACTAAATATTGTTTAATTTTATGAGGGAACAAGACCTATCAATAAGGAAATTATGTTCGGTGTGTGTATGTGTGTGTATGTGTATGTGTGTGTGCGTGCGCGCGCGCGCGCGCTCGTGTTTTCATATCCGTTTCTGAAACAGGCATCCAAAGGAATTATTTCTTTCTAAGAGACTTCTTGGCGTGGCTTTTCTTTCTTTCTTTCTTTCTTTCTTTCTTTTTTCTTTCTTTCTTTCTTTCTTTCTTTCTGTCTTTCATAAATTCATTTTTCTTTATTTATTTCTTTTTCACAGAAAGAAAGAATTTACAGAACTTATAGTGACCCGATATTCATTTTCCAAATAAGGGAAATCCCTGATAAAGCCTTATCCAGGTGTCTCATTCTGATCGTGATTCGAACTAGGGACCCCTTAAATGTGAGGCAGATACGCTACCACTATGCTTGAAGTGACTATTTAAGTGAAGTCAGCACAATCTACATGAGTTGTGTGGTTTAACGTATGTGTGGTTTCTTTGATTTTTGCCAGCACAATACGCTCTCTGTAAAATCGTGTATAGGTTAATTACCTTAATATAATAATATAATTACCTTGCAATTAATTTTAGCGATATTCTTAATAATTCAAAATAAAACAGAATATTTCGGAATTACCATTTGGAAATAATGGGAATATAATTGTGAACAGTCTATTGAGCATTAGAAGAAATTAATGGCCTAAAATCAATTTATTTTTGTCTTGCGTATCTGCACTTAATAAACTTAATAAATCTTTACTTAAATTTGTACATACATTTTCCATAACACAAACAAACCCTTATAAATCTTATGTCTGGAAATGTTAATAGTATTATTTGCACACCACAATAAATTAAGACATACTTGAGAACTAAAATTCAGAGACTAAAAACCTTATATCATACTGCTCCTTCTAAGGTATACATAAAGTTCAAAAAATTGAAGGAAAATAGTAAAGTTTAGAAGTTTTATCTGTATATAAAACGGCTAGATGGTTTAGTTTCCACTTTTTCCATCGTATTCGGAAGCAACGCTGAGGATAGGCTTCATAATATATTTACAACCTCTTGAAATATATCGGAAATGTTCAGACTGTAGCCGAGCAAACTGAATAAAGTACAAAACAGCTTATCTAAAGCTGAAAGGCATTCATACGATCTTTAAGATTCTGAAGAATGGTGTGTCTGAGAAAAGAAAACAGGGCTCTTGAAATAAAATAGAATGAAGTTTAGTTCTGTTTTCAAAGAAGTGGCACCAAAAAGGGTTCCGTAAAAAGCGATGCTTTTCCTAAAAGCGAACGAAGATTACTCAAAAAGCTACAGCTTTAACGGGACTGGCATGACGATATTTCGTTCACGCAGGATTTTTCTGTGGGACTTAACAATAAAACTGAACAACATTGAAGGCTTATAATTTTCCCTGGAAGATAATGGCTTTTAAATAGTTTTACTATCACAATGATTTTTAAGTGAAACTACTCTATGTTGTTTTAACGACACTGACTATTTCAAACCGCAGGATGAATAAATGAAATGTGTAAATGATATTTAAATTAGCCCAGGATCCACTGTGCTTAAAGTTACTTGACATTTGCCTCCTCTATCTCTCTCTGTTATATGTGTGTGTTTACATATATTGTCCTAGAGATACTGAGACAGTACAACATAATTTTAATATCTTATTAAAGGAGTAAAAATTGGAAAAGGTTAACCAAAAATCAATTTATACAAGCTTTGAACAGAGGAAAGAATAAATCACTTGAGTTGGCATTTTTCCCATTGAAAATACTAATTTTTGTAAGTTTGCATGAAAAGGCTAATAAAATCTTTATACCCAGAGTCAAAGTTAAATGCTGGCTATAGCTATACAGTAAGTCACCACAAAATGTGTGTATATCATTGTATATGAGGAACCCTAGGCGTTACCTCATATCAAGAGACAACATAACAACCCAATACCATCCGACAAAATACTGGGAAAAAGACTCCTACCTGCGGTGAAACCCTTAACGTGTGGGCATGCAGCAAAAACCTTCAGGCTCTGTACAGCCTTCCAGCACCTGACTGGACTGGATTGGACTACCGGGAAACAATTGGAGAGTTTAATGTTATGCTGGCATGTTGGCCATGGTAGCTCAATGGTTAAGATCATTCGGACGTAGACTGGGAGATCCGTGATTCAAATCAGGCTATGGCATTGAATTTTTCAGTCTGACTCTAAATCTTACAAACCGCCAGTGTGGAAGAAAGATTAATTTGCATCTCTGTATATGTTTTAGATCTTAGGAATGTTTACCATTCAGCAGTTTTACAGGATGGAGCTATCTCTAAATATTCCGGCACTGAATTTTTCACGTTAGTATAAATAAGGTCTGGCGTGTTACATTCACAATACTAACATTTGATATAGTCACTATGCACCAATCTTACAAAAGCTTATTCGTCTCTCTACTTCATCTTAATACATCAAAACCACTGCAGAAATAACTTTCTGACACATGCCGTTACAGGTACAACGAACATACAAGAATGGATAGTCGACTTTTAAAAGCCAGTTCTTACAAACCAACCTGGAAATTCCATATTTTGTCCATAGTATCGCAACTACCTCATCACAAAGGTTTTCAAATGACTACCTCTTAAATGGCTGATGCTAATGAAGTTTTTCTTTTCAAATAACTTGGGGATAGTCAATAGAATTACTTTTTATGCACATCATGTTTCTGTTTATTCCTTAACTTATAACTCTTCTTTATTGAGAGGACTACATAGGTTATTCCCAGAACCTTATATATGTTTGTCGTCTAAACATTTACATATGTCAGTAACTGAAAGGGGATAATATAGCTTTTGAGCCTATAATGTTAATCAAGACATTATGGGAACCGTTTGAAACACCAAAAAGGACAAATATGCTCAAAAACTGATTCAATTTGTGTGGTATTATGAAAACATAAAATATTACTACGCTGGTGCTTTTATCACCCTTCTACCTACAGTGTTTGTAGCTGCCTGCTATCTAAACACCCTCTCTATATACCCTCAATCACTTCCACAAGAACTATAATACAGCGCACAACAATGTATGAAAAGGTTCCCGACTCTCATTCGTACACCATTTGCTCTCGATAACGCAGCAGCCAAAATGACCACTTGAAATCAGTCCGATTACCATTTTTAAAAGAATCGCAATATATGGAACAGCATTGGCAAGATATTTGACTTCTGATAGTTCTTACGGGTGCTTTAAGATTAGGCTATGTCCATATTGACCCTTTAAGGAAAGTGTATTTGATAAGGTAGTGGTGCCGTAAGTCTGGCCGTTGCCTATCGACAGCATTGTGAAATAACGGCCTGGTATCTATAGAGCCATGGCATTTTATTCTCCCATAAGCAATTTCTGTGTTCTTTACATTTAAGGTGTGGCAGAGGAAGTACCGCATTTAACCTAAAACCCGATATCGGCGGTTCTCCAGAAGAATGTGCCTTAATGCCCCGAGAAGAGAGAAAATATACATTTCAAATAAATGTTCACAAAAATAGATATCTGTTTGCGCTTGCCTATACATTTAAGGGAAAAAAATAACAATGAAGCCCAAAACTTCAGCATTTATGGCATTTGTCAAGGTTGCAAGGCGAACACTTCAAGGGAACTTTCTCTCCCTGTTTAGTTAAAAAAATGTATTGCATTTTATTTCCTAAACATTAACATTTTTTGGATAAATAGTAATTTACTTCAGGAAAATGAAGTCCGGAACTTACTAGTACTTGCATTATTATAAGTCGATATTAAGGTGATTGTCTCGTATCATTTCCTAGCGGTTAAACTGAAAAATCCGAGTAAGTTGGATAGTTCAATGTTGCGCTAAGTTGCTATGTTAGATCAATGGTTAGGGCAACCAGACGGATACCAGGAAATCCTTGGTTCAAATCCCGGCTATGGCATTGAATTTTTCATTCTGACTCTACCTTTCCAAACCGCATTCTATATACAGTTTGATTGAAAGAACAATTAATTTCCGCTTGCTGAATGTCGCATAACTGGATTTCCAGAGTTGGTAGAAAGAATGTTACCAGAAAAAAGGCATCATAATTTAAAACCAGTCCTCATTCACCTGGAATGAAATTATTGTTATTCTTCCAAAAACTGCCTTCCTTTTGATTCCCAAGGGAAAATATCACGAACTTAAATGTAAGAGTGAATGCTTGTATTTCTGAAACTCAACTTCATCCCTTCCTCTTGAAGGATGTTAGCCACAGTTATTTATGTATGCAGTGTTTAAGGTGTTCCGCTCTGTTATATAACGTAATATTTATATGTTGGTAAAACGCAAATCACGTGAAAATCTGGTCTCTCAATGAGGGTGGAGTCTGAATCTTGTTTGTTATGCTATTTTAAAGCTAATAGCAGTGCCACTGTGTCAGCTCATCAATACTTGCAATGGGGAAAGGAGAAATGGTTGTCGATCATCTAGTAAACAAGGATTGACAGATAAGACCACCAGCCGGTGTCATGTCAATAATTCCAGATTAAGAGTACGCTAATGCACAAAAAATTAATTCAATCTATAGTAATTAATAATATCATCCTTTCTTTAAATTTCTACTATGGTTAGACCAACTGTGCTCTATGCATAGAGAAACTGTTTCGACGCGTGACCATATTGGGAGAAATTGCTTACCCAGCATTGAGCTGTTTCCTGCCTGTTCTAATACCCCTCCATTTTCTCTTCTATCCGTGTGCTGGCAAAATAATTTGACGTGAAGTCTGTGCTATACAGAGGCTAATACAGTGTGATATCACATATTTTAATGCTGGTTTGTTACTGATACTTACGAAAGGTCCATGTACTTTAGCACAGAGAACTTTCATATACGTATGATTCCTAGCTAAAGATATTTGCATAGAAGGGAGACACATCCCCTGCTTTTCGCGCTCCTTACCGAGAAATTTGTCATAAGCTTGTGAACAAACTTATGGAATTAGTGTAACAAACGGAAATTAAATCACAATGTTCTTACAGAGAAAAAACACTGACAACGACAGAAACTAGAACGAATTCCAAAGATACCGCTGGAAAAGCTTGTATAAAAATCAGAAATATTGGCAATCTTGTCTTAGAATGTCACTGAACGTTCGTAAATTTAAGATCCACAAGGTAACCTAAGTTTAGGAATTGAAACCGCGTGATATCGTATGAATTCAACTGTCCATCTGGATATAGAATAAGGATACTCAACCTTCTAACGACCCTATTTTGTTTATTAACTCTGCCTTTTCTTTCGTTTATAACAAAGCATGCTAGGACAAATCAATGTGTTAGTATACAATTTCTTAAAAAGTGTAAAACATGAGTTGATAGCTGTATCAATTTTAACGTTATAATCAAGACATTAATTTTCGGGCCTTATGCATATGACATTCCAAGAAGCAAGTTTCAAGTAATAAAAACTAAGTCAAGTGGAATGATTCCGTGATGAAAGTTCAAACAATTTTGCTTATTGTTTCTGGAATACAGTTATTTAAATTAAAAGGTTAGGTCTTGCTTTCATTAATTTTTTCTCCCAAAAATAATGAAATATGTAAATTATTGTGTCAAAAATTATACAACGCAAAGAACACTTCAAGCTTCCTTTTTGTCAGAAAAATTGTTATCCATTGCTAACTTACAATCAATCATCTTCTATTTTTACACAAATACACAGATACACAAATCTATTGCACGGACCAACTTGTGTTGCTAGTAATCTCTCCATCGTATACCTAATCAACGTTTGTGTACCTTACATTGCCTTCTCGCAGACTCTGGACACAGCAACTCTGATATTCACTCCTAAACAGCTTCACTGCATCGTTCAAACTGCCTGCCGCTCCACACCACGGAGCTGGAATATCATTTATTCTTGCAGACCGACACACTTCTCACACAACTCAAGTGACATTCAAATGACTGCACTATCTGGCTCATCTGCTGGGCTTCAAACCTCCTTTCTACATACACCCTGCCTGGTGCGGGAGATCGTACTAGTAGTGGGTTCTCACTCCTAAAAATTGGAACGATTTCAAGCGGTTTTTACCCAGTAACAATGCGGCTTGCTTCCGATTTTTTTATTTCAGCTAGTGACTAACCTTGAAAGCTGCATTTTTTACTTCTCCTGCCCACAAAAAACATGGTGATGCAGTTTTTTGATTCAGACTTAAGTTCTCCACAGCAAGCACGCCATCTACTTGACAATACATATTTTGCTAAAAATAAATCGTTTACCAAAATATGAAAATGCGAAACCCAAAAGAAGCCGAGCAAGTAAAAGATCATTAGGTCTCGTCATCCAATCTACAATGGACGCGCGCGCGTGCGTGTGGTGTGTGTGTGTGTGTGTGTGTGTGTGTGTGTGTGTGTGTGTGTGTGTGTGTGTGTGTGTGTGTGTGTGTGTGTGTGATTATATGATAAATGTTACGGTGGAAAAAAGTGAAAGACTACGGGATTACGAGGGAACACAATTTAAAATATCAGGTATTGTTTATTTAGCACATATGTAGCTTTTGGAATTTTAAATGCCTAAAGGGCAGTCTAACTTGTACTTTACGATTGAGAATTTGTAAAAGAAAGATGTCTTTCTAAATTACACGAAACACCTGTATCATACACACTTAATACCAACCCCCTCGTGGCTATATATTTTGAACACAGAAAATCTTGCTTCATTAGTTCATAGAATTTTATGTACTATGTTTCACTAAAAGTCGTTGAAAAGCGATAAAATTGGACTTAATTGGCATTAAATCTTTCCCAACTCTTTGACTCGCAAGAGGAAATGTCCAAGATAATGCTGCCCATCACTTCAATAAAGAGGTTTCCGATTTTGATGGCCTGTGTCCGTGAACTGGGAAGCTTCATTCCTGAACTTCACAGAAAATATCAGACTGACGTCATCCATGAGCCCCACAAGCTTGGAAAGTTCCATTTTGTAATTAGTTTGACATCGTCACGTGGGTGTGTACGGAAGTTAAGCGGGATCATTTCCTTTCATGCGATTAACTCAAAGTGGGGAAGAAATTCTTATACCTATGATTGGCTGAAGATAGATATGAATGAACTCCTCCTGTATGAAAGCGGGTCAATACTCCGACCAATGAATGAAGACTGCACCGCTAGCTGGTTTCACTTAACTGATGTAAACACTTAATTAGCGATGTCAGTCTAGTTATTATAATTAGACAATACTTTGACACCATATAGAGGCGATTAGGAGACAGATTGCTTGACCATGTATTATGTATACAGTAGAACATTTTACGGCTCTTCTACGTTTAAAAAACACAGATAATGTTTTTACTTCATTTCGCGGAAGAAACAAAAACATACAAACATAAACCTGAGAAAACGCCATCTCGTGCCCGGAATGTTCGTTAACTTTGTTTGTGCGTGTTGCACTGTAACAATAAGTACCTTCTGTTATTTCTGCAATTGCTTTATTTTCCAGAACCTTCGCCGAGCAATTTTTACAGCAAATGGAACATCGCACTGCCAGAAAATTGATTTGCTAGCCCCAATGTTTTCACTACAACCGCCATTTGCATGCAAAAACAAAGGATTCAATGCCCATGCATATATACAAGAAAAATGTACGAATGTCAAATTACCATTACAGATTATCGCTTGTCCACTAGTGAAGCCCTTGTTTACAAATGCAACTCCGTGTTTAAAATAATTTTACAATAAATTTGGAATTTAATGGCAGGTTTTAGGCGTGTAAATATTATGCGAGTTGAAGTAAATAAGATTGAAGAACATTTCAGCACTAATGCTCATGCGAATTACAGCAATATTATTGAAGTGTGTATTTAATGTATAAAGCACAAAATAAATTGGAGCAACATACAGTTAGACTTCATTTCTTTAATTTTAGCATGGAAGTGAATTATATTTGAGGTGCGTTCAAATTACAACACCTCCTATTTTTTTCAGAACTGGGACCAGATAGCAACTTCTGGTTTCTTTTAAAATACACTTGGACTCTGTGAATGCGTGACAGATGGCAGCACTTTACAGTGTATAGAACTCTAGTGGCAGCGACGAGAGCTAGGACATTTTTTGATACTTAAAATGGCAAAATTTGTATTGCAAGAGCGGCGTGTAATCATTCTTTTTCTCCATTTTCGTGCTGTGACACCTATTGAAATTCATCGCCAGCTGAGTGAGGCATGTGGTGATGGTACTATATTTCAAGAAAGTAAATGTACACTTTCCGCGGGTCAGTATCACTCAGGCGCTTCGTGACTAGTTGGTATGAAAGCTAAATCGGCCATTTTCGTAGAGGTATAGTGTCGTGGTCGCGATTCTAACCTGTTACTCATTTCGAAGATTTCTAAGACTATATTAATCCAGTATAATAAAAGGTTGAGTATTTATCACAAAGTATGTAATAATTATCTTGGAGCTGAGCTATTAACTACATGGCGTTGGGAAATGTGCAAGAAAACGGAAAACACGTGGAATTATGATTTTAACGGAACCAATATATATATATATATATATATATATATATATATATATATAGTGTGTGTGTTTTTTATATAAGGCAAGCTATCTTGACTGCTCTCGTAGCTCAGGGGCAAAACATGGGCTTAGATAAGCGAGACTATGCTTCAAGGTTCGAACCCTAACACGTGGGCATAATTTTTAACTCCAAATTTCTTAGTTTGTTGGACGCAGTAACGAACTAATTTACAACTGTTCTCTTGTAGCAAAGCTGTTACTAAATGACATTTCAGAATAGCAAAGAAATTGGAAAACACGTGGAATGGCGATTTTAATAGAACCAACAGGTATATATTGTATATAACCAGCGTTATCACATATGTTGGCGTAGCTCAGTGGTAAAACGCACGCTGTGTCAAGTAAACTGCTGATTTGCTGTTCGGACCCTCAACATGTAATACTTTTTTCCGCCTTGTATTTCTTGCGCATGTGCAAAATATTGCTGGAAGTAATGCACTGCATTTGTATCTTTCACTAAGACTTCATCATAATGAAATAGCATGCCACGTCTACGAGGTTGTGTGGAGCTGACTGCAGCTCAAAACGGTGAAATTATAGGCCGTGCTTCCCATGGTGAAAACGCTTCACAAATTGCCATATAACTGAGTTGCGACGGAAGAACAGTGAAGCAGTGGCTGGACAGGTATCATGAGGGAGAAGTTGAATGGGCCAAATCACGCAGGCGTTCAGGTAGGCCTCGTGCAACAACGCTTGCTCAAGATGAAGCCCTGTTAGCTGATGTGAGGAACCAGCCTTTAAGACACAGGTCCATCTTTCTAGATAAAGCAGCTGAGTATGGATGCCCATATGAAACCATACGCCAACGATTAAAGGATGCCGGTATTGCATCACATCGTCCTGCCACTATACTCTTTCTTACAGAGGCACACAAAGCAAGACGATTACAATGGGTACAGCGCAATTGTATTTGTATTTGTAACTACGGTTACACAGACTATCTTTTCAGTTTTATGTCTTATACTCCACTGGATTATACAGTTATTTTACAGCTCTAAGTTTCTTTTTGTCAAGATGAGAATTATTAAATTTCTTGTTATTTTATATATTAGCTTATTGTTAGAACAGATGGATGGTATACAGCGTTCAGGAGTTGGCTCCATTAAAATTATCATTCAACCTTCTGGAAACTTCTGGTACTCTTTTCGAAAACATGTTATTAACTTAGTCGCAAGAGAGAAAGTATAATTTCATTTGTTACGGTGCCTTACAAAGTAAAAACATTGGAATAAAAATTATGACCACAAACTAGGTTTCGAACCATGAATCCTCGGCTCAGTGACAGCATGTATTTTGCCACTGATCTACGATAACATGTGTTTGTAGTAGGTTATATACAACAAGATGTTGGCTCTATTAAGCCGCCATTCTTCCTGACATTTGTCTTCTTGCTAATTCTCCATTGCCATTAGTAACAGCTTACCCCAAGAGAACAGTTGTAAAATGGTTCGTTACTTAATCTAACAAATTAAAAATCTGGAATAAAAATCATGTGCACAGGATGGTACTCGTACCATGAACCCTCGTAATATTTATTACAGTACCTGCTCTCTGTCATTGAGCTACGTGAGCACTTGAGGAAGCTTGCTTTATATACAATATAGATATTGGTTCTGTTAAAATCATAATTCCACGTTGTTTTCCGTTTTCTTGCACATTTTCCAACGCCATGTAGTTAATAGCTCAGCTGCAAGAGAATTATTACTTACTTTGTGATATATACTCAATCTTTTGTTATACCGGGTTAATACAGCCTTGGAAATATTCGAAGTGAGTAACAGGTTAAAATGGTGACCACGACACTATACATCTACGAACATGGCCGATTTAGCTTTCATACCATCTAGTCACGGAACGCCTGAGTGATACTGACCCGCGGAAAGTGTACATTTACTTTCTTGAAAGACAGGACCATCGATGTGAAATGTGCGTTGCTGGGTGCGACAGTTCAATGAAGGCAGAACATCGTGTGTAAACAAACCAATACTCGAACTAGCCGGTCTGACGACATGATACAGCGAGTGGAGAACGTTATTTTGCAGGATCACCGATTGAGCATTTTCAGATCTTCATGAAGAATTGTGTGCACAGATCCCACGGAAATGCCAATTTTGGAGGCGATGTCTGCAGCTGTCTTGGTTTGTCGTCACACGATGTCTGCCTTCATTGAACTGTCGCACCCAGGAACGCATATTAGACACATCCATGGTACCATCATCACATGCCTCACTCAACTGGCGATGAATTGCAATAACTGTCACACCATGAAAATGGATAGAACTAATGATTACACGCTATTCTTGCAATGAAAATGTCGCCATTTTAAATATCAAAAACAGTCCTAGCTCTCGTCGCTGCCACTAGAGTTCTGTGCACAATACAGTGCTGCCATCTCTGTCACGCATTCACAAAGAGTTCATGTGGATTTAAAACGATACAGAAGTTCCTATCTGGTCCCAGTCATGCAAAATTAGGAGGTGTTATAACTTGAATGCACCTCGCAATATGTACTAACGTAAATACAGTGTACGTTCTTTATACTTTAAAATATAAACCTCATTTAGATATTTACCTTTTTTACGGAAGGATTGACTTATTAGACCGTTTACACAGACGTGTTTAAGGAGTATGCCACAAGCATCCAATTATGAAAACAGAGATCGCTAAACGAAATAAAAGACTTAATTAGAAAGGAGCTCCATACTATTTGTGCTCTATATTGCTACACAGCAATAAAAGGGCTAATTAAATGAGTTATCTTACAACTCTTTAACTTTATCAGCTGAGCAGAAATGCTTTGTTTTTCCAATAAAACACCACATAATTGACATAACTGCTTTATATTAGCGGTTTTGGTTTCATCGGTGCTTCTTTTTAATTAATATAAAAAGTTTTCAGTAATTAGTTTTATATATAGGTACATACTTTCACAAGTTGTTCACAGAAATATTTTACTTGGCCTTGCTAAATCAAAAAGTGATGTAAATGGTCACATTTTGTGATATTAAACCTAGGTCACATGCCTAATATTGTTTCCCAGTCGGCGGTCCATACGTCCTTTAGGATAAGTGCAATTGTTTGCATCTCAATCTACAGCACACTCCATCTTAAAGAACCTGCATTTTATAAGTTTTCTGCGATATTAGGGGTGAAAAACTGTCGTCATTTGAAGGGAAAACCACCAGTGTAATCAACGAGTAGGCTAAACAGATACCACAGTCATTAAAAATACTTGCCGAGGTAGTAAGTATTAAAATTGGTGAGGCATCAGCATTTAAAATTTGTTAATGAGGTTCCCATTGTCTCTTATGCTCTATATAATTCTAATATTAGAATTCAATTAAAAAGAAGGCATAAGAGGCATTTCACAGAAAGGTTTGGATCTCTACTTTACTTGCACTGCTACGAATATCCAAATTTATTTTAACGAATCAAATTAGGTCAATTTTGAAGAAATTACAAATAACATTGGATGCTCTATATCAGAGACTGTTTGAGATGGACAGAATTTTGTGAAATACTCTGTGGCATTCTTGGAAAATTCTGGTCATGGGACGGGAGTTACGAAGGGGATTCGGAATGTCAACCAGATTGATCTTTTGTACCTATGCCCTAAGTGCGGAACCCCCGGGAGCAGAATGAGGCGAGAGGAGGCACAGGGCGGCCGACCTCAAAGAGCCAAGACAGCAGAGGGCAGAGTCCCAACCATTTACCAGTTTGAAACTCTCCTGCAGTCTAATACAACAGGCATCCCAACTATCGTGGTCCTGAAACAGCCCACTAAGCCGGCTCGCGGACCAGAGACCACCCCGCTGGAGTTTGGAAACTCCCGGCAATCTATTACAACTAGTATCCTACCTGCCGCGGTTTTGAAACGGCCCATTAAGCTGGCTCGGAGATCGGTGACCGCCCTGCCGGTGGTCGAAGGTGCTTACCAAGAGCCTATCATCCTGCCATGCAACGCCGAGACTACCGCCGTTACTTCTACCCTGAAAGATACCTACCACCAAATCTATCCAGCATTCGCTTGGCAACCCGGAGAAAACCCCGGAATAAAAAGCCATGGTTCTGGCAGGACAGCCACGGGAAGCGAACTCGGGCCCCCTGAATGCAGACCAGAGACGAAACCGACATCCCGCTCGGTATTCTGGACCTAAGTGCAAAGTTTAACATTTCTCCGCATTAGTACCTCCATCTATTTGTCCCCCTGTCTCTCTCTCTCACATACCTTTAAAGTGTACTAGTGATAAGGGCTCTGAAAACGTATAAATACTACCAAATTCGGTAAAAATTCTCATATAAGGAATGACAATTCTTATGATTCGTTTTTCTGCAGCTAAGAATACCTTACACCGTAACTCACACAACATTTTAAATACATGTTGTTCTAAAGCCATACTGATAACTGTGAATGAGAGAGAGAAAGCTGCCATCTTAACCGTATTAGAGTTATCTCCAAGGATATCGATGTTTTAACGTCTTCTAGGTACACTCTGAGGAATTATGAATGCATAATTAAATGTACGATTTAGGCGAGTGTCCAAAATTTCGCTCTTGCTTTCTTTACTGTCCGTTTTCTGATGCATCCTTTACAGCCCCCTCCCCTCTGCTCTTACACTTGAGCCTTATCTACACTTCGAAACCACAATATCCTATTTTTTTACGACCTCCAATGTTAAGTCATATCAGACGGTGAAAGAAATTGGTGAAATGATGCTCATATGAGTCCGGGATCCATGGAGCTTAGAGTTACCTGACATTCGTCTTTCAGGATAAGGGAAAACCCCGGGTAACTCAACCTGACCGAGATTCAAACTCGGGACCTCTTGAACGTGAGGCAGACATGCTATCATCTACGCTATCGAGGCGGGCACAATATCCTATCGTTTCATATACTAAAGTACTAGCTCAGTTCCTAAGAAAAGCAACAAATTGATTTGACCACCACTGGGCAGGTAGTTTGTTTTGACCAGTTAATATTGAAAACTGTTTTTATGTCTTTTGGTATTTTATAGTTAATTATACTTTTTATTGCTTTTTTCCATTTGGAAGTATTTATTTTATTGTCATTTTGTTTTGATTTTCTTCCCTTTTTTGAGTATTTATTTCTGGTTAATGCCATGATTTAGTTTTTGTAAGGGAGCTGATGACCAAGCAGTTGAACTCCCTTATATACAAATCATCATCATCATCATCATCATCATCATCATCATCATCATCATCATCATCATCATCGTCGTCGTCGTCGTCGTCGACGTCGTCGTCGTCGTATCATTGCAGTTCACTATGGCGAGACAGTCATAGTTTGCCTCATTCCTGCTTCTTACTGTTTTTTTTCTATCTTTCGCTCTATCTTTGTTCTACCATTTAGTTACAAATTCAATGTTACAATTAATCACATTTATTTACTATTTTGATTCCATACGAAGTCAATCACGAGTTATTTTATGTCAAATTTTGGCCGATTTTCGGTGTGGATTCCATGATTTGTAAGACATACAAACCGTAATACAAAGTAACAATCAAGGTAATTCGCCGAATCTCAATATAGACAACCCAACCTACCTCCGCGATTTACCGGTTTCACTGTATAGTCGCATTCGTTGCTGCCAGAAGGAGAGTTCGTTGGTACCAAGCTTCCACCCAGTAGGAATTGATTCATATCTAAATTAACCAATCAGAGACAAAAGAATAGCATTCCGTAGCGGAGTATATCAATGTATAGGAACTGTTTTCGCTTTATTGCCATGAACACCTTCAATGTGGAAAGTAATCGTTCTTTCACACTAGCCGTGTGTGTGCGTGTGCGTGTGCGCGTGTGCGTGTGCGTGTGTGCGTGCGCGTGTGCGTGTGTGTGTGTGTGTGTGTAGGCTAAGCTTTGGACTGAAGAATGCAATGCCTAAAAGCGCCCTGGTTAGATCACTGAGAGATTATGACCCCACTAGGCGCCGACTTAGGCTGTTCCGGTTACCCCACATGGCTTGCGGACACCGCAAGGATAAAGGAGCTAATCCTTACAGCAGCTAAGCCTGAGCTCCACATAATTCTTCTAAGCTGTTTGGCATCAAAATTTCAACCTAAGTAAAAAAATTATGAAATAGAACACCAGGGTGCATAAGGTTTTGCATCCTTTCCTTACATGCCGAGGAAAAATGAAATGAAATGTGTAGTGTTTAACGCCCGCTTTTACTTCATACGGCACCGCAGGCGGTCACGCCGAGGAACATAACTATTGTTACCTCAGAAAAAATGTATTCCTAAAAGTCACAAACCATTCTTAAAATAATCCACAACCAATCTCCTTAAAAAGAAGCCCTACTTACGGTAAAACCCTTAACGGGTGGGCACGCAGCAAGAACCTTCTGGCTTTATACAGCCAACCGGCACTACGGACGGGCGGATTCAATGCCTTAGCAACCGGACAGAGACCGGGAGATCCGTGCTTCAAATCCCGACTACGGCATTGAATTTTTTAGCCTGACTCCCCTATCCAATCAACCTACGCACGGCTAGTGAGGAAGAACTATTAATTTCCGTCAATTAACCTAATAGTGATGTAACTACACTCCTGGAAATGGAAATAAGAACACTTTGACGCCGGTGTGTCAGATCCACCATACTTGCTCCGGACACTGCGAGAGGGCTGTACAAGCAATGATCACACGCACGGCACAGTGGACACACCATGAACCTCGGTGTTGGCCGTCGAATGGCGCTAGTTGCGCAGCGTTTGGGCACCGCCGCCGTCAGTGTCAGCCAGTTTCCCGTGGCATACGGAGCTCCATCGCAGTCTTTAACACTGGTAGCATGCCGTGACAGCGTGGACGTGAACCGTATGTGCAGTTGACGGACTTTGAGCGAGGGCGTATAGTGGGCATGCGGGAGGCCGGGTGGCCGTACCGCCGAATTGCTCAACACGTGGGGCGTGATGTCTCCACAGTACATTGATGATGTCGCCAGTGGTCGGGGGAAGGTGCACGTGCCCGTCGAACTGGGACCGGACCGCAGCGACGCACGGATGCATGCCAAGACCGTCGGATCCTACACAGTACCGTAGGGGACCGTACCGCCACCTCCCAGCAAATTAGGGACACTGTTGCTTCTGGGGTGTCGGCGAGGACCATTCGCAGTCGTATCCATGAAGCTGGGCTACGGTCCCGCGCACCGTTAGGCCGTCTTCCGCTCATGCCCCAACATCGTGCAGCCCGCCTCCAGTGGTGTCGCGACAGGCGTGAATGGAGGGACGAATGGAGATGTGTCGTCTTCAGCGATGAGAGTAGCTTCTGCCTTGGTGCCAATGATGGTCGTTTGCGTGTTTGGCACCGTGCAGGTGAGCGCCACAATCAGGACTGCATACGACCGAGGCACGCAGGGCCAACACCCGGCATCATGGTGTGGGGAGCGATCTCCTACACTGGCCGTACACCTCTGGTGATCGTCGAGGGGACACTGAATAGTGCACGGTATATCCAAACCGTCCTCGAACCCATCGTTCTACCATCCCTAGACCGGCAAGGGAACTTCCAACAGGACAATGCACGTCCGCATGCATCCCGTGCCACCCTACGTGCTCTAGAAGGTGTAAGTCAACTACCCTGGCCAGCAAGATCTCTGGATCTGTCCCCCATTGAGCATGTTTGGGACTGGATGAAACGTCGTCTCACGCGGTCTGCACGTCCAGCACGAACGCTGGTCCAACTGAGGCGCCAGCTGGAAATGGCATGGCAAGCCGTTCCACAGGACTACATACAGCATCTCTACGATCGTCTCCATGGGAGAATAGCAGCCTGCATTGCTGCGAAAGGTGGATATACACGGTACTAGTGCTGACATTGTGCATGCTCTGTTGCCTGTGTCTATGTGCCTATGGTTCTGTCGGTGTGATCATGTGATGTATTTGACCCCAGGAATGTGTCAATAAAGTTTCCCCTTCCTGGGACAATGAATTCACGGTGTTCTTATTTCAATTTCCAGTAGTGTATGAAGTCTGGGACTTAAGTACTTACAACATATTAAATCGCCACAAACGGTGCGTATCTTATTCTATATTATGTGAACCCCTTGTAGTTTATCGGAAAAATACGAGTCAGTTGGAGAATTTGATGTCATGCTCACATGTTAGCCATGGTAACTCAATGTTTAAGAGCAACCGGATGGAGACCGGGAGATCCGCGGTTCAAATCCCGGCTAAGGCACTGAATTTTTTCCGTCCGACTCAACCTATCCACACCTTCACTCTGATGACAATCTAATTATGAAATTAACTACACGTCAGTGCGTGTTTATATTGTCTAGCTTTCTATGATATTTATTATCGTAGGTATGGAGTATCCGAGAAATTACTTCCTTTTCACTTGTTTAGGTTTGTTTACGATTTAATTGATGCAGCAGTCCCCATTAGCTGCAAGTTATTATTGTTGTTTTTAAGGTTAACAACCAAGCGTGGATTATTGATCACCACTTTGCGACCACGGTTAATGTTGGTAACCTCCCAATTGGGATTATCTTCAACAGGGTTAGAAATTTATTTTATTTTTGCTTCACTACTACTTCAGTTAAACATTCTCGTTAGAAAAAGATACCCCTGTGTTATGAGAAGTGGTATACCGAGAAGGAACAATACGCATGTATAAGTAAAACACAAGCATCTTCTTGGTCATGGTGAGTTACCTGGATAAGGTTTTTTCCGAGGTTTTCCCTTATCCTGAAAGACTAATGTCGGGTAATTCTAAGCTTTATGTACCCTGCGCTCATTTGAAAAAAAAAACATCTTAATGTATGAGACAGAGAGACAGTTTTGGAGCACTTAATCGTATGATGCCTTGCCCATGTCATACAAATTATATAGAGATTAGTTTGATAGTGATCCAATAACACTTAGTTTTTTTGACCCTGAACTTTTTTAACGATATGTGCACGTTTTCCTTATAATATATTATACACATTTATATGTAAATTATTACAATGTTTGATGCACAGTGATGTTAATATTCATGAGGAATGAGAACTTTGGCATTATCAGGGCCTTCAAAAATTTGCAAAATGCCATACTCATACTCAAAGAAAAATACAATATTTTTTTCATATACCAAAATTTTCTCTTACTACTGATATTATATGTGGTAATAGTTGTTCAATAAATTAATGATGTAATATCACCATGTTGTATATACCAAGATTCAATTGAATTAATCCAGGAGTTCCTCAGGAAAGTATATATAGTGGGGAAATGTAACTTGGAGAAAAATCCATTCGACGATAATAGTTAAAATCATAATTTGATGTTTCTAAATATACCTCAAAATTCCTAAGGTCCATAGCCGTTTTGTTTATCAGCTTTTCCACACCATGTTTCGGCCTTAGGTTGCTTTCGTATGTTCTGGTTTACTTTGTTGCATTCAGAAATATGACCTCGGTTTCCCTAATGTTCACATTATCCATTTTAATTAGAAGCGATCGCATCCTTTGCCCAAAGCCAACATTAGCGTAGTGAAGGTCACTAACATTACTAATTGCTTCTTTATTGAATGTGTGCACTGCATATTTGCACCTAGACTAAAACTTGTACACAAATACAGTGTAATGTCACAAAGGATTTTACGCTCTTTAGACATTAAGAACAGTAATTATTTAATTTATGCCTTAAAAGGATCGTGGTTTTATTAATATTTTTTCAGTTGTCAAAGTTCAAATAATATAAATCCTTTGTGAGACATACTGTAATGTCTTTAATAATTTGTCCCATATTAAATCATTGAAATATTCATTGCATTTGTCTTTCTTCAGACATATTTCTTAGAAGATTCTCTTTATACTATATAGATATCTATCGATACACTGGCTTTATAAAATGCATGACTAACTCTGGCATGGACTATTTGGTTTATATGACAAACGGTAGCTGGCCAGTGGTAATCAGCCATAAAAATTTATGACGACTAAAATCATTACCAAAGGAAATTTATTTGAACTGTGATTAGATTATAGGCAAGAACATCGTAACAGCAATCTGGTTTTGCAGATATTTACTCTTTTGCATTCTTGCTGGTGGAACGGTTTAAATATAGTTTGAAGCAAACTGCTTAGGAAATCCTATTCCTGGAGATGACTAATACTTTAGCTCACACTACCTATTGACACCAAAACATTATCAACATTGCTCAAATAATTCAGGTTTCTTTTACAGGTGTATGGTGAATAATGTTTGGCTGCATCCACATTCGTTTTGTCTAGTAGGACTAACAACCTGTGGCAGGGTTCGGAGAAGGAGCTTAGTACCTTGGCCTATTTAAGTCTTTTGTGCTTTAGTCACTGACGAGGTTTCCTTGTTAGGGAGAGACAGCATTGGGGGAGACCACCGAAAATACTCATGGGTGAGTAAGGTTGACCACGGAAATCGAACCCACGACAACCAGAATGTGGGCCTCGGACCTTACCGTCTGAGCCATGTCACTTCGTTTTGTCTGGAGGGAACATTTTCAATATATTTCTGGAACTTAAACATGGCTTTACAACGAGGCACATTCCCTGAAGTCCTGAACTGCTTCCTGCACCGTACCACGACGTGCCGACTCCTCAGCTTGGAACGCACCGCACTTCTCTGCACAACTCAACTGATCTACCGATTCCTTACGCCAACTCCTCGCCACGGAGCTGCACACCTCGACTCAACTCGAAGTTCAAAACGCACACACAAACTCTAAGACCCAACTCTACTGCACTCTGTCTCACTAGACCTCGCATAGGTTTTATATACTTGTCGGGCGCAGTCAGCAGTTTCTGGTGATAGATCCTTCTCGAATTACCTTCTAGAACGACCTAAAACTGCCTTTTGCGTAGTAATAACACAGTTCCGCGCCGGTATCCTGGCTTCTTCATTACATCAGCTACTGACTATCCTATGGGATGCCATGCCCGTCTCCCGCCTCCAGAACTAGTCGACTGGGGCAGAATAATTTCCCTACTTCCACTCATTCCTACATGGTAAAACTGCGATGGTGGTAACGTGACAATATGTTGAATGCTAGGATGTCAGTATAAACAACATCATAACCACAATTCAATGCAATTTTCTTAAGGTCGTCATTTTTTCCCTTAAAAAGTTATAACTGAAAAAATAACAGATTGTAAAGTAGCTCTGCGTAACCTGTACTTTAAATTTAAAGTGCGGACAGTGAATGCAATTGCATGCTGCTTTATTAAATAGATACTCAGAGCTACAAGTAATAATATTGGAAAGTATAATCATTTATTACTGACATCAGCAGAAAATAATGCATTTAATTGAAAAATAAACAAAATTTCAGTATTTGACAGTTCAGTCCACATTGACATTTTTTCTCGTTTTCCAGCAATGTACTTAACGTATTTTAATCTCACAGCACTATTTCAGTATCAATTATTTAAGATAGGTAATAATGCAATGTTCTAAATAAAAAATTATTCAGGGTAAAATTTTTACCATACTGGCCATTCAGAACTACTTGCTTAGGTTTCTGGACTCTTCTTAACTATATGTGGCCTGTGGCCTAATAAGAGATTTATTTCTACTTCCAAAATTAATTTTTGTCTGTGAAGTCTCCAATGTAGTCAGAGCTCACATATTGTGTTGTAATAATTTGATAGTTGGAGAGGTTTTTTTGTGAAGGATCGATTTGTGAATAATATACCTAGCTTTGATAAAGATAGAAATGGTTAATTCTATGAACCCCTCACCTGTAATAGGTAGAGAAATGATGCCATTACTCCTAAAATTACCTAGAATACAATTTTATGGTACCCGGAATCCAAAAAGGACACTTTATTAAAATGTATGCACGCGCGTATATGTACAGATAACTCTAAAATGAAACGTTTCATAAATATAAAAATAGGTATTAATTATATATTTCAAGGATTCAATACATAGGTTTACATAAAATTATCTCTCGACAAACTCCTACACAAAAATTAAGAATGACATTTACTCTGATTAAAATGGTACACGTTTGACATGTGTAAATACATGTGTTCTTTTATTTATCCAATGAAAATATAGTATGCTTGACTTTGTTACAGGAGAAATAAGATTATTATCCTAATTTATTCTACTAACCTGTGAAGTATGCTTCATTTTGACTACATTTTTATAACTCTCTCAATTTTGGAGGAGAAAATTTATTACAGCTCATTCAAAATATAACGTGTCGAACTTTTTGTATCATGAAGGGTTTACGAAATATTCCAGGTTAAATAAATATCCACATTTCTTCAAATAAAAATGTTCTAAATTTTGAAATTATTCGTAGTTTTCCTTCCCAACAATTAATTATTGTAAATTCTAAATGTGTTTCTCCGTGAATAGAATTTCGTTTCCAAAGTAGTATACATTGCATGTATCATGAAGGGTTTACGAAATATTCCAGGTTAAATAAATATCAAATTTTTCCCCATAGAAATGTCCTAAATTTTGAAAATTATTTGTTGTTTTCCTTCCCTACAATCAATTACTGTAAATTCTAAATGTGCTCCTCCGTGAATAGAATTTCGTTTTCAGAGTAGTTTACATACATAATTTGAAATGTGTATGTAACCATTTAAAAGAATTTATTTTAATAATTTACGTCCTCCAACGTTAAGTCATATCGGACTATGAATGGAATGGATGAAATGATGCTCAAATGAGTCCGTGGTCCATGGAACTTAGAGTTACCCGACATTCGTCTTACAAGATAAGGGAAAACCCCGGAAAAAACCTTATCCAGGTAAGTCACCCTGACCGAGATTCGAACTCGGGACCTCTTGAACGTGAGGCAGACATGCTACCACCACGGTACCAAGGCGGCGAGTTTAGAAGAATGTGTATAAAAACACGTATGAATGATTTAATGAACGACATTTTTTTAATGTATTATTTTGTGTTCCTCCTATTGTTACACTCGTGTATCGAATGACGAACTCGGAACGAATGTTTGAGTTTGCACCAGTCACAGCGATCTTTCTTGCCAATTTTATGATTTCAATTGTACTGTTTTGTTTTTCTGTTGGTTTCGCCAACTGTGTCACCCATGAATTGTTTTAATTTTGATCTTCAACTACTCCACTGTTAACGGAAATTAAAATGCTTGACAGGATGTTCACAAACTGCAAGTCTGTTTTTGTCACTATCACTTCTGTACACATTTGTGCGAATCCATTATTTTATTTTTACACTTTTGTTTGTAAAGCACAGTCTGAACTAAAAGCTCTTAAAATGATTCACACGATACTTGGTGCATATATTTTATCGATAACTGGAGCTCTTATTATTTCAACAAAATTAAAAACCCAAAATGAAGATAGCATGTTTTATCTATTCTTTCGATGGCTCTTTGAGAACATACTGATATAGGTAATAATTTTACCATATTGTTAAATTTAAACCTTCCCGTAACAATTTAATCCTTCTTACTATAGGTCATTGTTAAGTCTAACTTTAAATAATTTGAAGTATTCAGCTTTGACGCTATAGACGTTTAGATACCTGCGAATTCTTAGAATAGTCTATTTTGCTGAAAAAATATTAAGATAACGGCATGCAAATTGTACAGGCAGTCTCCCTAATATATGCACACCTTAAATCTATTATGTAATAGTTGTTGTTCCAAGAATACATACCTTTTTAATTGGCTTTTAAGTTCAAATATTTAGTAGCACTTTTAAGTACTGTATACAAAAATAAAGCTAAATATAAAATAGTAACTGCTGAGATGTTTACTCATGGTCCTTTGGTCAATCATTAGAATGGATCTAAAATACTGTCACAGTAAAGCATTGAAAAGGGAGCATTTCCGGCAAATTCCTTAAAATTGATTATAAGGCACTTAAATTGGAAACCTTTACACGAAATAACATACTTTTTATAACATGACCCTTATAAAAGTAGTTAAATTGGCGTAAAACATAAATATATTATAAAACGTACATCGTTTAGAATTCACCGAATGGTTATCTTAATTTTAATTTTGTTTTTAATTAGGAAGGAGCAATTAAACAACTGAAATTACTTATCAGTCTTCTGTAGCTAAGCAGTTTGTTCAGAATCGAAATATCGTTCTACAGGCCTCCGGCTCAATTTATTAAACGACAACTACAGAGACGATTTTTTTTTTGTTGTATTTTACGTCCTCCAACGATGTCATATCGGACGGTGAATTAAATGGGTGAAATGCTCAAATGTGTCCAGGGTCCATGGAGCTTAGAGCTACCCTACATTCGTCTATAAGGATAAGGGAAAACCCCGGAAAAAACCTTATCCAGGCAACTCACCCTGATCGAGATTCGAACTCGGGATCTCTTGAACGTGAGGCAGACACGCTGCCACCACGCTTCCGAGGCGGGCAGACAGCATGATAATGATAATAGTAATAATAGTAATATTAATAATATATTAGTAATAATACATATTTTTGACGATAAATATATTATAATGGAACTGTAAATTCCGAAGGTTAATTTTGTTACAGAAATTCTTTAGAAACTAATGCGCAAGATTGAAGAAAAATTACTCCTAATTATTGGAACTAAACAAATAACACCAATGCAACTACTTTATCTCATAATAGAATTCGTTATGAAACTTATTTATGATAATACTTTCAACTTAACTGTTCTCATAGTGCTGCAAATCTTATAATTATTTTCATAGCTTCGTATATATTTAGACCACGATTATTGCTGTGGCTCAACGCTGAATCCATTTTTTCGCAGAATAATTTAATTTACATTCTTTATAACAAAATTAAAAGCATAACATAAGTGGTAAACAAACTGCCCCGCTCTATAATATAGTGTAGAAAGGAAAGTGTACCATTAATAACTTCTGAAGTGTTAATGTTTGCATTGAAATGGCCATACAAAATTATTGGAACTAACAGCGCTAGTAATACTTAGTAATGGAGAAAATAAAATGAGTTGTCCGACTCCTAAATTCTCCTTTACCTTACATTTTGGTCATAAGCTAGGAACAAAATTTGCAAAACCAAAAGTCACAATCCACCTGCTGGTTGGGTGTTAGCTCTGATTAGTAATTGTTCTACACATTCCTGGGACTCTAATGCTCTATATTCATTATGTTTTCTTTTTCTGGCACCTACATATAGTAGGTAAAATAAATATTGCATTCCACCGCCCAAAATAGATATTACATAAATTTCACTGGAAATAGGCGCCTTAGTATATCTGCATAAACATAGCAGTTCTACCTAAAATGGTGCGCACGCATCATAGCTCCATAACGATAAGTTAAAGTGTGAAAACTTCATATTTAAGTTCAGCGTATCCAAAATATATCAACTTTTTAAGAAGAAAGAATGCGCTTTTAATGGATAAGAAAGAGTTTCTTTTGTTTACTGAAGAATACCTTAAAAATTGAATGACAATACCATATGTTAAAGATCTTTTCATACTATTGACATTAATGCCTTGAATGATTTGAATATCACTCTAAACGAACGTTTTACGAGTTTGAAAAACAGAAACACGATGCACATAAAGTTACCGTACAAAAGTTTAAGTTTCATCAAAACCACACATTGTGTCAATTTCTATCAATAAATATTTCTAAGATATTCATCCTTGTATGTTTAAATTGTAATATATTAAGTACCAGTCACATTTCTTTGTCTTTGTGATCTAACATATAATATCGCTTTTTATGTACAGTAAGACCTTTCTAAAACAGAACGCGATCTTTTCTGCATTTATTATCTATTTATACAGGTTTCCGTCTTAGGGTTGTGTTTGAATACAAAGAAATTACTAAATAGTCGTGCAGATTTACAGTGAAGGAATGATGCAGAATAAAGTGTAAGTAGTAATAAGCTGATATGTATCACGTACTATATTTTCAGCACTAAAGCTTGAGTCTGAAGCAATGGTTCAGAAACGGTAATTCCTTTGACGCACGCACTAACAAACCACTCGAACACAGCAAGATTTAACATGTCATACGCTGCAGATTTTGTGATGCGTTTCACATGCCCTTCTGTTTGCTTTAAATACTCATCTTTAATTTTCTCAAAATTTCATAAATCTGAGTTTTCCGACGTCCCCACAGTTAATTCTTTCTTTAGCTGGACGTTTGATATTTCGTGTTCTTTGTTCTTCAATAATCTTACTTTTTTTCCTCCAATGATAATGTAGTACTTTTAGAACCCGTTTTACAGAATTTGTATACACAATGTTTTTACAAATCGCCAAAGTTCGCAATTTTCTTTTACTCGTACTTGATCACTTGTAAGAACGAAACTGAGAAGAAACACGATGTAAAACAGCTGTGCCCTTACCATGTGTGTAGGAAGAGAGTTGAGAGAGCTAACGGCCTGTTTTCGCGTTTCCTCGAAGGATTAATGTTTACCTATGACTTTTTGCTTCATAAAACTTCGGTGCAAGTGCAGTTGCCCTGAAAATTATTGCACTTTTTAAAATTCGTACGTTGTAACCCATTACACATCAAGTAATCAGGTTACTTACACAAACGGTTCCCGAAGATTATAACCGTTTCCGCGTTAGGCAGTTTTCCGGCGTAGAGTACAATTTTACATGGGAAATAGCTCCATTCCAAAATTTATTTTCCATTTCTCCAGATTTCCGAAATATAAGGGATCCGTTTTAGGTAGGTTTTACTGTATAATCAACACTAAATATTGCATTAAGGCGTCTGTGTAAATGTAAACGACGATTTTGCATACAAGAAATTTTCCTCTGCTTATTAATATTGAGACGAATGCAGAAATGTTGGAAGTTTAGACCGTGTACGTTTTCCGTTTATAAACGAAAACCCAATATGTATAAAAAGGCCCAACGGGAAATTTCGGTAGGTTAGTCTATTTTCAAAGAAATTCTTTTTTATACATCGTAAGGCATTGCTTTCAAAGTAAAGTTCGTTTTCGTGCTTTCGCTACCTGACAGGAATGGAGAAGGCCTTAAAGAGGAACTGAGCGCATAATCTCGACATCTTGGTCAATGCTGGACAACAGGACCAAGCGCTTGTTCTTAAGCCAGCAGTCCGAAATCGATCCACCGTCGGGTCAACGTAAGTAGCTACATTCTTTGTTGAGTATATCCTCCCTTGCCATGGAAAGAAGCAAATCCGCTTATGTGATTTTCTTCTATACACTCCCACATAATGGAGCTAACTGTTTGCATTTTTAACCTAAGTCTCCTGGATGGTGAAAGAAGGAAAAAGAATAAAAGAGAAAAATAGAATAAAAGAGGTCGAATAATTCAAATAGTATACGCGTAAATAAAATTTACACTTGTTTATGCTCTTCCGGGCGCAAAATCTGCTATAATTACGAAAACAGCATTTATAAGAAAAATTACCTTTTCTTTTTGAAATACCTTCAAGTAACTGAAATACCCTAAACAAAATGCCTGAATGTTATACTTAAGTCTAAACGATTTCTTAAACCAAAAGAAATTTTCTTCGTACTAACTTTAAGTATGTTCAATTAATACCACATTTTATGTAAACTGTAGCATAAACGCAATCTCGTATGTAGTTTAATAGAATGCTCTCTGCGAATGATCTTCGTAGTTTCTCCGCGAAACTACAGATTCTAGTTTTTCGTGTGAAATATTAATGGAGAAGTAAATACTTTACATATGTGGAATATAACATACTGTAAAAAAACAGAATAAGATGCACCATTTTCCTTAACACTTTTTCATTTTCTAAAAAGAATTAATCATTTTCACGGAGCTACAAATATAAAGTATCCCACAAATTTATAAATCAATGATTCAAAAATGGTCATATTGTGGAATAAGTATTTAAAACCAGTTTTTAAGGCATGCTTCGTGTTTATGCCAAATTTATGAAGTAAATATTTATATTGATAGTTAGAAATATTTGCTAAACCACTGACATTTCAAATATATAAACACGCACTTCTAAGAAAATAAAGCAACTTAAAATGTCTTATTTTTATACCCAGGAAAATTCTCCACTCTTCGTAAGTGTTCACGTCTTCTCCAAACGAAGACTAAACCATGTTTGTTTTCAAAAGAGTGCATTTAGAGCTTTTAAATGCGATATTGACTGATTTTCTAATAAAGCAGTATTCCATTCCGTAGTTCAAGATATGTTTTAAAAAGAACATACATAAATAAACGAATCAGCTTTTTCCATGTTGGAATTCTTCCGTTCTGCAGCCGTACATACACAAGTTTTGCAAGTATCGTTTTGTTACAGATATTTAAGGCATTTTAAACATAGGAAAAATATATCACTACTAGAAAACATCGTATTTAATATGTAAATGCAGGTAATTTCTGTATAAATCCACGATACACTGATGTCAGCATGCTCTAAGTGCAACGAAAATATTAAGATTCCACTGTCTCTGGTTTACCTGGTCGCATCATGATTTTAGGACACTGATACACTGATTATAGATACCCTCTTAACATATTTTTGTTATACTAGCATTTGATAAATCAAATAAGGATCCTGTGATAAGTTATGGGGCTCTGTACCTATTGTAATTTTATAAATACCTTAAGACTACGAGTATAACATTCATTCTTACTTACTCTTAATTGTAGTTTTTAATAATAGCGTACTTTATATCGAGTAGGAAGTGACGACGGTCAGCTGTCCGTAAAACAGATCTATATTGGACAGTAACAAGTAAACAGACGGATTTGAACATCTTAAATTCACATATGTTTATGAATTCCCGGTGTAATTAGGCCCCATTGTTTTCATTTCATTTGCTACTGCAGCGTCTTAAAATCGAGATTTTCATAAAAACTTATGGCTATTGTCTTAAAACACAAGTCATTAAATTTTCTTTAGCTAAATGATTAACTGCGATTCAACGAACTACTTGAAAATGTTTGCCTTACATATTTGAAAAGTTTTCCAGATGGAATGCTCTCAAAGTTTTAGCTTTCTAGTTATGCTGTTCACAGCAAACTTTCTAGGAAAGCTATGATTAAAACCGAGATATTTTTGGGGAGGGGTAATAGAACGCAATTAGTACGAATATATGTTGGAGAAAGACGTTTGTCGTTGGATAATAGATAAAACAAACTCTGGTCGTTTCTGCACGGAATCAAAGTGAGAATATTTGTCAGACCTAGATGTAAAGCGTTTAAGATAGGAATATGTACTTATTTATTGCTAAATTAATATTAAATCTTTCTACACGTGATAATGTTTAATTTATATACTTAATTGGTAAAGTGATTAGAGACATGGCAGATTATGTGTATGTTTTATACAAAAATTGTGCATTTTCTGCTAATAAAAGTCCAAGCTAGCTGCTAACTACCTGATATAACAACAATATAGTGAGAATAAATGAAAAGAAGATCTTGAAATCAAACACACTACGATTGCTGAATTCGTTTTAATATGAAGTTATCAGGATTGGCAGCATAATTAACTTCACTGTCAATATGCATTAAGCGGTAATCTTCTTAAAATGAATTAGTATTCTTGTATCTAGCTCTAAAAGGCTAAGGTTAAATAAGCTATTTTTTGGAACTGAAAATATGGATATTTCGTCATAGTAATGGGCAAGCAAATCTAAAAACCACACCGCCCGCCTCGGTAGCGTAGATGGTAGCGAGTCTGCCCTACGTTCAAGGGGTTCCGAGTTCGAATCTTGGTCAGGGTGAGTTATCTGGATAAGGTTTTTTCCAGGGTTTTCCCTTATCCTGAAAGATGAATGTCGGATAACTAAGCTCTATGGACCTTGGGCTCCATTGAGCATCATTACACCCATTCCATTCATCGTCGGATATGACTTAACGTTGGAGGACGTAAAATACAAAAAACGCACCAATATAAGGTGTAGTTACCAATTTCGTTAAGCAACCCGTTCTGTATATCAGATTTTAGAAATTATATTTTTCATAAAACTGAGGTTTCCAAAATGTTATACCTGTGCTTTTTTTCATAAATTCTAAAGCTTCAACAAGATGGTGTTTTGCGAATTGACTGGTTTTCTAGAAGCAGGACCATTATAATATACTAGCACTACACAGAATATATAGATACTTTATTCATCCATTTGTTTCACAAAGTAATTTTCTACACAAATTAAAACTTTTTAAGTAGCACATGTGTGTCGCACAATTACCGCGGTACATATCTATTAACAGAGATTATTGGTAAACCTTAAAATCGAGCTATTATTAAAATACTGTTGCACATGTATACTGTGTTTTACTGCTTTGAACATTATTGCTGCCAAAACTTATGAATTGACTTAAAATTTTAGAAGAAGTTTGCATTGAAAATTTGAGTCTGATTATGTTCAGTATCTTGATACGAATTGGCCTTTTCTTAGTACCAGTACAACAATTTGAACAATTTAAATAATTTAAATTTGAAATTACTTTAATTTTATTCACTTAAAAATTTAAGTAACTGAGTTACACAGTTTCAGACATACATTTCCTATACGTGGAATGTATAACAGTGACTTACACATGTTAGGTTTTTTAGGTTCATCAATAGCACACAGCATTACGTTTTTAGAACATTGACGTACGTATCGACATTGCTTTCCAACTATTTTCGTTTTGGTAAATATCTCAGAGATTTCGTGCAAGGAGATACATCCAGATTCTATAAAATGTTTTTGAATCGATCTGCATTTGGCAATAACTAATAATAATTTTGTCCAAATTAACTTATATGGCCTTATTTATGTACAATTTAATAAACATTTTACCTGGTTACGTAAACGTCGAAGTATTTTAATTTCACATTGAGCAGTTGTAAATATTAACTGTTTGTAAATGTTATTTATGGAAATTTAAATAAGTTTTCCGTGGCATTGTTTTCGCAATAACTTAACTATCGGTTCTATCGTGGAATTTACGCAAACTTCCCTGTTGGAGGATGTCCACGTCTAACAATCTTTAAGTCATCACATGCTGGAATAGGTAATTTGGTCGAGGGATTGGAATTCGATCGGTTCGATTGTTACTGAACGTTAAATGCATGTCTCCCGGCATGTAGCTTTTTCATCATATCCGTTCAACTTTGCTACTGCATCTTAATGTATTTTAATCTTAGCTACCCCGTGGTCAGTGCCGGTAAACGAATTCTTTCGCTAAAACGAAAACGAAAGCAAATTAAGCATAAAGATTCTATTTACTAAATCGTTTCTTTACTTTCCACGACTTCCAATGACATTTCTAATGTGGTGAAACTAAATAGTTATACTTTAATATTCTATCTGTTCTCATCACAGCTAATTCAGATTTCACCCCCGTATAATACACCTTAGGTCACTAAAAAGCATATCTTGTTATTTCACAAGTATAGAAGTTTGATCAACTTGCATTCACCGTCCAATATTTCTACAACATTCGATTTATTTGTCTGTCTGGATTATAAGACTAAATCGCAAAACGATATCCTAAGTGAGTGGTTTATCACTTCAAACCCACATTTTTATTGCTTAAAACTGTAGAGGAAATACGTTTATATTAACTCCCAAGGTAGTTCTAAATTAGCATCAAAATACTGTGGCATGTATATGTTACATACAGGATATAAAACGCTTGAGTTTATTAAAATTCTCTTTGGGCGATAAAGTAAATAGAACTTTCAAACTCGCCGTGCTAAATACAGAATAAAAGTTTGAAGTTTACTTATTTCAGAAATATACACAGATGCGTAAACTGTTAGATTCCAAAGGCACTTGTTATAATGTTGACTTAAAAAAACATCGGTCACTGTTAATCATAATATGTTCCGAAGATTAGGAAAAGTCACGGCATTTCGTCCTAAATGTAGTTCACTACGAACTCCGTGCCTTTCCTTTTTAAAATTATATAAACAATAATATTTATCTCACTGTTATAGAGAAAGCTGTCACTTTCGATAAATATTTGACGCACATAGTGACAAAGAACGACTGTGTTTTTTTTTTAAACAACGGTGAAGAGCAAATACTCACTTTAGTCACTTTTTATAAGTTTCAGATATCTCCGTAAACAAAATTATTTTATAAGTTAATAGAGTAAATTGACTCGTGGTAGGCTGTGAAAAGTGAGAGAACAGGACTCACCTCAAGAACGAAGCAGCTAAGCTTATTCCGATGGGGCACCGTCAACAGGCTTCAAACCAACGTGCTCGTTACACTATGAACCACTGTACAAGCAAGTCGCCGAATTCACAACTACCGCCTAAGAGGCAAATCGTCGACTGCAGGCCAGCTCGCCACACCGAACTGCTTTGCAAACAGAACTTCGGGGAAAGCGCTACAGATGGCTCCACAAGACTAGTACGCGCAAACAAGGCTCCTAGAAGCGATAAGAGGAATATTGACTCCACAGCGAGATCGACAGATTAATAAAAGGGCCCGAGCGAGCTATGTTAACGAGCGCTTCTACTTTTGAAGGACTGTTGCCCGCGGCATGGGTGTGTTTTAATTAATTTGTGCTAATGTACCGCCGCATATGCTTAGAAACAAATAGGGCTACTGTCAGACAATGATGTACAAACTGCACCCTCTGTTTCCTTGTTTACTGGCAATTTACAGCTAAAAGCCTCTTAAGTTTGGTTGACGATTCTCCATAGCATTTTTTGTATTTTTGTCCTGTATAGCCCATAAGTGATAGTATTCAATAACAGCGCAAAGCAGACAGCATGGCCGCTTATCTTAAAACAAATTCATTATTTTTATAGGCGGTGCACTATCACACTTCCATGTGAGGTCCAGTTACTTTACAATTTTTGCAAATTTGCTTTGCATAGGATATACATTATAACTGGTCTCATACTAGAACGATTCTGTTGTTGGCCCTCTATAACGATCACGTAAAACATTTCAATGACATATCAGCACTTGTTTAAAAGAGGTTCATGTATCTTGTTCTGAATTTAATTAACTAAATGCTCCAAATGTCAGACTCATTTTAAATCCTATATAATTAATAATAATAATAATAATAATAATAATAATAATAATAATAATAATAATAATAATAATAATAATAATAATAATAATAATAATAATAATAATAATAATAATAATAATAATAATAATAATAATAATAATAATAATAATAATAATAATAATAATAATAATAATAATAATAATAATAATAATAATAATAATAATAATAATAATAATAATAATAATAATAATAATAATAATAATAATAATAATAATAATAATAATAATAATAATAATAATAATAATAATAATAATAATAATAATAATAATAATAATAATAATAATAATAACAACAATAATAATAACAACAATAACAATAACAACAATAACAATAACAACAATAACAATAACAACAATAACAATAACAACAATAACAATAACAACAATAACAATAACAACAATAACAATAACAACAATAACAATAATAACAATAATAACAATAATAACAATAATAACAATAACAATAATAACAATAACAATAATAACAATAACAATAATAACAATAACAATAATAACAATAACAATAATAATAATAACAATAATAATAATAATAATAATAATAATAATAATAATAATAATAATAATAATAATAATAATAATAATAATAATAATAATAATAATAATAATAATAATAATAATAATAATAATAATAATAATAATAATAATAATAATAATAATAATAATAATAATAATAATAATAATAATAATAATAATAATAATAATAATAATAATAATAATAATAATAATAATAATAATAATAATAATAATAATAATAATAATAATAATAATAATAATAATAATAATAATAATAATAATAATAATAATAATAATAATAATAATAATAATAATAATAATAATAATAATAATAATAATAATAATAATAATAATAATAATAATAATAATAATAATAATAATAATAATAATAATAATAATAATAATAATAATAATAATAATAATAATAATAATAATAATAATAATAATAATAATAATAATAATAATAATAATAATAATAATAATAATAATAATAATAATAATAATAATAATAATAATAATAATAATAATAATAATAATAATAATAATAATAATAATAATAATAATAATAATAATAATAATAATAATAATAATAATAATAATAATAATAATAATAATAATAATAATAATAATAATAATAATAATAATAATAATAATAATAATAATAATAATAATAATAATAATAATAATAATAATAATAATAATAATAATAATAATAATAATAATAATAATAATAATAATAATAATAATAATAATAATAATAATAATAATAATAATAATAATAATAAATTAGATTTAGCCATGTAACAATGGAGGTAAGTTCAGCTGGTTCGATACTGGCCCTGCAGATCCCAAAGTCGCAAATTCAAATCCGGAGCAGACTGTTGGGTTTTAAGTTTAGCCCAGAGGTTCTACTCCCATTAGTCCTGAACCCGTAGGAACTGGACCCGGGCCTCCTTCAACCAGGGAGTATCCGAGCTGTCCCAAAGGGCGCTCGGCGTCCTCCGAGGTGCTTTCCATAGGGCAAGACCTAGAGACTAACAAGCCCCCCCCATCTGGTCCTATGGACTCAAGACGGGATGGAAGTGGATACGCCACTTACGCGCGTCAATACTCAAGGTGAAGACTACCGAAAAACCTCGGTGGGGCCGCCTGGTGATCTAGCACACCTTCTACTAGCTTTGCAGGCTAGTACCCGGGACACTTAATGGCTTCCCTCAACCCCGTCCGAAGACGTACCCGATTCCCACGGGTTTCGGGAACACACTGCCCCCTCGAGTCCATCCCAATCCGAACAGCTCCCATTCGGGAGGGGCTCGTCATGTTCGGCCCGAGGTTCCTCTAGTAACGTCAGAGGTACCATGAGTGCTAGGGGTCCGCAGCACCCGCACTTTGGCGGTGGGTTTTAAGTGTGCTAAACAGTGACATCTCCATGTTATTATGGCTGCGAAGCGGCTTCAACCGTAGACATGAAGGAAGTCTCAGTACTTGTTAGGGCCTTCTGCACGTATTTGTGGCATGTCTGCCTGTGACCCTGTAGCCTCCTGCTGCTTCCTCAATTCATCTCTTCCTCCTGGAGTTGCTATTTACTTGTTATTCATTTATTTAAGGTCCTACAACGTAGGTCACATTGGACGATAAATGGAATGATGGAATGTGTGACATAATGTTCAAATGAGCCCAGGATCCATAGACCTTCCAGTTATCCAACATTCATATTTCATAATAAGGGAAAATACCAGAAAATAGCTCGGTACATTTTGACGGTGCCTCGAATTGTTAGCCATAATAAATCTATGTTATATTGTTAGCCACAATATATCCATGTGGAAGTAGGAGTCCACGAGATGCTCCCCACCGCTATCTACCTTTTACCATGTTTTAAGAACCGAACGAGAACGCAATAGCACTTAGATGTTTTTTTTGTCATCCCAAATGTCAATTTACATCTTCAATAGTATCCAACAAAGCGGTCATTTGCATCATAGCCATTCACAATAAAGCTGTTGAAAGTAAAATTCAAGCTGACCAACACACATACATGTACAAAGAAGAAAGTTGGGTGGCTTGAGCATACAAAAACTGTCTTACTTAATAGTAGTTACAATTTTTAGATCAACACTTCCCCTAAAAAACTGACTACAATCTACCATTCTACTCAAAAGTTTGTAAAAGTACTGCAAATTTCAAAGAACGAAATTGCAGAACGTGACACCTTTAAAAGGTGTTTAAGGTATGATGATAGTACCTATATCTACAAAATATAGTGCATCAAATTAATGAGAAAATGTTAATTAATAAGACTGCATAAAGGCTAACACGTTCAGTTTTTGATAATCTTTATAATTTAGTCTCCCACTAACTGCAAAATAGTACTCTTTGCTTCTACAGTGCCTAAAAAAAGTTTAAGACTAGCTTGACACATAAAATTGTTTCAATAAAAAAAGTTATATTTTACAACCAAAAATCACTGTACAGCATGCGGGTGACTATTTTCTAACATCACTGAGCATTTCATCCAGATCTCTTAGATTTTATGGTTATTGCTTTATCTTGTCTCATAGCCGTAACTTCTTTTTTCAGAAATGTAAAATTATGTTAAATATTATAATTTTCAAAGACATGCTTACACTGAACATTGTTTCTTTAATAAATAATAAATAGAACCTCCTTTACGTTTCAAACACATTCGAACACGTTTTAGAATACTAAGAAACAGTTTTCGGCATTCTTGGGACATAACTTTATTCCACACGTCTAACATATTCTCATGCAGTTCCTGGATGTTTCTTGGCTGGCGGACATAAATAATGTACCACGTTTTCTATGGGATTAAGATCTAGGCTTCTAGCTGGCCTGAACATCTGGTACGAGACATTCAAGGAGAGATTTCTCAGTTGGTGTTCTTCGAACTCTAACTTTTCGGGAACTGCGTAGTTTAAACCGAGACTCAACGAGCGGAATGGCTCAGGCGTTTTCATCTGTGGCCCACAGATCTGAGGCCTGGGTTCGATTCCTGTGGTCAACCTACTTGATAGATGGGTTTTTCGAGGGCTTTCTCGGGTCGTTAGGCGAATGCTGGGTAGGTTAATTAGTTCCCCTGAATTTCTTGTGCCTCCTTTACATCTCCATTATAATTTCAGTTCATCTCTCATTTGATGGTCTCTTTCAGGGTAGAAGTGTCGGCGGGTGTCTCGGCGGTGCACGGTGGGATAATCTGCTCTGAGTAAAACTACTTCCTCCTCCGGTAGATCGGTTGTCGGTCTCCACACCTCTGCTGGGACCATTTCGGGACCGCCAGCCAGAGACCTTTGGGGCACGGCTGCTGGACTCATTGCCGTCCCGCAGTAAGGGAGCGTGTCTGTTGCCCTGGCCTGTCGGTGGAACTCTAAGTAAACTGTAGGAACCCTGCCCTCTGCACTGTAGTGACTTCTTAGGTCGGCATCCCTCTGTCTCCTCTCACCTCATCCTTCCTCCCGGGGGTCCCCCACTTAGGGGCATAGGCACAATGAGCCCAGCATGGTGGCCTAAGTAACGAATCCCCTCCGTTGTGAACTCCTACTCCTAATCCCAAACCGAGACTCATTGCTGGAGGAGAGCCCCTGCGGTTCATCTTCGACAGCCTAACAATGAGCTGCGCTTTGTTTACCGAAGTAGCCCTAGCCGACCGAAACATGATTTATATTATCAGTTATTGTGCCTTCTTGATATTTAATTATTCTGTTTGTCACACGGGTTATTAACACCCAATGCTGCTGCTATTCCTCTATAAGGTTTATTGCACCGGTGCATACCAAAAGTCTGCCAGTTTAATGATTCTGACAACATTTTTTCTCCCATTGTCACTTTATTTGTCACACAGAAGTTCCTACTTCCCCAGACACAATAATAGAAACTGTTTGTCTCTCAACAGCTGCAGCATGAAACAAATGTCTCATGTCGTATCTCTTGAGTGAAAACGGAACTACGGATTGGTGCTTGTTCGGCCACAATAGCTTGATCGCTGGCGAAGATACCCTTTCGCGAACATGTGTCATTTTTGGTCACTGTATTATTAGTTTTGAAAAAGCATGGCGAAAATTGTAAGATGATAAGGATATTTTTTTATATTTTGTTTACTAAGTCACGGCCACGCCATGGCTGAATGGTTAGACCGCTTGGCTCTCACCAAGGTGGCCCGGTTTTGATCCCGGGTGACCGCAAAGTGAGATTTGTGGTGCAAAACATGGTGCTGGGACGGGTTTTCTCCGGGTCCTCCGGTTTCCCCCGTCAGCATTCCACCAAATGCTCCGTCACCATCTTTCCTATCATTCATCTCGCCCCTCATATATATATATATATATATATATATATATATATATATATCATCCACTTCCTTCACCTTCACACCAGACATTGGGCTGATCACCTATCCTGGTTCTCTGCCAGATCCAAAGCTTAGGTTCATCAGACCCGACCTTAAAAGGGACAGAGGAATAAAAATCCCTTAACACCACGATAGTGGCACAACTATGGTAATTAAAGAAAACGAAAACGAAGAAGTTTACTATGTCACACTGTTTATAAGTTAACTCCAACAGGTTTTAGTAAAAAAAAAAATTGTAATTCAAAAAGCAAATGTTTCAACACAATGTTGTTTACATAGATGCCTAATGGACAAGCGTATTTTTAAAACAGTAACTATAATATTTGAAAGAAAATTAAAATGCTAGGAATTTTTTCAGTGAAATGAGCTTGTGGTCTTAAACTTCTGTTAGGCACTGCACCTAGTGATATATTTATAGCGTTGTTCTCTCATATTTATAACCAGCATTTAACTACAATGATCTCATTAGCGTCCTTTTACCTTTGGAACTGTGTACAGTGATAACTCAATTACTTTGTTTTTACACATAGACACACGCATTCATATTTTCATTCATATTTCCTGACGGGGAAGAAAGGAAACTGCTGCATTATATCCTCCTTAAACAGTGAACATTTCTTGATATGTTTTGTGTTGGAATGCACTGGCAGATTTCTCGTTCAGGTGGTTTCTCTTCTTTGTGTGTCCAATTCTTAGTCTTGTTAATTCTTCTTGGTGTCTTATTTCCAATTAGTGTTGCCTAGTTTGGAGGACGGTTGATTTCGTTATTTCCACGTGTAGTTTACGTGGCTGGTTGTCAGTCCAGGGCTCGATCTAAGGTCTATTACTTTGTTGCTTGTTGGTGGAATATTTCCTAGGTCAGGAAATGGGATTGTACAGGTAATAGATGCCGGTATATTTTTGTTAACTCTGACATCAGCTTTTTCGTATTCTCCTAAACCAGTAGTGTTAATCATGGCTCTGAGTGGCAATGCACCGCAGCAGGTTATTCGCCATGCTCAGGGTATAGCGGGCCATTACGTTACAAACCACTTCAATGTAGGTTTTCATGTGATGCACATTGAGCAATAGCTGCGTAGGTATCATATTCTAACAAATTCTTGTTACTAGACTTCAAATTTCATTACGAGCGAAATGGCGTAGGTAGCTGAGCGTGTGGTGCTCATTTGGAAGGTCGTGAATGTGATTCCCGCGGCCGATCTTCCTTATCCATAGATTTTTTCAGAGTTTCCCTGGGTCACTGGCGAAATCTGGGAAGATTACCTACAACCCGCGAACTTACTGTTGCTCCATTTCACCTAATTTCTGCTTTAACCTCTCAATTATTGCTTTGCTTGAAGACTGAAAATTTCGGTGTATGGCAAGGGTAAAAATGTCCTCTATAAACTCCGTAGTGCACGACGGGGGTGGTCTCCAGGACCCAAGTCCCCCTGTATGATATGAAAATCTTGCAGGGGGAGGTTCAACCTCGAAATACTTAAGGACCCGTTCATTCAAGGGGTGTGTGATGTTTTAGGGTTCGAAAACAGAGAGGATATTTGGGCCCCGTTCCTTAAAGGGCAGTATTGATGCCTTTTTTAATTCTATGCTACTTGTATAGGTACGAAGAAAAAAACAAGGAAAAGCAATTTACCGTTTGAAACATGTATATGTACATATACATACATAAAGTATCTGAAAATATAAGCCAACAACAGAGAATGTCTCGGAATTGGTTGACAACATAATATATATATATATATTATGTCTATTTGCGTGCTTTAACAATATGTACTTTCTTTATTATTATTACGATTTCATCTTACCTCTTAACAGTTTATGAATCTTGAAAAGGTCATTCAGATTGAAGATTTTAGAGATTATTCTCAGAAAATTCAGGATACACATTTTTATTTGACTTGCAAAATCCTGATACCTATGTTACTTTAATTACAAACCTTTGAGCCAATTTTTAGAAAATCAAAGATTACGAAATCTTTTTCATGTACCTATATGGTAGTTGCAAGTGCAGGCTTTTCTTGAAAATCGTTATGTCACAACCTTGTAAGATGCTGAACTGGAGTACCAACTGTTTTACACACACACACACACACACACACACACACACACACACACACACACACACACACACACACATGCGCGCGCGTTTTTGTAAAATTCTTCATTTTATTCATGTGACCTCAAAACAGGTATAGCCAGCGATATATCAAATCCAGTGTTTGGCTGGAGCACAATATTAGCTCCGTTTACTAAGGTATGTAAACAAAAGAGAGAATAATAGTCAACGTAGTCAACGTACCAAGAATATTCCATGAGAAATAAACTACAAGAAACAGTGGTTCTGCCTCCTTATTACCTTAGCTGTCAAGACTCTTCAGTAGCCTTCATATAGTACGTCACGCTATGTTTTGCCTTTTAACCCCCCACCCCGCCCATGTCATGGACTGTCCATGTTCCACCTGATCCTCTCTTCCCCATACCACATGCCATCCTCGTATTAATGTTTAGATTTTATGATTCGTACCTCAAAGCGAGAAATGTGTAGTTTTAAGCTTTAGATAATTACCACACCAATCTTATAAAGTCATTAGTATAATACCCAATCGAGATAAGAGAATTAAATGTTTAATTATTTCATTAAAACGCTGATATTCAAGGGAAAATTGTTATAATCATCATCTTGAACTAGAGAAGAAAAATGGGAACCACTCCGTATTATATCCTTCATTGGTTGATGAAATTATTTAACATTGAAATGAAGCACGACTGATAAACCCAATCTGTTAGATAACTACAAATGAAGTTTCCTTTCTTCCTTTCGTTATACTTAATTTGCTTATATTCTATATAGCACTGCTGGTCTGCCAGTTTCTAAAATAACAAACTTCACAGAAAATAAATAAATTAAATATGGGCATAATAAAAAAATTATTTCTGGATTTTGGCGGGCGTTGGCATAACGGTAGGTACTCTCACAATGTAGTAAACATTTAAGAGCATTTAGCTACTGTTGAGCAAAGTCAAATACGTGCCTTTAAAACTATCTAAGATCTCTTACAAGATACATATATCCACAAAAATATCCTAGAATTCGATATCCTGACTGAAAGAGTCAGAAATCACATTGTTCACAATAACTTCTTTACGGTAACCAATTGGGAATATTAAAATGGATGCTAATGTATGCATTTATTCGAAATTAGTTTTATTTTAATGTGACATACATGAAGTTCCCAGCTCTTAAATAATCTATAGGGAAGACCTGACGTGGTGTACTGTTTTTATATGTGAGTAGAAGTCTGAAGAGAAAAGTTTAATTGTGAAGTACCGTCATCTGGAGTGGCTTTGTGCCACTTTTTTGCATTTTTTTAAAAACTTCTTGGAATTTAACGTTAATATGGAAACGCTTACTATTTATAACATAACAGCAGAAACATCAATCTTGTACTCAAAATTATTCTTTGATGTTAACTGATATCCAGAAAAGCTATTCAAACATGACCTAATGTCACTCCATTAGGTGGGGTGACTTTGTGTCACCTGTAAATTCAGTACTATTCAAAGTCGGAAGCTTGTCTGGACGAATGTCATCCCATGGGATGGGAGTACCTGTTCCAATAAAAATAGAAATTATTATTCAAATTATTGCTCTTTATCTTGCAAAGACTTTTGAACTGCACATCATTTGAATTTCAACAATGTTAAATTTCCCCCAAATTTGGACACCTTTACAGGTGGCTCAATTTTTTTTCTTGTCTACATTTCTATATTAATAGTCCATTTCGTCTTTCTGATCGCCACTTTCACAGACGTCCGCTTCTTTCTATGACACTAACTCTCGAATCCTGTTCATCCATTCATTAACCCTTCCTGGGAAGAACTCCCTGTCATACTGCACAATAACGAAATCATCGACCAATAAGTTTCTCGGATTTAGTGTTGATGCACTACCGGAGATGGAGGATCTCCACTGTCACCAAAGGAAAAATGGATTGCTGGAACTCTCCTGATACTGTATGGTGACATCATCATCATCATCATCATCATCATCATCATCATCATCATCATCATCATCATCATCATCATCATCATCATCATCATCACTGCTGCTGTCAAGATCTGAATGTTGGCTTTCTGCTTTTTTATATATACTTTGATGTTGATGGTCCAGAAAACACTTTTGGTTCACCTGCTAGGGCGGAATGCTTTTTCTGTAATTTTGACATCAGTATGTTCCTATGAATACTATACTTTTTTTTTTTTTTTTTTGCAGCATAGCGTATTGACAGGTTTTTTTTATCTGATTTCTGTTAGAGCGTTTTCTAATGCAGATTCGCTGTAATTGCCGTATGATCGGTTCCCTGGCTCCCTTTGGTAGGGCCGCAACGTGGCTGTGTGGTTAGACCGCTTGGCTCTCACCAAGGCGGCCCGGGTTCGATCCCAGGTGACCGCAAAGTGAGATTCGTGATGGACAACACGGCGCTGGAGGTTGTTCTCCGGGACCTCCGGTTTACCCCGCCATCTCATTCCATCAGTGCTCCATCTTCATTTCATGTACCATCAGTGTCACCGCCTGCGGTGTCGTATGTAATAAAAGCGGGCGTTAAACACTACACACACACGCACGCACGCACGCACACATCCCTTTGGTGTTTTCAGGGCATTTTGTTTATGGCAATTTATTATCAGTGTCTGTAATGAAAGTAAAGCGGTATGTAGTAAAGTACTAGAACTATATTTAATTAAAATGAACATACCTACAAAATTTAAAATACAAAGTAAGACACTATGTGCTTACATGTGACTAAAATACAATGATTTGTGGTGGCACAAAGTTACCCTCCATTTTCCTATTTTTAAGTTTCCGCCTCATTCAAAGGAATGCCATATCTGCCACAGAGCTTGTGTTTTCGTAATCAATAGCCAAATAATAGTCTAAGCAAACAAACCTACCTTTAAATTGAAACAGAAAATTCTTCACCTGGATCCAACTGACATTATACCGACTTCACTAAAAACACGTGCAGACACTTTTCCACAAATGTTCACAATGCTCCCAACTTTAGAAGAGTAAGCAGTTTATAACACAGTCCCCATGTGGTGGCGACACTTATGTAAGTGTTACAGCATTATACTACAACCTTACGGCATTTTCAAATACCATTCGTCACTGCTTTCTTATTAAGCGCATGGACGGCACAAAGTCACCCTCCAGGCACAAAGTCACCCCAGTTGACGGTATTTTCATATTTAGATAATATAAGAACTTTAATTACGCGACCAGGAAGTGAGAATTGCATCATCTAAGGAGATTACAGTTCCCGTGTTATTTGAACATTTAACAATATATTGCTAAGTAAATGATTAAATGTATGCAAAATTCCTAGTATAACAGTAAAGATATTATTTAGATATAGTTAGCGTAGTATGGTATGTCATTAGCAAGCGAGATACCTCGCGATAACGTGTGAAGCTCATATTTGGAAAGTCTCGGTTCAATTCTCGTCGCACGCTCCCTTGAACCTGTAGAGTGGGCGAATGCTGTGTTTGTTTCCCATCTATCACGATTTCTTTTCCATCATATTTCTATCATTCCGTTTCCTCCTCATTTTTACTGTAGGTTTAAGGTTCATCACATTTAGTGGTTTGGACAGGTGGCACAGATGCTTGCTCAAAGGAAAGAGTACTCCCCGCGGACACCATAGGCAGCTCCAGTAGAGCCTCAAACTGTTAGGACCTTTCGCGCGCCTCATTGGCCAGCCCACCTGCGGCCTGCAGCCTCTTGTAATTCCTTCATTTCACCCCTTCCTCTTGTGGGTGTAACCGCAATGGATCTACGTAGTTGCCCTTGTATTGCTTACACTAAGTCTCCGTAGGGGAGAGGTTCCAACCCCTTCAGTTGATGTGGTGCAGCGCTGCGGTCCCCTAGCACTCGTGGTACTTCTGACGTTACTAGAAGTACGGTGGGCCCAAAATTCGAGCCATCCCCTGAATGGGAGTTCTTCGGATTGGGTTTGACTGTGCGGAATAGTGGTTCCCGACACCCATGGCTATTGGGGACGTCTGCCTGGCTTAGCCGCCCAGAGGTGGTTGAGGAACGCCTGAAAGGTCTCGGGTACTAGACTGCAGAGCTAGTATCATTGTGTGCTAGACATCAACGGGCCTACAGAGGTATTCGTAGTCTTCCCGGACGGATTGACGCTCGTATCCACTTCTACGTGAAAGGGGTAATTTTCAGATTCTAGGTATTGGCCTACTGCAAAGAGCCCGAGATAGTCTCAGGCGCTCCAAATATTAGAAAGGGAATTCTTCTGACTTCCAGATAGCCCTCGCTCACCCTGCCTATACTATGATATTTCGTTTGATTGCGTTGCCATATTGTTTTATTTTTATATTCATACAAATGATTCAACTCTTATAAAATCGCGTTCGTTTATTATACAAATGGATTAAAGTTCACTCACTATTTACTAATGCTTGTTAACATTAGATTAAATTAAGCATCATTTTATGCTACAATTATGAAGACCTTAATTTCTAGATATAAACCTGCATCAATAGACCATACAGAATTTCATTTGAATTGGCCCAAAGGTAACTAATGTGGATAAAACACGGATTACACTATAAAACACTTGCAAACGATGGCAAGTCAACCGTCACTATTATATACACACAGCTATCAAGATTTGTTTCAAACAAGTATACAAATACTTTGGGTTCTGAGAGATAAATATTTAATTTCTCTGTAAGAAACGTATGTGGTTCCTACAAAGTGAACTTTAGAAAACGTTTTTACATGTGAACATATTTTTCATTTTAAAACCTTGGAATCATTTTGAAATCAGAAACTTTTCGTGATGTAAAGTTACAGAATCAGCCCTTCCTGGAACAAAAGCAAACTTACCTACAACTTCATCAGACGTATGAATATTGTCACACAAGTGACTCTGGTGCTGGTTTGTGCCACGTCACGTGTGACGTCACCCTATGCAACTCGTCTCTCTGTGAACGTTACTCTTTGTATTTTGTGTGCCAGTCTTTTGCTGGGCTAGACGCTCGCCCATGGTTGTGTATGTTTGGCGGCCCAGTGGACCATGTTGTAATTATGTATTGTAAGTAAACCCTTCCTTATGTTAACTGTGATTTAGTGTTTTTAGTGTGTTAGTGTGATCTATCTTTTATAGGGAAATACCTAAGAATCCCAAACTTTCCTGGCAAGCATGAGTCCTAGTTTATCATCTGAGCTCACGATTTCCCCGGTCTGACCAGGTCATCTGTTAAAAAGCCTGAATCCAAAGCCATCCATGGTAAAATTGCAATTTTAAAATTAACACCCAGTGAATGTAAATGTACACACTGGATGTATTTAAAGGAGATGAAATTATCGAAGTGCTAGAGCTATCATCGGTTCTTAGATTGTTGCTTAGGCTATGTTGTTTCTTATTAATTCATAAATAGGAGCTGTGCTGTTCGTGAACGACATTTCTGTTCAACCATTACAAAAATAACCAATGGTCAAATTCGTCAAGATTACATCGACAATATTGAATTTATGGTTGATATGAATTATTGGGAAATTTATATGTTCGTTAAACCATTTACTGATTGGCACATGTGTGAAATACTCAGAGAAATATTTTTAAGTTCCTGGGCTTTAATAACGCTGACGCCATAAATTGAGTTTTTCAATTACATAATCAAAGCTAAAAATGCATCTTAAAGAGCTTAAAATAACAGAAAATATACACAATATACTCTTTCCCTTCCTTTAAAAAAACGGAAGAAAATGTTACATCACGCTAATGCTGACCTGTCCCTCCCCAACATCACACTGTCACGCCTGGACAGATTCCTCCCCTCAGTGCGTGATGTAATATATTAACGCTCCCTTCTGTTTCTCCTTCTTTCTCTCAATTATTCCCCCTACTTCTCTCTCCGCTTATACATACATCTCCTTCCTGTTACGCTCACTTCCCCACACCTCACTCTCTCTTTTCCTATTCTCTCTGCTTCTCTAACGTTATAATGGGTTGAAAATCGATAGGAAAGCTTTTTACTGGTGTATCGGTAATAATTAAAACTTAAGCAAAAGCTAAGGTAGAATAGGACTGAAAAATTCAGTGCCACAGCTAGGATCTGAACCAAGGATCTGTCGGTCTTCGTCCGGTTACGTGAGTGAGTGTGTAGGGCTTAAAAGTCCGTCGACAGCTCGGTTGTTTGGGCTCACGATAACCACTAAACTATTATGGCAACATTCCAGCACGACATTAAATTCTCCAGTTGACACGCTTGTGTCCCCTAAATCAGAAGGAAATCTAGAATTCATATTAGATGCCTTACTTCGATTCTTTTGTTCTTGTATCCTTTTAGAACCCTAAATATAATTAAGATGTCATATCATCATTTCTCTAAAAGTGTCATGAGATCTGATACACACCATATTTTGCATTTAACTATGGTTCGGACATACTTCAATAAAAAGATAATATACACACAGATAAATGAGGCATGTCTAATTTCGTCATGTTAATGAAATTTATTTTTGGAATGTACTATATTAAATTTATTTTATTAATATTGCCAAATATTACATATTTATTTGTCTGGTATTGGCTCTAGCTAATCACTAGATAATACAGAAAAGCATAATAATTACAAAATGAACTTTTTAAACTACAAAAGTCACATCTTTCCAATTTTCTGTTCACTGGTAACCTCCATTTATTTCTTACATTCTCTAAACGCTTTTTAACACATTTCAGTTCTAATTGGTCTTTAAAAGTTTTTCTGGTTGTCTATTCTTTATTGCTATTTAATCATTTTCTGCAAATCAATTGTTTCCTCCAATGACTTGTACCTGAATATATTAACAATAAATAGCCCGCCGCGGTAGCGTAGATGGTAGCGTGTCTGCCTCACGTTCAAGAGGTCCCGAGTTCGAAACTCGGTCAGAGTGAGTTATCTGGATAAGATTTTCCCTGGGTTTTCCCTTATCTTGAAAGATGAATTTCGGGCAGCTCTATGCTCTATGGCTCCGGACTCATTTGAGCATTATTTCACCCATTTCATTTATCGTTCGATATGACTTAACGTTGGAAGACGTAGTTTAAAAAAGAAAACAGTAAATAAATTTCTTCCTCCCTTTGTTCAACACTTTCTTCCTTTCATTCTTCTTTATTTTCTATATTCCCAAATGAAACCAAGTAATCTATTCCCTCTCATTATTGTCACAAACCTTAAGATATAACTCTTCCTGGTTCGGTTTGCATTCACTGTAGAAAGTTATGACCTTTTCTGTTTGGTTTGGTAATATAGCACTTCCACGTCCATACCCACTAACCTGTACCCCATGATTTTCCAACCTACGTTCATTAATATCACAGTATCCACATTCCACCTAATCCATTTATCATTAACAGCAATTGAATTGGATTGTTCGGAGCGGAATTCGTACCTTGACCAGACTGGTCTTCTGTAACTGTGCCCCAAGTGAGACACCTCTGGGAGGGAGGATGAGGTGAGAGGAGACAGAGTGCGGCCGAACCTAAGGAGTCGCTACAGTATAGAGGGTGGGGTCCCTACACTTTACTAAATAGTTTCCCCAATGGTCCAGAACAATCGTCATCCCATCTACCATGGCCCCGAAAGAGCTACTACGTCGTCTCGGAGATCCAAGCACGTCCAGCCGGAGGAGAAACTGTCCAATCAGAGCTTATCATCCCACAATGCACCGCCCAGACTGCCGCCGACACTTCTATCCTGAAAGAAACCACCAGATGAGAGATGACATGAAATGATAATGGAGGGACAGGAAATTTGGGGGAAGTAATTAACCTACTCAGCATTCGCCTAGTGACCCGAAAAAAGTACATGGTTCAGGTAGATCGGCCACAGGAATCGAACCCGGGCCTCCCAAATGTAGGCCACAAACGAAATCGCTTGAGCCATCCCGCTCGGTTTAACGGTTATAAGCTTTGCTGGAATTGTAAAATATTGGAATACTTCCATTAACATAGTAGAGGCTGAAAAATAGCTCTCTGGGAGAAAAGATGTTCATCTGCCTAATGGGGTGGAGTTGTAGATTTTTAATAAATTCAGGACCATCTTTCTGAGTACATAATTAAAATTCATGAAGTATAAAATCGCGAAAACATAACTTATGACAGCAACCAAACTCTCAAAACCGTTTGAGATGTTCCTAATCCTGTTTGCGACTAAAACTATAAAAAGACTTATAATAAGGTGTTTCAAATACTTAAAATTAATTATAACATGAACTCAAAACAGTGGGCGGTGCTGCAGTTATGATTGTCTACATCACCAGTTAATTACTGAAAATAAATTAGTTTAGTATTCTGTAATGAAGCTTTTTCCGTTAGTCTACCCATTATGTTAATATATTTTTGTATTGGTTTTTTGCTTTCCAGCTCATAGACTTTCACTTGATTTATTTCCTTCTTTGTAGACACGACCAAAACTCACAGATAACATTTCTTCGTTTGAATTTAGCACCTGTTCCCACTCCAACGTATTCATTATGCCAGTTCGTAAAGCAGCATGGGACAACGGCACAGCCATTCGCAAGTATGGTTCTTAATTATTGCTATAATGATTGGTAAACATGTTTAGTCTGTATAAAACAAGGTTAGTCTATAGAGGTTGACTAATTCAAGAATTGAATAGTCATTAAAATGGTATTTAGGGTACTACAGCTGTTGAGTTATGTTATTGATGATAATTATTAACGATAGTAGAATTAATGAAAGTAGCAGTTTATTTTGCGTGTAGGAATGTAGCAACCTTATAAGTAAATTAAAATCAGTTTTAATATCCGTGGCATACACCATTTTAGAGAGCACTGAAACTGTTTAAATAATAATAAAATAGTACTGTGGGTACTGTTATGCGACTATGATAAATGGCTCCTAGAGCGGGATCAATAGCCATGCGCAGCTAGAACATATATGTTTACTTATTTTTGTATTATTCTTTGCTTGTAGTGCTTACATTGGTCACTGAAGTAGTTGTATGCCTTGCCATAACGTTTTGTTTTATTTTATTTATTTTTAATTTCGTCCTGCTCTTGGAATTCAATTCCACCTATAATTTTAGCTACCGCCATTTTACCTATTATTCAGGTCATAGAATACCGAATACCGATTCAGATAAAAGAACTAAAAGACTGTCAGAGCAATGAATAAATTAAGTGGACAACCCATTGCAATAGATTGAGGTATGATAATTTGAACTGCGAATGGATATTATAAATTCCATGAGAAATCAATCATGTAGAAATATATAATGAAATTAACTTATTGCCCACCTCGGTAGCGTAGATGGTGGCGTTTCTGCCTCACGTTCAAGAGGTCCCGAGTTTGAATCTCGGTCAGGGTGAGTTACCTGGATAAGGCTTTTCCGCTGTTTTCCCTTATCCTTAAAGACGATTGTCGAGTATCTCTAAGTTCCATGGACCCTGGACACATTTGAGCATCATTTCACCCATTTCATTCACCGTCCGATATGACTTAACGTTGGAGGACGTAAAATTACAAAAAGAAAAAAAATTAACTTATTATTGCTATTTAACGTCCTGCAACGTAAGTCATGTCGGGCAATGAATAGAACAGCAAATCAAAATAAGCACATTTATTTAACGTGTGCAAATACAAAGAATAACCACCACTGATTAGACCAAAAACCAAATTGGTAGCAATGGGTTGGCATAAACATTTTACCGCAGTAGATTCGTGGGATAATCCCGCACCCACCAAAAACAAAAAAGCAAGCAAACAAAAAATGTTATATAATAAGACGTATATTTATTATTTCCCGTTATTGCTTTTCAGCACGATGGTGTTTCTCGATGCACCTCCCGTTCATGCTGTCAAGGTGAAATGTTGAAATCCTTGCTGGTAGCCTAACCTACCGGCGTGCGTTGACTATTTCACTGCAGGTATGAGAAGGAACTATACTAAGCAATCTCCTTTATACATTTATTGTTGTAAATATAGAATGTGATGATATTTTGTAGTCGAATTTTACCATTAAAATCTTAACGCTATCTTTTATTCCTTTTTATTTCCAATACTTATTTAAGATTGAATTCATGTAGCATGGGGATCCTGAACTTAGAATCTCCCGAAAGCGCCCCTCATACATTACCTCGGAGATATTTAGCTCAGTTATTTTGTTGTACTTTAAGCAGTAAAGCATCATTATCACAAACTTATATGCACTACCTCAAACACTGAAAATCTGTATTTCTGCAAATGTACGTATTTAACTGAGATTCTATTCTTTGTCGTTCTACTTTGACTTTCTCACTGTCTCTCAAATCCCTCCTTCTCGCTTCTCTGTCCTCTCTCTCTCTCTTTTCTCCCTTCTCAATAACGCTTTGTCTCTGTTTCCTTTCTATTTCATTTTACTTCCCATTAGGTTACTCCCTGCCATTCGGTCGCCGCCACGTCTCCATCCATCCCTCTAGGAGCAATATACAAGTTATGCGATGCTTTGAAAATTAGTAATATAACTCTGTTTTCTCTGCAGTCCAGGATATCAACCGAGAACTCTTGGTTGATTTTGTGGAGTACTAACTTTTAGTGTTTTTAAAAAGAAAGGGTATACAATGATACAAACGCCAAATTTATTGAAATCTCAGCTAAAATGAGTGAAATTTGTAAAAGTCTAAATATCCTTACTTTCTATTCTTAAAGTTATTGTCCTTTCTACAGTACATTTTCCTACGCTCCTTATCAATTATATTCCTCCTTGAAATGTAGCACTTTAGTCAATTTCTCTGAAAATGCATTATTCTTAAAATTGTGAAAAATAAAGCCTATAGCTGCGCATATTTCAGAAAATTAATAATGAAGAAGTTAATTCCTTTAGAAATAATCCATAAAGAAACGTTCTGAAGCAGTTCGGATTTTAAGTGCAAAGAGTGTTAAGGCAGGCAGCCAAATTTGACACAGGTGAAACAGGCTAGAGGTAACTATACCACAGATAAGTATGGATTGTTTTACTGTGCTTGAGAGAGACAGATATCCGACCTGTCAAAAAAGTTAAAATAGTCAAAATAGCGATATGAATATGATGTAACATTCGAAATGTTGTCTCACTGTCCGTTGATAGTGGTGGCAAGCTGTACACAGCCTAAAGGTTTTTGCTGCGTACCCACCCTTTAAGGGTCTAACCGCGGGTAGGGAGTTTTATTGTAGGATTTTAAGGGCAGGTATGGGGTCTTTGGCTGGTTCTGGTTAAGAGGTAGCTTTTATGCTCCTCAAGATGGTGGATAGGATGGAAAATCTTTTACACCCTGGTATTTTAGTAATGCACAATTATTAGGATTAATTTTGCTGCCAAACAGCTGTTGAATAAATTATGTGGAGCTCCACATTTGCTGGATTAGCCTCTGTGTTACTTCGGTGCCCGAAGGTCATGCGGAGTACCCAAACAGTCTAATTCGGCGTCTTGTGGGGTCATAATCTCCCAGTGATCTAACCAGCGCACTTTTATGAGTTGGCAATTTTGCGTAAAATTTAGAAGCCTGGCACCTACGAGTAATTTCTTTCTCCACATATGGAAGGTGGAAAAGACGAGCCTTCGTGAAGCAATCATTACGGGGAAGGAGCGGCTAACAGAATAGATAGACCGAAGTCCCCTATTCTGTGCACGTTGAAGCCATGCAGCCAACTGTCTGCGGCCATGCCTCCGATCTCGCAGGCATGCAGCATCACCGGGACCACGAGCGTTCGGAAGAGGAATAACTTGAAACCAACCGGTATCGAACCCTAACCTAGCATTGGTTTCAGGGAAGCAATTGCCGAGAATCCCTGATGTAGTGGCGAAAAGTTAAGCCTCTCTCCAGTTTGTCTCCAGATACTGGATGGATTTTGTCCTCTCGAATCTTCGGCCTCATTAATCGAAGCTGGGGCAGTATGCAGGTGTGTAGCTCTTTGTGAAGAGTATGGCGTGGCTTTTGTCAGGATTAACGGACATCCACCATCGCGGGCACCACTCATGTGTGAGACGGAGATGTCCTATAGAGTTAAAAGCTCTGAAGAAGTGTCTGACTTTGTAGAATAGCACTACATCGTAGCATATGTCCCACTGTTCATGTTTGGAAATGTTTAAATATAAACTCGTTTATTTTCATTGCACAATTATCTTGGATATTTGGATATTTCGTTCATCCAGACAAACAATGTATATGTATATATACATTTGCATATATAATGAAATTATCATATATATACTTTGTATGCTTATAAATAATATATCTATGAAGGTTTTTAATCAAAATACTTTAAGGATAAATTTGGGTTTTGCTTGCAAAGTTCTAAGTGTTTTTAGAGAATCTTCAGACCCTATAAATAAGCATTGTACTAAAGAAATATTAATAATTGTTTATTAATTCAACTTCACCAATGTTTATCTGTAAGGATGCATGAAAGTGGTTGTTGGCGTGTAACTCATCAATAATTAAAATATGCTTAAAATTACTGGTTAATTGTAAAATAAAATTGTTTAAAAAGGAATAATTAATATTTAGAACTAATGAACAATTTTGAAAACATTTATAGTTCCTAAGAGAATCTTATGGTACTTTGCTTTCCTTTGTATCTAAACACGCATTTAAAGTAAATGGACAAATTACTGACGAGCCCTTCCAACTAGGGATGAGCACAGCATAGAGGTTATGCTAGAAGCTTCCTGCTTCTAAAACAATCCTGGGAGTGAGAGATGAGGAGAGAGTTCTAAAGTGCAAGCAGATCCGGGTGACGACGTGCGCAAGCACAGAGGGCTCCCGAAAGTTTTCTGCTCAAACACATCCGAACTAGCCAGAAGTCGCTGAGGGAGAATCTGCCCGAGAGCACAATGGGCTGGTGGGTGCACAATCCGAACGACTTCACAAATGTATCTCTACAAAACGCACCTCCATTGCCCAGCCATAACACGCCGAACACTGTCCTCTGGTCCTTCAACCCTCAGACAGATATAATGAAGTATACGATGGAAATAGAAAATGAGGGACAGGAACATAAAGGTACAAGTAGAATCACCCTAGCATTCGATCAGGAAAATCCCACTCTCAGATTCCGTGGTCGAACCTGACACCTCCCAAATGTGAGCTTCACAGGTTACCATAGAGCCACTTTCTTTGGTTAGATAATGTGGAGTTAATTTGCCTGCTTTTCAATCCAAAAGTACCGAATTCGAATCACGGTTAGGGTGATTTACTCTGATAAGACTTTTACCGGGGGTTTCTTGCAAAGGCGTGTGTGTGTGATATTTTTAAGGTCTATTGGATTCCAGGTTTTCATTGGTTCATTTCAGAGTCATTTTGCTTTTCATAAATTCATCGTCGGATAACGTACAAGATTAATGGATGATATAAATTTAACACCGCCTCCCAGGAACGATGATTTTCATCTTGGGAGTAGTTGGTTGGAAGAATCTAGACTTCTCTCTTTCATGTCATATAGCTATCCATTGAAACTCTTCTAATTCTGAGTTAACTATGAATTAGTGCCATACTATGTTACGGATATGGTTATCAGAATGATTTCGGTACTTCAACGCAAAGGGTTTGTTAAACTTCCGAGAGGAAGGGGGTAGAGGCGATCAGAGCCAAGGCACAGGCTTGGATGCAGCAGGTCTCTAACGTCTCAAAGTATCACGTCCTGTCACCGGCGGGACCCTGTAGAGCCAAAGACCTGGCTCCATATTGCTGGAAGGAATGCCACTACGTTTATGTTAAGCAAGAATGATATATTAGAGCGGAAGGGAGTGTAGGTGATCGTATAGCTAGGGTCCGGATTTTTAGGTTTAAACTTATTTCATCCAAGAAAATTTAAATAAGGGTATGACACTTAAAGTAACCTAAATAGCTGCTTCCCCTTTCTGAAACGAAGAATGTTATTTTCCGATTTTCAAAGTTAATGTGGAAGATCATATTCGAGATTAAATTACTAAAATAAGTGAAAGGCAAACTTAAATGACATTGGTCTCAATAAAGAGCAAATTTACGGCTGATTCGAGCTTCGAATTCTGCTCCTCCGAAGCTCTTCATTCAAAAAGATTTTCTTCAAAGCTCCAACACGTATACAATTATTTAAAGAGAAAGTACCGGCAACCCCTCTTCTACCTGTGCCAATGCTTATGCACCTTGCAACTTGGCCGTCTGCTGCCGAGCACTTAAAGAACATTAGAAAAGTCGTCAATAAATTAGATGAAACAGAAGCTTCCTCCATTGCCAAAAATAAGAGATCACTCGTGTACCGCACATATTCTTGCAGGTTCCCTTACTTATATTATCAAGCACTTTGGTTTTATACCAAAAGCTATTGTTGGAAAGTACAACTTCGCCACTGAAAGATTCTCTAGATATCATTGGCAATGTTTCGAAGGGGAAAAGTACCTGGTCAATTCTTCGAAGTTGCAGAAGATAATTCAACTAAATCCTAGTTTTGAAGATATGAAAGTCATAAATAAACTCAGCAATACAGAAAGAAAAGTATACAGGAAAGCTTCCCCTAGAACCTTCTGCACTGACATCAATGGTCTGCGCTCCAATGATGTCATGTTCTGTTGAAAGTTTTCGTCATACAGGAATGTGTTGCGTGACAATAGGAAATCATTTACTCCAGAGAATTTGCGTGTGTATGTAACTATCTACTGCAATGCCGAAAAATAACTTAAAAAGCAAACAGTAAACTCTATTTTCTACGTTCTTTGATGAATATCTCTGACAATGTATACTTTTGTGAAATAAGTTCATGAATAAATCTTAAAACTAAGTAGCAGAAAAGGAACATTATAAATACATGTACTGATAAGCAAACTAAATACTTTAACATCCTATTTTAGTTAAAAAAATCCTAAAAGAAACCTATTTTAAACATATAAGAAACCTAAAATTAAGGAATGTTCCACCTAAAAATACGGGCGCTGCATATAACTAATAGCAAATGGAAGTTTTCAATGAACACAGAGAATGCGACTATATCACCAACCAATTAGCTATTTTTATAATCTCGCACTATATTATGTCATTTTTTAATAGTATTTGGCTATGGTGCACATTTAGATTGAATTCGAAATAACTAATACCAGAAACAATATAAAGAATCTTGCAGAGCTTAGCTTTCCCTAATAAATATTAAATGAAATGACTTAGTATACGGGATGAGTTAAGTGTGGAGTTTCCTTGTTTACCTTTAAAATTTGCTTCGCTACTGCGTTGCAGTAAACCTATAAAATGAATGCATGCACAGAATGAAAATTTGGTCATCCTATATACTAAGTATGGAAAGTATACGCTAAAAATGTTAGGAATTTTACATAAAATAACGATGGTGATGGATATTATGGCTATTGCTAGTCACTTAAGGATCATAGTGGCTGAGTAATTTCTTCCCCTTCACTGTTAACACCAATATCTTCATTACTGTCGCTATCATCTGTTTCACTGATGTAACCATAATCGTCTGATGCCAGATTCATTATAATGTAACTTAAGATATCCTAATGATTACATCATTTTTCCAATATTCTTCTTCTGTTTTCTCCTTTCCTCCTCCTTTCCTAATAAACCCTAACCAGTCCTCGTTAGTTACTGTATGTATTGACAATCTTATTGCTGTGTGCCCTAAACTAGTCAGGAGATTATCAATTTTGAACCCATTTTCCTTGGGGCGATGGACTTCATCAACAAGCGTTATTAAATCTCCCTTTATTATTCCCTCACTACAGTTCATACCACACTTCTGCAAGTAACTCATTGTTACCGAGCGGGATGGCTCAGGAGGTGCGTCTGCGGCCCGCATTCGGGAGGCCTGGGTTCGATTTCCGTGGCAGACCTACCTGAAAGGTGGGTTTTTTCGGGTGTTTTCCTGGATCGCCAGACATCCCCTGAATTCCCTGTCCCTCCATTTCACCTCCATTTTTTCACATCGTCTCTCATCTGGTGGTCTCTTTCAGGGTAGAAGTGTCGGTGGATGTCTCGGTGCTGTCATGACTTCTTGGCTCGGCCACCCTCTGTCTCCTCTTGCCTCATCCTTCCTCCCGGGGAAGCCTCACTTAGGGCATAGGTACAATACGCCACAGGTTTTGGTGCTTAAACCCCTACGTAGTAATCCTAATCCTAACTCATTGTTTCTATCTTCGCAGAATATGAGGAAGGACAGTTTTCAGACAAGAAGGAGTGATACGGTGCGTTGTCAAAAATTATAAGTTAATAAGGAGAAGTATTGGCAATGAACATATCTTTCAACAATTTTTCAAAATTTTGATGGTTCATTTGCCGATGGTGGTCGCCACTGCTACTTCCTACCTTATACAGAAGTTTCCATCCATTAACAAACTTCATCTTGCTTCCAGCATGCAAAATAATGAGCCAAATGCCTGCATTGTAATTAGTGCTCCGTGATTGAATCGATTATTTTTTTATTTTATATTAAAAACTAAAAACTTTTAATCGAATAATCGAGTCGATTAAAATTAATCGATTACAATAAATATTAATAAAAACTCTTTTAGCCAACTTCGGCCCTCTTTGTTTTGATTTATTGCTTCCAACCTAAACAGCCTTTCCAACGCTTCAAGCTTTCACTGGACACGTAATGTTCCTTGAACTTTGGGATTATATAACACCTGATAGCTAAAAGAAATCACTTTGAACCCGAGAGTCTAAATAACGCTTCTGTTGTGAAATATTCTAAGAGCTACATAACTACATACAGATGCTGACAGAAAGGTTTCTTTCCTTACAGTTTGTGGGTGACAACATGTCGTATACAACTGATTATTTATCACTTGCTAGAATAAACTGAGCTGCACAACCTTGAACCGAACACTTCGCTTACGCAGCTATGGAAACAATAGCTGACCCCTCTTCTCGGGGCTGCTGGTGGTGTAACTGTGCTGTTAACTGCAGTAAGCCAGTAACGTTTCCGAATTCGTGACAGAGCGAAAGTCTTGTGTTAAAAAGGTTAAAATAAGGAAAAACGTTTTGTGCTGAGTGGAATTAAAACTATTGCATACGAAAATTTGCGAGGGAAATAGGGTGTACATTTTTTATTTAAGCTAAATGAATCTGGTAAAGTGTCTGACAGAAAAAAAAAGTATTTTGTAAAATTTATGGGAAATCATTTAGTTATAGTGATAGTGCTAGTAGTTTGAATTATCATTTGAAACCCACCCACCCATTTCAAAGTGCTAACGAATCATCTCCAACTGTTCCTCAGGCATAGAAGTCCATTCTAAATAATTCATAGCCAAACCGATTTTTTCCATCAGGGAAGCTGAATTAACAAGTAAAATCGTAAAATTAATAGTAAAGGATAGCCGACCTATCAATATTGCTTCTGATGAAGGGCTAATGGAAGTTTTAAGAGAAGCCGTTGGAAACAGTTCGTATAATCTTCCATCAAAAGATGTTGTAAGTAGACGAATTGACAAGTTATACCATATTGAAATATCTAAGCTATTGGACACATTAAAGTATGCGGAATAAGTTAGCTTAACAGAGGATTTCTGGACTTCAGCAGCGAATCAAAGTTACTTAGGAGTTACTGCCCATTAGATTGATTCTAACTGGGAGTTCTGCAGTGCAACGTTGCACGCGAAGAACGTAACTAAAAGGCACAGCGCAATCAATTATACTAATGAGTTCTAAGAGGTTGTAAATGATTTGAACTTGCAAAATAAAGTGATTTCAATTTGTACAGACAATGCTAGGAATATTGTACTTGGTACTGAGAAATGAAATATGACAATGTTAGGTACTGTGCTCATATTTTACAATTAAGTCTCATTAAGGCGATTAAAAGTGCTTCTATAGATATCCTCCTTAGTAAATACAGAAAAGTATTGGGTTACTTTAAGCACAGTCCGTACCTAGAAAATGAACTGTCTAAAAAGTTGAACGATCTTAATATTCCACAGATAACATTAAAAAAAGACGTAGTAACCCGATGGAACAGAACGTTTATTATGTTTTAAAGTCTCCTCAAAGCTAAGAAAGCAGTTATTGATATATTAGATACCCAACCTTCAAATATTATTTCATAAACTGAAATTGAATGGGAAATGACACAAAGAATATTTGAATATCTGAAACCTTGTCTGGATATTTGCGATGTTCTTGGGGGAAGTAAATACGTTACAGCAAGTGTTGTGCTACATGCAATAACTTACCTAAGGTGAAGTCTTAAAGTCACTGATTCAGACCCTCTGTATGTGATCAGGTTCAAAGCCAGGCTTGTCGAAGATTTAATAGAAAGAATTAATAACTGGCCTAAATTAGAAATGTACCTAGAAGTTACAGATATCCTGGAAATATCTTCCAAGAGGCACAAGAAAATCAGTATGGAAAAGACTTTCAGAAAATTCTGTGATAAGCGCGAAAACTACGACGGAACTAAATTTTAAGAAGAGGAAACTGATTTTTAATGACAATGACGATGACGAGGAAACCAACTCAATAACACCACTTGCTACAGAAATTGACGTCTACAAGTCTTTGGGTGAACTAGATGACGACTTCGCAAATCCTCTTCTGTGATGGAAGATACATTCTATTCAGTTGCCAATTCTTTCATCCATAGCGAGAAATTATTTTGTGTACCAGCTACATCGGTTCCCTGTGAACGTGTGTTTAGTGATGCAGGAAATACTGTGACCGAACGAAGAGCAGTACCTAATTCAAAGCATGTGAACGCACTTACATGTTTAAAATCATGGATGAAACAACAGTGACTAGGTGAGTCTTCATGTAAACTATTATTTTCATTTCAGTCTTACAAATCTTAGTAGACATTGGTATAATACCTTACTAAATAGTTACTTACAAAAATATTGTAGATCTAATTCAATGCACATATAAAGTATGTGCACTTAATGCAAACACAAATTTTGAATCTACATATTTAAAAGTTACATAAATAATTAAATATAAAGAGTACTAAAGTGCTTTATATAATCGATACACCTAATTTTCGAACATATAATATCTCGATTAATCGATAGATTAATTGATTAAAGTAACATGGTTAATCGACTAAAATTTTTTATCTATCTACAGCACTAATTATAATTTTGTGCGACCCCAAAAACATCCTGGGACTACTAAACTTACTCACGGTTACATTGCTGCCGAGCCAAATTCCATTTAAATAAATCAAATTTCTGCCAGATTCCCTCAGAGCCTAAATGTTTACCTAAATGTTTGACTACACCGGTCAATTTTAATTTTCTCAATTTAAAACTTCCGTTTGTTTCTACACTTTTTCCACTTAAAGCTAATGGATTTCAAAACCCTTATCAATGATTCTGCATGGAAAGGAAAATATTTCCTCTCCTTTACAACGGGTGGGAGTCTCTTTGCTGTTGGAACTACTTTTTGAGTCGTATAGAACTTCTGAATAACATTTCGGATAACACACTTGTCAAATTCACCCTCAAGTACCTTGGTTTTACAGTTCTTCCGTGTAGTTCTTTTCTTTGCACTTGTTAAAGATACTGCGGGGTCTCTACTTTTCCCCTGAGGTTGGTTATTTTCTCTCCCTTCGAATCTTCAGAATGGAATTTTTTGATTTTACAGTAGTTTTCTGCCCTCTTTGTTGCCTGCTTGAGTGGAAAACATAAGGAATTCTGCCTGGATTCCTTATCACATTTTTGTTTGTTGCTCCAGATCAACTTATGAACCTCAGTATGGATCACAAAACTTTGCTCTAATGTACCTTTGGCCATAAAGTGTGTCATTAGCATTGTAACAATCACACGACTGTAAAAATTGGCACCACCACTGCAGTGATGTGCCAGAGACAATGACAACGCAATGTGCTTCTGATAATTTCCACTTCATAAACATTGGAACATGTCACAGTTCTCCCCCCTTAATACTTTTCCGCACCCTGCAGGCACAAGGAGTTTGGTCTGATGTAGTAGAAGCCTTAACACCGGTCTCTCCGGAGAAGTCCAACACAAACCAAGCTCATGTCAGACAATACCGCCATTATTTCAAAACAAACTCCAACATATGAAGTCTTGCCCTTAGTCCACTCGCTTGATCCTTTAAAATAGGGAAGTTCAATGCCATTAAGTGGGGGGTATAACAAAATTAGAACATTATGTAATTCAACTCAGTATTTTCCTACCAAACCAAGGTCAGAGTGGCCGGCTCAACAGGAATCGAACCTGGGACTTCCCGAATGTAAGCTTCACAAGTTACCTCGTAGCCATCTCGTTCAGAGGTCACATTATGTTAATATGTTATTGTGCCAAATTATTGCGAAAGCTCCTCATATAAAGTCAAAATTAAAATGAAAATCTCTGCATTAACAGTCATGGAGACAATTGCAAGCATTCATGAGCAACTAAAGAAACAGTCCAAACGGAAAGATTGATATTCTCATGATCTTTTATATATAAATTTAGAAGTTCAATGAAGAACTGCTATAGCCACTGTCATAGACCTTTGTAAGAAAAGAAAGTAGGACGGGCCATTTATTTTTTGGGGGGGGATTACTAGAAAAAGTGTATACTGTTCCGAAAAAATTTCCAGAAACTTATGACATTATTAAGTGTATGAGTAGCGCAAGTGTTTTTGTTACCGAATGTGTAGCAGAGCGAGGAGTTTGTTGTGGTATTAGCAGTGACAGAATTGAGGCAAGAGGGTTGTCCTGCATGTTAACGTGGTGTTCCCACTGTGGAAGTTGTGCATTTACAACAACTTTTGGAAATAGCTTGTCACTGACACCTGAGCATACTACTATGTAAGCTCTCCAGTATGCAAAGTTATATTATATATACATGTAGGCAAAACATGATCTCTTTGACTCCTGTTTATCTAATTTACTCGTTATTTGTGATCCCATGTTTTTAAGTAAAATGTGTTAGTATTTAATAGTTTAGTATTTTACTTAATGCGTTTATATATCGAAATATTTAGTGAACAGATAATTTGAATTTAGTTGCAATTACGTTATGTCCGTTATGTTCCATTAACGAAATACGACTTCCATAGCTTCGGGAAACATCCAGTCAGCACAGAGTTTGACCCCGCCTTCCAGGTAGTACTAACTGATAAGGTTCCAAACCCGTTCGGGAACAAAAGTGATCCCTCTAGTGATGAGATTCAACGCACTATATATGAGTCCTACATTAATGAACATATAGACCCTTAATAAGAGTGCTGTATAAACTACAGGGAATCCATTTTAACATACATCTGCAAGCCACTCGCCATTTTTTAAGGATTAGAAGACAACAAAATTAAGCAGCCATATTGTACTTGAACCACAAGACGTATATTCTTTGCACGAGATACTTGTTAGTGATACTTGAAAACCAGAGATGAGGGACGTCCATTATGATGAGAAGATGTTTGTATATGATAGCAATCACACTAAGATCTGGTCCAATGCAGCAGCTCAGATTTTATGGCACCTGTATGATTAGGAGAGAGATTTATAGTTGTGCATTCAAGTGGCAGGTTCGGCTTTATACAAACCTCTCCCCTTATTTATATGTCGCAAGAGGAAACCGGATAATTTCATCAAGGTGTATACACTTAAATTGTGTCAAATGGATTCGTTCAGTGTTCATTCCAAATTTACCCAACTTAGATACAGTAATAGACAAATGCTTCTCACCACAACATAAAAATATACAAAAGCAAACTACAAACATATTTTGATGATTTCTTTTGTTGAAAATACAGTACACATTTCGCTGACCATATTACCTAAACAAAATAATAAGATGTAATTCTTGCTAACAGGTGGACTCAGAAATACCATTTAATTCGATATTGCCGCGGCGATTCAACAATGTCTCAGCGACATATGCCGAACACAATTTTACAGTATTAAGGCTTACATTTTGTTATCCAGTCTTGTATCCTTTTAATTAAGCTCGGCAGTTGTCAAACAATTTGTTGGTAGAAGAAACGTGAGTATGACATTGGCAGTGATTCTACGGAATAGGAAGAGATGTCAGGTAGAGAAGAGTTAAGATACAATTAAGCCTTAAGAAAGAAAGGGAATTATAGAGGTTACAATCTATGAACGTAACCCATGGTGTAACAGCCCAAAGTGGGCCTCAATCTGCCAGCCCGACTGCCGGTCTTACGCCCACATAGACAAGGCAGAGGTGGGCGATCATTCAACCTATACGGGAAGGAGATGTGGTCAGCATCTCGGCACCCCCAGCCGGAACTTAAAAACATGCACCCCGAGTGGGATCGATCCCGGACGCTTTCCGGGCGCAGGGGACCAAAGTACGATGCTCTAACCCACTACGCCAAAGCGCAGGATGGTTATAATCTATAGCATACTCAAATTAAGAAGTCATGATCAGAACAGGTATAGGAATATCGAGATCCCAACAAGTACCACTGCTGGGCTCCCCATTCTCTATCAAATGAGATAGCGACCATTAATCACAAAAGTATCATAATTTTACACTAATGTGAAAGTATTATTGTGTTGGGTAGGAAAGAGCAGCACATGGTAAATGGATACCCCATTTATTCGTTATGAAATTGTTTTTGTTTAATCGCCACATACCATTCGTTGAATGTGGCTTCTTGCCATTTACTAACTGGCTCCATGATTATTTTTAAATATTTTGTTGGAGAGCGATTATTTCATATTACATTTTGCGTTAAGTTCGACTACGGCACCGTGTCTAAGTGAATGTTAATTTAATATAATCCAAAAATAAATGTATAGGTACATTGGTTGTAGGTGTGTAGACGAAATGTTTTCAAGGAATAAGAAAAAGTATCTCATCCGGATATATTCTACCCCTTGCGTGCAAATCGACACAACTTAACAAAACAAAACATACTTTCGCTTCTAAACTCGTCAGAAATGATAGTGTAATTTAAAAGCTTCAAGAACTACTATTGTGTGATTTTTGCCTCTTTATAAACAGTTTTGCTTCATTTAAACAACTTTCAATAAACTAAAATGTTTCTGCTTTATTAAATATATACAATGCTTCTAAATGTATGTAAACATTGCTCTATGTGACTTGTGTGAAGAAAATATCGCTACTGATTAACTCCTGCTGACTATGTTGGGATTGTCGAGCTACTGAAAATGATCTAGAATCTCCTGGGATGCTACAGCGTGAGTGACAGTTTATGATGCGCCGGTAGGGAGTTTTTAGTGATAATGAAAATCTGCATTCTGAACAGCTGCTTTTTAAGAGGATTCCATTCACAGAATGTCTATAAAAGTACTAAGCATTAATGCAACATAGATATAATTCTTTCTCTTGATTGTTGCTTTACTCACATAATTTTTTGCTTTTGTTTTGGCATTCAGTTGTTGTGCAAAGGAAGTGTAATGGTGTATCTGTAATATCCAAGTCCAAGAAATATTACATGTCTAACCCAGCACCAGCAGAGCTAGCACAGATCATCACTTTCCAATCGTCTTTGAAAAACCAAAAACGTCTATCTACCCACTCTCTAGATTAGATAGGTGTAATCAGCCACATATTGCAGACTTTATTTCGGTTGTTTGCAGCACAATTCCCTCCTTCTTTTTATAAACTGATTGCCTAAAATCTATAACAAATAGCCTGTCATCATACTTCGTTAAATCTATTTTGGTATTTTTCTTAACTAAGACACACAAGTTTTAGTTACAATTTCTCAGTTTTTTAATCTTTCAAAGTTTGTGCTGAAAATATTACTTTTTCTGAGTATTCTAAAGAAATTTTCATTAAAATACTATTAATTTAAGTTGTTTTATTTTAAATATTTGTATGCGTGTTTTAGTATGTACATAATACGCTATTAAATGCTTTTACGCAAATCAGACTTTTATGTTTTAATATATGAAGCCAAAGCTGTAAATGTACAAAATATTAAAATGATATAATTTGGAAATCAGCGCACGTTAAAAAGGTGCAGCTAGTGGTGGCTTAATTGGTGCTAAAAGTGACAGAATGGGATAAAAGTGTGCGAGCAGGTAAGAAGGGTCACAGGCCAGGTACTTGTCTTACTCCCCGAGACCGGTTTTCTCGGAAACTGACTGCACACCTGGTCGAGGAAAATAAGTGAAAGGTCTCTTGGTTGGCGTGACCACGTGATGTTTCGCGCTAAAATTGTAGGTGGTTAAGGGGAAGTAACGGCGTGATCTGAGACCACGAGGGAAAAGAAGTCACTTGCATGGGAACACTCGTGGAAGGCGGTTGGTTCAGTGGCAGCTGGCCGTCAACCAGCATTGTGGTGTACAGCGATAGTTAGTGAACCTACTCTGCGGCCGTACCAAAGAAGACGTATCGGCAAACCTTCAATTCTATTTTATTTTAATAAATGGCATTTCAAAGAAATCTCTGGTTTCTCTGCGCTAATATCCTACCCATACCCAGAGTGCAAGATCCATGCGGAGCAGCTGAGGCAGAAATCGACGAGAAGCATCGTTTAGCGTAGTAATAGCGAAAGTCGTTGTATTCCACCTTCTACAAAGCAGCGACGAGACGACTATTTATCGACGTGTCGTTAATTCCCGCTGCATATATTAGAATTAAGATGTAATATAATTTAGTGAATGTATAGCATTGAAACCTTGTCCACATTCTTATAACATGACCTTACAACAAAATTTAATTTCATGTACAGCTTTTAGTTTAAGGAAGTTACGGCTATTTATATTCCGTGCTGAATCTGTGTGTGTGTGAGAGAGACAGAGAGAGAGAGAGAGAGAGAGAGAGAGAGAGAGAGAGAGAGAGAGAGGAAGGAAGGAAGGAAGGAATGAATGAATGAAGGAAGGAAGGAAATATTTCAAATTAGTTCTACGTTCTGTGCCATAACTAAGTAGATAGAGGAAATACTGTACTTTCCCAAAATTTCGATATCCAGATTTAATTGAAAAGGCACGTTATGATGTCTACGTGCCAAAAGTTTGGATAAACGCTATATAATGTAGTTCTAAAAGGAAATGTAAGAGATATACCAAACATTTCGTTAAGTTCAACATTCTTAAGAATGTGACACGAAGATTTGCATACAAATTCTCCAATCCAACCGACAATTTACATGAGACATTTTCAGTATTCTTTTGCTTCTTCCTACTATCAAAAACAGCTCTAAGAAATTTTATTAAGGTATCACATGTTCAAGAAACATCCATCATCACTATGTCTTAAATTTTCAGTGAAGAACTTCTGAAATCCTCTTCATTCTGAACTATCCTGTATAATGTTGTATAAATGCCACACCATTACACATGGACTAGAACTTATTTGACATAAAATGTTAATCCCGTCAACACACACACACACACACACACACACACACACACACACACACACATACACACACATACACACACAATTTATCTAAAACTGTTTTCCCGGCATTAACCATTTACGAGATATTTTTATCCCTTTACCATTTTAAGTAAGTTTTTCATACATTTTGAATTATTAAGTCACCATCCATTTGAATCTCGTGGTGATAGGCAAAGATTATGGAACTTTAGCACCAGCCTATACCTACATATTTTTAAAAACCTTACCGTCATTCAGTACTCTGTATCCCCCTTACTTCTACAACCAGGGTTCAATGAAATTATTCCTGCAAACGTTTTTCCTTGATTAATGTGAAAGTGATAAAAATAATCTTTAGTAAATATATGCTCTAGTTGTTCTCGAGAAGCAAGCAAGGTGAAAAGACGATTATAAATTGACGTTTCGGGAGTGTGCATCTCCCCCATCATCAGGATATTTATTAAATGTTATAACCACAAATGAATCACTAGATATAACACAAATATAAACAAAGACAAGACACTATCAAAATTCGCATTAATGAACAAAAGACTGTTTTCAGTAAATTAAATGCCAGGTCAGGAGATGGTGTAAGTATAGAAAATTAATTGGGTCAAAGAAACGTCACTACTTAACTTGATTATCAGGCTGTATTGATCAGTGCTTCTTAAGTCAACGGATTTCCATTTTAAGACCGGTTTCCAAGAGTAGCTGAACTGAAATCCAGCATCACGATTAAGCGTGCTCCTCTCGGAGGAAACGGCCAAAGCCTCCTTAATTCTCCGCAACTTATCAGCAAGTGTCAGATAAGCCTACAGCTACAGCCTGCATCCCGTTTACCGGCAAGCTATCCTTCAAACTCAGCAGAATTCTCGCCAAATACAACATCAGGACCATCCACAAGCCACCTCCGAAGATTAAACATCTGTTGAGACCAGTGAAAGACAAACTGGACTTCCAAGTTCCGGGAGTGTACCGCATTCCCTGTGAATGTGCGACAACGTATGTAGGACAAACCGGAAGGACCATCACTACCAGAATAAATGAACATAAACTGAGCATTCGATTATTGCAACCTGAGAAGTCTGGGCTGGCAGAGCATTGTTTTGATAGCGACCATAGAACCAATTTTCGGGAGATGGCCATCTTGGCAAAATGCAACAGTTACTGGGAGGGGAGAATTAAGCAGACTTTGGCCATTTCGTCCGAGAGGAGCACGCTTAATCGTGATGCTGGATTTCAGTTCAGCTACTCTTGGAAACTGGCCTTAAAATGGAAATCCGTGGACTTAAGAAGCACAGATGGATACAGCTTGATAATCAATTTAAGCAGTTACGTTTCTTGGACGCAATTAATTTTCCATACTCACACCATCTCCTGACCTGACATTTAATTTACTGAAAACAGTCTTTAGTTCATTAATGCGAATTCTGATAGTGTCTTATCTTTGTTTATATCTGTCTTATATCCAGTGCTTCATTTGTGGTTATAACATTATATAAATATCCTGATGATCGGAGAGATGCGCACTCCAGAAGCGTCGATTTCTAATCGTCTTTTCACCTGGCTTGCTTCCCGAGAACAGCTTGAGCGTATTCGTTACCAGGAAAGCTTCAGGTCTTATTTTAGAAACATAGTTTACAGAAGAGATATAAATAAATTACAGTGATGGAAAAAGTAATGTAAGTGTACACGCCAGATTTCATTATTTATCTTCTTTTATGAGTAAACTATATTCAACAGGAACAAATTCATCCACTAACTCATTATACACACTAACTGCTTCAGTTTTGAATTTTAAGAGTTACTGTTAATGAAGTTCAAATAAATGTTTACTAAAATTATAAAGAAGGTTACAAAAAATATCTGATGTGTCATAGTTTTCGGCCTGCTAAACATTTAAAATGAATGCTTAGCAGTACTTGCATAATATAAGCTTATGGAAAAATGCTATCAAGATTGTAAATCTTAAATGCGTTGATAATACGTACTCATTAGCTTCTAACAGATAAATCATTTACATCTTTACGATATTACGTTATTTTATATTAGCAAAACTCTCAGCTCTGCTTGCACTATTGGTTTAATATGATCATTTCTTGTCTCACTCTCTCACTTTCTACTCCTCCCCTTTCTCTCCTTCTCCCTCTCTGAATCTCCTTTCATCTACATCTCTCTCCCCTTACTATTCCTTGTTTTTGCTTCATTGCTTTACCTTCCCACTGCTTCTCCTATATTCCTCCAAATTTTACTTCTCTGTGCAATTTCTTTCTAATGTGATATTTTGAAAACCAGTATTAAAACTGTTTCTTCTGAAATGTTAATAAAAATATTGAAGAAACCACCACTAATTGTTACATATTGTACATATTTGTGGCTGTTTCTTAAGTTTACATTGCGAGTGCACCTAGCTGTTTTTTAGCTTAACAGATTTGTGCACACGAACGCTGATATACTGAACTGAAAATTAAGCTCCGCGGAGCAGTAGCCCTATGCCGGGCCAGAGAATACCGCTTAAGCTCTGCACTACCCCCCCTCCTACGCTCACAACTGGCGTCATGCGTGGGTTCAGTACTAGAAAGTGGGACGTGATTAGTACCACAATTCTGATCGTTAATGTGGACTGGACAACCTAAATACTAGTAAACTTAATAAAGATATGGTATTTTGCTGAGAAAGGGATTTATAACATAACGAAGACAAGTTTGAAAATATTCGACAATTTTCAATATTTTGTTATTTACTTTACACATGCATATTATACAAATATTTTTGGGCAAACTACAATATTTATTTTTATTTAATCTACTTAGCTGTTCATTATAGTCGGTTGAAATACCAATCTGAACAACAGCATTTGAATTCCAGGTCTAGAGCCACGTTTATTTTAAAACAAAACATCTGACACACTAAAATTGAGGTACGAAGGCCCTTTAACATAAAGTATTGTTGCTTGATGTTATGATAACATTAAGAAGTTGCTACTATAGATAAAGTCTTGAGTAGGAAACTATGGAGACATGACAGATATGATGTGCTTCTTTTGTTACTAATACATCCAAACTAATTGTAACAATAATATTTCCTTTGTCTAAACGTAAATTACAGAGGAATGAATTAGTGACAGGCTATGTTTAAACGAATAATATAAGATTATGTAGTATTGATTAAATTACTATTCGTTTTCAATCCTACTTCTTAGTATGAAATGTGACCATTAAGGATACAAACTTTTTTTCCTGTAAACCTGAGCATCTGTTCCAGATTTTGACTCGTTATTTCATGTGAGCGGTTAGGAAAGTAGAACATGTAGATCAGGGACAAAACTAACTTTACCCTAGTTGACCAAGCTTGGAAAATTAATAATAGCAGAAACGCCTAACTTGTGCAGAGTTAGTTCCATTCAGCACGCTTTGTATCTCACACGCTCCCATTGGAAAATGGGGCTTATGGTTCAAATAAAATTGTAAATGCTTAGATGCATTCCTTATTGGCCTCAGGCCAGTAAATGAAGAACAAGCAAGGAAGAAGTCACTCACACGGAGGGTTTTACTGATATTCTATGTAAACATCAGTATGATGGGCGAATTAAATACAGATTAAACATACAAACATAAGTAAACAGAAAATAAATACCGAAAATGTAAACGTTTAACAAAAGTATAAGTATATTCCATGCTATAAAAAATATTAAAGTTGCCTATAGTCGTACAGCAAGTGCATTAAATTACGTGCAGTGAGCAAGCAAGTATTTGTACACCACTAAATCTCTGATGAAAATCAATTTTCTGAAGAATATTTAAAGGAAATAGCAACAGTCATTGGACCGTCAGACGACAGCTTTAATGTCGTTTTATTTTCTATACGAACACAAAAATAATTGATAAACAAAGTATTACTTCTATAAAAATAAAAATAAATCGTGCATGTCTAAGGCAGAAAAAGTAATCATATACTCCAAAATTAGTATAAAAATGCCATTCGTTGGTAGTCTTTACACTTGAATAGGACTCTTGGAGATTCGGCACTGCGACCACTCTTGACCTATTGTATGTACCTATGTCCCCGAACAGGGCATCCCCGAGAGGAAGGATGACGTGTGAGGAGACAAAGGGCCTTCGTACCAAGAAGCCACGACAGTGCAGAGGGCAGGATCCCTATATTGTACAAGATGGAAACTCCCCGGCAGGCTAGCACAACAGCAGTTCACCTAACTGCGGTCCAGAAACGCCGCAACAGACGAGCTCGGAAATCGGAGACCTTCATTCCGGAGAGAGAAGCTTCATTCACAGCGTATCATCCTGTCATGCACCGCCGAGATATTCGCCGACACTTCTAACCTGAAAAATACCATCAGATGAGAGATGGTGTGAAATGATAATGGAGATGAAATGGAGCACAGAAAATTTTGGGGATGTAATTAAGATACTCAGAATTTGCCTGGCAACCCGGGAAAACCCTCAAAAAACCTATGGGTCTTGTACGTCGGCCAAGGGAATCGAACCCGAGACTCCCGAATGCAGATTGTGGACGATACCGCTTGAGCCATCCCGCTCCGTAGTCATTTATTTTAACTTCTAATCTTCTTGTTAGAGAGTAGGCAGGTCTTTTAATCTCTGTGTTTAGTATTTGTTCGATATTTTAACAAGAGCCGTTTCTTTGTTGGAAATTCTCCTTTTCTTTATGCGTTTTCCCAGGATGCTCCAACATGCTAGATAAGATTAATATCTGGCGACTACGGCATGAAGAGCTTAGGAACGAGTGGTGGATGAAGTGCAGTATACTTAGGACCATAAACATCCAGTCTTCTTGGAAGTCCATTTTCCCTACACTGGTATTCAACGCCTGCTTCAGAATGCCCATATATTTCTTGTAATCTATTATTTCGTCGATAATATGGAGATTGCCGAACCTGACACGCTCAAAAAATCCCAAGCAAGGTCGGATCCTCCACCATGTTTCACTGTGGGAAACAGACTTTTAACTCCAGTTCCGTATATTTGTTTTCCTCCACACTTTGCGGTTGCAGTCCGAGCCAAGCACCTTGAGCAGGCCCTCACTTTTTTCTAAAAGTGTGTGGAATTTTCAAGGTACTTTAAAGCGAATTCGAAGCACTTTTTCGTGTGCTGTGAGCTGGCTTAGAACTTCTTCCGTGGTACCCTGCCGTTGTATTCTTGGTTATTGCAAACGGATCTTACGGCGCTTGCTGAAACAGTAATGCCTGCTCTGTGTAGCTCAGTAACAATCTAGGGAGCTATCATTTGCGTATTCCTTTTAAATTAGCGAAGAATACTGCTCTGATCTCTAGCTGTGAGGATTTTAGGCCGACCACTTCTAGGCTTGTTTAGAACTCTAAAGCCAAGTTTAGAACTGGCTCTGTATGGTTGACAGTGAATTCCTTATTATCTGCAATACTTCGGAGAGAGCTTTTAGATTATTTTGCGGTCCAATTATAATTTTCTCTCTTCAATAGTCGTTTCATTCCACTGCGCTTGATATCAATTTGTACATGCAGGTAAGTTGCTGTGAGACAAACGAATACAGGTTACCCAGAAAGAACGCTACTGTTCTGTAGTGGTGTAACCACTGTTTTAATATACCAGTAGTTCCCTTGGGTATGAGAATACTTTTTGTGCTGAGAAATTCACAAATTAGCTTTGTTTTTCGTATAAGTGACACCTTGTTTATTACTTACCTCAATACTTTTTAATAAATATGGTCTTGTTGAAGCTTCCACCTGCCAGTCCAATAAAAGCCTCTATATTCTTTAAAAAAAAATACGTCAGAACATCAACCCTCATCGAAGGTTCTGTAGTGTAGGAATACTTGCTGTTCCAACTGTATGGAAATTCCAGTACCACACAGATCAAGGGTGAGTTTGGTTAGCGTTCAATGCGGAAAGATATGCCTCAGAAGAGCATAATATAAGCGCAGACCGTTGCCTTGTGTTAGGCTGGTCGACTGCAGACCATATGTGAGTTTGGCCAAGAAAGAGGATTATCGCATAATACTGTGCCTAATATTCTAAACAATCGCCTGCGAATGTGGAAAACTGCATCGCGCTGTGTTCCTACTAAGTGACGGAAGCAGAGTGATAGATACGCCCAAATTCATATGGAGCGATGTGGTCATAATGGAGACGTTCTCTTCGCTGTATAATTGCGCTGTGCCACGGACCAAATCGTAAGAACCTCAACTTAAGCGTCAGTCCAACGAGTGACGTTATTACAGGTCACCGCGCAAAGTATAACTCCATCAAAGTCCTACAAATGTGGAAGTTTTGGTTCCGTTTGTGTCCGACTGTGACGACTTTATTTTGACACATACCGTGCCACAAGGGCAGAATGTTAGCGTAGTATTTCTGTAACTTGTGGAGCATCGTCTGAGACCTACGTTGCGAACAAAGCGGCAAAGCTTTTACAGAATTCTGCCATCACTTAGCATGTACATAACAGGATCTGCTATACATGGCTGCTGGTATGCCATGGTAACACGCTAAAAGAAATTAGTGCATCTCCTGCAACTTATCGCTGGCTCACTTCTGCTAGCGGTCTCTCTGTTCAGTCAAAATGCTCCTGCATAAGGGTGCAAAGGCAAGTACATCAGAAAGTAAATATTTTGATCCAAACCGGGAAAACTGTTTTTGTGTCAAAACTTCACCACCCGTGGTATTTTGTTTCCCCATTTATACCCCGCCTTTAACTGCAGTGGTTATATCGGTGGCCGTCCTCCTTTGGAACATATCGATGGTGTTAACTCGTATACATTTGGTTGCTTGTACTTTGTATTTTAATTATTAGATCACGCACACATTCACTCTCTCATTCATACTTCCAGACTCTGGGGAAGATGGGGAATCATCTTGGTTGGAGAGAAATCTCCACTTCCGCCGGAAATCGAACCAGGCAACACAGAAGGCAGGTGCTCTACCGACTGAGCTACGGGGCCAGTCACCACTCATCTGTGTGTCTCATAGGCAAATAAATACTACAAAATTAAAGTTATAAAAAGTACCTCTTTTTCAATATAGCATTGTTAAGAAAATTATAATATATAATAATACATTCTGAGTAACAAATATATTCTGTGGGTATATTGTTCCCTTCCGCCTTTGCAACGATTTGTTTCATTTTTTCGATTTGTTTAACGTTCAAACAAATTATTATACACGTTATTATTTCAGATGAATTTCCGCCTAAACGACGGATAAAAATGAAAATTTATTAGTGCAGTAAAATATAACTATTTTAATGTATTATGTATTCAGATACTGATGTTTATGCGACGACAAACATCCAGTAGAAATGTGCGCTTAGAACGTAACATTTCCCACAACGCTGAACGTCTTTAAACCGCCACCATCATAAGTTTGGACACACAACTTGGAACAAACGCCTAGCTCTATCTCTTATACCGCAGAACGTGTCATCTAAGCTTGACATCCCTGATTTAGCAGGACAATGCTCGGGCGCAAACCTCTAAACTTATCTGTACCACCACTGGGTTGAGAAGTGCTTTATCGACCAGCATATCCACTGGACCTAAGCCCCTATGATAATGACTTAATGTCTAAGAAGAAGAAAGCACTTCGTGGAATTGGATTCAGGACTCTTCCCGAAATTCTGGAGATATTAGATCGCTCTATCAATAACATAAACAAAACAGGTGCTGTGACAGTGTTTCCAGAACTTCCACATCACTGGCAATGTATTGTTGACAATGCAGATGATTACAGTAAATGACTGCAGCATTTTCAAACATTTATCATTCTTGTAATAGTAATAAATAGTTACTTTTATTAAATTTTGAACCTGTATTTTAATATGGATTTCTTCATAAATTTTTGACCCCTTTGTGTGAGAGATTTTCAAAATTATTTGAGTTCGTTTGGTAGAGCTTATGTTTTGGTGTTAACACCTGTTGTAGCGATGGAAATTAACTTCAATATGACGGAGGAAGAAAATGTAAGGAATTATCAACGCTTACTGAGTGAGATGGCTCAGGCGCTTTCGTCTGTAGCCCGCATTCGGGAAGTCCGCGATTGATAACCGTGGCCGACCTACCTGACCCACGGTTTTTTCCGTGAGTTTCACGAGTCGCCATGCGAATGCTGGTCAGATTAATTACATCCCCCGAATTTTCTGTCCCTCCATTTCATTTCTATTATAATTTCACATCATATCTCCTCTGGTGATCTCTTTCAAGGTGGAAGTGTCGGTGGGTGCCGCGGCGGTGCATAGCAGGATGATATGTTCTGAGCAGAACTTCCTCGGTAGGACGGTATTCGGTCTTTGGGCACATCTGGTAGGGATGTTTCCGGAGCACAGTCCAGTTGTCCTTACCTGCCGGTGAGTTTCCAACTGGTAATTTGTAGGTACCCTGACCTCTGCACTGTCGTGACTCCTTGGGATGGTCGCCCCCTGTCTCCCCTCACCCCATCATTTGGGATGCCCCACTTAGGAGCATAGGTACATTAGATCAAGACTGGTCGTAGTGCCGAATCCCCTCCGTACTGTAGTCCGGTTCAATTATCAATGTTTTTGCTGAACTTTTTTTTATTAATCCCTCAGTTTTATGACCTCAGAAATACATTACTAGTCAGTTTAAATCTAATGTCTGTGACTGAATCAGGTATATTATTATATCGAAATAGGTTCTTCCAATAACTTAATATAAGCAAATTTTGCAAACACTATCGCATGAAAAAGTTAAAACATCGCAGAAATTTTCAAACAATTTTAAAACTCACGAATTATATAACATCGTAAAACATTATCACGTATACTTTGTAATATATCTTCTTTCAGTGCTAATCCGACTGCTGGAAGTTCTAAGGTATGAATAAATACATTCTGGAGTCAGTAAGGTATAATAGGCAAAATCAAGTATCCAGGATTCTAGATAATCTGGATAACATATCTTATCACCAAGCATAGGAACCCTCAAGGAGTCGGCTTCAAGTTAGCAGCACGCAAACCATCGTGAATGCATAAAACGTGAGTCAGTGATGAGTGACATGTAAAACAAGGTACTGTGACTGGTCTACACATGCGAATAGACTTGCTAAACATTGGAGAGGGAATTATCTAGGGCATCTAGTTTAAAGTTCGGTGACAGTTTAGCCTAATTTCATTTCATCCTGGCTTAAGTGCTAGGAAATTGCTATGCTGTCTTATCACATTTTGTAATTTAGGTACTGTATGAGGTTAATATTTCCTCACCTATTCAAATACTACAGGTTTGTAATTTTCATATAGAAAGGTCGGGCAGAAATGGACAGTTTCGTTCTCTCAAGGCAACACTGATATTATAAAAGAAATGTGATGTTTCATCCTACATCACTTTGTGCACTTATTGCAGCTTCATGTTTCTTTAATTATGGTACATTTCTAATTAGAATTAACTCCTGAGGCCACAATACATAAAACGAAACACTACTGTTCACATATCATTAGTCACTTTTTGTTACTAATGTACTCATTTAGGGAAGAAAAAACTGTTTCGCCGCATGAGATCTCTCGAAGAGGCTGAGGAGATAACAATTATATTTTAAAGAAAATAAATATATAAACAAGTAATGTTTTACATTTTATATTTCACTGGCTCTGCAACTTTTGAGCCATATCTCATATAACCTTCTAATATTAGAAAATAAGTACAAAATATTATTTATATAACAAGTAACTTCATAGATGATTTAAAGAAATTTCAAGTTACACAATTTCATGGAATTTCAATCCAAAATGCTATAGATATTTTTGACAACATAATAAAAATATTCCATGTAGAATTTTCTTTAGATTAATGGAATTGGGTGAAAATATTTGAATGAACAGCTGAATGACAATAAGCCTTTGCTACTCACACATAAACACACATATTTACAAAGTACTTAAGCCCTTTCAGAAATATTTATTATTCAAGAACTTCAAAACGTGTATATTCATGAAATTTGATGCCGACATTTTGGATGAAAGCCTTAACTACCTCTACGTGTCGTAGTCAAGCTCTGGTGAATGTAATGGCGGTAGTAGTAGAGTAAGAGCATTAATAATTATAATAGTACAGTAGAAGGCCGAAATAACGCGAGGTTGGCAGACATCCTTTACCCACACGTTAAAACCTTACCACGGAATGTAGATATGTAACTCCAGAAAGGACAAAAGTCAGTCCCGCCCACTAGGAGGAAGAAAATATGCATGTTGTAATTAATTAGAGAGTAGTATTAAACTCTCGTAGATAAGGTAAATATATTACAATACCTATAAAAATGATTCACCAGTTTTGCTGGAAAATGTATTCCAACCCTGTAACCGAACTCGACTTATACTCCACTGAACATAATATCCATCAACCAAACTTTTCCTTGTTTTAAAAAAATCACTAGGTTTTACATGAGGCTCCCATGTGCTACGTTTTCTCTCGGCGTATTGTGGCAAGATGGAGGAGATGAATGCTGTTTGGTTCATTTTGCCTGCCTATTCACAGAATCACATTGTTTAAATGAGTTATCACATTCAGAACGTTTTCTTCCGCCTCCACGGCATGTTCACCACTATCATCTTCATCGCCATCTTGTTCCTCATTGCCATCCTTGTTATGTACAGCATTAAGCGAATTGTAGCGTCAGCTTCATATGATACTCAGATAACATACTCGTTATAAATGCGGTACAGTCCCTGCAGAAAAATGTCTACACAATTTACCTGACTGAATTAGTTGTGCAAATCTCTTCGTATTGTGCAATCATAATTGCAGATGTTGTAAATTAAGTAAGTATTTAAATTGTTCGATGCCACATATACTATCTTCTTCACCGTGGGCGTTTAGAACGAATTTCGTGCTTTTCTATAAGCATTTTCTGTTTGTTTTTTCGTTTAGAATCCAGTTTCCTGATTATTATGTTTAAGGACGAGTTGCTGCCCTAAATGTTAAAGCTTTCTCTTAAAATAGTAAGTAATTTAGTTACCATAGGATGAACTTTAATCTGAACATAATTTTTTTAATCCTTCTTCTAACGACACGTTTGTCGAAGTTATCTATATCTGTTACTCGTTTTTGGAAATCTATACTTTTACCTGGAGTTCCAAACATGTGCTCTTATTTTTATTTTGTTGCGTTCTTTAATTGAGTTATTGTTATTTCTGACACTACTGTGTCATCTGATATTTGAACTTTAGCCTTTCGAATCATTTTAAAAAGTATCTTCTGGTGTAACCAGTGCTTTGCTTTTAGCATCTTTCTTCGTGTATGTTCATACATTTCTCGACCCTGTGTAGTGTTTCGGCTCCTAATGTACAAAGTACACTGATGAAATAATTAATTTATGCAATTATGAATGTCTGACATATTCGCAGAACTCTAATTATGTCTTCAATAGCATTCTGCACAAAAAGCAGGAATTAGCAAGAACTCTGCCGAAGATGCAGATAACGTCACTACATTTCTCCCTCCCCTCCCCATGTGTAGTGAGTGATTTCATTCAGCAGAATTATATGAGCTGATCAAAAAGACAAGGACAAGAACGGTGATACCATTCTTTCCTTTCCTGGAATGTGGTGGTGAAAACTGTATTGCCGAACCTATGTTTGTGGAATATTTTTATTTGAACTCTCCGAATAAAAAATAATAAATAAGATAATTAACTACAATTTTTTTAATGGGGACATCCCATGTTAAATCCGAATTGGTGGTATTTCTAACCCCGCTATTTCGGGCTTCTACTGTATTAAATGCTGACGGTTAAACTTCAATGCATCGCCTGGGATAAGACGCCCGTCCAGAAGCAGAAGAATTCTGAATCGGCAAGAGTAGTCAGGTTGGGGCCATCAGCCTGAAGCCTGGTGTGAGACTGGGGAAGAACGGCAAAATGTATAAAAGAAAGGACAATGATGGAACAGTTATTAGGAAACCGAAACCGAAACATTAAACATGTCGTTTTATAATATATTGATATTAAATTAAAATAAACGAAATGTGTGAAACGATGCTCGAATGAGTCCGGGGTCCATGGAGCTTAGAGTTACCCGACATTCATCTGTCAGGATAAGGGAAAACCTCGGAAAAAACCTTATCCAGGTAACCCACCCTAACCGAGATTCGAACTCGGGACCTCTTGAACGTGCGGCAGACATGCTACCATCCACGCTACCGGGGCGGGCCATAAGTTGTGTAGTGCCCCTTGCTTGACTGAACTGTATATGACAATACTCTGTGGCACTGCAGCTCTTGCGAGAAAATGCCCCTTTCTGAGACGTCATACCTGCGAACAAAAATGCTCACTGCCCGGCGTTATTTGTGTAGTGAACAGAGAATGCAAGGAAAGCCTGAAAACTTCCACTGAATAGTAGCGCCATGCTAGCTATGCTTTAATCGAGTTGCATTCTGAAACACTATAATGGCAGTACACAGAGTTAGCAACTGACCAATGCTTCAACTCAGCACAAAGGGAATAAGGGTACTTTTAACTTATGTACTAATAGAAACACGAAATACATAACTGCAGACATGTTCTATTTTATAAATGTGGCTATAAAGCTTCCTCGAACAATTTAAGCAAGTATTATAATTTTGTTTTTAAAACCTTGAAAGTAACTTCATTTCTCCCTCTTCTTCCTCTTTCTCTCAAATTATCCTACGTCATACAGTTTTATACATGTGAAACACACCTTTACTTTGCCTCACTGCCCTGTCAAGTTTTTCACCTCATTTTTCCCCTAATTAGTATTTTTCATTTTCTTAATCCTTTGAGCCACAGTGATACTATTAGGTTGTCTCATAAGTGATACCGCCTTTTTTATTTTGGTGTTTTCGAAAATTTATTGGGTTTCTTTGGTTTGGCAATGGTATTTACAGGATGCCATGGCTAGTGCTGCGTACAATGCGAGCATGTATCAAACAGTCACAAAATGGAGATAAAGTTTGAACTTAGAGTCTTTCTATAGATCTACTGGAAACAGGATTATAAAGCCGCTGCCGTAGCTCGAACAGTATGTGAAGTGGAAGGAGAAGTAAGTGATCGTGTGGCACAACGATGTTTACAACGTTTCAGCAATAAGACATAAACATTAAAGATTTATCATGTTCTGGAAGACCTACAGTATCGAATATTGAGGATAAATGTCAAGTTTTACGAGAAAATCCACAAAACGGTACCCATAGACTTTCAGAAGAACTTGGTGCGACAAAATATACCATATATAGCCACATTAAGATACTTAGAAAATCATACAGAAGCTGTAGATCTGCACCTGATGAACTGACACCTCAGCAGGCTGAACATGGGGTGAGTATCTGTCGTCAGCTTTTCCGCAATCCCATGGATGATAGATTTGTCAGGAGAATTATCGCTTGTGATGAAAAAATGGGTATTGTCACCTAATTATCAGAAGGCCCGACCAACTAGCAGCCGGGTAGGCGACAGGAGTTATATAGCCCACGCCTACCCATTTGTCTTGTAGCGCTAACGAGGGGGATGGTTGGAAAAACATCGCTAGCCATCTCTTTTCCCCTCCTTGACGTCTGGAACCTTCAGGATGATTCACTGAACCGCGAGACTTCCAGAAACAGCGATATTCCTATAAAAGGGGGCTGCAGTTGGTGAGTTCAGTTGAGTTCTTGGCGAGCAGCCGTGAGGAGCGCCAGGTGAGTGAACGGACCGGAAGACTGTGTACATGCATCAGAGGAGTTGTACGTATTTGTGAGTGCAGAGTGGACCTGTGACAGATGAAACTGGTGAATTGTAACTGTGTGCGCTACGTAATTCTATGTAATCGGCAAGTGCTCCAACTGTAATTCGGTGGAAATAAAGAACATTTTGAGTTTGTGCAATTGGACTTTTAATTTCACGAACCCACAAAGTCACAGTATATTACCCAAACCCTGAACGTCGAAACAGTGGCTTGATCCCCGCCGACCTGCCAGTCATCGTTAAAAAGTCAGTTCAGTATCAAAGTGATGTTGTGTGTCTGGTGGAATTTTGAAGGTTTGATTCACCGCTAATTTGATCCAAATGGGCAAGTGATTGATGTAATCTTTATTCTCAACAATTGGAGTGAGTTCATGAAATTTTGACATGGAGACACCCAGCATTAGTTGACCGAAACAAAGCTCTATTTCAGCAGGACAATGCAACAACCCATGCAGTACGAACAACCATGAAAAAATTCAGAAATTGGGAGGAATCGAACTACTACCACACCCAGAATACGGCCCTGATCTCGCACCATCATATTATCATGATCTTTTTATTCATTACCCATCTTCTGCAGGGAAGAAATTTTGACAACTTTGAAGCAGTGTAAGTGGATGTCACCGAATTTTTCGCATCAAAAAACAGAGACTGGTACCATCGTGGGATAATAAACCTCGCTGGACGATGGTTCAGGACCATAGAGTCTAATGGTCTATACTTTGAAAATTGGTTAATGGCTTGTCAGAACAAATTGCAAACAAATGTTTTTCTTTGAAAAACAAACATTACTTTTGAGACCGCATCTATGACACAGAAGTGAAAATGGTTTGCAAGATCAGGTCAGAAAGTTGCCTTCTATGTTGTAGGTTGCAGATCTTAGTACAAGAAAATAATTATTACTTACGTAAGTAGATCGGAATGACCTCAGCATCCTGGGAGCTGACTTGCGCAACTATGCAAATCTTGTTTGTGGGAAATTCCTTAAAAGAAAAATCTTTATTTTAAAGCTGTCTGTCATGTCAATATAATTTAGTAAGTGTAATTACAATGATGCAACTGTGTCAATGTACACAGAAAATTTTGTTGTAAACATATCGATGTCGGAATAGAAATTTTAAATATCTTGAAATCTGGTATCAAATGCGTGCCTTAGTCAAGCTCTTCCAGTATTTATATAACATAGTGATTCTCGTCGTAATTGGGTGACAAACTGTAGGCAATTTTGAAAAATGTGGGAGTTGATGGTCTTTCACTACTAAATTCTTGTCTCCGCCAAAATCAATACACGAGCAATAATAAGCACTGAACCAATGCGAGTTTGGTGAAGTGCCTGTACCACTTCTCTATGCCGCCCTTTGCTCGGAACTGGCTCTTCCGTCGCAAACGCAGCAGCTGCTATTCACTAGCTTAGACCTATCAACCCAACAGCCGACCTCACGCTTTTATACGCGTGTTAGAGGTGGACGATCATCCAACAATGGAGGAGAGAATATGTGGTCAGTACTAAACTTCCCCGATTCGGAATGGTGGATTTCGTGACCTACAAGCCGTTACCTAATGTAACTCATAAATGCATTACGATGGGGAGTTGTTTTTTTAATTTACGTCCCTCAACGTTAAGTCATATCGAACGATGAATGGAATGGGTGACATGAGGCTCAAATGAGCACAGTGTCCATGGAGCTTAGAGTTACCTGACATTCGTATTCAGGTAAAGGGAAAAGCCCGGAAGAAACCTTATCCAGGTAACCCAACCTGAACGAGATTCGAACTCGGGACCTCTTGAACGTGAGGCAGACATGCTACCACCACGCTACCGAGGCGGGCCGCGATGGGGAGTGAGTATATGTCCTGTATACAAGCAGAAAGTTCTGCAATCCCAAACATGCATTAGTAAAACATACATTTTGGTTAAGGTGCTGAACAACTTACGTATATAATTTACAATTTAAACACTGTGAGTAAAATTTGGTGTTGCGACAAAACTATTTTAAGTATAGCTTTTACGAAAACTGATATTTTGTATAAACAATAACCTAAACACATTATTCGAAAATGAATATGGTATTAACACCATTACCAGTAAATCCATTACCGGAAGTTGGTTCGGTTGTGCCCTGTTCGTTTCTGCCTTGCAAGGATTTTGATATGAAATGCTTTATAAGGAAGATTTTAATCATGCCCTTATATCAAGAGCAACCTAATAACCACTATTAAAGAGAGCACTCTTCGTATATAATAAAAGAATAAACTTGTATAGCTTGACATGATAAACAGGATGTGAAACTGTACAATATCCAAGGCGAAATACCTACCAACACAATTTGCGTGAGGTTCTATTCAACTGGCAATGAGCAGAACATTATTAAATGCATGGCAATTATTTTATAAAGCGCTGGGTGTCTCTAATATTTGGTACTAACCTACCAGCATTAAAATATAGCGACTTCTGTTTTGCTCCGGTAGTCCGTAGTGCCCCAGTTCCCGTAGATAACGGGGTGAACAATCCTTGGCGGGACCGGTTTCGCGGCTTCCGGCCGACCGGCAAGCCTCGTTGCTGTGTCGGCGGTGCATGACAGCAAGTCCACAGTAAATATAATACGATTTGTCGCTTAGGTTACTTGTAACACCCATTTCATAAATACTTAAAAGGAAATATAAGTTTTAAGGTTGGTTTTGTTTTTAAATTCATCTAAACTCTGTAGATTTGTTTTTTAATACGACACATTTTAATGCGCCTTCGTTCTCCTGATTTAAACCCCTGTCATTTTTATCTCTAAAAGCACTGAAAGAGAAAGTTTAAAAAACAAACCCACATGCTTTGGATAAACTTAAAATAAAAAATAGGACCGATATATTGACAAATGTTATGTTTAAGTTAATTTTAAAATGTGTAATTTGTAGAAACAAACACACAAATATAATACATTCATGCTTAAACCAAATATTTAAGATTCAGCTCTATGATGTGGTGTAACATGTCTGCCATTTCGAGATCCACTCTGGATTAGGATTTTCCAGGAATTTCCCGTATGATAACATACAAACGTCGGATATTGATCCAGGACATATCTGAGCACTATTTCACTCATTTCATTTGTTATTAAATATGACTTACCCGGTTATACGACAGTAAACATTTTTTTCAAAATGGCTAAATTAATCATCTTCATTTACGTATTAATTTGTAAAATTTGTCGCATATTCTGGAAATTCAGATGTCATGGAGTAATAAATATTAATATTTTATAGAGAGACGAGTATTTAATAATAAGTAAATAAGCCAACACAGCAGTACAGCTTATAGGTCAAACCACTTCTCCACTCTTGAAGGAGATTCATTTTCTTCACATTTTCCAGTTCTTGTTAAAACTCAGATTGTTCCTTGCAAACTTTTGCCAATTATCTTGAAAACTTCAACAAGAAGACTCAAGATGATAATACGCTTAAATTATTTCTTTAAAGGTATAGAACACTAAGAATGAGAAAATCCCTAGAAATTATTTTAATTCATTAAATAACGTACAAAGCAACAAGTATATATTTTTATTCTGCTTTCAAAATGAATTAGTATTTTATGAGACAATTGTGTGATCAGTTTACTGAATAAATAACTTTAAAATGCAATATTGATATTTGTTACAAAAAATGTTTAAAGCTACACCACATAATTGTCCTATCGATAAAAAATTGATAATTTTTCCCTTTTTTTTTTCTCGTGTACCACTCAAGGACAAAGTGCCATTTTGGCAGTTTCCCCTGCCATAATTTCCACCATTCATGTTCCATAACCACTAGGCTTCGGCCTGACCTTAGGTTAACTTCTATTATACGGATATGCTGTTTGCAAGCCAGCACAAAGGAGAGAGGCGGCAGTCTCTTGCGATGCTGAGTTTATGAATGCTTGGGAAGAAAGAGGGTACTCAAACTCTGTGGGAACTTAACTATTTTCTAATCAAAGTGCAACAAAACAGCGCCGACATTTTCTATAACAGCCACTTCTTCACTCTCATGCCAGGTATGTGCTGATCCTCCATCTTCGACATTCTCTCGGATCCAGAGATGCTGTGTTCCTCGATAGGCATCTGATCCCAGGAAGTTTAGGATAATATACGTTCTATATACGAGGAGGGTAAAATGTAAATGGTATGGAACGGAGCTACGAATTTGGAACTGATAAGATGGAATATGCAATGAATGTTTCAGAAATATGTGATAAAAATTTAAACTACATAACCGACATTTTCTATAACAGCCACTTCTTCACTCTCATGCCAGGTATGTGCTGATCCTCCATCTTCGACATTCTCTCGGATCCAGAGATGCTGTGTTCCTCGATAGGCATCTGATCCCAGGAAGTTTAGGATAATATACGTTCTATATACGAGGAGGGTAAAATGTAAATGGTATGGAACGGAGCTACGAATTTGGAACTGATAAGATGGAATATGCAATGAATGTTTCAGAAATATGTGATAAAAATTTAAACTACATAACTCATTGGATTGGATTGGCTTGGATTGTACGGAGGGGGTTCGGGACCTTGACCAGGCTGGGGAAGATGAGAATGGAAGCATGAATCAGTGTGAATGTGTGCGTGATCTAATGATTAAAAAAGAAAAATCCAAAGTACCAGCAACCCAATATCTACGAGATAACACCATCGCGATATGCTCCAAAGGAGACCAATCGCCAATAGGACCATTGGAGTCAAAGGCGGGGTATAAATGGAACAATAAAAAAGGCAGTTCTGTTTTTCCGCTACATAATGTTTGGCAAGTTTTGTACCTCATCCTTCGTTACAAAAACACGAATAAGTCTGATAATATCCCAAAGAATGCAATATTCTTTGTAATATTCTTCCCCTACATGAATAATAATAACAATAATAATAATAATAATAATAATAATAATAATAACAATAATAATAATAATTATAATAATAATAATAATAATAATAATAATAATAATAATAATAATAATAATAATAATAATAATAATAATAATAATAATAATAATAATAATAATAATAATAATAATAATAATAATAATAATAATAATAATAATAATAATAATAATAATAATAATAATAATAATAATAATAATAATAATAATAATAATAATAATAATAATAATAATAATAATAATAATAATAATAATAATAATAATAATAATAATAATAATAATAATAATAATAATAATAATAATAATAATAATAATAATAATAATAATAATAATAATAATAATAATAATAATAATAATAATAATAATAATAATAATAATAATAATAATAATAATAATAATAATAATAATAATAATAATAATAATAATAATAATAATAATAATAATAATAATAATAATAATAATAATAATAATAATAATAATAATAATAATAATAATAATAATAATAATAATAATAATAATAATAATAATAATAATAATAATAATAATAATAATAATAATAATAATAATAATAATAATAATAATAATAATAATAATAATAATAATAATAATAATAATAATAATAATAATAATAATAATAATAATAATAATAATAATAATAATAATAATAATAATAATAATAATAATAATAATAATAATAATAATAATAATAATAATATCCGTAATTTAAGAAAGTATGCGTGAAGGCTTTGTTTTATACTTTTAGAAAGAAACCATGTTTGAATGCCTTGTAACACTAATTTACCCATAAGTGGATCATTCTTATCTGGGAAATGTTTTTAAAATTTTGATTTTTTCAAAAATGATTCTTAATGAATTTGATAAGAATGCCATATATCACAAATATTTACACGGCAAATTAAATGTATATCTTAATCTTCAGAGTATAGTTTCTGAAATTCTGTTTATTCAGAAGGAATTTTTTAAAAATGTATATAGGTATGTGGTAAACGTAAAGCGATAGACCAAGGTGTACATAAAAAAAATGTGGATCTCTAATAAACTTATTTCTAATCACTCGATCACTTTATATTGACGCGTGACAGTTTCGAAATACCTGTTATTATTCCTTTCAATTTTTCAATACTTCTTCATTTGTAAAAGTGTAATCACAATATAGTTGTTGGTGATTTAATCGAATTTGTAAGGAAGTTATTAATGGAACTTGTAAGGAATTTAAAGGTCAGCATATAGAGTTCCTTTGTATTGATAACAAGATAACTAATGTAGTCATTTCTTTGTGGTTTATACAGGTTTATAGATTATGCCCAGTAAAAAATGAATCGGATGGAAAAATGAGCCTTCCTAAGATAAGTTTGTAAAGAAAGTGCATATAAGAAGCATATGAAGGCAGTAGAGCAGATGCATAGCGACAATCATTTCCTGTACTATGGATTTAAGTACTCTATTACGAACTACACGAATTTTCCCAAAGAGGAGTTTCGAATCCCCGATGTATTGAAATTGAATGTAAATTATGAAAATTCCGCTTTCCAGTGAGGCAGAGTTGAATATCCCGTCATTTGTTTGAAATCCGGAGCGTGTTTCTTTTCTCTTTTTTAAGCTTTTATTTGCATTACTCTCAGATATGATGGTTCACTGCCTGTGAACCATTAAACAAATTGACATTGGACACGGATTTTAAAAATTTTGCTAATAACAAGGGCTTTGACAAGAAGTTGAGCACTGCTTGTCTGTGGTTTTTGTACATTTCTGGAAATTCGCTGCAGCGATGTATGTGGCACATGAGGAAATATGATTTACTACACTCGTGAGCTCTTGGCTCTTTCGATTTATGTGTTTGTGGGCGCGTGCTCAAGCACACTCGTGTCTGTAATCATAGACATTAGTTGCAAACATAGAAAGCATGGCAACTTGAACGGTTGCTGTTATCGATATACGCGCACTAATACCCGGGTTCGCCTGGGTGGAAAGAGTGTATCTGGAAGTGATTCTATGTACAAAGACAAATGAAAATAAAAATATTTTAGTCACTAGTTGATCACACCGTAAGTCGTGTTATTACCTTTGTTTGAAGTTTAAATAAAATTAAACATTTTAACTGTCTGTTTCATTTAAAGGAATTCAATTTGTTTTACTATTTAGCCTTAAGTAATGTAAACATACTGTCGCGGCGACGAGCATAAAAGTTTCGGCGTAGATGGATAACAGACGGATGGTGTTTCACGGAGATAAAGAGTTGCATAAGTAGCTAAACATAGCGCCGGAGACAAAAAGACTTGCCGATACAGATATAGCTGCATTCTAGAACATTCGTGTTTTATCTGGTGACATGTTAGAGAACAATCTATGAAAGTCTGGAACTCATGAATGGGTGTATAAAAAGAAGCCATGGCTAGTGATCGAGTGAGTCGCAGACAGATGTTGTAACGAGAGCTTATGTTGTAAACAGTTGTAATCAGAATGCTGTTGTTGTGGTCATCGACTTTGGTAGATTGTGATTGTGTATGTGACGTAATTCTGTTACGTGAGGACTGAACAGAGTGTATTTCTACGCAAATAAATAACATTTAGAATTTCTGCAAATTGGACTTTTAATTCTACGAACCCACAAAGTCACAATCGGTGTCAGTAGTGGGATAACGACAAGATCACCGAGAAGATGGAAGAAATGAAGGCCGAATTAACAACGAAGACGTAAGCTGCAAATAGCAACTTGGCCGCGACGGTGACCGCGAGGATGACCGATACCAGAAAGAGCAGCCGGAAGATCAAGTAAGGCCTGGCGTGGCGAGGAGTGCGTCTGCGCCGTCTACACGTTCTCCTCGAGTAACACTGCGCGCCGTCAGCCGGCGTATGGTTGACAGCCTCACCGCGAATGGTTGGGTGAGAGGGAGGCCATGCCGCCTGCTCGTTGACACCGGGGCAGCCGTGACCATCATCAGACCTGACGTGGCCAAGGTTTTGCCATCGAGAAAACCGAGCCGACCATACCAGCTAGTGACGGCATCGGGTGACACCTTGCTGGTGGAGAAGTTGACCTTGGGACGGAGTGCCGTGCGTCTGTGGGTGTTCGTCGCGAAGGTGCTGAGGAGGTGATACTGGGAATGGATGCCCTCAGGAGCAACGAGGCGACGGTCGACATCGGCAGGAACGTCCTGCGGCTTAACGTAGAAGAGTTCATATTCCGGCAACCCGAAGAGAGCCTTGGAATCTGTAGGGTCATCTTGAAGGCAGACGTGGTGGTCTCTGCGAGAAGTGAGCTGGTGGTGACGGCTTGACTGGAAGGCCAGCGGACGAAGAAGATGATGTGGGACCAGAATACGCATGTCCACAGACTATGTGTAGCCAGGGCATTGTTGCCGTGCAGAGAGGAGGTGCCAGTGAGGCTGCTTAACCTAGCAGACACCGATCACGACGTCCAGGGCGGAACGGAGATGGGGACGTAGGAGCACGTGGTTAGCGTAACCGCAATCGACAAGACACAGGAGCCGGCGCCGACGCAACACCTAGGACCCCGGCTAGGAGGCTTATTGGAGAGGGCGGCGACCACCTGACCGAAGAACAGCTCGAGAAGGTTCGACAACTACTGAGACGATAACAGCGCGTCTTCAGCCAAGGCAGAGAAGAAATACTGCGTCACCCGGCGAGAGTAACTGGTAGTGGTTAAGACCTTGGAACACTTCCACAAGTACCTGTACGGTCATCCATTCCACCTGAGGACTGACCACTCCGCACTAACCCGGCTACGTAGTTTCAGGGACCTGGAAGGCCAGGCAGCCCGTTGGGTACAGAGGCTGCAGGAGTACGACTCCACCTCTGAGCATCGTAGAGGGTAGAGCCACGGTAATGCAGACGCCATGTCCCAAAGACCCTGCCCAGAGGGGTGTAGCCTATGCACAAGAGTGGAAGAGAAGGAGCGTGACGCAGATGTCAGAGTAGTCACAGCAGTGCCTGCGGATGGCTGAGATAGCGCAGGTCAGAGAAGGAAGCAGCTGGCTTTTGCTTTGTCCTGTATGTCATAAAGGGCATACGATTATAAGAAGCCGGCTTTGCATTTGCGTGAGGCGTTTATCAGTATTTTGAAATACGTAATGTTTGAGGAGAGGACCCTTCTGAAAATAAATTTATTTACTGTTGTGTTTTGAGCCTTAAGGCGCATCACTCTTCTGCTGTATACGAGTCATTCCATGTCAAATCGCACAAATTTCGCGGAAAATTGGTCTTCACGTCTCCGATTTCATTGCTATTAAGTTTATATGTTCTATGAAGGAAAAAATGATACATATATTTTTTGTTAGTCTCTGGTTTAATTATTTTGGCCAATAAAAAGCATTAAACATTTGGTCATTTTGCGCGCATCGTTCTACATTACTGTGAATATATGTGGTTATTATTCACAGAAAAATATATTTTTGGCTCATTTACTAGATTGAAATATATACTTCATTTACACATTAAACAAAAAGTATTTCGTGTAATATTTATATTTTCACAAAGGCATTAAGATTGCAAATATCATTATCAATGCTAGCACACTGCTAAAAAAAATCCGAAAAAAATGTAACACTAATCTCATGATGTCATATAACCTCAGGAAAATATTCAGATTGGGATTCCAAATAATAAGGGAGAAATTCCGTAACTTACCAAGTCGTGCAGCGCTGCTTTACAAGCTCAAGACGCACACACACTATGTGGCATCTGTCGGTGCATCTTGCGTTGCATTGCCGTCATCACCTACAAGGTCAATTATATCTGCTTCCAGGAGCTCGGTAATGATACTATAAATAGTTCTCTTTCATCACATTCATCACACGACATTCAATAGTTTGAAATTCCAGTCACAAATTTACACTTGCAGTCACCACATATTTTGTTGCATTGATTTAAAATTAATCATAGATCGGTTGAGGAGTTTTAATATCCTCCACTCTCCCTTCGCTTTGCAACGAATAGTTTTTTATTACTGCCTGAGATACAGATATTGGCACAAAAGAATGCAACTTTAAAGTGCCTCGCACTACTTTTGCTTGTTGGTATCTTGATTAAAATACATTATTATTTTCCTTGTGTTGACTATCGGAGAAAAAGTAGAAAAATACTGTGACTTTGTGGGTTCGTGAAATGAAAAGTCCAATTACACAAACTCAACAATGTTCTTTATTTCCACCGACTTACAGTTTAACACTTGCCAATTACACAGAATTACGTAATGCACACAATTACAATTCACCGGTTCGTCCGTTAAGGTTCCACTTGCACTCGCGATTACGTAAACTCCGATGCACATACACAGTCGTCTCGCCCTTACACTAGCACTGCACTCTTACGCTGATTGCCAAGAACTCTGACTAACTGACCGACTCACTGCCCGGCGTGTTGCTTATATAGGGTCAGCTGGGGCATCTAGATTAATCTAGATTAGATGAAATATCCCTTAAGTTCGAGGACACAGGTGCAACACAAAGAGATGGCGCAGTGATGTTTTTCTTCCAGCCTCCCCTTGTCACCACTATAAGACAAACGAGGGGGGCGTGGCTAACTCCGACCTCCCGTGCTTGCCCGCTCTCAGCTGGTTCTATAGGGTGTTCCAACATTCGGGTGACAATACATTGGAAATGTTCTTCTAGGCCCAGGTGCAAAGTTTTCTTGGACTTGTGATAGTCTATTCCAGGCTGAAATCTATCTTTCATTGCAAGACTTTTAACAGCACCACCGATGCCATCACAAGGTCCTTTTCCGTGAGATGTGGCCAAAAAGAGCCTCTCTGCTTGAATTTGAAAGTCATTTTCGTATAACCAGGTGTTTGAAAAATTTGTTTTATTTTTATACTGAGCACTTGTCCCATCTGAAAAATACATTACTTCACGCAGTACTCTCAGTTTCTTTTTCAGAAACAGTTTTTTTTGGAAAAGGTGGACAGGTCTGGTGTCGTGTTTTAAGCATTCAGAAATAGCAACAAAGTTAAAATGTTTTATGACATTATTGTCTTTATAATAGACCACTAAAGGATGAAATCTGGCCTGATTATTGTTCCAGTGTACCTTCTGAACAGAATTCTGAATAACAAAAGCATAATTTTCCGAGAAGGCGGCTTCACTATGCATTCGCCTAGTGCCAGATTTTCTTTGCACTCCAGCAAAAATAAATTCTGCTGCTGATATATGAATGTATTTGTAAGTAAATTGCTGAGTTTTGTTGATAATTTGCCCAGAAAATCCTCTACGGGCGATATCAAGGTTTCTAAATTTGTGTGATCCACAGTAACTCACTGTGCGTAGGTAATCTCTCGAGTATCTTGTTCATCAAGCAGTTGTTGTAAATGATTTGTTATATTTTCAGCTCTTAGATAAGCTTTACATGTCTTTAAAAACAGTTAGATAATGAGGGGTTACAGACGATGTGTGTCAGCAGTCCTTATAATTAGTTAAAATTGGATTTGAATTTGCAGTGAGACGATAAATACTGATACCATCAAGCATTAATTTGACATTTTCGTGATAGGCACAAACACAAACTGAATGGGTTTCACTAGTTCCAAGAAGTATCCATTCCTTAGGCGTAATTCCGCAAATTTTTGAAACCCTATTCTGACATCCGGATGCTTATCTTTAAAGCTTTGGTAAGTTTCCTTAAGATTGCAAAGTAACAATCTTTTCTGTTTATGGATTCTCTTACCAGTTTCTTTAACAGACACAAAACTTTTTCAAGTAAGGCATAACCCTACTCAAATCATTAGAATTATAAAACTCAGGCACCTTTTTAAATGTAGATGGGTCATGACGTTTTCCTGATTTGGTGTCTGGAGTTCCTAAAATTCCTTTTTCTTTAGCCACCTGTTTAGATATTCGTATAATGTGAGTTGACACATCAAAATGTTGTTTTATTTTCTTGTAAGACCAGCTGTCAAAAATCGTCAGTATTTGTATTTTGAGAGTTTTGTCATCAGTTTCACAGAAGAAATTTATTAGTTTCTGTATTATTTCAGAGTGATGTGAATTTTCATTTGAAGTGGGGTCTGCAATACGATATACTTTATGCTTCATTGCCTGCGATATTTTCTGAAACTTATCCCGAGGATACCGTTTTTTGCAACAATTTTCTTGTTTATAGGTGATTCTCCTATTGCCACTTAACTCTCATTCAGTTTTCTTGCTGCGTCTTTTGTGTCTATACTTGCTGCATATCTGGAGGATGAAGAAAAACTATCACTATCTGTATTTTCACATTATTCTAGTACTCCACTTTCACTTGCAATTGGTACATATAACTCACTTGTACTTTGTTGCTTTGCAACTTTAGACATTTTACTGCGACAGTTGTCACACAATTTCAAATCGCGAGATAGGTTTACGCCTTCCAGTTTGAGTTTAATGAGCATTGCTGACGTTACTGGCCTTAGCTTTTTATGTCCTACTCCGTGGTTAACTAGTTTGAATGGAATCAAACAGTAACAACAACTCCTTCGAACCAAATCTGACATGATGAAAATAAACTTCCACACTTAAGAACTTACACGGAATGTCAGTTGATAACATACTGAGGTTTCAACTTATTATGCATAGATGCAGATCTGAATAGTAAACACCGGAAGTAAAATCATAGCGCGCCCACGTATTCACAGAACTCTCGGTCCGGACCTGAATCACCCCACACGCCACCAGTAAAGTATTTATAACACTGCTTTTTACTTCAACCCCGTTCTGAAACCAATGAAATTCCATGCACAATATTTCAAGGATTATAATGATATTCTTTCCGTTTTTATAAAGTAATAAGTTGCTAATTAAACAGATTTTGAAAAACTTACCCCACTAATTGGAGCCGCCCATGTTTTCTTTTCACCTAACCTTAAAAGTTAGCATATTAAACTGCAATGTGTGTACTTCATAATGTCTCAAACAATAACATTTCATTATTCATATAATCCTTGCTATAACGATTTTCATAGAATACAGCAGGCGAATATACCGAAAATATAATATTCAATAAACCTCTAAATAATCGTGCCACACAAAAAACAAAATAGACAGGTTATTTAATATCTTCTAGGCGTTACGTAAAACTTTTTAGAGAAAATACAAAAAGGTCATGTCTCAGACGTGTTCGTTTTGACATGAAATGACTGATATAGCTTGTATCTACAACGTAATGTGTACTGAAGTAATTTCTTCCAAACGTTTACCTTAAACTTGCAGAAGATAGGAAAATAAATATTTGTTTAAGAGTGGGTTGCGAAAACGATATGAGTACATTAACTTTCCACTATAAAAAGATAATTTAAAAGAGTTATAATTTTAGTTACACTGATTTTCCGCCAGAGGTGAAATGTTGGTTCACGAACAATCATGCTATCCTTTACAAAGTGCACCTTGGTGTCGAGAGATGGCGCAGCTTGGTTCATGGATTGCTGTGAACGAGTTGTATTAATATTTACAGAACGTGGTTACTAATTGCGGTTGTGACTGTAAGAAGTTGATTAAATTTAATGGGTTTTAGTTACCGGATTATACCCAGCTATCACAGTGAAAAGTGAGGAAGAAGAGAAGGAGCGAATCATTATATATCAGAGATGAAGTCTTCTTCAACAAATATAAGTCCTGAGATATTGGAATGATTCCTCCTCGAGACGCCGAGGAGTCAACATCGCCTCTTCAGAGAGACCAGCCTAGGACTACGCAGCGGCAGAGCAAGCGGATTGCCAACATCGGGAGGGACCTTAGGGAAGCTCCCGGCAACACGCTACTCTACCGACCTCGCAGAAAACACTGCCTTCTTCTGAGGGACAACTCAGCTGCCTTCTTCTCCAGCTTCTAGAAGGGAAAACTACAAAGGTAGCGGGGCGACTCACGACCTGAGCCATCCAGTCCTTGTGACTGGGTAAGGCGCATTCTGTTTAACAGGTGTCCGGTCCTCTGAGTTGCACGCTGCTCAGCACCCGCTGCCTAGAGGTAAGAACACCCGTAGGGCGGTTGATTGCACTGCACCTTCGGGTGCAGGGCTGTTAGTTTACCTGCTCGGTACCCCTCTCACCAGTTTTTCTTTCTTCTATCACTTCCAACTTTTCCATAATGGCAGAAGCCAGTGCCATTCCATCCACCTCGACCCGCACAGGGTCTGATGAACCGGCTGCTACGGCCAAACCAAGCACCTCCACTGGAGGAATAAGGAAGAGGAAACCTTGCCGACAACGCTACGGCGGAAAGGGCAAGGTAGTCCTTCTAGAACAACAATCTGACCAGGGCGCCTCGCGGGAAGCTGTTTCTCGTGCAGGCAAAATTTCGGAGTCCGACTCCGACGACGAGCGCAATAGTGTGCGCAGCTTTCATTCCAGGAGCGGGAGAACATCCGTGCTCTCCTGCAACTCTGCTTACTCTTCGGCATCTGAGGGAGGCCGGGAGCCCAGCTCTTCGGACCTCTCGTCGGATGGCGAGGGTGACGAGTTCCGTGAAGTAAGGTCACGGAGAACCAAGAGAGCAGCAAGACTGGCTGCAGAGGGCGTGCCCTCTGGCCAGTCTTCTCGACCCACCTCCGGTCAAAACCAGGCTGGAAGTCAAAGGCGGCACATACCGCCTATCATCGTGGACAACTTCTTGGGGTCGGTAGGCTTCCTTAAGGAGGTTATGCCGACCCTCGAGAACGAGTGTTCGGTGAGAAGGAATAAGAGCCGTTTTGTCTTCCACGCTAAGAACGAGGGGGACTACACTAAGATTCTGCTTCAACTCAAGCAGAGGAAAATTCCTCATTTCACCTTTGGCCTGAATAAGGCCCGTGATGTACGACGAGTCATCCGAGGGTTACCCGCGGACACTTCCGTGGATGACATAAGGGCAGACCTCACCCGCCAGGGTATCACCCCTAGAATAGTGAAGCAGCTCACTCGACCTGCTCCAGATCGCCAGGGAACTAAAGCTCCCCTTCCCCTGTTCCTAGTTGTGGTGGAGCGGGTAAACGACCCCGAGGTCAAGTTGGATGATGTTCGCACCATCTGCTACCTCCGGGTCACTCTGGAACCAGCCAAAGGCTCTGGCGGGCCCCCACAGTGCTACAGATGTCTGGGATTTAACCATTCCAGCCTCTTCTGCCACCGTAATCCTCGCTGCTTGAGGTGCGGTGGCACCCACCCCAGAGAGGACTGCCCCCGTGCCATCACGGAGGACCCAACCTGCGCCAACTGCAAAGGAGGGCACATAGCGTGCTATGGAGGTTGCCCTACCAGGAAGGCGGTTATTGCCTCTAGGAGACCAGCTCCAGGGCCAATAACCCAGAACACCCGTTCTGAGCCAGTAGCGGAGAGGGCAACCTCTTCCATAGCACCACGGCAACAATTGCCTAGCTCCAATAGTGCCCCATCCTTTGCTGAGGTGGTGCGCAAACCAGCCGGTGACTCGGCGACATTGCGGGGCAAGACACAAACCCCCAAGAATCCACACACACGGACAGAAAAAGTTAAAAAACAACACAAAGCTCCAGCCCCACCTAGAGCCACTCCCAGAAGGGAGGAGGGTCGTGAGGCGGCCAGAAGGGCGGACTCGGATTCCGAGGCTGGGAGCGGGTCTGGTGAACCCAAGCCCGCTCGACAGATTAGGGACGAGAAAGCCAAAGGTAGGCCAGCCCCAAGACACTCCTCACCTTCGAAGTCCCAAACTTCAAACACTACGCCCTCCACCTCACCACGGTCGGAGTTGCTGACGTGGCTGTATCAGCTGTTACAGTCCCACGGTGAGCGACTCTGTGAACTGCTGGTGCGGTATACCTCCACGACAGACCCCGCAACCCGCATGGTGACAGCCATGGAGGGGCTCGCCCTCCTAACCTCCTTTACCGGCCCGGCCCAGAATGGCAGCACGAACTAGGTCAAGTACCTCGTTCAGGTTCGCGTTCTGGAACGCGGCTGGAGTGGCGGTTCAACGGGACGAGCTCCTACATTTCGCAAGATCCAATGTTTTGGACCTCATCTTGGTGTCGGAAACCCATCTCCGCCCCCAGATCCCCTTCCATCTCTCGGGGTATCACTGTCTCCGAACGGATCGCGCTGGCCGCCGAGGAGGGGGCACAGCGATCCTGGTGAGGAGAAGTGTGGTCCATCGAGCTGTCCAGCTTCCACAACTCCAAACACTTGAAGCCACGGCAGCCTGCGTGAACCTTGGCGGTTCTGAAGTCCTGGTAGTATCAGCCTACCATCCTCCCCGCTCACAGTTCATAGCCAATGACTACCATTCCATTCTTTCTTTACATCCCAATGTCATTATGGCCGGGGACTTTAATGCCAAACATCAGCGTTGGCATCATGGTCCCCGAGCGGATAGGAGAGGCAGTGACATTATCCGCATGGTAGATGCGGACCCTCACCTTCGAGTTGAGGGCCCATGGCAACCCACTCATTACCCGCGTGGTCGGGGTCGCCCATCTCATATCGACTTCGCTATCATCAAACGCTTTCCATTTCATCTCTCACTCACTTCGCTTAACGCATTACATTCAGATCACAACCCAGTACTTGCTGAGGTTAGTACACGGATTGCCAATCACGACGTCACGGTTCAAAACCGGGATGTGGACTGGGATTGCGTCAAAGTCTGCCTAAATGACTCCATTCCTCCAAACCCCAACATAACCGACATTCCCTCCCTTGAGGCTGCGGTCTCGTCCTTCACCTCAGTCGTGAAGCGAACGGTCCGCAACCTTACAGTTATCACCCCAGCTCCACTTCATCCGGATGTTCTTCCCCTTGACATCCTACTACTCATTCGCCGTTCTTGGGCAGCAAGGCGGCTCTACCAGAGACACCGCACGCCTCATAATCGAAGGCTTCATCGGCGACTGTGCCGAGAGGTTCGTGCCCGCCTCCGTGAGCACAGAGTGCGCGCGTGGGAGGACACGATGTCTCGTATGAACCTCGAGGATGGAGACGTGTGGAGGGTCATTAAAAGACTTCGGAACCGCCAAGGGACACCAAACTCCCCACTCCAGGGTACCCAAGGCCTGACCTACGAACCACAGGCCAAGGCTACGGTGTTCGCCGACTACCTTGAGAGGACCATGAGGCCTAGAGAAGACCCCCAGGACCCAGCCTTCTCTGACCGCGTTAGGCAGGAGGTACGTCGATACTTTCGGCGACCCCCGGCTGAGGCGGACAGACTCCCAGTCATAAGACCCAGTGAGCTTCAGGGCGTACTCCGGCGCCTCAAACCAAAAAAGGCAGCGGGACCTGATGGCATAACGCCACTCATGCTCCGCCACCTTCCCTTCAGGGCCGTGTTATTTCTAACCAAAGTCTTCAATATGTGTCTCTCTCTGAGTCACTTTCCACGTAGTTGGAGAGAGGCTCGGGTGATATGCATCTTGAAGCCAGGGAAAGACCCGGTTAATCCTGCCAACTACCGCTCCATCAGCCTCCTTTCTGTTCTCTCGAAAGTTTTCGAGAGACTTTTCTTAGCCCGCATGTCCCCCCTTCTGGGTGACATACAAGCTATCCCTCCTCACCAGTTTGGCTTTCGTCCTGGGCATTCCACGTCTCAGCAGTTGCTGCGCGTGGTGGAGGCTGCAGCCCTGGGTTTCCAGGACAAGGCATTCACCTCGGCGGTTTCTCTGGACGTGGAAAAGGCTTTCTCTACGACCTGGCACGCGGGTCTTCTGTACAAACTCATCCAACTGGAGCTACCCACTCAAGTCATACACCTTCTTCACTCTTTCCTAAAACATAGATTCTTCACTGTCACAGTGGCGGGAAAAACATCTACACGAAGGTCTATCCGCGGCGGAGTCCCCGAAGGTTCTGTGTTATCCCCGACGCTGTATAGCGTCTATGTGGCTGACCTTCCCACTGAACAGCACGTCAACATAGCACAGTATGCTGACGACGTGCTGTTATTCTCAACAAACAGACACCCACGCAGAACCTTCAACCCCATCCAAAGATATCTAATCCTCCTCCAGGAATGGTGCACGCTTTGGCGATTGTCCATTAATACGGAGAAAAGCCAAGCGATATTGTTCACCAAGCGCCGCTTTCCCGCCAACTTCCCCCAATTTACCTACTTCGGGCAAAGGATCAGATGGGAGAATTCAATCAAGTACTTGGGAGTGAAGCTGGACAAGGGCCTAACTTTTCGGGAGCACATCCAGGAGCAAGCCCATCGGTCGTGTGGTGCCGTGGCATCACTATACCCTGTGCTTCGGTCTGCGATGTCTGTTCCCCTAAAGTTGCGCCTCTTTATGGCTCTGGTCCTCCCTATCATGCTCTATGCGTGCGAAGTCTGGGGTATGGCCGCAGGCTCACATCTAGTTCTGCTCCAACGTGCACAGAATAAATGTCTTCGGATTATTTATTCTGTCTGTACAAGGTTCCCCGTGAGATTACTTCATGAGGCTTCATCCCTCCGATATGTGGAGGATGAAATTAGACGCCGGGCGACAAAATTTTTCGAGGGTTTGCCCCAACATCAGAGCGCCCTAGTCAGATCCCTTGGGGATTATGTTCCTCGTGAGCGTCGCTATAAGCGATACCGGTTACCCCGCATGTCTTGCGGTCACTACCGGTAACCACATGATCTCCATTCCAGCCTAAATTAAATTTCAGCTAATCCAAAATTGTCATTATGGAATATTCAAAATTATTCAAACCTTCTTCCTAGTTTATTAACTAACCCACCAGCGGTGCTCGCTGTCCGTAGCACCCGGTTCATCATTCCCTGAGGAGCAAAAAGCTACCTCCCTACACTAATCCCACTTAAATTACACCCGTCATTCTGCAACATCCACATCCCGCCACTACGTGGTTAAGCTCTTCCCAGAGCAGGTACACGTTTTGACCACCCTTCGGGCTGTTCCTAACAGCCTGCCAGATTTGTGTCTGTCTGTCTGTGTGCATCCGAGTCTCTTCTGCGTCTCACTCGAATGCTCGGCATCGCCCGTCTCGAGTTCTTTCAGTGCAGTCCATTCGTCGAGAGAAGCAGCATTCTAGACCGGTTGCGCCAGTTCTTCAGGGCACGAGCACGTGGACTGTAAAACGCGTGCTCTGGAGTGTGCCCATAAAGGAAGCAGCAGCCCGGCGAAGCAGTGCATTCTCTCTGCGCAGCGTAGCCTGCGCAACAGCCTTCTTCTGCAGGCACAGCAGCGCCTGCCCTCTTCCAGCCAGCAGAGCCTTCTCCTGCACTGGCAAGCAGCAGCAGCCCAGCCAACCCTCTCCTAGCAGACTTGCTAGAGCTAACGCGGCGAGCAGCAAATCCAGAGTCCAGAGGAACACAGTACTTGGGACCGACAGACAGACAGACGAAACTGCAGGCCCACAAGGTCAAAGCCAAGGGTCCCGACTTAGGTTGGGACCCGGGGTCCGCCCCAATCGGCGCGTGTAACAGCGCTCGACCCTCTGTGGGGAGCCGGATGGCACCTGCTACAGACTCAGACAAGCCAAGTACCAGCCGCCAGGTAAGTCCTGACGAGATGACTAGTAGAACCTCTGCATCCTCATCTTCTTCCGGCCCACGGGTGAACCTCGTGAGGGCCAAGGCCCAGGCACAAAAGAAACAGAAGAAGGCCTCCCGCCTTCTTAACCAAGGGATAGCTGTCCCGATCTCTCCAGTCCCCAAACCAGGGAGCTCCAACACCATCACCCCCCTCCAGGCCGTCTCAACTCCCCCACCGGAGAGCGACACAGACGCCGAAGGTTTTGTCACCGTGCAGGGAAGGCGCAAGAGGCCCTCCGGTTCGAAGCCGGAGGGTGCTGCTCCCGGCACCCCTGCAGTGCATGCGGACGCCAAGAGCTCCCGCACACAAAAGGCGGCCAGAATCCCGCCAATTGTGTCGGACCCGTTCCCCAACCACATAAAGGTTATGAGGGAACTGAGGGCCAAGCTCCAGGCTAGCTTCCAGGCCACCCGTTTTCCAAGTCGGGTGATCCTAAAGACCACGACCCCGGAGGACCATGAAGCCGCCAGGGGGGTGCTGCGCGAAGCGGGGATAGAATTCCACACGTTCTCGCTGCAGCGACCTAACCTGGTGCGCAGAGTCATCCGAGGTCTTGGCTCTGACACCGACCCGGAGGACATAAAGGTGGGCCTGGCGGAAGAACACGGCATTACGCCGCGTACCGTGGTCCAGCTGACCAGGCAAGTCCGCGAGGAAGGTAAGGAGCCCGTAAGGACCCCATGCCACTATTCCTCGTAATAGTGGAGAAGGAGGGAGAAGGTCTCCCCAAAATTGATGAGGTGTCCCACCTCTACAACACTAAGATCAGAATCGAACCGTACCATGGCAGAGAGGGGCCAGCCCAATGCTATAGATGCTTGGGCTTCCACCACTCGAGCCATGCGTGCGAGAGGAAGACCGCCTGTATAAGATGTTCAGGCCCTCACCATGTCAACGAATGCCCGAACCCCAGAGAGGAGAAAAAGTGTGCCAACTGCCGAGAGGCCCACATAGGCATCTACGGCGGCTGTCCCGCTAGACTGCGCATTGTGCAGGCAAGACAGGGCAGGAACACAAACAGGGAGCCAGCACAAGTTCGGCCTGGGGTAAGTTTTGCCCAGGCGCTGGGCAAGCACGAAAAAGTGCTGCAGCAGGCCGGGGCAAGCCAGACTCCGGCAGCGACCCAGTCAGTAAGCTCTGGATCTACCGCCAAACAACCACCAGCTGCATCTGCAGCAAAGCCACAACGGCCTCCTCGCCAGAAGAAGGCCACCGCAGCCCGGCGGGAGAAACCGCCGGCAACTGCGGCAGCAACGGCCGGGCAACCAGCCCAAGAATCTGCGGGGAGACAGAGCGGCCCTGCTGCAACTGCTCTCCCCCCTCTACCAGTTCCAGCTACAGTGGCTGCAACAGCCAATGAGGGAGAGGCACCCCTCGCTACAACACCCGCGCCGATTTGGGACACTGGCGTCTCAAACGAGGACTTGGCGGAGTTCCATGAGCTTTCTGCCTGGTTCGCCGAACTAATTCATCGCTACCTCCCCATTCTGAGGCGCTGCAGGGAGCAACTGACAGATCCCCGCATCCCTGCTCTGCAAAAGCACAGCATTATGCAACAGACTGCACGGCTCCTCTTCCCTGACTCCAGCTCGTAAATGGCGTTGAGAAGAACTCAGCGAACATTGAGAGCCGCGTTCTGGAACGCAAACGGAGTCCGGGAACAGAGACCGGGCATCTTGGAGTTTGTAAGTGACCACGGGATTGACCTCCTTATGGTATGCGAAACGCATCTGCATGCTGGTGTACAATTTAACCTGCCAAGTTACGCCGTCCACCGAGCCGATAGAGTCGGCCGGCGGGGCGGCGGTACAGCTATATTCATCAAAAATCACATCACCCATACTCCCATTACCATCCCCCCGCTTCAACACTTGGAGGCGACCGCCATAAGGCTCTCCTTGGGCGGTTCAGACCTAGTGCTTGTGGCGGTGTATGACCCGCCCAACCATCCCTTCTATGAAGCGGATTACAGGGCACTCCTCAACCTAGACCACCGAGTGTGCATAGCCGGTGACTTCAATGCCAAACACCCAGGATGGAACAGCCGAACCCAAAATGATAGGGGAAGGAGCATCTACCGCTTCATCTGCAGGACCAACCCTTCATGCGCATGGCCCGCGGGGTCCAACGCACTTCCCGCCTCGTGGCAGGGCGGACGTCATAGATTTCGCAATCACCAAGAATATTCCATTTCATCTGGACCTCACGGCGGTGAATGCTCTGGATTCTGACCACAACCCAGTTGTGATCAATTCACACATTACCGTCGCAGCTCTGGCAACGGCTGACTGGGTGGATGAAGTCGACTGGGATGCCGCCATTCTTCACATCCAAAACTCCGTGGAAGCCTGCCCTCGAATCGACTCTGTGGAGTCGCTCGAGGCGGCAGCCAGGGAGTTCTCCACATCCATCCTCAACGCGGTCCGTGCTCACACACACCGCATCCCAATAGACACGCCAAACCCCACAGATATCCCAGGACCCATCAAACAACTCATAAGGGCAAAAAACGCCGTAAGAAAGCTGTGGCAGAGATTTCGCCATCCCAGGATAGGAGAAGTACACCAGAGGTTCAAATCCCTGGCAAGACGACTCCTAAGAGCACACCGCAAAGAGGCCTGGGAAAACATGTTAAGGCAAACCAATCTCCAGGAGAGAAAACCATGGCGAATAGTTCGTAGCCTGCGGAAAGACAAAACCGTACACCAGCACCCCCTACATAGCCCTAGAGATCGACTCGTCTACGAGTCGAAAGAAAAGGCAGAGGCGCTAGCAGATTATCTGGAGGCTCAATTCCAACCCAGGGTAGAGCCAATGGACGATGACCATGCTGACCTCGTGGAACAGGTGGTGGAGGACTTCCTAGAAGCTCCGCCCCCTGACCACGAGGAGTTCCACATTCCCATCGTTACCCCTAGAGAGTTAGCGACCACGCTTAACTCTCTAAGAACCAACAAAGCACCTGGGCAGGACCGTGTGACAGCGGAAATGCTCAAGCACCTTCCACGAAGAGCCGTGATTCACTTAACCCGGATTTATAACGCGTGCCTATACATGCGACACTTTCCAGCTATCTGGAAGGAGGCGCGCGTGGTGTGCGTTTTAAAGCCGGGGAAAAATCCGGGTTTTCCTTCCAGTTACAGATCAATCAGCCTTCTCCCAGTTTTATCGAAGGTATTCGAAAAACTGCTCCTCTCCCGGCTCCTTCCTCATCTGGAGGAAAGGGGCCTAATCCCGGAACACCAGTTTGGCTTCCGTTCTGGCCACTCCACGACCGAGCAGCTACTGCGGGTTGCCGAGAAGGCCTCCCTGGGTTTCCAGGAAAGGTCTAAAACGGTAGCAGTGCTGCTCGACGTGGAGAAGGCATTCGCCACTACCTGGCATGAAGGACTCATTTACAAACTCCTGGAGCATGAAATTCCCCGTCCATACATTTCCTTGGTGGCCGGTTTCCTCGGAAACCGAAGCTTCCGAGTAAAGATGGAGGGGAAGCTGTCCACCGAGCGGCCCATTGGCGCTGGAGTACCGGAAGGCAGCGTGCTGTCGCCGGCGCTCTTCGCAGCTTACATGGCCGATATCCCAACTCATCACAAGTACCAAACCTGTCAGTATGCGGACGATCTCATGATCTTCGCAGTCAATAGGAATACACGGTACAGCTTCCGGCAAATCCAAACCCAGCTCCGGGCCATTGGCGAATGGAGCGCAAAATGGCGAATGGCAATTAACCCGGAGAAGAGCTCTGCTATTCTCCTGGCGAAAACCATAGCCAACCGGTTGCAGCAGAACTTCGTTTTACGGCGCCGTCGAATCCCTTGGGTGCAAACGGCGAAGTATCTCGGGGTGACGCTGGACCGCAAGTTAACTTGCGTTCCGCACGTCAAGGGCAAGGTCCAGCTGGGGCACGTCGCACTCCGGAGCCTATACCCTATCTTCAGATCAACCATGCCGATCCGTCTCAAACTCCAACTGTATCGGGCGATCATTCCGCCTATGATTCTGTACGGCTGTGAGATCTGGGGAACAGTGGCTAATACCACTTTCGTCAGACTCCAGACGCTGCAGAACAAGGCACTACGCATCATCTACGATACAGGCTGGAGATTCCCGGCTCATATCCTACATGAGCACTCCCAGATCCCGTACATTGTCGATGTCATTCGCGAGAGGGCACGATCAATGTACGAGAAAATCCAAATTCACCCCAACCCTTTAGTAAACTCCCTGGGAAGGTATGACCCGAGAGATCAAAGGCGCTTGCCGTCCTTCAGACTGCCGAGAGACGTCCTGGGACCCCTTGGGTAACCCAAGGAAAACCCCAGATGTCTCTGGGAACAACTTCTACGCCAAAGGACAAGCGCTACACAACCCGTATCCAAAACGGGGCAAAAAACTAATTCGTGTCTCCCAAAAAGGGAGAACGATTAAGTACAGCTGCCCACGACAAAGAGGGGCAACCCATTCCAAACCTCTCCAAAATTTCAAACAGTAAACAAATTCAAACACCCCAGCAGAACATGGATCTACTAGTTCATTTCGCAGGTTAAGCCGCAAAGCGGCTAGGTACTGAGGCATATGACACCCGGACGGGGAAAGCCCCGCCCGACTAGGACTACCTCTGGACCTCTGTGTGCATCCCCTAGTCAGATCCCTTGGGGATTATGTTCCTCGTGAGCGTCGCTTTAAGCGATACCGGTTACCCCGCATATCTTGCGGTCACTACCGGTAACCACATGATCTCCATCCAGCCTAAAATTAAATTTCAGTTACCCCAAAATTGTTATTATGGTATATTCAAAATTATACATACCTTCTTCCTAGTTTATTAACTAACCCACCAGCAGTGCTCGCTGGCCGTAGCACCCGGTTCATCATTCCCTGAGGAGCAAAAACCTACCTCCCTACACTAACCCCACTTAAAATACACCCGTCACTCTGCAAAATCCACATCCCGCCACTACTTGGTTAAGCTCTTCCCAGAGCAGGTACAGGATTTGACCACCCTTCGGGCTGTTCCAAACAGCCTGCCAGATTTGTGCTGCTGCTGCTGCTGCTGCTGCTGCTGTGTGCATTGGTTATATATTACATTTCCATGTTTCATTTTGGTTTGTTCAGTCTTGTATTCAATTATAATGATGAGTACACTTGGAAATCGCTTTTTATTCTCACAAAAGCTTGCACTCACACAGCTATCAGTCACCATGCATAATCTATTCGTGGGTATTTCTTGTAATTTGAAAGAGGACATGGTTCGTTCCTACTTAGGAAATTCTTTGTTATGCAACGGGCTATACAGCAGCCGAATACCGAATTCTCAGTTAAAATGTAATGGAGAGATAGAAAAATTCAATGCCATGCCCCAGATTTGAACCACGGGCCTCTCGGTCTCCGTGCGCCCTATCTGTCAAAATCTCAAATAAACCACACGGCCTAATTAACTACAACATAAGAATGACATTAACTTAGCGAATAGTGCTCGTGCTCTCTTTGCGATGCCAGGTCTACAGTCCCCATCTAGCCAAAGGTCGGTAATACTAGCACACTTTGAGCCTTCTCAATTGTAAATTTTATATTATTGTTACGATTATATTGTAGAGTTTTTTAGTACTAGAAGGAAACATCCAAGAAACTACAGTCAAATGATACCCCGTCAACATCCAAGCATGCCATCACACCGCTTAATTTACTTGTGCCCACCCTGTCCTTTACCACAGGCACATTTGACTGCAGTTGCCAAAATTCGAACCCACGGCGTTTAGCTTTGAATGGGTGGCCAACCCACTCCATATCGCTTAACAACGGCGGCTATTCCAATCGAATGGATTGTGTTTCTTTTGTTCTTCTTTTTTCCTATCCTTGTTCCCTGTAATAACATTTCCCGCCTAAAGGACGATTTCATGGGCAGTTGTATTCAATTATAACGCTCAACATGTTTAGAAATTCATTTTGCTTTGTCTTAAATGTCATAAAGAGCATACGATTATAAAAACCAGGCTTTTCATTTGCGTGAGGCGTTTATCAGTATTTTGAAATACGTAATCTTTGAGGCGAGGACTCTTCTGAAAACTAATTTATTTAGTGTTGTGTTTCGAGGTTTAATCTGCACTCACTATAACTTAAATGCCCATTACTAGTGTGACTTTTATTTGATTTATTAGAATGCCATATAAGTCAACTGACAACTTATAACTACGCAAATTTCAAACATTATCATTATTCTGCTGTATGCTTCTTGTATCTACGACGAACTGTGTACTGAGGCAATCTCTTGAAAACGTTTATCTTAAACTTGGAGCAGATAGCAAAATAAGCATTTATTTAAGAGTGGTTTGCGAAAATGATATGAGTACATTGACTTTTTCATTATAAACAGATATTTTGGCAGAGTGATAACTTCAGTTACACTTATTTTCGGCTAGAGGTGAAATATGGGTTCACGAACAAGGATGCTATCCTTCACGGAGTGCGCCTTTGTGCCGAGAGATGGCGCTGCCTGTTTCATTGGTTTCTGAGTACGAGTTGTATTAATATTTACAGAACGTGGTAACAAATTGCAGTTGCGATTGTCAGATGTTGATTAAATTTAATGGATTTTAGTAACCGGATTATAGCCAGCTATCACAGTGAAAACTGAGGAAGAAGAGAAGGTGCAAATTATTATGTATCAGAGATGACGTCTTCTTCAACAAATATAAGTCCTGAGATATTGGAACTGTGTGCATCGGTTATATATGACATTTAAGATGCCTTATCTTGTTTTGTTGAAACTTGTATTCAATTATAATGATGAGTACACTTACCAATTGCTTTTTACTCTTACAAAAACCTGCATTCACACAGCTTTCAGTCCCCATGCATAAATTATTCGTGGTTATTTCTTGTAATTTGAAAGAGAATATGGTCTGTCGATCACTCAGGAGAGTCTTTGTTCTGGAACGGGCTATCGAGCAGCCCGATATTGAATTATCGGTTAAGATGTAATGGCCAGATTGAAAAATTCAGATCTGAACCAAAGATAACCCGGTCTCCGTCCGCCCTGTCTCTCTAATCGTAAGAATAAGCACACGGATTGTAAGCCTACATAAAAATAACGAGCATTACCTTAGCCAATAATGTCCGTGCTCACTTTGCGTGGCCACTTCTACGGAAATGGAAGATATTACTGTCTTTATCACATTTATCCATTGTGGTCTGAGATATCAGTCATATGATAACCCGCCAATATCCAAGCAGCCATCACACCGATTAGTTTACTTGGGCCCTCCCTGTCCTTTACCACAGGCTCAATTGATTACAGTTGCCGAGATTCGAGTCAACGATGCTTAACTTTGAATGGGTGGCCAATACACTGCATATCGCTTAACAACCGCGGCTATTCCAATCTCATGGATTGTGTTTTTTTATTTCTTACTTTTCTGTAATAATATTTCCCGCCTGGAGGACGATTTCATTGGCCGATGTATCCAATTATAATGTACAACATGTTTAGAAAATGCTTTTGCTTTGTCCTGTATGTCATAAAGGGGTTACGATTATAAGAAACCGGCCAAGCATTTGGGTGAAGCGTTTATCAGTATTTTGAAATACGTAATGTTTGAGTAGAGGACACTTCTGAAAATAAATTTATTTACTGTTGTGTTTTGAGCCTTAATGCGCATCTCTATTCTGCTGCATACGAGTCATTCCATGTCAAATCGCACAAATTTCGGGGAAAATTGGCCTTCACGTCTACGATTTCATTGCTATTAAGTTTATATGTTCTATGAAGGAAAAAATGATACACATATTTTTTGTTAATCTCTGGTTTAATTATTTTGGCCAATAAAAAGCATTAAACATTTAGTTATTTTGCGCGCATCGTTATACATTACTGTGAATATATGTGGTTATTTTTCACAGAAAAATATATTTTTGGGCTCATTTACTAGATTGAAATATATACTTCATTTACACATTAAACAAAAAATATTTCGTGTAATATTCATATTTTCACAAAGGCATTAAGATTGCAAATATCATTATCAATGCAAGCACACTGCTTAAAAAATCCGAAAACAATTTAAAACTAATCTCATGATGTCATATAACCTCTGAAAAATATTCAGATTGGGATTCCAAATAATAAGGGAGAAATTCCGTAACTTACCAAGTCGTGCAGCGCTGCTTTACAAGCTCAAGACGCACACACACAATGTGGCATCTGTCGGTGCATCTTGCGTTGCACTGCCGTCATCACCTACAAGGTCAATTACGATTACTGCTTCCAGGAGCTCGGGGATGATACTATAAATAGTTCTCTTTCATCACATTCATCACACGACATTCAAAAGTTTGAAATTCCAGTCACAAATTTACACTTGCAGTCACCACATATTTTGTTGCATTGATTTAAAGTTAATCATAGATCGGTTGAGGAGGTCTAATATCCTCCACTCTCCCTTCGCTTTGCAACGAATAGTTTTTTTATTACTGCCTGAGATACAGATATTGGCACAAAAGAATGCAATTTTAAAGTGCCTCGCACTAATTTTCCTTGTTGGTAACTTGATTAAAATACATTATTATTTTCCATGTGTTGACTATCGGAGAAAAAGTTGAAAGCTACATTGGAAATGTTCTTCTAGGCCCAGGTTTTCTTGGACTTGTGATAGTCCATTCCAGGCTGAAATCTATCTTTCATTGCAAGTCTTTTAACAGTACCACCGATGCCATCACAAGGTCCTCTTCCGTGGGATGCGGCGAAAAAGTGCCTCTCTGCTTGAATTTGAAAGTCATTTTCGTATAACCAGGTGTTTGAAAAATTTGTTTTATTTTTATACTGAGCACTTGCCCCATCTGAAAAATATGTTACTTCACGCAGTACTCTCAGTTTCTTTTTCAGAAACAGTTTTCTTTGGAAAAGGTGGACAGTTCTGGTGTCGTGTTTTAAGCATTCAGAAATAGCAACAAAGTTAAAATGTTTTATGACACTATTGTCTTTATAATAGACCACAAAAGGAAGAAATGTGGCCTGACTATTGTTCCAGTGCACCCCCTGAACATACTCCTGAATAACAAAAGCATACCTTTCCGAGAAAACGGCTTAACTGTGCATTCGCCTAGTGCCAGATTTTCTTTACACTCCAGCAAAAATAAATTCTGCTGCTGATATATGAATGTATTTGTAAGTAAATTGCTGAGTTTTGTTGATAATTTGCCCAGAAAATCCTCTACGGGCGATATCAAGGTTTCTAAATTTGTGTGATCCACAGTCACCCACTGTCCGTAGGTAATCTCACGAGTATCTTGTTCATCAAGCAGTTGTTGTAAATGATTTGTTATATCTTCAGCTCCTAGATAAGCTTTACATGTCTTTAAAAACAGTTGGATGATGAGGGGTTGCAGACGATGTGTGTCAGCAGTCCTTATAATTAGTTAAATTTGGATTTGAATTTGCAGTGAGACTATAAATACTGATACCATCAAGCATTAATTTGACATTTTCGTGACATGCGCAAACACAAACTGAATGGGTTTCACTAGTTCCAAGAAGTATACATTCCTTAGGCGAAATTCCGCAAATTTTTGAAACCCTATTCTGACATCCGGATGCTTATCTTTAAAGCTTTGGTAAGTTTCCTTAAGATTGCAAAGTAACAATCTTTTCTGTTTATGGATTCCCTTACCAGTTTCTTTACAGAAACTAAACTTTTTTCAGTCAGGCATAACCCTACTCACATCATTAGAATTATAAAATTCAGGCACCTTTTTAAATGTAGATGGGTCAAGGCGTTTTCCTGATTTGGTGTCTGGAGTTCCTAAAATTCCTTTTTCTTTAGACACCTGTTTAGATATTCGTATAATGTGAGTTTACACATCAAAATGTTGTTTTATTTTCTTGTAAGACCAGCTGTCAAAAATCGTCAGTATTTGTAGTTTGAGAGCAAGTCAACAGTTTCACAGAAGACATTTATTAGTTTCTGTATTATTTCAGAGTGATGTGAATTTTCATTTGAAGTGGAGTCTGCAATACGATATACTTTATGCTTCATTGCCAGCGATATTTTCTGAAACTTATCCCGGGGATAGCGTTTTTTGCAACAATTTTCTTGTTTATAGGTGATTCTCCCATTGCCACTTAACTCTCATTCAGTTTTCTTGCTGCGTCTTTTGTGTCTATACTTGCTGCAGCACTGGAGGATGAGGAAACACTATCACTATCTGTATTTTCACATTATTCTAGTACTCCACCTTCACTTGCAATTGGTACACATAACTCACTTGTACTTTGTTGCTTTGGAACTTTAGACATTTTACTGCGACAGTTGTCACACACTTTCAAATCGCGAGATAGGTTTACGCCTTCCAGTTTGAGTTTAATGAGCATTGCTGACGTTACTGGCCTTAGCTTTTTATGTCCTACTCCGTGGTTAACTAGTTTGAATGGAATCAAACAGTAACAATAACTCCTTCGAACCAAATCTGACATGATGAAAATAAACTTCCACACTTAAGAACTTACACGGAATGTCAGTTGATAACATACTGAGGTTTCAACTTATTATGCATAGATGCAGATCTGAATAGTAAACACCGGAAGTTAAATCATAGCGCGCCCACTTATTCACAGAACTCTCGGTCCGGACCTGAATCACCCCACACGCCACCAGTAAAGTATTTATAACACTGCTTTTTACTTCAACCCCGTTCTGAAACCAATGAAATTCCATGCACAATATTTCAAGGATTATAATGATATTCTTTCCGTTTTCATAAAGTAATAAGTTGCTAATTAAACAGATTTTGAAAAACTTATCCCACTAATTGGAGCAGCCCATGTTTTGTTTTCACCTAACCTTAAAAGTTAGCATATTAAACTGCAATATGTGTACTTCATAATGTCTCAAACACTAACATTTCATTATTCATATAATCCTTGCTATAACGATTTTCATAGAATACAGCAGGCGAGTATACCGAAAATATAATATTCAATAAACCTCTAAATAATCGTGCCACACAAAAAACAAAATATACAGGTTATTTAATATGTTCTAGCTGTTACGTAAAACTTTTTAGAGAAAATACAAAAAGGTCATGTCTCAGACGTGTTCGTTTTGCCATGGAATGGCTCATATATCTTGTATCTACAACGTAATGTGTACTGAAGTAATTTCTTGCAAACGTTTACCTTAAACTTGCACCAGATACTAAAATAAATATTTGTTTAAGATTGGGTTGCAAAAACGATATGAGTACATTAACTTTCCAATATAAAAAGATAATTTAAAAGAGTGATAATTTTAGTTACACTGATTTTCCGCCAGAGGTGAAATGTTGGTTCACGAACAATGATGCTATCCTTTACAAAGTGCACCTTGGTGTCGAGAGTTGGCGCAGCTTGGTTCATGGATTGCTGTGAACGAGTTGTATTAATATTTACAGAACGTGGTTACTAATTGCAGTTGTGACTGTAAGAAGTTGATTAAATTTAATGGATTTTAGTTACCGAATTATACCCAGCTATCACAGTGAAAAGTGAGGAAGAAGAGAAGGAGCAAATCATTATGTATCAGAGATGAAGTCTTCTTCAACAAATATAAGTCCTGATATATGGTTTGTTCAACTTGTATTCAGTTATAATGATGAGTACACTTGGAAATTGCTTTTAATTCTCACAAAAGCCTGCACTCACACAGCTATCAGTCACCATGCATAATCTATTCGTGGGTATTTCTTGTAATTTGAAACAGGACATGGTTCGTTTCTACTTAGGAAGTTCTTTGTTATGCAACGGGCTATACAGCAGCCGAATACCGAATTCTCAATTAAAATGTAATGGAGAGATAGAAAAATTCAATGCCATACCCCAGATTTGAACCACGGGCCTCTCGGTCTCCGTGCGCCCTATCTGTCAAAATCTCAAATAAACCACACGGCCTAATTAACTACAACATAAGAATGACATTAACTTAGCGAATAGTGCTCGTGCTCTCTTTGCGATGCCAGGTCTACAGTCCCCATCTAGCCAAAGGTCGGTAATACCAGCACACTTTGAGCCTTCTCAATTGTAAATTTTATATTATTGTTACGATTATATTGTAGAGTTTTTTAGTACTAGAAGGAAACATCCGAGAAACTACAGTCAAATGATACCCCGTCAACATCCAAGCATGCCATCACACCGCTTAATTTACTTGTGCCCACCCTGTCCTTTACCACAGGCACATTTGACTGCAGTTGCCAAAATTCGAACCCACGGCGTTTAGCTTTGAATGGGTGGCCAACCCACTCCATATCGCTTAACAACGGCGGCTATTCCAATCGAATGGATTGTGTTTCTTTTGTTCTTCTTTTTTCCTATCCTTGTTCCCTGTAGTAACATTTCCCGCCTAAAGGACGATTTCATGGGCAGTTGTATTCAATTATAACGCTCAACATGTTTAGAAATTCATTTTGCTTTGTCTTAAATGTCATAAAGAGCATACGATTATAAAAACCAGGCTTTTCATTTGCGTGAGGCGTTTATCAGTATTTTGAAATACGTAATCTTTGAGGCGAGGACTCTTCTGAAAACTAATTTATTTAGTGTTGTGTTTCGAGGTTTAATCTGCACTCACTATAACTTAAATGCCCATTACTAGCGTGACTTTTATATGATTTATTAGAATGCCATATAAGTCAACTGACAACTTATAACTACGCAAATTTCAAACATTATCATTATTCTGCTGTATGCTTCTTGTATCTACGACGAACTGTGTACTGAGGCAATCTCTTGAAAACGTTTATCTTAAACTTGGAGCAGATAGCAAAATAAGCATTTACTTAAGAGTGGTTTGCGAAAATGATATGAGTACATTGACTTTTTCATTATAAACAGATATTTTGGCAGAGTGATAACTTCAGTTACACTTATTTTCGGCTAGAGGTGAAATATGGGTTCACGAACAAGGATGCTATCCTTCACGGAGTGCGCCTTTGTGCCGAGAGATGGCGCTGCCTGTTTCATTGGTTTCTGAGTACGAGTTGTGTTAATATTTACAGAACGTGGTAACAAATTGCAGTTGCGATTGTCAGAAGTTGATTAAATTTAATGGATTTTAGTAACCGGATTATAGCCAGCTATCACAGTGAAAACTGAGGAAGAAGAGAAGGAGCAAATTATTATGTATCAGAGATGACGTCTTCTTCAACAAGTATAAGTCCTGAGATATTGGAACTGTGTGCATCGGTTATATATGACATTGAAGATGCCTTATTTTGGTTTGTTGAAACTTGTATTCAATTATAATGATGAGTACACTTACCAATTGCTTTTTACTCTTACAAAAACCTGCATTCACACAGCTTTCAGTCCTCATGCATAAATTATTCGTGGTTATTTCTTGTAATTTGAAAGAGAATATGGTCTGTCGATCACTCAGGAGAGTCTTTGTTCTGGAACGGGCTATCGAGCAGCCCGATATTGAATTATCGGTTAAGATGTAATGGCCAGATTGAAAAATTCAGATCTGAACCAAAGATAACCCGGTCTCCGTCCGCTCTGTCTCTCTAAACGTAAGAATAAGCACACGGATTGTAAGCCTCCATAAAAATAACGAGCATTACCTTAGCCAATAATGTCCGTGCTCACTTTGCGTGGCCACTTCTACGGAAATGGAAGATATTACTGTCTTTATCACATTTATCCATTGTGGTCTGAGATATCAGTCATATGATAACCCGCCAATATCCAAGCAGCCATCACACCGATTAGTTTACTTGGGCCCTCCCTGTCCTTTACCACAGGCTCAATTGATTACAGTTGCCGAGATTCGAGTCAACGATGCTTAACTTTGAATGGGTGGCCAATCCACTGCATATCGCTTAACAACCGCGGCTATTCCAATCTCATGGATTGTGTTTTTTTATTTCTTACTTTTCTGTAATAATATTTCCCGCCTGGAGGACGATTTCATTGGCCGATGTATCCAATTATATTGTACAACATGTTTAGAAAACGCTTTTGCTTTGTCCTGTATGTCATAAAGGGGTTTCGATTATAAGAAACCGGCCTTGCATTTGGGTGAAGCGTTTATCAGTATTTTGAAATACGTAATGTTTGAGTAGAGGACACTTCTGAAAATAAATTTATTTACTGTTGTGTTTTGAGCCTTAATGCGCATCTCTATTCTGCTGCATACGAGTCATTCCATGTCAAATCGCACAAATTTCGGGGAAAATTGGCCTTCACGTCTACGATTTCATTGCTATTAAGTTTATATGTTCTATGAAGGAAAAAATGATACACATATTTTTTGTTAATCTCTGGTTTAATTATTTTGGCCAATAAAAAGCATTAAACATTTAGTTATTTTGCGCGCATCGTTATACATTACTGTGAATATATGTGGTTATTTTTCACAGAAAAATATATTTTTGGGCTCATTTACTAGATTGAAATATATACTTCATTTACACATTAAACAAAAAATATTTCGTGTAATATTCATATTTTCACAAAGGCATTAAGATTGCAAATATCATTATCAATGCAAGCACACTGCTTAAAAAATCCGAAAACAATTTAAAACTAATCTCATGATGTCATATAACCTCTGAAAAATATTCAGATTGGGATTCCAAATAATAAGGGAGAAATTCCGTAACTTACCAAGTCGTGCAGCGCTGCTTTACAAGCTCAAGACGCACACACACAATGTGGCATCTGTCGGTGCATCTTGCGTTGCACTGCCCTCATCACCTACAAGGTCAATTACGATTACTGCTTCCAGGAGCTCGGGGATGATACTATAAATAGTTCTCTTTCATCACATTCATCACACGACATTCAAAAGTTTGAAATTCCAGTCACAAATTTACACTTGCAGTCACCACATATTTTGTTGCATTGCTTTAAAGTTAATCATAGATCGGTTGAGGAGGTCTAATATCCTCAACTCTCCCTTCGCTTTGCAACGAATAGTTTTTTTATTACTGCCTGAGATACAGATATTGGCACAAAAGAATGCAATTTTAAAGTGCCTCGCACTACTTTTCCTTGTTGGTATCTTGATTAAAATACATTATTATTTTCCTTGTGTTGACTATTATATTCTGTATTACTTCAGAATGATGTGAATTTTCATTTAAGTGGAGTCTGCAATACGAAATACTTTATGCTTCATTGCCTGCCATATTTTCTGAAACTTATCCCGAGGATAGCGTTTTTTGCAACAATTTTCTTTTTTTATAGGTGATTTTCCTATTGCCACTTAAATCTCATTCAGTTTTCTTGCTGCGTCTTTTGTGTCTATACTTGCCGCATCACTGGAGGATGAGGAAAAACTATCACTATCTTTATTTCAACATTCTTCTAGTACTGCACTTTCACTTGCAATTGGTACATATAACTCACTTGTACTTTGTTGCTTTGGAACATTAGACATTTTACTGCGACAGTTGTCACACACTTTCAAATCGCGAGATAGGTTTACGCCTTCCAGTTTGAGTTTAATAAGCATTGCTTACATTACTGGCCTTAGCTTTTTATGTCCTAATCTGTGGTTAACTAGTTTGAATGGAATCAAACAGTACTCTCGGTCCGGACGTGAATCACCCCACACGCCACCAGTAAAGTATTTATAACACCGCTTTTTACTTCAACCCCATCCTGAAACCAATGAAATTCCATGCACAATATTTCAAAGATTATAATGATATTCTGTCCGTTTTATAAAGTAATAAGTTGCTAATTAAAACAGATTTTGAAAAACTTACCCCACTAATTGGAGCCGCCTATGTTTTCTTTTCACCAAACCTAAAAACATAGCATATTAAACTGCAATATGTGTACTTCATAATGTCTCAAACACTAACATTTCATTATTCATATAATCTTTGTTATAACGATTTTCATAAAATACAGCAGGCGAGTATACCGAAAATATAATATTTAATAAACCTCTAAGTAATCGTGCCACACAAAAAAAAATAGACAGGTTATTTAATATCTTCTAGGTGTTACGTAAAACTTTTTAGAGAAAATACAAAAAGGTCATGTCTCAGACGTGTTCGTTTTGACATGGAATGACTCATATATCTTGTATCTACAACGTAATGTTTACTGAAGTAATTTCTCGCAAACGTTTAACTTAAACTTGGTGCACATTGTAAAATAAACATTTGTTTAAGAGTGGTTTGCGAAAACGATATGAGTACATTAACTTTCCACTATAAAAAGATAATTTAAAAGAGTGATAATTTTAGTTACACTGATTTTCCGTCAGAGGTGAAATGTTAGTTCACGGACAATGATGCTAACCTTTCCAAAGTGCGCCTTGGTGTCGAGAGATGGCGCAGCCTGTTTCATGGTATGCTGTGAACGAGTTGTATTAATATTTACAGAACGTGGTTACAAATTGCAGTGGTGACTGTCAGAAGTTCATTAGATTTAATGAAGTTCAGTTAACGAATTAAATCCAGCTATCACAGTGAAAAGTGAGGAAGAAGAGAAGGAGCAAGTAATTATGTATCAGAGATGAAGTCTTCTTCCACAAATATAAGTCCTGAGATATTAGAACTGTGTGCATTGGCTATATATGACATTTTAATATCTTATTTTGTTTTTTGAAACATATTCAACTATAATGATGAGTTCACTTGGGAATTGCTTTGTATTCTCACAAAAGCCTGCACTCACACAGCCTTCAGTCCCCATGCATAAATTATTCGTGGATCTTTCTTGTAATTTGACAGAGAGCATGGTCTGTCGGTCACTCAGGAAAGTCTTTGTTCTCGAACGGGCTATCGAGCAGCCAGATATCGAATTCTCGGTTAAGATGTAATGGCCAGATTGAAAAATTCAGATCTGAACCAAAGGTAATCCGGTCTCCGTCCACTCTGTCTCTCTAAACGTTAAAATAAGCACACGGCTTGTTTGCCTACATAAAATTAACGAACATTACCTTAGCCAATAATGTTCGTGCTCTCTTCACGTGGCCACTTCTACGGAAATGGAAGATATGACTGTCTTTATCACATTGCATCCACCTAGCAAGTGCTCTGAGATGTCAGTCAAATGATAACCCGCCAATATCCAAGCAGCCATCACACCGATTAGTTTACTTGGGCACCCCCTGTCCTTTACCACAGGCTCAATTGATTACAGTTGCCGAGATTCGAGTCCACGACGCTTAACTTTGAATGGGTGGCCAATCCACTGCAATACGCTTAACAATCGCGGCTATTCCAATCTCATGGATTGTGTTTTTTTTTTTTATTTCTTTCTTTTCTTTAATAATATTTCCCGCCTGGAGGACGATTTCATTAGTAGATGTATCCAATTATAATGTACAACATGTTTAGAAAATGCTTTTGCTTTGTCCTGTATGTCATAAAGGGGTTACGATTATAAGAAACCGGCCTTGCATTTGCGTGAGGCGTTTATCAGCATTTTGAAATACGTAATGTTTGAGGAGAGGACCCTTCTGAAAATAAATTTATTTACTGTTGTGTTTTGAGCCTTAATGCGCATCTCTCTTCTGCTGTATACGAGTCATTCCATGCCAAATCGCACCTAATTTCGGGGAAAATTGTACTTCACGTCTACGATTTCATTGCTATTAATTTTATATGTTCTATGAAGGAAAAAATGATACATACGTTTTTGTTAATCTCTGGTTTAATTATTTTGGCCAATAAAAAGCATTAAACATTCGGTTATTTTGCGCGCAACGTTCCACTTTACTGTGAAAATATGTGGTTATTTTTCACAGAAAAATATATTTTTTGGCTCATTTACTAGATTGAAATATATTCTTCATTTACACATCAAACAAAAAATATTTCGTGTAATATTTATATTTTCACAAAGGCATTAAGATTGCAAATATCATTATCAATGCAAGCACACTGCTTAAAAAAAAATCCGAAAAAAATTTAAAACTAATCTCATGATGTCATATAACCTAAGGAAAATATTCCGATTGGGATTCCAAATAAGAAGAGAGATATGCAGTAACTTACCAAGTCGTGCAGCGCTGCTTTACAAGCTCAAGACGCACACACACCATGTGGCATCTGTCGGTGCATGTTGCGTTGCCCTGCTGTCATCACCTACAAGGTCAATTATGATTTCTGCTTCCAGGAGCTCGGTGATGATACTATAAATAGTTCTCTTTCATCACATTCATCACACGACATTCAATAGCTTGAAATTCCAGTCACAAATATACACTTGCAGTCACCACATATTTTGTTGCATTGATTTAAAATTAATCACAGATCGGTTGAGGAGTTTTAATATCCTCCACTCTCCCTTCGCTTTGCAACGAATAGTTTTTTATTACTGCCTGAGATACAGATATTGGCACAAAAGAATGCAATTTTAAAGTGCCTCGCACTACGTTTGCTTGTTGGTATCTTGATTGAAATACATTATTATTTTCCTTGTGTTGACTATAGGAGAAAAAGTTGAAAGCTACATTGGAAATGTTCTTCTAGGCCCAGGTTTTCTTGGACTTGTGATAGTCCATTCCAGGCTGAAATCTAGCTTTCATTGCAAGTCTTTTAACAGTACCACCGATGCCATCACAAGGTCCTTTTCCGTGGGATGTGGCGAAAAAGTGCCTCTCTGCTTGAATTTGAAAGTCATTTTCGTATAACCAGGTGTTTGAAAAATTTGTTTTATTTTTATACTGAGCACTTGCCCCATCGGAAAAATATGTTACTTCACGCAGTACTCTCAGTTTCTTTTTCAGAAACAGTTTTCTTTGGAAAAGGTGGACAGTTCTGGTGTCGTGTTTTAAGCATTCAGAAATAGCAACAAAGTTAAAATATTTTATGACACTATTGTCTTTATAATAGACCACAAAAGGACGAAATTTGGCCTGACTATTGTTCCAGTGCACCCCCTGAACATACTTCTGAATAACAAAAGCATACCTTTCCGAGAAAACGGCTTCACTATGCATTCGCCTAGTGCCAGATTTTCTTTACACTCCAGCAAAAATAAATTCTGCTGCTGATATATGAATGTATTTGTAAGTAAATTGCTGAGTTTTGTTGATAATTTGCCCAGAAAATCCTCTACGGGCGATATCAAGGTTTCTAAATTTGTGTGATCCACAGTCACCCACTGTCCGTAGGTAATCTCACGAGTATCTTGTTCATCAAGCAGTTGTTGTAAATGATTAGTTATATTTTAAGCTCCTAGATATGCTTTACATGTCTTTAAAAATAGTTAGATGATGAGGGTTTGCAGACGATGTGTGTCAGCAGTCCTTATAATTAGTTAAAATTGGATTTGAATATGCAGTGAGACGATAAATACTGATACCATCAAGCATTAATTTGACATTTTCGTGACATGCGCAAACACAAACTGAATGGGTTTCACTAGTTCCAAGAAGTATACAATTCCTTAGGCGAAATTCCGCAAATTTTTGAAACCCTATTCTGACATCCGGATGCTTATCTTTAAAGCTTTGGTAAGTTTCCTTAAGATTGCAAAGTAACAATCTTTTCTGTTTATGGATTCCCTTACCAGTTCCTTTACAGAAACTAAACTTTTTTCAGTCAGGCATAACCCTACTCACATCATTAGAATTATAAAATTCAGGCACCTTTTTAAATGTAGATGGGTCAAGGCGTTTTCCTGATTTGGTGTCTGGAGTTCCTAAAATTCCTTTTTCTTTAGACACCTGTTTAGATATTCGTATAACGTGAGTTGACACAACAAAATGTTGTTTTATTTTCTTGTAAGACCAGCTGTCAAAAATCGTCAGTATTTGTAGTTTGAGAGCTTTGTCAACAGTTTCACAGAAGACATTTATTAGTTTCTGTATTATTTCAGAGTGATGTGAATTTTCATTTGAAGTGGAGTCTGCAATACGATATACTTTATGCTTCATTGCCAGCGATATTTTCTGAAACTTATCCCGGGGATAGCGTTTTTTGCAACAATTTTCTTGTTTATAGGTGATTCTCCCATTGCCACTTAACTCTCATTCAGTTTTCTTGCTGCGTCTTTTGTGTCTATACTTGCTGCAGCACTGGAGGATGAGGAAACACTATCACTATCTGTATTTTCACATTATTCTAGTACTCCACCTTCACTTGCAATTGGTACACATAACTCACTTGTACTTTGTTGCTTTGGAACTTTATACATTTTACTGCGACAGTTGTCACACACTTTCAAATCGCGAGATAGGTTTACGCCTTCCAGTTTGAGTTTAATGAGCATTGCTGACGTTACTGGCCTTAGCTTTTTATGTCCTACTCCGTGGTTAACTAGTTTGAATGGAATCAAACAGTAACAATAACTCCTTCGAACCAAATCTGACATGATGAAAATAAACTTCCACACTTAAGAACTTACACGGAATGTCAGTTGATAACATACTGAGGTTTCAACTTATTATGCATAGATGCAGATCTGAATAGTAAACACCGGAAGTAAAATCATAGCGCGCCCACTTATTCACAGAACTCTCGGTCCGGACCTGAATCACCCCACACGCCACCAGTAAAGTATTTATAACACTGCTTTTTACTTCAACCCCGTTCTGAAACCAATGAAATTCCATGCACAACATTTCAAGGATTATAATGATATTCTTTCCGTTTTTATAAAGTAATAAGTTGCTAATTAAACAGATTTTGAAAAACTTATCCCACTAATTGGAGCCGCCCATGTTTTGTTTTCACCTAACCTTAAAAGTTAGCATATTAAACTGCAATGTGTGTACTTCATAATGTCTCAAACACTAACATTTCATTATTCATATAATCCTTGCTATAACGATTTTCATAGAATACAGCAGGCGAGTATACCGAAAATATAATATTCAATAAACCTCTAAATAATCGTGCCACACAAAAAACAAAATATACAGGTTATTTAATATCTTCTAGGTGTTACGTAAAACTTTTTAGAGAAAATACAAAAAGGTCATGTCTCAGACGTGTTCGTTTTTGCCATGGAATGGCTCATATATCTTGTATCTACAACGTAATGTGTATTGAAGTAAATTCTTGCAAACGTTTACCTTAAACTTGCAGCAGATAGTAAAATAAATATTTGTTTAAGATTGGGTTGCAAAAACGATATGAGTACATTAACTTTCCAATATAAAAAGATAATTTAAAAGAGTGATAATTTTAGTTACACTGATTTTCCGCCAGAGGTGAAATGTTGGTTCACGAACAATGATGCTATCCTTTACAAAGTGCACCTTGGTGTCGAGAGTTGGCGCAGCTTGGTTCATGGATTGCTGTGAACGAGTTGTATTAATATTTACAGAACGTGGTTACTTATTGCAGTTGTGACTGTAAGAAGTTGATTAAATTTAATGGATTTTAGTTCCCGAATTATACCCAGCTATCACAGTGAAAAGTGAGGAATAAGAGAAGGAGCAAATCATTATGTATCAGAGATGAAGTCTTCTTCAACAAATATAAGTCCTGATATATTGGAACTGTGTGCATTGTATATATATGACATTACCATGTCTCGTTTTGGTCTGTTCAAACATGTATTCAGTTATAATGATGAGTACACTTGGAAATTGCTTTTAATTCTCACAAAAGCCTGCACTCACACAGCTATCAGTCACCATGCATAATCTATTCGTGGGTATTTCTTGTAATTTGAAAGAGGACATGGTTCGTTCCTACTTAGGAAATTCTTTGTTATGCAACGGGCTATACAGCAGCCGAATACCGAATTCTCAGTTAAAATGTAATGGAGAGATAGAAAAATTCAATGCCATGCCCCAGATTTGAACCACGGGCCTCTCGGTCTCCGTGCGCCCTATCTGTCAAAATCTCAAATAAACCACACGGCCTAATTAACTACAACATAAGAATGACATTAACTTAGCGAATAGTGCTCGTGCTCTCTTTGCGATGCCAGGTCTACAGTCCCCATCTAGCCAAAGGTCGGTAATACCAGCACACTTTGAGCCTTCTCAATTGTAAATTTTATATTATTGTTACGATTATATTGTAGAGTTTTTTAGTACTAGAAGGAAACATCCAAGAAACTACAGTCAAATGATACCCCGTCAACATCCAAGCATGCCATCACACCGCTTAATTTACTTGTGCCCACCCTGTCCTTTACCACAGGCACATTTGACTGCAGTTGCCAAAATTCCAACCCACGGCGTTTAGCTTTGAATGGGTGGTCAACACACTCCATATCGCTTAACAACGGCGGCTATTCCAATCGAATGGATTGTGTTTCTTTTGTTCTTCTTTTTTCCTATCCTTGTTCCCTGTAGTAACATTTCCCGCCTAAAGGACGATTTCATGGGCAGTTGTATTCAATTATAACGCTCAACATGTTTAGAAATTCATTTTGCTTTGTCTTAAATGTCATAAAGAGCATACGATTATAAAAACCAGGCTTTTCATTTGCGTGAGGCGTTTATCAGTATTTTGAAATACGTAATCTTTGAGGCGAGGACTCTTCTGAAAACTAATTTATTTAGTGTTGTGTTTCGAGGTTTAATCTGCACTCACTATAACTTAAATGCCCATTACTAGTGTGACTTTTATTTGATTTATTAGAATGCCATATAAGTCAACTGACAACTTATAACTACGCAAATTTCAAACATTATCATTATTCTGCTGTATGCTTCTTGTATCTACGACGAACTGTGTACTGAGGCAATCTCTTGAAAACGTTTATCTTAAACTTGGAGCAGATAGCAAAATAAGCATTTATTTAAGAGTGGTTTGCGAAAATGATATGAGTACATTGACTTTTTCATTATAAACAGATATTTTGGCAGAGTGATAACTTCAGTTACACTTATTTTCGGCTAGAGGTGAAATATGGGTTCACGAACAAGGATGCTATCCTTCACGGAGTGCGCCTTTGTGCCGAGAGATGGCGCTGCCTGTTTCATTGGTTTCTGAGTACGAGTTGTGTTAATATTTACAGAACGTGGTAACAAATTGCAGTTGCGATTGTCAGAAGTTGATTAAATTTAATGGATTTTAGTAACCGGATTATAGCCAGCTATCACAGTGAAAACTGAGGAAGAAGAAAAGGAGACAATTATTATGTATCAGAGATGACGTCTTCTTCAACAAATATAAGTCCTGAGATATTGGAACTGTGTGCATCGGTTATATATGACATTGAAGATGCCTTATTTTGGTTTGTTGAAACTTGTATTCAATTATAATGATGAGTACACTTACCAATTGCTTTTTACTCTTACAAAAACCTGCATTCACACAGCTTTCAGTCCCCATGCATAAATTATTCGTGGTTATTTCTTGTAATTTGAAAGAGAATATGGTCTGTCGATCACTCAGGAGAGTCTTTGTTCTGGAACGGGCTATCGAGCAGCCCGATATTGAATTATCGGTTAAGATGTAATGGCCAGATTGAAAAATTCAGATCTGAACCAAAGATAACCCGGTCTCCGTCCGCCCTGTCTCTCTAATCGTAAGAATAAGCACACGGATTGTAAGCCTCCATAAAAATAACGAGCATTACCTTAGCCAATAATGTCCGTGCTCACTTTGCGTGGCCACTTCTACGGAAATGGAAGATATTACTGTCTTTATCACATTTATCCATTGTGGTCTGAGATATCAGTCATATGATAACCCGCCAATATCCAAGCAGCCATCACACCGATTAGTTTACTTGGGCCCTCCCTGTCCTTTACCACAGGCTCAATTGATTACAGTTGCCGAGATTCGAGTCAACGATGCTTAACCTTGAATGGGTGGCCAATCCACTGCATATCGCTTAACAACCGCGGCTATTCCAATCTCATGGATTGTGTTTTCTTATTTCTTACTTTTCTGTAATAATATTTCCCGCCTGGAGGACGATTTCATTGGCCGATGTATCCAATTATAATGTACAATATGTTTAGAAAATGCTTTTGCTTTGTCCTGTATGTCATAAAGGGGATACGATTATAAGAAACCGGCCTTGCATTTGGGTGAAGCGTTTATCAGTATTTTGAAATACGTAATGTTTGAGTAGAGGACACTTCTGAAAATAAATTTATTTACTGTTGTGTTTTGAGCCTTAATGCGCATCTCTATTCTGCTGCATACGAGTCATTCCATGTCAAATCGCACAAATTTCGGGGAAAATTGGCCTTCACGTCTACGATTTCATTGCTATTAAGTTTATATGTTCTATGAAGGAAAAAATGATACACATATTTTTTGTTAATCTCTGGTTTAATTATTTTGGCCAATAAAAAGCATTAAACATTTAGTTATTTTGCGCGCATCGTTCTACTTTACTGTGAATATATGTCGTTATTTTTCACAGAAAAATATATTTTTTGGCTCATTTACTAGATTGAAATATATACTTCATTTACACATTAAACAAAATATATTTCGTGTAATATTCATATTTTCACAAAGGCATTAAGATTGCAAACATCATTATCAATGCAAGCACACTGCTTAAAAAAATCCGAAAACAATTTAAAACTAATCTCATGATGTCATATAACCTCTGAAAAATATTCAGATTGGGATTCCAAATAATAAGGGAGAAATTCCGTAACTTACCAAGTCGTGCAGCGCTGCTTTACAAGCTCAAGACGCACACACACAATGTGGCATCTGTCGGTGCATCTTGCGTTGCACTGCCGTCATCACCTACAAGGTCAATTACGATTACTGCTTCCAGGAGCTCGGGGATGATACTATAAATAGTTCTCTTTCATCACATTCATCACACGACATTCAATAGTTTGAAATTCCAGTCACAAAATTTACACTTGCAGTCACCACATATTTTGTTGCATTGATTTAAAGTTAATCATAGATCGGTTGAGGAGGTCTAATATCCTCCACTCTCCCTTCGCTTTGCAACGAATAGTTTTATATTACTGCCTGAGATACAGATATTGGCACAAAAGAGTGCAATTTTAAAGTGCCTCGCACTACTTTTCCTTGTTGGTAACTTGATTAAAATACATTATTATTTTCCTTGTGTTGACTATCGGAGAAAAAGTTGAAAGCTACATTGGAAATGTTCTTCTAGGCCCAGGTTTTCTTGGACTTGTGATAGTCCATTCCAGGCTGAAATCTATCTTTCATTGCAAGTCTTTTAACAGTACCACCGATGCCATCACAAGGTCCTGTTCCGTGGGATGTAGCGAAAAAGTGCCTCTCTGCTTGAATTTGATAGTCATTTTCGTATAACCAGGTGTTTAAATAAAATTTGTTTTATTTTTATACTGAGCACTTTCCCCATCTGAAAAATATGTTACTTCACGCAGTACTCTCAGTTTCTTTTTCAGAAACAGTTTTCTTTGGAAAAGGTGGACAGTTCTGGTGTCGTGTTTTAAGCATTCAGAAATAGCAACAAAGTTAGAATGTTTTATGACACTATTGTCTTTATAATAGACCACAAAAGGAAGAAATGTGGCCTGACTATTGTTCCAGTGCACCCCCTGAACATACTCCTGAATAACAAAAGCATACCTTTCCGAGAAAACGGCTTCACTATGCATTCGCCTAGTGCCAGATTTTCTTTACACTCCAGCAAAAATAAATTCTGCTGCTGATCTATGAATGTATTTGTAAGTAAATTGCTGAGTTTTGTTGATAATTTGCCCAGAAAATCCTCTACGGGCGATATCAAGGTTTCTAAATTTGTGTGATCCACAGTCACCCACTGTCCGTAGGTAATCTCACGAGTATCTTGTTCATCAAGCAGTTGTTGTAAATGATTTGTTATATTTTCAGCTCCTAGATAAGCTTTACATGTCTTTAAAAACAGTTAGATGATGAGGGGTTGCAGACGATGTGTGTCAGCAGTCCTTATAATTAGTTAAAATTGGATTTGAATTTGCAGTGAGACGATAAATACTGATACCATCAAGCATTAATTTGACATTTTCGTGACATGCGCAAACACAAACTGAATGGGTTTCACTAGTTCCAAGAAGTATACATTCATTAGGCGAAATTCCGCAAATTTTTGAAACCCTACTGACATCCGGATGCTTATCTTTAAAGCTTTGGTAAGTTTCCTTAAGATTGCAAAGTAACAATCTTTTCTGTTTATGGATTCCCTTACCAGTTTCTTTAGAGAAACTAAACTTTTTTCAGTCAGGCATAACCCTACTCACATCATTAGAATTATAAAATTCAGGCACCTTTTTAAATGTAGATGGGTCAAGGCGTTTTCCTGATTTGGTGTCTGGAGTTCCTAAAATTCCTTTTTCTTTAGACACCTGTTTAGATATTCGTATAATGTGAGTTTACACATCAAAATGTTGTTTTATTTTCTTGTAAGACCAGCTGTCAAAAATCGTCAGTATTTGTAGTTTGAGAGCTTTGTCAACAGTTTCACAGAAGACATTTATTAGTTTCTGTATTATTTCAGAGTGATGTGAATTTTCATTTGAAGTGGAGTCTGCAATACGATATACTTTATGCTTCATTGCCAGCGATATTTTCTGAAACTTATCCCGGGGATAGCGTTTTTTGCAACAATTTTCTTGTTTATAGGTGATTCTCCCATTGCCACTTAACTCTCATTCAGTTTTCTTGCTGCGTCTTTTGTGTCTATACTTGCTGCAGCACTGGAGGATGAGGAAACACTATCACTATCTGTATTTTCACATTATTCTAGTACTCCACCTTCACTTGCAATTGGTACACATAACTCACTTGTACTTTGTTGCTTTGGAACTTTATACATTTTACTGCGACAGTTGTCACACACTTTCAAATCGCGAGATAGGTTTACGCCTTCCAGTTTGAGTTTAATGAGCATTGCTGACGTTACTGGCCTTAGGTTTTTATGTCCTACTCCGTGGTTAACTAGTTTGAATGGAATCAAACAGTAACAATAACTCCTTCGAACCAAATCTGACATGATGAAAATAAACTTCCACACTTAAGAACTTACACGGAATGTCAGTTGATAACATACTGAGGTTTCAACTTATTATGCATAGATGCAGATCTGAATAGTAAACACCGGAAGTAAAATCATAGCGCGCCCACTTATTCACAGAACTCTCGGTCCGGACCTGAATCACCCCACACGCCACCAGTAAAGTATTTATAACACTGCTTTTTACTTCAACCCCGTTCTAAACCAATGAAATTCCATGCACAATATTTCAAGGATTATAATGATATTCTTTCCGTTTTTATAAAGTAATAAGTTGCTAATTAAACAGATTTTGAAAAACTTATCCCACTAATTGGAGCCGCCCATGTTTTGTTTTCACCTAACCTTAAAAGTTAGCATATTAAACTGCAATGTGTGTACTTCATAATGTCTCAAACACTAACATTTTATTATTCATATAATCCTTGCTATAACGATTTTCATAGAATACAGCAGGCGAGTATACCGAAAATATAATATTCAATAAACCTCTAAATAATTGTGCCACACAAAAAACAAAATATACAGGTTATTTAATATCTTCTAGGTGTTACGTAAAACTTTTTAGAGAAAATACAAAAAGGTCATGTCTCAGACGTGTTCGTTTTGCCATGGAATGGCTCATATATCTTGTATCTACAACGTAATGTGTACTGAAGTAATTTCTTGCAAACGTTTACCTTAAACTTGCAGCAGATACTAAAATAAATATTTGTTTAAGATTGGGTTGCAAAAACGATATGAGTACATTAACTTTCCACTATAAAAAGATAATTTAAAAGAGTGATAATTTTAGTTACACTGATTTTCCGCCAGAGGTGAAATGTTGGTTCACGAACAATGATGCTATCCTTTACAAAGTGCACCTTGGTGTCGAGAGATGGCGCAGCTTGGTTCATGGATTGCTGTGAACGAGTTGTATTAATATTTACAGAACGTGGTTACTTATTGCAGTTGTGACTGTAAGAAGTTGATTAAATTTAATGGATTTTAGTTACCGAATTATACCCAGCTATCACAGTGAAAAGTGAGGAAGAAGAGAAGGAGCAAATCATTATGTATCAGAGATGAAGTCTTCTTCAACAAATATAAGTCCTGATATATTGGAACTGTGTGCATTGTATATATATATGACATTACCATGTCTCGTTTTGGTTTGTTCAACTTGTATTCAGTTATAATGATGAGTACACTTGGAAATTTCTTTTAATTCTCACAAAAGCCTGCACTCGCACAGCTATCAGTCACCATGCATAATCTATTCGTGGGTATTTCTTGTAATTTGAAACAGGACATGGTTCGTTTCTACTTAGGAAGTTCTTTGTTATGCAACGGGCTATACAGCAGCCGAATACCGAATTCTCAATTAAAATGTAATGGAGAGATAGAAAAATTCAATGCCATGCCCCAGATTTGAACCACGGGCCTCTCGGTCTCCGTGCGCCCTATCTGTCAAAATCTCAAATAAACCACACGGCCTAATTAACTACAACATAAGAATGACATTAACTTAGCGAATAGTGCTCGTGCTCTCTTTGCGATGCCAGGTCCACAGTCCCCATCTAGCCAAAGGTCGGTAATACCAGCACACTTTGAGCCTTCTCAATTGTAAATTTTATAATATTCTTACGATTATATTGTAGAGTTTTTTAGTACTAGAAGGAAACATCCAAGAAACTACAGTCAAATGATACCCCGTCAACATCCAAGCATGCCATCACACCGCTTAATTTACTTGTGCCCACCCTGTCCTTTACCACAGGCACATTTGACTGCAGTTGCCAAAATTCGAACCCACGGCGTTTAGCTTTGAATGGGTGGCCAACCCACTCCATATCGCTTAACAACGGCGGCTATTCCAATCGAATGGATTGTGTTTCTTTTGTTCTTCTTTTTTCCTATCCTTGTTCCCTGTAATAACATTTCCCGCCTAAAGGACGATTTCATGGGCAGTTGTATTCAATTATAACGCTCAACATGTTTAGAAATTCATTTTGCTTTGTCTTAAATGTCATAAAGAGCATACGATTATAAAAACCAGGCTTTTCATTTGCGTGAGGCGTTTATCAGTATTTTGAAATACGTAATCTTTGAGGCGAGGACTCTTCTGAAAACTAATTTATTTAGTGTTGTGTTTCGAGGTTTAATCTGCACTCACTATAACTTAAATGCCCATTACTAGCGTGACTTTTATATGATTTATTAGAATGCCATATAAGTCAACTGACAACTTATAACTACGCAAATTTCAAACATTATCATTATTCTGCTGTATGCTTCTTGTATCTACGACGAACTGTGTACTGAGGGAATCTCTTGAAAACGTTTATCTTAAACTTGGAGCAGATAGCAAAATAAGCATTTACTTAAGAGTGGTTTGCGAAAATGATATGAGTACATTGACTTTTTCATTATAAACAGATATTTTGGCAGAGTGATAACTTCAGTTACACTTATTTTCGGCTAGAGGTGAAATATGGGTTCACGAACAAGGATGCTATCCTTCACGGAGTGCGCCTTTGTGCCGAGAGATGGCGCTGCCTGTTTCATTGGTTTCTGAGTACGAGTTGTGTTAATATTTACAGAACGTGGTAACAAATTGCAGTTGCGATTGTCAGATGTTGATTAAATTTAATGGATTTTAGTAACAGGATTATAGCCAGCTATCACAGTGAAAACTGAGGAAGAAGAGAAGGAGCAAATTATTATGTATCAGAGAAGCCGTCTTCTTCAACAAATATAAGTCCTGAGATATTGGAACTGTGTGCATCGGTTATATATGACATTGAAGATGCCTTATTTTGGTTTGTTGAAACTTGTATTCAATTATAATGATGAGTACACTTACCAATTGCTTTTTACTCTTACAAAAACCTGCATTCACACAGCTTTCAGTCCTCATGCATAAATTATTCGTGGTTATTTCTTGTAATTTGAAAGAGGATATGGTCTGTCGATCACTCAGGAGAGTCTTTGTTCTGGAACGGGCTATCGAGCAGCCCGATATTGATTTATCGGTTAAGATGTAATGGCCAGATTGAAAAATTCAGATCTGAACCAAAGATAACCCGGTCTCCGTCCGCTCTGTCTCTCTAAACGTAAAAATAAGTACACGGATTGTAAGCCTACATAAAAATAACGAGCATTACCTTAGCCAATAATGTCCGTGCTCACTTTGCGTGGCCACTTCTACGGAAATGGAAGATATTACTGTCTTTATCACATTTATCCATTGTGGTCTGAGATATCAGTCATATGATAACCCGCCAATATCCAAGCAGCCATCACACCGATTAGTTTACTTGGGCCCTCCCTGTCCTTTACCACAGGCTCAATTGATTACAGTTGCCGAGATTCGAGTCAACGATGCTTAACTTTGAATGGGTGGCCAATACACTGCATATCGCTTAACAACCGCGGCTATTCCAATCTCATGGATTGTGTTTTTTTATTTCTTACTTTTCTGTAATAATATTTCCCGCCTGGAGGACGATTTCATTGGCCGATGTATCCAATTATAATGTACAACATGTTTAGAAAATGCTTTTGCTTTGTCCTGTATGTCATAAAGGGGTTACGATTATAAGAAACCGGCCTTGCATTTGGGTGAAGCGTTTATCAGTATTTTGAAATACGTAATGTTTGAGTAGAGGACACTTCTGAAAATAAATTTATTTACTGTTGTGTTTTGAGCCTTAATGCGCATCTCTATTCTGCTGCATACGAGTCATTCCATGTCAAATCGCACAAATTTCGGGGGAAATTGGCCTTCACGTCTACGATTTCATTGCTATTAAGTTTATATGTTCTATGAAGGAAAAAATGATACACATATTTTTGTTAATCTCTGGTTTAATTATTTTGGCCAATAAAAAGCATTAAACATTTAGTTATTTTGCGCGCATCGTTATACATTACTGTGAATATATGTGGTTATTTTTCACAGAAAAATATATTTTTGGGCTCATTTACTAGATTGAAATATATACTTCATTTACACATTAAACAAAAAATATTTCGTGTAATATTCATATTTTCACAAAGGCATTAAGATTGCAAATATCATTACAATGCAAGCACACTGCTTAAAAAATCCGAAAACAATTTAAAACTAATCTCATGATGTCATATAACCTCTGAAAAATATTCAGATTGGGATTCCAAATAATAAGGGAGAAATTCCGTAACTTACCAAGTCGTGCAGCGCTGCTTTACAAGCTCAAGACGCACACACACAATGTGGCATCTGTCGGTGCATCTTGCGTTGCACTGCCCTCATCACCTACAAGGTCAATTACGATTACTGCTTCCAGGAGCTCGGGGATGATACTATAAATAGTTCTCTTTCATCACATTCATCACACGACATTCAAAAGTTTGAAATTCCAGTCACAAATTTACACTTGCAGTCACCACATATTTTGTTGCATTGATTTAAAGTTAATCATAGATCGGTTGAGGAGGTCTAATATCCTCCACTCTCCCTTCGCTTTGCAACGAATAGTTTTTTTATTACTGCCTGAGATACAGATATTGGCACAAAAGAATGCAATTTTAAAGTGCCTCGCACTACTTTTCCTTGTTGGTATCTTGATTAAAATACATTATTATTTTCCTTGTGTTGACTATTATATTCTGTATTATTTCAGAATGATGTGAATTTTCATTTAAGTGGAGTCTGCAATACGAAATACTTTATGCTTCATTGCCTGCCATATTTTCTGAAACTTATCCCGAGGATAGCGTTTTTTGCAAAAATTTTCTTTTTTTATAGGTGATTTTCCTATTGCCACTTAAATCTCATTCAGTTTTCTTGCTGCGTCTTTTGTGTCTATACTTGCCGCATCACTGGAGGATGAGGAAAAACTATCACTATCTTTATTTCAATATTCTTCTAGTACTGCACTTTCACTTGCAATTGGTACATATAACTCACTTGTACTTTGTTGCTTTGGAACATTAGACATTTTACTGCGACAGTTGTCACACACTTTCAAATCGCGAGATAGGTTTACGCCTTCCAGTTTGAGTTTAATGAGCATTGCTTACATTACTGGCCTTAGCTTTTTATGTCCTAATCTGTGGTTAACTAGTTTGAATGGAATCAAACAGTACTCTCGGTACGGACGTGAATCACCCCACACGCCACCAGTAAAGTATTTATAACACCGCTTTTTACTTCAACCCCATCCTGAAACCAATGAAATTCCATGCACAATATTTCAAAGATTATATTGATATTCTGTCCGTTTTATAAAGTAATAAGTTGCTAATTAAAACAGATCTTGAAAAACTTACCCCACTAATTGGAGCCGCCTATGTTTTCTTTTCACCAAACCTAAAAACATAGCATATTAAACTGCAATATGTGTACTTCATAATGTCTCAAACACTAACATTTCATTATTCATATAATCTTTGTTATAACGATTTTCATAAAATACAGCAGGCGAGTATACCGAAAATATAATATTCAATAAACCTCTAAATAATCGTGCCACACAAAAAAAAAATAGACAGGTTATTTAATATCTTCTAGGTGTTACGTAAAACTTTTTAGAGAAAATACAAAAAGGTCATGTCTCAGACGTGTTCGTTTTGACATGGAATGACTCATATATCTTGTATCTACAACGTAATGTGTACTGAAGTAATTTCTCGCAAACGTTTACCTTAAACTTGGTGCACATTGTAAAATAAACATTTTTTTAAGAGTGGTTTGCGAAAACGATATGAGTACATTAACTTTCCACTATAAAAAGATAATTTAAAAGAGTGATAATTTTAGTTACACTGATTTTCCGCCAGAGGTGAAATGTTAGTTCACGAACAATGATGCTAACCTTTACAAAGTGCGCCTTGGTGTCGAGAGATGGCGCAGCCTGTTTCATGGTATGCTGTGAACGAGTTGTATTAATATTTACAGAACGTGGTTACAAATTGCAGTGGTGACTGTCAGAAGTTCATTAGATTTAATGAAGTTCAGTTAACGAATTAAATCCAGCTATCACAGTGAAAAGTGAGGAAGAAGAGAAGGAGCAAGTAATTATGTATCAGAGATGAAGTCTTCTTCCACAAATATAAGTCCTGAGATATTAGAACTGTGTGCATTGCCTATATATGCCATTTTAATATCTTATTTTTTTTTGAAACATATTCAACTATAATGATGAGTGCACTTGGGAATTGCTTTGTATTCTCACAAAAGCCTGCACTCACACAGCCTTCAGTCCCCATGCATAAATTATTCGTGGATCTTTCTTGTAATTTGAAAGAGAGCATGGTCTGTCGGTCACTCAGGAAAGTCTTTGTTCTCGAACGGGCTATCGAGCAGCCAGATATCGAATTCTCGGTTAAGATGTAATGGCCAGATTGAAAAATTCAGATCTGAACCAAAGGTAATCCGGTCTCCGTCCACTCTGTCTCTCTAAACGTTAAAATAAGCACACGGCTTGTTTGCCTACATAAAATTAACGAACATTACCTTAGCCAATAATGTTCGTGCTCTCTTCACGTGGCCACTTCTACGGAAATGGAAGATATGACTGTCTTTATCACATTGCATCCACCTAGCAAGTGCTCTGAGATGTCAGTCAAATGATAACCCGCCAATATCCAAGCAGCCATCACACCGATTAGTTTACTTGGGCACCCCCTGTCCTTTACCACAGGCTCAATTGATTACAGTTGCCGAGATTCGAGTCCACGACGCTTAACTTTGAATGGGTGGCCAATCCACTGCAATTCGCTTAACAATCGCGGCTATTCCAATCTCATGGATTGTGTTTTTTTTTTATTTCTTTCTTTTCTTTAATAATATTTCCCGCCTGGAGGACGATTTCATTAGTAGATGTATCCAATTATAATGTACAACATGTTTAGAAAATGCTTTTGCTTTGTCCTGTATGTCATAAAGGGGTTACGATTATAAGAAACCGGCCTTGCATTTGCGTGAGGCGTTTATCAGCATTTTGAAATACGTAATGTTTGAGGAGAGGACCCTTCTGAAAATAAATTTATTTACTGTTGTGTTTTGAGCCTTAATGCGCATCTCTCTTCTGCTGTATACGAGTCATTCCATGCCAAATCGCACCTAATTTCGGGGAAAATTGTACTTCACGTCTACGATTTCATTGCTATTAATTTTATATGTTCTATGAAGGAAAAAATGATACATACGTTTTTGTTAATCTCTGGTTTAATTATTTTGGCCAATAAAAAGCATTAAACATTCGGTTATTTTGCGCGCAACGTTCCACTTTACTGTGAAAATATGTGGTTATTTTTCACAGAAAAATATATTTTTTGGCTCATTTACTAGATTGAAATATATTCTTCATTTACACATCAAACAAAAAATATTTCGTGTAATATTTATATTTTCACAAAGGCATTAAGATTGCAAATATCATTATCAATGCAAGCACACTGCTTAAAAAAAAATCCGAAAAAAATTTAAAACTAATCTCATGATGTCATATAACCTAAGGAAAATATTCAGATTGGGATTCCAAATAAGAAGAGAGATATGCAGTAACTTACCAAGTCGTGCAGCGCTGCTTTACAAGCTCAAGACGCACACACACCATGTGGCATCTGTCGGTGCATGTTGCGTTGCCCTGCTGTCATCACCTACAAGGTCAATTATGATTTCTGCTTCCAGGAGCTCGGTGATGATACTATAAATAGTTCTCTTTCATCACATTCATCACACGACATTCAATAGTTTGAAATTCCAGTCACAAATATACACTTGCAGTCACCACATATTTTGTTGCATTGATTTAAAATTAATCACATATCGGTTGAGGAGTTTTAATATCCTCCACTCTCCCTTCGCTTTGCAACGAATAGTTTTTTATTACTGCCTGAGATACAGATATTGGCACAAAAGAATGCAATTTTAAAGTGCCTCGCACTACGTTTGCTTGTTGGTATCTTGATTGAAATACATTATTATTTTCCTTGTGTTGACTATAGGAGAAAAAGTTGAAAGCTACATTGGAAATGTTCTTCTAGGCCCAGGTTTTCTTGGACTTGTGATAGTCCATTCCAGGCTGAAATCTAGCTTTCATTGCAAGTCTTTTAACAGTACCACCGATGCCATCACAAGGTCCTTTTCCGTGGGATGTGGCGAAAAAGTGCCTCTCTGCTTGAATTTGAAAGTCATTTTCGTATAACCAGGTGTTTGAAAAATATGTTTTATTTTTATACTGAGCACTTGCCCCATCGGAAAAATATGTTACTTCACGCAGTACTCTCAGTTTCTTTTTCAGAAACAGTTTTCTTTGGAAAAGGTGGACAGTTCTGGTGTCGTGTTTTAAGCATTCAGAAATAGCAACAAAGTTAAAATATTTTATGACACTATTGTCTTTATAATAGACCACAAAAGGATGAAATTTGGCCTGACTATTGTTCCAGTGCACCCCCTGAACATACTTCTGAATAACAAAAGCATACCTTTCCGAGAAAACGGCTTCACTATGCATTCGCCTAGTGCCAGATTTTCTTTACACTCCAGCAAAAATAAATTCTGCTGCTGATATATGAATGTATTTGTAAGTAAATTGCTGAGTTCTGTTGATAATTTGCCCAGAAAATCCTCTACGGGCGATATCAAGGTTTCTAAATTTGTGTGATCCACAGTCACCCACTGTCCGTAGGTAATCTCACGAGTATCTTGTTCATCAAGCAGTTGTTGTAAATGATTTGTTATATTTTCAGCTCCTAGATAAGCTTTACATGTCTTTAAAAACAGTTAGATGATGAGGGGTTGCAGACGATGTGTGTCAGCAGTCCTTATAGTTAGTTAAAATTGGATTTGAATTTGCAGTGAGACGATAAATACTGATACCATCAAGCATTAATTTGACATTTTCGTGACATGCGCAAACACAAACTGAATGGGTTTCACTAGTTCCAAGAAGTATACAATTCCTTAGGCGAAATTCCGCAAATTTTTGAAACCCTATTCTGACATCCGGATGCTTATCTTTAAAGCTTTGGTAAGTTTCCTTAAGATTGCAAAGTAACAATCTTTTCTGTTTATGGATTCCCTTACCAGTTTCTTTAGAGAAACTAAACTTTTTTCAGTCAGGCATAACCCTACTCACATCATTAGAATTATAAAATTCAGGCACCTTTTTAAATGTAGATGGGTCAAGGCGTTTTCCTGATTTGGTGTCTGGAGTTCCTAAAATTCCTTTTTCTTTAGACACCTGTTTAGATATTCGTATAACGTGAGTTGACACAACAAAATGTTGTTTTATTTTCTTGTAAGACCAGCTGTCAAAAATCGTCAGTATTTGTAGTTTGAGAGCTTTGTCAACAGTTTCACAGAAGAAATTTATTAGTGTCTGTATTATTTCAGAGTGATGTGAATTTTCATTTGAAGTGGAGTCTGCAATACGATATACTTTATGCTTCATTGCCAGCGATATTTTCTGAAACTTATCCCGGGGATAGCGTTTTTTGCAACAATTTTCTTGTTTATAGGTGATTCTCCTATTGTCACTTAACTCTCATTCAGTTTTCTTGCTGCGTCTTTTGTGTCTATACTTGCTGCATATCTGGAGGATGAGGAAAAACTATCACTATCTGTATTTTCACATTATTCTAGTACTCCACTTTCACTTGCAATTGGTACACATAACTCACTTGTACTTTGTTGCTTTGGAACTTTAGACATTTTACTGCGACAGTTGTCCCACACTTTCAAATCGCGAGATAGGCTTACGCCTTCCAGTTTGAGTTTAATGAGCATTGCTGACGTTACTGGCCTTAGCTTTTTATGTCCTACTCCGTGGTTAACTAGTTTGAATGGAATCAAACACTAACAATAACTCCTTCGAACCAAATCTGACATGATGAAAATAAACTTCCACACCTAAGAACTTACACGGAATGTCAGTTGATAACATACTGAGGTTTCAACTTATTATGCATAGATGCAGATCTGAATAGTAAACACCGGAAGTAAAATCATAGCGCGCCCACTTATTCACAGAACTCTCGGTCCGGACCTGAATCACCCCACACGCCACCAGTAAAGTATTTATAACACTGCTTTTTACTTCAACCCCGTTCTGAAACCAATGAAATTCCATGCACAATATTTCAAGGATTATAATGATATTCTTTCCGTTTTTATAAAGTAATAAGTTGCTAATTAAACAGATTTTGAAAAACTTATCCCACTAATTGGAGCCGCCCATGTTTTGTTTTCACCTAACCTTAAAAGTTAGCATATTAAACTGTTATGTGTGTACTTCATAATGTCTCAAACACTAACATTTCATTATTCATATAATCCTTGCTATAACGATTTTCATAGAATACAGCAGGCGAGTATACCGAAAATATAATATTCAATAAACCTCTAAATAATTGTGCCACACAAAAAACAAAATATACAGGTTATTTAATATCTTCTAGGTGTTACGTAAAACTTTTTAGAGAAAATACAAAAAGGTCATGTCTCAGACGTGTTCGTTTTGCCATGGAATGGCTCATATATCTTGTATCTACAACGTAATGTGTACTGAAGTAATTTCTTGCAAACGTTTACCTTAAACTTGCAGCAGATAGTAAAATAAATATTTGTTTAAGATTGGGTTGCAAAAACGATATGAGTACATTAACTTTCCAATATAAAAAGATAATTTAAAAGAGTGATAATTTTAGTTACACTGATTTTCCGCCAGAGGTGAAATGTTGGTTCACGAACAATGATGCTATCCTTTACAAAGTGCACCTTGGTGTCGAGAGATGGCGCAGCTTGGTTCATGGATTGCTGTGAACGAGTTGTATTAATATTTACAGAACGTGGTTACTAATTGCAGTTGTGACAGTAAGAAGTTGATTAAATTTAATGGATTTTAGTTACCGAATTATACCCAGCTATCACAGTGAAAAGTGAGGAAGAAGAGAAGGAGCAAATCATTATGTATCAGAGATGAAGTCTTCTTCAACAAATATAAGTCCTGATATATTGGAACTGTGTGCATTGTATATATATGACATTACCATGTCTCGTTTTGGTTTGTTCAAACTTGTATTCAGTTATAATGATGAGTACACTTGGAAATTGCTTTTAATTCTCACAAAAGCCTGCGCTCACACAGCTATCAGTCACCATGCATAATCTATTCGTGGGTATTTCTTGTAATTTGAAAGAGGACATGGTTCGTTCCTACTTAGGAAATTCTTTGTTATGCAACGGGCTATACAGCAGCCGAATACCGAATTCTCAGTTAAAATGTAATGGAGAGATAGAAAAATTCAATGCCATGCCCCAGATTTGAACCACGGGCCTCTCGGTCTCCGTGCGCCCTATCTGTCAAAATCTCAAATAAACCACACGGCCTAATTAACTACAACATAAGAATGACATTAACTTAGCGAATAGTGCTCGTGCTCTCTTTGCGATGCCAGGTCTACAGTCCCCATCTAGCCAAAGGTCGGTAATACTAGCACACTTTGAGCCTTCTCAATTGTAAATTTTATATTATTGTTACGATTATATTGTAGAGTTTTTAGTACTAGAAGGAAACATCCAAGAAACTACAGTCAAATGATACCCCGTCAACATCCAAGCATGCCATCACACCGCTTAATTTACTTGTGCCCACCCTGTCCTTTACCACAGGCACATTTGACTGCAGTTGCCAAAATTCGAACCCACGGCGTTTAGCTTTGAATGGGTGGCCAACCCACTCCATATCGCTTAACAACGGCGGCTATTCCAATCGAATGGATTGTGTTTCTTTTGTTCTTCTTTTTTCCTATCCTTGTTCCCTGTAATAACATTTCCCGCCTAAAGGACGATTTCATGGGCAGTTGTATTCAATTATAACGCTCAACATGTTTAGAAATTCATTTTGCTTTGTCTTAAATGTCATAAAGAGCATACGATTATAAAAACCAGGCTTTTCATTTGCGTGAGGCGTTTATCAGTATTTTGAAATACGTAATCTTTGAGGCGAGGACTCTTCTGAAAACTAATTTATTTAGTGTTGTGTTTCGAGGTTTAATCTGCACTCACTATAACTTAAATGCCCATTACTAGTGTGACTTTTATTTGATTTATTAGAATGCCATATAAGTCAACTGACAACTTATAACTACGCAAATTTCAAACATTATCATTATTCTGCTGTATGCTTCTTGTATCTACGACGAACTGTGTACTGAGGCAATCTCTTGAAAACGTTTATCTTAAACTTGGAGCAGATAGCAAAATAAGCATTTATTTAAGAGTGGTTTGCGAAAATGATATGAGTACATTGACTTTTTCATTATAAACAGATATTTTGGCAGAGTGATAACTTCAGTTACACTTATTTTCGGCTAGAGGTGAAATATGGGTTCACGAACAAGGATGGTATCCTTCACGGAGTGCGCATTTGTGCCGAGAGATGGCGCTGCCTGTTTCATTGGTTTCTGAGTACGAGTTGTGTTAATATTTACAGAACGTGGTAACAAATTGCAGTTGCGATTGTCAGAAGTTGATTAAATTTAATGGATGTTAGTAACAGGATTATAGCCAGCTATCACAGTGAAAACTGAGGAAGAAGAGAAGGAGCAAATTATTATGTATCAGAGATGACGTCTTCTTCAACAAATATAAGTCCTGAGATATTGGAACTGTGTGCATCGGTTATATATGACATTGAAGATGCCTTATTTTGGTTTGTTGAAACTTGTATTCAATTATAATGATGAGTACACTTACCAATTACTTTTTACTCTTACAAAAACCTGCATTCACACAGCTTTCAGTCCCCATGCATAAATTATTCGTGGTTATTTCTTGTAATTTGAAAGAGAATATGGTCTGTCGATCACTCAGGAGAGTCTTTGTTCTGGAACGGGCTATCGAGCAGCCCGATATTAAATTATCGGTTAAGATGTAATGGCCAGATTGAAAAATTCAGATCTGAACCAAAGATAACCCGGTCTCCGTCCGCTCTGTCTCTCTAAACGTAAAAATAAGCACACGGATTGTAAGCCTACATAAAAATAACGAGCATTACCTTAGCCAATAATGTCCGTGCTCACTTTGCGTGGCCACTTCTACGGAAATGGAAGATATTACTGTCTTTATCACATTTATCCATTGTGGTCTGAGATATCAGTCATATGATAACCCGCCAATATCCAAGCAGCCATCACACCGATTAGTTTACTTGGGCCCTCCCTGTCCTTTACCACAGGCTCAATTGACTACAGTTGCCGAGATTCGAGTCAACGATGATTAACTTTGAATGGGTGGCCAATCCACTGCATATCGCTTAACAACCGCGGCTATTCCAATCTCATGGATTGTGTTTTTTTATTTCTTACTTTTCTGTAATAATATTTCCCGCCTGGAGGACGATTTCATTGGCCGATGTATCCAATTATAATGTATAACATGTTTAGAAAATGCTTTTGCTTTGTCCTGTATGTCATAAAGGGGTTACGATTATAAGAAACCGGCCTTGCATTTGGGTGAAGCGTTTATCAGTATTCTGAAATACGTAATGTTTGAGTATAGGACACTTCTGAAAATAAATTTATTTACTGTTCTGTTTTGAGCCTTAATGCGCATCTCTATTCTGCTGCATACGAGTCATTCCATGTCAAATCGCACAAATTTCGGGGAAAATTGGCCTTCACGTCTACGATTTCATTGCTATTAAGTTTATATGTTCTATGAAGGAAAAAATGATACACATATTTTTTGTTAATCTCTGGTTTAATTATTTTGGCCAATAAAAAGCATTAAACATTTAGTTATTTTGCGCGCATCGTTATACATTACTGTGAATATATGTGGTTATTTTTCACAGAAAAATATATTTTTTGGCTCATTTACTAGATTGAAATATATACTTCATTTACACATTAAACAAAAAATATTTCGTGTAATATTCATATTTTCACAAAGGCATTAAGATTGCAAATATCATTATCAATGCAAGCACACTGCTTAAAAAAATCCGAAAACAATTTAAAACTAATCTCATGATGTCATATAACCTCTGAAAAATATTCGGATTGGGATTCCAAATAATAAGGGAGAAATTCCGTAACTTACCAAGTCGTGCAGCGCTGCTTTACAAGCTCAAGACGCACACACACAATGTGGCTTCTGTCGGTGCATCTTGCGTTGCACTGCCGTCATCACCTACAAGGTCAATTACGATTACTGCTTCCAGGAGCTCGGTGATGATACTATAAATAGTTCTCTTTCATCACATTCATCACACGACATTCAATAGTTTGAAATTCCAGTCACAAATTTACACTTGCAGTCACCACATATTTTGTTGCATTGATTTAAATTTAATCATAGATCGGTTGAGGAGGTCTAATATCCTCCACTCTCCCTTCGCTTTGCAACGAATAGTTTTTTATTACTGCCTGAGATACAGATATTGGCACAAAAGAATGCAATTTTAAAGTGCCTCGCACTACTTTTCCTTGTTGGTATCTTGATTAAAATACATTATTATTTTCCTTGTGTTGATATTATATTCTGTATTATTTCAGAATGATGTGAATTTTCATTTAAGTGGAGTCTGCAATACGAAATACTTTATGCTTCATTGCCTGCGATATTTTCTGAAACTTATCCCGAGGATAGCGTTTTTTGCAACAATTTTCTTTTTTTATAGGTGATTTTCCTATTGCCACTTAAATCTTATTCAGTTTTCTTGCTGCGTCTTTTGTGTCTATACTTGCCGCATCACTGGAGGATGAGGAAAAACTATCACTATCTTTATTTTAACATTCTTCTAGTACTGCACTTTAACTTGCAATTGGTACATATAACTCACTTGTACTTTGTTGCTTTGGAACATTAGACATTTTACTGCGACAGTTGTCACACACTTTCAAATCGCGAGATAGGTTTACGCCTTCCAGTTTGAGTTTAATAAGCATTGCTTACATTACTGGCCTTAGCTTTTTATGTCCTAATCTGTGGTTAACTAGTTTGAATGGAATCAAACAGAACTCTCGGTCCGGACCTGAATCACCCCACACGCCACCAGTAAAGTATTTATAACACCGCATTTTACTTCAACCCCATCCTGAAACCAATGAAATTCCATGCAAAATATTTCAAAGATTATAATGATATTCTATCCGTTTTATAAAGTAATAAGTTGCTACTTAAAACAGATTTTTAAAACCTTACCCCACTAATTGGAGCCGCCCATGTTTTCTTTTCACCAAACCTAAAAACATAGCATATTAAACTGCAATATGTGTACTTCATAATGTCTCAAACACTAACATTTCATTATTCATATAATCTTTGTTATAACGATTTTCATAAAATACAGCAGGCGAGTATACCGAAAATATAATATTCAATAAACCTCTAAATAATCGTGCCACACCAAAAACAAAATAGACAGGTTATTTAATATCTTCTAGGCGTTACGTAAAACTTTTTATAGAAAATACAAAAAGGTCATGTCTCAGACGTGTTCGTTTTTTCATGGAATGACTCATATATCTTGTATCTACAACGTAATGTGTACTGAAGTAATTTCTCGCAAACGTTTACCTTAAACTTGGTGCACATTGTAAAATAAACATTTGTTTAAGAGTGGTTTGCGAAAACGATATGAGTACATTAACTTTCCACTATAAAAAGATAATTTAAAAGAGTGATAATTTTAGTTACACTCATTTTCCGCCAGAGGTGAAATGTTAGTTCACGAACAATGATGCTATCCTTTACAAAGTGTGCCTTGTTGTCGAGAGATGGCGCAGCCTGTTTCATCTTATGCTGTGAACGAGTTGTATTAATATTTACAGAACGTGGTTACAAATTGCAGTGGTGACTGTCAGAAGTTCATTAGATTTAATGAAGTTCAGTTAACGAATTAAAGCAAGCTATCACAGTGAAAAGTGAGGAAGAAGAGGAGCAAGGAATTATGTATCAGAGATGAAGTCTTCTTCCACAAATATAAGTCCTGAGATATTAGAACTGTGTGCATTGGCTATATATGACATTTTAATGTCTTATTTTGTTTTTTGAAACTTATATTCAACTATAATGATGAGTTCACTTGGGAATTGCTTTGTATTCTTACAAAAGCCTGCACTCACACAGCCTTCAGTCCCCATGCATAAATTATTCGTGGATCTTTCTTGTAATTTGAAAGAGAGCATGGTCTGTCGGTCACTCAGGAAAGTCTTTGTTCTCGAACGGGCTATCGAGCAGCCAGATATCGAATTCTCGGTTAAGATGTAATGGCCAGATTGAAAAATTCAGATCTGAACCAAAGGTAATCCGGTCTCCGTCCACTCTGTCTCTCTAAACGTTAAAATAAGCACACGGCTTGTTTGCCTACATAAAATTAACGAACATTACCTTAGCCAATAACGTTCGTGCTCTCTTCGCGTGGCCACTTCTACGGAAATGGAAGATATGACTGTCTTTATCACATTGCATCCACCTAGCAAGTGCTCTGAGATGTCAGTCAAATGATAACCCGCCAATATCCAAGCAGCCATCACACCGATTAGTATACATGGGCCCTCCCTGCCCTTTACCACAGGCACAATTGACTGCAGTTGCCGAGATTTGAGTCCACGACGCTTAACTTTGAATGGGTGGCCAATCCACTGGATATCCTTTACAACCGCGGTTACTCCAGTCTCATGGATTGTGTTTTTTTTTATATCTTTCTTTTCTGTAATAATATTTCCTGCCTGGAGGACGATTCCATTGGTAGATGTATCCAATTATAATGTTCAACATGTTTAGAAAATGCTTTTGCTTTGTCCTGTATGTCATAAACGGCATACGATTATAAGAACCCGGCCTTGCATTTGCGTGAGGCGTTTATCAGTATTTTGAAATACGTAATGTTTGAGGCGAGGACTCCTCTGAAAACTAATTTATTTACTGTTGTGTTTCGAAGTTTAATCTGTACTCACTATAACTTAAATGCCCATTATTAGTGTGACTTTTATTTGATTTATTAGAATGCCATATAAGTCAACTGACAACACATAACTACGCAGTTTTCACACATTATCATTATTCTTCCCTATGCTTCTTGTATCTACGACGAACTGTGTACTAAGGCAATCTCTTGAAAACGTTTATCTTAAACTTGGAGCAGATAGCAGAATAAACATTTGTTTAAGAGTGGTTTGGGAAAATAATATGAGTACACTGACTTTTTCATTATAAACATATATTTTAGCAGAGTGATAATTTCAGTTACACTGATTTTCCGCCAGAGGTGAAATATTGGTTCAGGAACAAGGATGCTATCCTTCACGGAGTGCGCCTTGGTGCCGAGAGATGGCGCTGCTTGTTTCATTGATTTCTGTGTACGAGTTGTGTTAATATTTACAGAACGTGGTAACAAATTGCAGTTGTGTTTGTCAGAAGTTGATTAAATTTAATGGATTTTAGTTACCGGATTATAGCCAGCTATCACAGTGAAAACTGAGGAAGAAGAGAAGGAGCAAATTATTATCTATCTGAGATGAAGTCTTCTTGGACAATTATAAGTCCTGAGATATTGGAACTGTCCCTGAGGAGCAAAAAGCTACCTCCCTACACTAACCCCACTTAAATTACACCCGTCATTCTGCAACATCCACATCCCGCCACTACGTGGTTAAGCTCTTCCCAGAGCAGGTACACGATTTGACCACCCTTCGGGCTGTTCCAAACAGCCTGCCAGATTTGTGTCTGTCTGTCTGTCTGTGTGCATTGGCTATAAATGACATTTTAACGTCTTATTTTGGTTTGTTGAAACTTGTATTCAATTATAATGATGAGTACACTTGGGAATTGCTTTTTATTCTCACAAAAGCCTGCACTCACACAGCTTTCAGTCCCCATGCATAAATTATTCGTGAGTATTTGTTGTAATTTGAAAGAGAACATGGTCTGTCGGTCACTCAGGAGAGTCTTTGTCAGGGCCTGTTAACTCAGATAGGAAACCAGGAGACACATTAAGGTTTGCGAAACACCCGGGGTCTAAAGATACATTTTGGAGCGCTGCATGCGCCGGATTCAATGCCGCCAATATAATTATTTTGGCTGCCGTGTGTCATACTAATATATAAAATAACTTCTGCTTAGTTCAAAATTTAATAGTTATTGTATTATTTTACTACTTATGAAGTAATTTTCGTAATATTATTGGCCTATTATCGACCTTATTTGAGCTCAATGTACGATATGAATAAGACACTACATTGGCTAACCTGTAAATATTTGAATTAAAGCTTTAACGGCAAGGAGGCCAAGCCAAATTAAGTTCTGAATACAATTTTCATCGATTTGTGAAATTGTAAAAATTTGAAAGAACTACGAGGACGTATGGGCAGCAGGAAGAACGAGAATGGATTTTCACAAAGACCTACTGGTAAGTAAGATTTAGCATGTAGCTAAATACCGACAATTAATATGACATTACCTGAAATGTGCCTTAATACATATTCATGCATAGTTAAATTCTCTAGATTAATGTAGCAGCTTATAATGGAAAAAGTGTGTTGTTTTACATACAAAAGCTTTAGTTTCATTAACCTTGTTACTTTATTACTGCAATAATGGATTTTTCTGTTTTTTGTCTTTCAGGGGTCATCCATCATCTCAGGCTACCAGATGGTAGAAATCAGAGTGTAGGATTATTGGATATTGTGTATGTTTCTTGTTTTGGTGATGTGCAGTGATCTTCAGCAACTTTAGTAATGTAGCACAAAGCATTCTTTCCCGCGTATACAGCAATTTAATGTGGCATATCAAATATTTCTGAAAGTTTGAGTTTCATTTCATATCAGTGGAAAATTTAACAAAAACTTTGAGGAATACTGTGACCAACAAGGAAAAGTGAAAAGTGAAGTTATTTTAGACAGTTGATTGGGTGTATTAGTTTTTGTGTTTGTACTTGTAGTTTTAAATTTAAAATATATGTCATATATAAGTCCATGTAAGGTAAGTAATATGCAGTTTAAATTACTGAAAAAATAGCTGTGAATTTTCAGATATACCAAAATAACTATCATCTGTGTTTACGTATAATCTAGGTGGCTTAAATTAAAATATTTGGGCGAGATGCTTGATATGAATTTTATAAACTCTTTCTTTAAATTGCAATGAGAAGTATTTTTAGAATTAAGTTCTCTTAACTTTACTCATCAGTGTATATCTACATCATTGATCAAGAATGTACAGCTTTTAACAGCAATTAAAAGTATGATCTGAGATTCCATAAACCTAATTTGTACTATATTTAATGCAGTAGTCATTATGCAATATTATTGTACACACTACACTAAATTATTTACCTGAATAACCATATTTGAAGAGATCTGATGGGATTAGAATTTATTTGAAAAAGCTTTACAAGTTTTTAGGTGTAATTGTGCATTGCAAGAAATGATTAAAATGTCATTGTGTCATCATCATTATATGCCACTTTTAATTTTATTTCTATTATTCCAGTTATTCTTAAAACATGCACAATGTCAGCTAGCTAGGACCTAAACACAGTATGGCTTGATCTCAAATTAGTAAAGCTTCACAATAAATAATAGGTTATAAATCCTCTTCCTTGTTAACACACACACACACATACACACACACACACACACACACACACACACACACACACACACACACACACACACACAAATTGGTTCAGAAAAATAACAAGTTAAAGTGATATTTGCACAGCATTTATTTATTTTGTGGTACATCTGTTCTCAACAGGTACTTGCCACCATTTATGAGTAATATTGGTACACAATTTCTGTAATGCTAACCATTTTAAGGATGATATAATGTTTCTAGCGTGACCCACAGAAATGTTACATGTCACATGAAACTACAATGTTAAACATCTTCTCATTGTTCTAATTTGGAATGAAACTCTCAATCCTTGGCATGGGAAAAAGATGTTTAACCTAATATATGATCCATTCGTTACATGCAGTGATGCGAAGCCACATAATAATTTTGAAAAGTAGATAAAACTGCACATTATTTTGCTATATAATGCACTTCTTGTTTCTTTGTAGTGAACACATAAGGGAATTATGGACTGTCAAAAGAAATAATGGTTAGGTGTGTGAGCAAATAAATTACATTACTAAACAATTTCTTATTAACTACTCAAACACACAGTTCCACCACTTTCACTTCTTAACTAAAATTACAAACAGCATTAATAGTTCATAGTGTAATCTTTCATTGAGTTATTTATTTGACACACATTCAGTTGTATGTCATGGACTGAGAGGTTTACACTATGCAGAGGACTCCATTAGCCATTTTAGTCATAAAGTACATTGCTTAAAGTCTAATCAAGTTAAAGCAAGCCATTTATCCAAACAATTGCTCTGCACATTAAGCAAATTATATTTCACAGTCAGATAACTACATGAAATAATCTCTTATTGAAAGATACACTGTGCATTAAATTTTATTTTTAAAACTGCACATTTTCTTCTTCAGCATTCATTGCTGTGCATATGCATGCCATTGAAGCATTTAAAAATTCAACGCTGTAATATTCTTGTGTTGCGAAGACAGAGTTAAGCTTAGGACAATTTTAAATGAATGATACAGCTTTAATGTAATTATTATTTTTCATAATTTATTCTGCACTTGTGAATGTTAATTCAACCAAAGTGATTAGAAGTATATAAAATAGTGCCATTTATGAAATTTATGTCACCAGTTGTTAATATTGACTTCTGTACTAATTTGACATTATTAATCTTATATGAATCGATCACAAATTTCAGGTTTTTCTCTGAATATACTTTAGTATACTTGTGCTGAAAATAATGTATGTACTATTGATCTTTTAAAATTCTCATTAAATATAACCATTAACAGAGCTGCTTTGTTGTCATTTTAAAGAAATAGTGCTATTTTTTTGTACATAGTTGTTATTATCATTTCAAATTTATATACATATATCTTTAGGTTTTTTTTTTCTCACTGTTATTCCAGGGAACTTTTCAACATTCTGTGTACAAAGAAATTGCATTACATATAACGTTATGGTATCCTTACCTGTTTTCCTGTATCTACAGAATCATTATTTTAGTGTTAAGATATCTTAATTTTAAGTATTACACTAAGAAGCTTGAGGAAAAGGGTATACAGATGTCTTGTATAATCTCAGCAGCATCTTAAGAGATCTCACTCTCTCGTTTTTAAAATTTTAATTGTTTTTAAAAACAAAATTATCAATTTGCAACTGGAATAAAGATATAATGCTTTGTGGAAGTCAATTATTCATATTTAACAGGAAAAGTTCAAGTGGATTCTTCCAATTTTTTTCACAAATTGGACAACGTCTTTCGAAGTCACATTTCGCACACTGATGAATAGTTTATCGCACATTTCCTCAGCGTATTTGACGCGTATTACCCTAATATGAAATAGTTGATATGTGCCGTAAACAATTCATGTGTGACGAGAAGTGATTACGAAAGTAGTTAGATTCCATCAGTCAGTGAAAATGGGAGCCGAAGGGAAGGGGAAGTGAATGCATCATAGCTCGGTCGCAATAGAAGCTTACTTCATTACCGGCCTCACCGGCCGTAGTTTCCAAGGTCGCCGGGGTCTAAAGATTTAGGAAAGAGCGCCCTATGCGTCTTCAGTTTTTAACACGGAGTTGAGCATCTGGTATTAATCTGTGGTCTTTGTTCTCGAACGGGCTATCGAGCAGCCAGATATCGAATTCCCGGTTAAGATGTAATGGACAGATTGAAAAATTCAGATCTGAACCAACGATAACCTGGTCTCCGTCCACTCTGTCTCTCTAAACGTAAAAATAAGCACACGGCTTGTAAGCCTACATAAAAATAACGAACATTACCTTAGCCAATAATGTTCGTGCTCTCTTTGCGTGGCCACTTCTACGGAAATGGAATATATTACTGTCTTTAACACATTGTCTTTATCACATTTATCCATTGTGGTCTGAGATATCAGTCATTAGATAACCCGCCAATATCCAAGCTGCCATCACACCGATTAGTTTACTTGGGCCCTCCCTGTCCTTTACCACAGGCTCAATTGATTACAGTTGCCGAGATTCGAGTCCACGACGCTTAACCTTGAATGGGTGGCCAATCCACTGCATATCGCTTAACAACCGCGGCTATTCCAATCTCATGGATTGTGTTTTTTTATTCCTTACTTTCCTGTAATAATATTTCCCGCCTGGAGGACGATTTCATTGGTCAATGTATCCAATTATAATGTACAACATGTTTAGAAAATGCTTTTGCTTTGTCCTGTAGGTCATAAAGGGCATATGATTATAAGAACCCGGCCTTGCATTTGCGTGAGGCGTTTATCAGCATTTTGAAATACGTAATGTTTGAGGAGAGGTCCCTTCTGAAAATAAATTTATTTACTGTTGTGTTTTGAGCCTTAATGCGCATCTCTCTTCTGCTGTATACGAGTCATTCCATGTCAAATCGCACAAATTTCGGGGAAAATTGGCCTTCACGTCTACGATTTCATTGCTATTAATTTTATGTGTTCTATGAAGGAAAAAATGATACATACATTTTTGTTAATCTCTGGTTTAATTATTTTGGCCAATAAAAAGCATTAAACATTTGGTTATTTTGCGCGCATCGTTCTACTTTACTGTGAATATATGTCGTTATTTTTCACAGAAAAATATATTTTTTGGCTCATTTACTAGTTTGAAATATATACTTCATTTACACATTAAACAAAATATATTTCGTGTAATATTTATATTTTTACAAGGGCATTAAGATTGCAAATATCATTATCAATGCAAGCACACTGCTTAAAAAAAATCCGAAAAAAATTTAAAACTAATCTCATGATGTCATATAACCTCAGGAAAATATTCAGATTGGGATTCCAAATAATAGGACAGAAATTCCGTAACTTACCAAGTCGTGCAGCGCTGCTTTACAAGCTCAAGACGCACACACACCATGTGGCATCTGACGGTGCATCTTGCGTTGCACAGCCGTCATCACCTACAAGGTCAATTACGATTACTGCTTCCAGGAGCTCGGTGATGATACTATAAATAGTTCTCTTTCATCACATTCATCACACGACATTCAATAGTTTGAAATTCCAGTCACAAATTTACAATTGCAGTCACCACATATTTTGCTGCATTGATTTAAAATTAATCATAGATCGGTTGAGGAGTTTTAATATCCTCCACTCTCCCTTCGCTTTGCAACGAATAGTTTTTATTACTGCCTGAGATACAGATATTGGCACAAAAGAATGCAACTTTAAAGTGCCTCGCACTACTTTTGCTTGTTGGTATCTTGATCAAAATACATTATTATTTTCATTGTGTTGAATATCGGAGAAAAAGTAGAAAACTACATTGGAAGTGTTCTTCTAGGCCCAGGTGCACAGTTTTCTTGAAATTGTGATAGTCTATTCCAGGCTGAAATCTAGCTTTCATTGCAAGTCTTTTAACAGTACCACCGATGCCATCACAAGGTCCTTTTCCGTGGGATGTGGCGAAAAAGTGCCTCTCTGCTTGAATTTGAAAGTCATTTTCGTATAACCAGGTGTTTGAAAAATTTGATTTATTTTTATACTGAGCACTTGCCCCATCTGAAAAATATGTTACTTCACGCAGTACTCTCAGTTTCTTTTTAAGAAACAGTTTTCTTTGGAAAAGGTGGACAGTTCTGGTGTCGTGTTTTAAGCATTCATAAATAGCAACAGAGTTAAAATGTTTTATGCCACTATTGTCTTTATAATAGACCACAAAATGAAGAAATGTGGCCTGACTATTGTTCCAGTGTACCCCCTGAACAGAATCCTGAATAACAAAAGCATAATTTTCCGAGAAATCGGCTTCACTATGCATTCGCCTAGTGCCAGATTTTCTTTACACTCCAGCTAAAATAAATTCTGCTGCTGATATATGAATGTATTTGTAAGTAAATTGCTGAGTTTTGTTGATAATTTGCCCAGAAAATCCTCTACGGGCGATATCAAGGTTCCTAAATTTGTGCGATCCACAGTCACCCACTGTCCGTAGGTAATCCCACGAGTATCTTGTTTATCAAGCAGTTGTTGTAAATGATTTGTTATATTTTCAGCTCCTAGATAAGCTTTACATGTCTTTAAAAACAGTTAGATGAAGAGGGGTTGCAGACGATGTGTGTCAGCAGTCCTTATAATTAGTTAAATTTGGATTTGAATTTGCAGTGAGACGATAAATACTGATACCATCAAGCATTAATTTGACATTTTCGTGATATGCACAAACACAAACTGAATGGGTTTCCGCAAATTTTTGAAACCCTATTCTGACATCCGGATGCTTATCTTTAAAGCTTTGGTAAGTTTCCTTAAGATTGCAAAGTAACAATCTTTTCTGTTTATGGATTCCCTTACCATTTTTTTAACAGAAACTAAATTTTTTCAGTCAGGAATAACCCTACTCACATCATTAGAATTATAAAATTCAGGCACCTTTTTAAATGTAGATGGGTCAAGGCGTTCTCCTGATTTGGTGTCTGCAGTTCCTAAAATTCCTTTTTCTTTAGCCACTTGTATAGATATTCGTATACTGTGAGTTGACACATCAAAATGTTGTTTTATTTTCTTGTATTTGCATATTAAACTGCAATATGTGTACTTCATAATGTCTCTAACACTAACATTTCGTTATTCATATAATCTTTGTTATAACGATTTTCATAGAATACAGCAGGCGAATATACCGAAAATATAATATTCATAAACCTCAAAATAATCGTACCACACCAAAAACAAAGTAGACAGGTTATTTAATATCTTCTAGGCGTTACGTAAAACTTTCTAGAGAAAGTGTTCGTTTTGACATGGAATGAGTCATACATCTTGTATCTACAACGTAATGTGTACTGAAGTAATTTCTCGCAAACGTTTACCTTAAACTTGGAGCAGATATTAAAATAAACATTTGTTTAAGAGTGGTTTGCGAAAACGATATGAGTACATTAACTTTCCACTATAAAAAGATAATTTAAAAGAGTGATAATTTTAGTTACACTGATTTTCCACCAGAGGTGAAATGTTGGTTCACGAACAATGATGCTATGCTTTACAAAGTGCGCCTTGGTGTCAAGAGATGGAGCAACTTGTTTCATGGATTGCTGTGAACGAGTTGTATTGATATTTACAGAACGTGGTATCAAATTGCAGTTGTGACTGTCAGAAGGTGATTATATTTAATGGATTTTAGTTACCGGATTATACCCAGCTATCACAGTGAAAAGTGAGGAAGAAGAGAAGGAGCAAATAATTATGTATCAGAGATGAAGTCTTCTTCAACAGATATAAGTCCTGAGATATTGGAACTGTGTGCATTGGTTATATATGACATTTTAATGTCTTATCTTGGTTTGTTGAAACTTGTATTCAATTATAATGATGAGTACACTTGAGAATTGCTTTTTATTCTCACAAAAGCCTGCACTCACACAGCTTTCAGTCCCAATGCATAAATTATTCGTGGGTATTTCTTCTAATTTGAAAGAGAACATGGTCTGTCGGTCACTCAGGAGTGTCTTTGTTCTCGAACGGGCTATCGATCAGCCAGATATCGAATTCTCGGTTAAGATGTAATGGCCAGATTGAAAAATTCAGATCTGAAGCGAAGATAACCCGGTCTCCGTCCGCTCTGTCTCTCTAAACGTAAAAATAAGCACGCGGCTTGAATGCCTACATAAAAAGAACAAACAATACCTTAGGCAGTAATGTTCGTGTGAGCTCCCTTATATATATCATCATCACGTCCTATTTCCCTCACCAGTTGCGAATGCAAGGTGATGGAACGCATGACAAATGGGCGGTTGGTATGGTGGCTGAAAACGCTCACTTTGCATGGCCAGTTCCACGGAAATGGAAGATATGGCTGTATTCGTCACATTGTTTCCACCTAACAGGTGGTCTGAGATGTCAGTCAAATGATAACCCGTCAACATCCAAGCATGCCATCACACCGATTATTTTACTTGGGCCCTCCACGTCCTCTTCCACAGGCACATTTGACTGTAGTTACCGTGATTCGAACCCACAACGTTTGAGACGCAGCACAAAGCCGTATGAAACCCGGTTTAACAAATATAGCAAGACATGCAGAAGTAGCAAAATCATTTGACAAATAAAGGGTTAAACGACGTTTACCTGATGGTGAATTTTTTCACTGTGACATTAAAAGTAATTGAGAGAGCCTATTGAACCGCATATCCTAGAATCGTTGCCTAATTGTTCCAATTCGTACGTTCAAGGTATTTCAAAGTACTTTCAATATCCTAGAATCACTGCTTAATTATTTATATTCCTACGCTCAATTATCTCAATGTACGTTCAATATCTCAATTATTTCAGCTATATCTTAAATATTTCAATTGGTACGTTCAAGGTATTTCAAAGTACGTTCAATATCCTTGAATAACTCCCCAAGTATCCCAATTCGTACTTCAAAGTATTTCAAAGTGCGTTCAATATCTCACCATGAGCGTGATGTCCTTTACCACAGGCACATTTGACTGCAGTTGCCGAGATTTGAACCCACGATATTTAGCTTTGAGTGGGTGGCTAACCCATTACATATTGCCTTAACGACCATGGCTATTCAAATCGAATGCGTTCTCGCGCAGCAGAAAGCCGTATGAGAACCGGTTTAGCAAGAATAGCAAGACCGGCATAAGTAGCAAAATAATTTGCCAAATAAAGAGTTAAATTTTTCTACATTTCAAAGCATTTCTTCTAGAAATCTCTAGTCGTTCCATTCTCAAAATCAAACTTGATGTGAACACATTATGAAGTTTTGAACTAGTTTCCGATACACGGGAATACAAACACACCATAGTATATGGTACCTTAAATAGGTATACGGGGTTATGCGGGTTTCTAAGGAGTATGTTAATCAAATATAGTCCTATACCTTCGATTAAGACGACTAGCAAATAATATGACTATTAGAACTCAAGAAGATGGTAGTGTTCATTTAATTGTGAGTGATGTTGTTCACCCCTCTTCTCCAATTCTAAACGATGCGCAGTCGGATGATAAATAATATGACTGTTTCTATAACTTCAGCTAGCTTGAAGCGATAATAACAGTGAAATAATGAAGTATGCTAAAAGTAAATGTCAATACTGCGAACTAATGATTTCTGTTGAATGATTTAACAAACCAAACCAGAAGAATCCAACTTCCTTGCGATTAAAATTGTTTAACTGCATATTATATCGGCGTTCACTAGTCGGGGTTTGCGTGTGCGCGTGAAGAGCTAAAAGGCACAGGAGCAGTTCGAACTCCAAGAGGAAAATAAACAGCTTAAGCCAAAATTAGATAAATGAGAATGACTACCAAGAGTTTTAATTGTAGAAAATACCACGAGCTTTCTTGAATAACGAAAATCGTTGAACGGGTCCTCAGTTCTTTCAGCAATGATTGTAATTGCCTTACTTTAAGCAATCTACCTTTGATAAATTTTGGTAGAAACTAGAATTATGTATGAGAAGAGAAGGAAATACAATTAGCTTCAGGGAGGAAACCTAAGTTAGCAACGCAGACATTATACCTATTTCCGATAGTTATGCAGCTACAGATTAACTTGAGTTTTATTTTAATTATAATATATTTACTTTCAATTCAATCACAAGTTATTTTTATATTGGTAATGGTGATGGTGCTGGTGGCACACCGTTCAATTACGTAATCAGCATAGGAAATGTGTGCAAACGACTTCCCTTTTCCCTGAAAGCTGATAGAAACATGGCGGGATACAAAATGTAAGTAAATTTCAATTATAAAAATGAACGGATTATAACGGATTAATTATAAAAAATGTGTAACAAAAGTGTTCATAAAGTTTTCCATCGCAATCTTGAATATCTATCTTTGCTTTAGTATGACATCTACATCCCTGAACTGATTTGGGTAACAGGAAATAGAGGGATTCGTGCAACGAAAAGGCAGACATTTAGCAAAGAAATGATCAAAGGATCCTTTCATTGGTTCTAAACCCAGTCTTGGGTTATCTTATAGCTTTGTCAAAAGGATAATCCGGGAACTAATGAGCACTGGGAGTCCTTGCCAGGTCACATGTACTCTAAGGCTCTTATCGAAGAGAAAAAAAAAGCAAGCAGGACACATATTGTACCATTTGAGAGTAGAATAGCAATAAACCGGACAATTCGAATTATAACTGACCCGTGACAATTATATGAGCATCTATACAAAATCACCAAGTTACTCGATCCGTTTGTGGGAGATGCAGAAGAATAAATGAAACTATGTATCATTTGCTATACTGTTGCAGTCAGTAGGTTAAGTACTTGAATAAGGAAACCATGAAGTTGAAAAAATTTCAGGTAAGTTTGTGGGATTTAAGTGTCCCTCTCTAACTAGGTCATTTGGGCTCGTAAGAATTTCAAAAAGTGTCGACTAAGAGACTGTTAGACCTTTCGAAATAGGATCTCAATAAGGAGAACAAAGGAAAGCATAATAGATCAGGTCTGGTTGCAGTTCCTTGGCCACTTATTGCTCATCCTTATTTTTTTTAATCATGTCATTATCTTGTACGAACTTGCCAATTCCAAACACGTTAAGCTAAAATATTTTCTCTTTGACCACTGCAACCTAGATTTTTATTCTCAGAATTCAAAGTTAAAGGGACATATAATTATTTTTAAATTATTTTACTTTAGGTAATCTGAAATAATTAATCTGGACCCTTAATGTTTTTGATTAAGTAACCTGCCTCGGGCTTGTCCGCATTACCCAATTTACATCTCGTTTAAGTACTGAGATTCACGAAGCCACAAACTACAAATGTTTACTGTGAACTTTGTCAAATAATGACAAAATGCGGTCTTTTTCATTTGTTATATTGCACTTATTGCTACTTTCATGTTACTTCTTTGCTTTCTACAATCCACAATTTACGAAAATGTTCTGTATTCACAATGAATCATTGTCAATGATTTATTCTCAGGTAGTTATAAAATTACAAACTAATCTTACCAAAGCGTATTTGTCTATCTGCTTAATGTCAATCAATTTAAACATTTACACAACTTATTGTACCCATTTGCAACAGGAATACAAAAAACTGAAGTTAAGAACATGTCACTATATGCAGGAATTGGAATGTCAGTTTTCAAGGCAGAATCAAGGCAGAGATCTAAATATAATACATTTTAAAATAGCAGGCTTTTTGAACTAGGGGTCTTCAGTCATTGCCAGAAAATTCAGCATACATATATGTTTCCGTTCTCATAAAAAATATCTGATATATCCGACATTTTAATCAAAATCGTTGGAATTATGTTTAAATAAATCAATATTTTTGAAAAAAAATTCACTTAAAAATAGTATAGAATAGGATAGAATTTCACGGAGAGGATTCGGCACGTCGGCCAGACTGATACTTTGTACCTAAATTTCAAGTGGGAGGAAGGATGAGTCGAGAGGAGAGAGAGGGTGGTGACCCCAAGGAAACACGACAGTGCTGAAGGCATAGCGCCTATCAGTTACCAGCTTGAAACCCCCCGGTAGTCCACTACAACCGGCAACCCTCCTACCGTGGTCCCGGAAGTCCACCAGTCCGTCTCGAAGACCGGAGGCCACCATGCCAGAGCTCGGAAAACCCACGGCAGGCTTGCACCGATCCCTCCTACCGCCTTCCTGAAACGACCAACTAGGCCGACTCGGTGACCGTAGGCTGTCCCACCGGAGGACGTAGAAATTTCCCAGAAACATATCACTTCTGCTCTGAAAGAGACCACCAGATATAAGATGATATGGAATGATAATGGAGATGAAATGCAACGACAGTGAATTCCTGGAATGTAATTAACCTACCCAATATTCGCCTGGCGACCCAGGAAAACTCCCGCAAAAGCACATGGGTCAGGTAGGCAGGCCATAGGAATCAAAACCGTACCTCACGAATAAGGGCCACAGACGAAACCGCCACAGCTATTCGCTTAGTATGTAAACTATAGTCTGAGATGTGAGGATTTTCCTGCAAATCTTCATATAGTATCCTTGGATAATGCTGTAATTGAATACGAGGTTTAATATTTAACCACTTTTCAGTTTCGACTTATTCTGTTCAGTCATTTACATTCATACTCACAGACCGCTTTCTAAAAATATCTTCCTAGATCCCGGGATTCTTAAATCACACATTTCCGTCGGTAACGATAATTAGGGTGGAATGCAGTACTTTTACTTACTATATGCCTGATAGCGAGTGTGCCCGCCTCGGTAGCGTAGATAGTAGCGTGTCTGCCTCACGTTCAAGAGGTCCCGAGCTCGAATCTCGGTCACGGTAAGTTACCTGGATAAGGTTCTTCCGGGGTATTCCCTTATCCTTCAAGACAAATGTCCAATTCATTCACCATCCGATATAACTTAACGTTGGAGGACGTAAATTACAAAAAAAATAGAGAGTGTAAAAAGTAATCTCTTGTTTTAGATGGAGAAGAGAGAGAAAACGAGTAAGCCGATACGTAAAATGCGATTTAGTGAACGTATCATAAACTTCTTGAAATTGGTCGGTCTGGGTGACTTGGTTGTTAGGCACTGGCCTACAGATTGGAGGCTTTTTCCTGCCACAGCTTGGACTGGTGACGAGTGGACAGCCTTCTTACCCAGCGGCAAGCAGCGCTAAAAGCAGCAAGCACCGAGAGATACAGCAAAGAGGACCACCGGCTTCTTGGCAGCACTTTTTCCACAACCAATATCGGGAAGCAGTGGGTAGTGTACCCTCTTCTAGCTTCTCGCTCGGCCGTGAGAGTTCGTGCCGTTACCAGCAGCAGCACAAATCAAGACTAGCAGCTAGCAATGGGCTAGCACCCCCTGATAGCTACGCCTCTCGGACGCTAGAGTGTGAGCCGAAGACTTGAGCCATATTTCTTACTACTACCCGAGTATTATCTGTCTTTCCTGACACAGGACGATAGACAAACGGACTACGACACAGCAGGTCCGCAAGACCATAGCCAAGGGTCAGAACTCAAGTTCTGAACTCAGAGTCGATATGACTCTCTCAGGCGCCTACCCTAGGGAGGTCCCTAGGGAGGACAGCCGGAGGGCAACTGTGCCGGCCTTGACCAATCAAGACGGGAAGCAACCATCTACTACCATCGATCCTCTCCCTACCGGAAGTGCTAATAAGGCAAAAAGCCTAAAGAGGAAGGCTGTGTCCCCTCAGAAACCCAAAGTACCAACGCCAACAGCTCCCATAGATCTTACGTCCTACCCACCTCTGTCTGAATCGGAGGAATATTCTGACCTTGACGACTTCACTGTCGTTAAGGGGCGGAAGAGAAATAACTCTGGTTTCAAAAACACGGGACAGCCACACCCACCTGCACCTGAAGAAAAGCAACCCCTACCCAAAAGGGGGCCAAAGATGCCGTCAATAATGGCGAACATCTTCAAAAACCACGTGTCAGTTATGCGCAAACCGCCACCAAGGTAAAGGACTTCGATGTTAAGAGAAAACCTCGAATCATTCTTATACAAACCTACAGCCTCACAGATTTTGAGGCTGCTAAAGAGATATTAAGGGGACTGGTGATCCCCTTCTATTCCTATTGTTCTCAGCGTCCTAACGTTGAAAGGAGGGTCATAAGGGATCTTGACTCCGAGTGCCCTCCCAAAGACGTGCAGGCCGCACTACTAGAGGAGCATGGAATAAAAGTGAATTCAGTGGTACAGCTCAAAAGATCCATACCAACAGAAGAAGGACCTGTAAAAGTTCCCATGCCTCTCTTCTTGGTCAATGTAGACAAGGTCACTGGTTAGTCAGTGCAACCTATTGACTGCGTCCGGGTACTGTTCCACAGGGTCGTTGGGTCGAGAGATTCTACGGCCAACTTGGACCTGTCCAGTGCCACAGATGCATGGGGTTTCACCACTCCAGCGAGGCGTGTGAGCGCAAGCGAGCATGCCTGTGCTGTGCTGGGCCTCATTTTCTGAGGGACTGCGATAAGGCCCCGAAGAGCGAAGATTCGCCAACTGCCAGCAAGGCCATGTAGGCGTGTACAAGTGCTGCGTGGCGAGGCAGAGGATCATGGAGAGCCGCCTCAGAACAGATGTCTGGAAGGCAACCTTCCGAGCTGGCGTCTCTTTTTCGGCAGCCCTAACTACGGCAGAACAATCTCTGGAGCGGACAGAGCAAACTGCAACTGCCCCAATAACAAAAGAAACACAGGAAACTGCAAATGCCACAGAGGCCAGTCAGCCAAAGCCACAGAGGCCGTAAACAAGAAATAAGAACAGGAATAAGGCAGCAAAATCAATTGTTGCACCACAGCAGCAACAGCAGCAGCAGGCAGCAAAGCCAACTGTTGCGCCTCATCAGCAGAAGCAGCAGCAGCAAGCCCAGCCCACAGAGGTATAGACTGCACCTCCACGAGCCAATCCAGCGCCTACTCAATCTGTGATACCTCTGTCACCGCTCTTAATGCGGTGGCAGCGGGGGCTGCCATATCGAAGCAAGACGTCGATGAATTCAGAGAGCTATCTCCGTGGTTCGGCGATCTCATCCAAAGGGTCCTTCCCACCCAGAGGGAGTGCAGGCGGATAGTGAATGACCCGCGGTACAGCTCCCTGGAACGACATGCTATCTTACTCAAAACACTCCAGGAACTGTTCCCTTGTACCGAACTGTAATGGCCCCAGATTTGTGCGGAGACCATTTCGGGTCGCATTCTGGAATGCGAACGGAATAGGGGCACAGTATCCCAGTGTGCTTGAGTTTGTAAAGTCCTACGGGATTGACATTCTTATGGTCAGTGAAACACACCTGCAGGCTGGTACTGATTTCTCGTTGACAAATTTGGTCACCCATCGGTCCAATAGAATCGGCCGTTATGGGGGCGGAACAGCTATTCTCATAAAAATATCATCACACATACACCCTTTCCTCTTCCTGCGGTTCAACACGTAGAGCCCTGTGCCGTCCGACTTACCATCGGAGGCCTTGACTCACTGCTGATAGCAGCCTATGACGCACCTGATCATCGCTTCCATGAGGCAAACTACACCACCCTACTAAACCTACATCCTGTGGTTTGCTTTGCAGGAGACCTCAACGCGAAACACGGGCTCTGGAATAGCAGCACTAGTAATCAGAGAGGACGAGGGCTCTACCACCTCACAACCGGAGACCCAAGTCTGCTCGCGCACGGACCGAGAGGCCTGACACGTTATGCGACTTCCGGTGGACCGGATATCATAGACATCATGCTCACCAAAAACATCCCATTCCATCTGGACCTCTCGATGGTATACGAGTTGGACTCCGGCCATGACCCTGTCATAGTTCACACCAATATCAATGCACCTGCACTGATATACCCAGACTGGGAACTTTAGGTCGACTGGGACGCTGCCATCCAAACTCTTAACCAAACGTTGGACCGACGCCCATGCATCAATGACATTGAGGCGCTGGAAGTGGCGGCGACACATTTTTCCCATCAAGTTGGTCAGATCGAAAGTGCACACACTTACCGTATCCCAACCAACAAGGTTAACCACAGGATCATCTCAAACGAGATCCGGCAGATCTTAAAAGCCAAGGCAGCTGTACGCAAGCTGTGGCAACGCTTCCGCCATGCCAGGTTAGGCGCAGTCTACCAGCGGTTCAAGTCCCTGGCAAGAAGACTGCTCCGAGCTCACGGAGCTGCCACCTGGGAAAACACTATTCAGGATATCAACCTGCAACAAAAGAAACCATGGCGAATAGTTAAATCTCTACGAAAAGATAAAACTGAGTACCAGCATCCCTTGCATGGCACTCGTGGGAGGCTCGCATTTGAGCCTCACGAGAAAGCCACAGTGTTTGCAGTCTGTCTGGAGTGTCAATTCGAACCCAAAGAGGACCCCCAAGACGGGAACTTCACTGACCGTGTGGAGGCGGAGTTGTAATTTCTCTATGAGCATCCACCGCCGCCACACGCGGAGATCCATATTCCAAGTAACCCCTAAAATGGTGGCTTCCGAAATCAAAAAGCTAATACCAAATAAATCCCCTGGACTTAATGGCGCCACCGCGATCATGCTCCAGCACCTTCCCAAGAGGGCCGTCATCCAATTGATGGGGATATTCAATGGTTGCTTCCACTGCGCCACTTCCCGATCTTCTGGAAAGAGGCGAGGGGGGTGTGCATTTTGAAATCCGGCAAGGATCCGCTCTTTCAATGTAATTACCGATCCATCAGCATCCTCCCAGTCGTCTCGAAAATATTCGAGCGACTGCTCCTAGCCCGCCTGACACCTCTTTTTGAGGAGAGGAAACTCCTCCCGGATCATCAGTTTGGTTTTCGGCTGGGGCACTCCCCAACCTTGCAGTTGCTGCGACTGGTTGAGAGGGTAACCCTTGGTTTCCAGCAGAACTTCAAAACCATCGCGGTGCTTTTGGATGTGGAAAAGGCCTCTGCGACCACTTGACATCAGGGTCTTCTGCACAAACTCAAGGAAGTTAACATCCCTCCTCCCTATCTCTCACTGATCAGCAGTTTCCTCAGGGATCGTACGTTCAGGGTGAGAGTGGAAGGAAAGCTTCCCATTGTCAAACCCACAGCCGCGGGTGTCCCGGAGGGTAGTGTTCAATTACCGCTATTCTTCGCGGCCTACATGTCTGACTTTCCCATGGAACCACAGACAGTTACGTGCCAGACTGCGGACGATATCCTCATAATGGCACGTAATAAAAACGTCAAATTCTGCTTCCCGCCGCTGCAACGTCAGTTCCGAACGATCGGCCGCTGGAGTGAGAAGTGGAGGATGGCAATCTGTCCAGGGAAGAGCTCGGCTCTTCTGCTGGCCTAGGTCCGACGCTAGTAACCAACGGGATCACTGAGGTCGTGACAGAGGCCAATCCCACGGGTTACCTTAGCCAAATACTTGGGTGTCCTGCTTGATCATGGGCTAAACTTCACTCTTCACGTCAGGGCCAAGGCTTGACTCGGACATGCTGCACTCCGACAGTTATTCCCTATATTTAAATAAAAAAATGCCCACACACCTCAAACTGCGCCTGTATCCGGCGATTATTTCAACCATGATTCTGTACGGGTGCGAGATATGGGCATTGGCGGCTCCGACCATCGTCCGCAGACTGCAGTACTTGAGGAACTGGGCTCTAAGGATGATCTATGATACTGGGCGCAGATTCCCATCTCATATCCTTCACGAACATTCCCAGATCCCTTACATCGTGGACACGGTAAGAGAGAGATCTCAAACCCTCCACAACAAAATTTCTGCCTATCCAAATCAGCTGGTAAGCTCCTTGGGTCGGTATGAACACAAAGCTCCTCGCAGAAGGAGGAGATACAGACTCCTGAAAGACGTCATGGGCTATTAGCCTGTGAGTATTTCTCTCCATCCATCCAACATCCCCAGGCCCGGAAATGGGTACAGAACCCTTACCCTACACACAGATTCCTATCCCCTCTGATCGTGCTGCCTGCACCATGGCCTCCTTCAAGCGGGGAGAGCAGGTGAAGGCGGCCTTGGGCATACATACCGCAGGTTAACCTGAGTGACCTGAATCTTCTGCCGGTCTTCTGCTGGTCTGCTGGCCTACAGCTTCCAACATCCAGACCGATTGTTTCAAGTGTGCTTAAAAGCCCCGTCTCAATATATACTGTATCTGTATGTGTGTATGTGTGTGTGTGTGTGTGTGTGTGTGTGTGTGTGTGTGTGTGTGTGTGTGTAAATAAATTCCGGCACACCGGCGGTATTGCTATGGCCCTGACAACATTTAATAGAAATATTTAATGTTATTATCTAGAATGTCTTAATTTTAATTCTTTATTTTAGTTTGGCAATATAAATCCGCTGAGGGGACTTGGCCACATAGCACTTAATACGGTACGAAACCTGTAATAGGCTACGATAGAATAAAAAAATTCAGACCTAATGAATTTAAACATAAATAACTTCTGCACAGTGTTGGTCACTCCCAGTGAAAACTGCCGTATTATACAATATTCGCAAAGAATTAAATTATTCGATAGTTTCGCAAGCTTTTGTTGTTTCATTCGCGTTAGCGATTACTGTACTTGCCTTTCTTCCAAGCTTTCTTTCAGTTTGTCCGACCAATAAAATTGGAGAAATATCTGCCATTTAAAATGCTACATATAAAACAATGGATATGCACTTTCCAAAGCGAGTAAAATGCACTGCTTTTTGCACATACTGAAAATTCTGCCATCTGATGAGCGGTTTTCAAATTATTAACTGGCCCTACTCATTGAACCATCACAACCTGGAATATATTCATCAATAGTCATGCATTTACAGCAATGGAGTGATGAGCAAATGTAGTAATTTAAGTTGCAGGGAGGATGAAATTAACAGCAGGAAAGTGCTTAAGTCAAATCTGCGATAATACTGCTTATTTTGACACAAAGTATAACAATACTGGTGCTTTCCTAAGCTTCTGCTTTTCTTCTATGGTAATTAAACTTCATTGTGAATGTCAGTTAATAAAATTAATATAACTACATATGTTAGGTAATAAATGAGAAGTAAATAAATGAATAAAATAAAAATTAAATTATTTAGAAATTTCAGTTAAAATAAAACTTTGTTTAGTTTCCCATAGCACGTGGTGAAATTTGGAGTTTAAGCTGCATAAAGCTGGAGCTACCAGCAATAGTATTTATAAATTAAATTATTTAGCTTGAACTTAAAAGAAAATTTATTCAAGCGTTAAGAATAAAGGCCGCAAGTAATGTAGTATGTGCTACAATACTGAGTAAATAGAGAAACATCTTGATAATTCTCATTAAATTGATGCTACCGTTACTGTTAAACGTTATACTACTGTACGTGAAACATGTGTGTGAATGTTGCCCACTTCGATTTTCTAGCTAAAATCATTCACTCCATTAATCTTAGATATATTAATGGAATTATTCCTCCAGCATTGTGTCATTTAATTTGCGATTTTCCTATCAGCACTGACAGGCAGTATTGAAAATAATTGGTTTTAAACATTGTAAACCATTTATTATAATTTTGAGCAAATAGCGACAAAGGAAAGCGTTGGGTAAATCAGTTTAGAAAATCTATTAAAACTGAGTACCTAACATGTGTGGACTTTACGTGCATTTATTTACACCAACATTTAACTAAAAACAAAATAAAATTGACATGTATGTTTGTCAGTCCAGTTTCGAAAACTATACTTACATTTCGTCCAACACACATAATCAAATACAACACAATTGTGATACACAATACACATTATGACACATTATGAGTAAACCGAGCAATTAATAATTGTTTAATGTACATATTTAACGCCATTGATTACATAATAATCGCACAATTTTGGACAAAATTCCGTTTCCGGACCACATGAAACTGCTGTTTACATCTGTGCTGTGAATGTCACTTTAACAGAACACAGAACCAAATATAACCGTACAGTCTACTATGCAACTATAGAATTAAAGTCATTGTCACTGCTCCGACTACACTTTAACAGTTACCAACAAATAAACAACATTTGTCGCTTTACTGATATTAGATGTTCGCCAGCTTTAAACATAGAAAAAATTATTTTAAAATGTCACTAAGCCACTAGATTTAGAATGTTATGTCTTTCCTAAATACAGGATGTTAATGAACCATACCGAAATAATTTCAACGATTGTAGATCTGACTAATATAAGGAAGTTAGTTAGTTACTAACACTCCCCACATGGCAACCTTGGCCTTCGGGGTAACCTCACCCCACCAAGTGATGACCGGACCCATTTCTCAGGTGGAGGCACCCAGAGGGCGGTGTCCATTACCTCCGATGATAGGGTGATAGTGAAGATGGCGGTGAGGTGAGAGGACCTACAGTTTTTACCGTGGACTCCGAACCACGTTGGGCATAGGGGATACTTCACGTGTGCTAGACAGAGGGCCGACTTAAAATCGCCAACCCCAGAGCCGGGAATCGAACTCGGGACCCTTAGAACGGGAGCCGCGAACGAAACCACCGCGCTACCCCGGCGCCCCTAATATAAGGAAGTTGAGATAGGTAATGCATGGTCTGCGGCTAAACATAACAGATAATTGTTTTAAACCTAATCGGTTTCAGATGCTGATAAGTTGATATTTAAACAAGGTGGATGAACTTATTGCATTATAATGTCTTTGAAATTGCTTTCCGAGTGTATAAATATCAAATCTCAGTAGCTGGTTATTGGCGTTCTGAAGATTTAATGCCTCAAAATCACACAAATCTTGAACAAATCATCTGCAAGTGCGTCACTGAACAGCGATGAAGTCATGAATAATGTGGCCTGCTCTATTAGTGTTTCCGTAACTGTGCAGGTGACCCAATCCGTAACACAGAAAAGTGGTCTTCCACAGGTCGTTGATTCGGTTCCTGGCATGTAGTTAATTTTCTACTTCATCTTTTTAATACATACCTTATAATAATAGAAGCATATAAAGCTATTCAACACTCTCAAGGAATTTTTGACAGAGTGCGACAGTCTTTCCTTCACCGCTGTCAATTTTGCATTGAAAACGAAGGTCGCCATTTCGAGCAGTTCCTATAAACCTGACGTAAAATTTTGCACTTACTTTTTACTTTATATGAGTTCGTTCACCCTTTGAAACACCTCCTATTTAGATGTAAAGTATGTGAAAGTATTTCAACCTTTTTTAGAAAGAATTGTATTTGATTGCACTGACAAGGTGAAATTACTCCGTAAAATGCATACATTTATAAAAGAATTAAAATCTTTGACGAATTATTAAAACAACCAAACAAACAAAAACTAAAACAAATAAAAAATACAAAAACGGTGAAGGTGACTCGAACTCGTTTATCTTTTCACTTGAAAGCTAATGTCATAAACCATTGCGACAGAGTTAGTGCTCCGACACGTCTCTTCATTTTCGTGTGTTGCCGCTCAAATGTTACCAGTCGCGTACTGGCACTTCAGAAACTTATAGCCGTAACTTCCACATTTGATCCAACAGGCCATAAGTTTCCTGTCTCAAACTCCTTGTTTAAGAATTCTCCACTTGCTCTGAAAATATTTCGGTGTAGTTCCTTAACATCCTGTGCATATGCGATGTTTTGTGATCTCTCTACTCCTCATATCTTCCCATTGGCGGTAGTAGTCTACAATAGGTCCTTGCCTAGTCGCAGTAGATGACCTATCCCACCTTCGTTCCCTCTCTCATAATCACAATCATACATTCTCAATAATACTTCCTGTTCTGCTGTTGCTTCTTTCTCTAGCTTACTTTCCTGTTCAACTCTAAAGTTGGAATGCATCGTAGAGCAGGAATATATGGTTCATTTATGAGAGACAAATTCTGAGATTCCTATTTTCTTCAGCACTAGCGCTAAACCCCTAGCTGTGGCTGGTTTAAAACATACAGATACCGCTAAGCTTGGACTGATTGGATTTTTTTTTTTTTTTTTTTGCAATTTACGTCCTCCAATGAAATGGGTGAAATGCTCAAATGAGTCCGGGGTCCATAGAGCTTACAGTTACCCGACATTCGTCCATCAGATTAAGGGAAAACCCCGGAAAAACCTTATCCACGTAACTCACCCTGACCGAGATTCGAACTCGGGACCTCTTAAACGTGAGGTAGACATGCTACCATCTACGCTACCGAGACGGGCGTTGGACTGATTAGGATTAGGATTTCACTACGGAGGGGATTCGGTACGTAGGCCCCTATGTTGGGCCCATTGTGCCTATGCCCCCAAGTGGGGCACCCTGGGAGGAAGGATGAGGTGAGAGGAGACAGAGGGTGGCTGACCCAAGGAGTTACGAAAGTGCAGAGGGCAGTTTCCCTACAGTTTACTTAGAGACTCCCCACGACAGGCCAGGACAACGGACACGCTCCCCTACTGCGGGACGGCAACGAGCCCAGTAGCCGAGCCCCAAATATCCCTGGCTGGCGGTCCCGAAATGGTCCCAGCAGAGGCGCTGAGACCGGCAACCGGCCTACCGGAAGAGAGAGTAGTTTACCTCAGAGTATATCATCCCGCCATGCACCGCCGAGCTACCCGCCAACATTTCTACCCTGAAAGAGAGCACCAGAAAGGAGATGATGTGAAATTGAGGGACGGGAAATTCGGGGGATGTAATTAACCTATCCAGCATTTGCCTAACGACCCGGGAAATCCCCGAAAAACCCATGGGTCAGATAGGTTGGCCACGGGAAACGAACTCGTGCCTCCCGAATGCGGGCAACATACGAAACGGCCTGAGCTATCCCGCTCGCTAAGCCTAAAATACCATATAATAATTTAGTAAGGTTTGACTTGCTTACATCAACGGACTCATCGAAAATAAGTGTCTATCAAGTCAGTGAAAAGCTATTGTATGAAACGTAGATTGTGTTTCAATGTGTCACTGTGTATTCTGATATCACTCCATTTCGCATATAACTGTTTCAGTTCGAACAGTAGTGAGTGTAACCATGGCCCTTGGTTTCAGTCACTCCTACCTACAGCCCTGTACGTAGGTTTACACTCTCGTCCTAAGTTATTAGAGTGTTTAGCAACAATAATATTATACAGCACTATCAAAATTATTAATAAATTTCCACTTTTATCACTGAATGTAACTTGAATGTTTTATTAAATCAACGATACCTTTGTGCATCATAAGTTCAATTACCGTGGCCGACATTGCCGACATGTGTGTTTCTTTCCGAGGATTTTCCGAGAGGCTAAGTAATTTCTGGCAAGGTTAATTACATCCTTCATATCTCCTGTCCCTCTATTTCACTTCATCTGTCATCTGAAATTGTGTTTCTGGTTTGTAAGTGTCGGCGGAGTCACGTCTTTGCATGCTTTGAGCCCCCCCTCCCAAAGAGGGATGTGAAACCCTGCAGGGAAAGAAGAGTTTGTTGTACCAGCTACCAAATGAAAGTTTCAACCTGGAAAAACTTAGTGTCCCTGCCCTCTTCTCTGTCGTGACTCCTGATCCGCCTGCCTCTGTCTCCTCTCACCTGACTCTTCCATCTCGACTTGTAGATACAGAAGATCCTCTGAAGGTCGGTGTACCGATCGCCTCCCGCACATAATCATGTTATAGAATAACGCATATAAGAAGTAGGGATGAATTTCGGGAAACTAGTGCGCTTTATAGCCGTTTTCGTCTAAGATTTTACTGTTGACTTAGATTATACCCGTTACCAGGTGCCTACAGAAGTGTCATCAGAGGAAACTCAAGGGTTTCATCGATGTCTGTTGCGTAATCTGTGTAATTTCCATTTAGGTACTTCTTACTTATTGAACTGTGTTCAAAATGAGACGTAACAGTTTCATAAGGGATGCAAAACGTCTTACCAAAATACGTAATGAAGTATCTTGGATGGAGCTTGAATCCTTTTGTAAATTACTAACTTCTGTGGTATGAATGAAGCGAAAGAGCTAATCAGAAATCACGAGACAAAAATCTATATTCCCAAGTACATCTGAGAATTCAGTGATAAAGTATTTGAAATGTTGCCATGTTAGAGTCAAAATATCGTCATGTTTTTCGTTTGATGCTAAATTAGTGAATCTGTTTTTAAGCAGAAGACTGTAAGCAGTTAATGCACAGTGTCGCCCGAATAAAGTCACAATATTTTCGTCAATCTTCTTCAAGCACTGCTATAATAGCAGCAATATTTGAGCGGTTCTTGAGCGTCCCTCACGAATTCACTCAGAAAAAGCGATCCCTTTTGAATTTGCTGTACTTCATCAATGACGAAGTAACATCGTAAAATTCATAGCTTGGAAATGTTCTGCAGTCAAATTAAATTTTGGATGAACATAATATCTTTAACTGAGTTAACATATATCAGAGCAAATAGAACACATTATACAACAATAAACTGGCAAAACATTAGTAGAAAGTAGCTGTGAAGTATAAACATATTTTCATTCTTTTTACATACATGAAATTATAAAAAATGAGTATAAATCTCGTAAAAATAGTGTAATGTAGAACAAATAAACAAATAAAAAAGCATGAGCGCGGAACTGAATACTAATAGTTTCGAATCGACCGCATCCTTCATTGACTGAAGTAGAGTTCGTTGATACCCCACTTTCACACTAGGAATCGATTCATATATAATTTTAGCCAATCATAGATAGCAGATTTTTTTCCCCCGCGTAGAGTTATAAGAGCTGGTTTCGCTTTACTCCTGTGAACACTTTAATTGCGATGCCAGTTAATTATAAAGCCGGCTATGTATTTGCAAATTTTCGGGCATAGCTGCCTTATAAGATGAGAACAGCCTCGTGGAATACTGGAATGGGTGGAATGTATGAATGGAACTAAAGTCTGGTCAGGATAATTATCCTTTTATTTTGCAAAATTCTGCAGCGCTGAACGCTGACTGCCATTTACAAAACCTGCATTCTAATTAGCATGCACTAGTTGAGGCTTGGGGATGTAAATAGAATCTTGTGCGCTCTAGGGTTGAGTGGTCTAGGCCGTTTTGACAGTTGACAAGGTAAACAGGAATCCCGCACTCTGCGCTGTAAAAGCCCTATGTCTATTTGCTATTCCAAATGTACTGAACGCTTGAGCAAAGCCGATGTATTGCTTGTTTTTCAGTTCGTTGAGCGATAAAGAATTTTTAAAAGGTATAAACTGATTAAAATTTTGAAATAGAGTGAAATTAGTCTCCTATTTTTATTGATACTATGATTACAAAATTTTTGTTATAAGTACACCTATATGGACAATAAAGTACAGTAATACGTTTCACACACCTGATGTTAGAACCTTAGTTTGGTTTTCAAAAATTAAACTGATTACACAGTCAATAAGTAAACGAAACGAGTGCCACTGTATTAAATATAAAATTTGTCTTCACTATCAAAAGCATTTGACTGCATTCGTATTGGAAAGATAAGGAGAAATCATGGGATTGAAAGCATTCCATTGGACTAAGATCACGCTTATTAAGCAGGGGGAAATGTGTATAAATAACGTATAATGTTAATATAAAATTTATCAAAATTCAACTTTAATTTAAACATGTATCCCATGGTGCACACTAGGTGGCATTTTATTTATATAATGCATAAACGCTCTTTTTAAAACATTCAGAATAGGTCGATAACACAATAGCTGCAACGGCAATACACCGACAGATATTCAGAGTAATGTAAATATATTGTTAGAGACAACTAGATTTGACAGAATTAGGAATGATGTTGAATACAAACAAACGAAAATGGACACAAATCGTCATAAATGACATAAAACATAATGGCATCTATTTAAAAATTAAAAAATTAGCAAATTTGGAAAGTTACGCAGACAAACCTTTAGGTCTAATCATTAATAACAATTTGAAATAGCACAGACCTGTAGAAAATAAATTTTAAAATAGTGTAAGCAAATCGTGGATGAAAAAAATAGTACCAGCATGTATATTACATTTTTGGTACTTATGAGTAGAAGACATGCTTTAATGTACTTAAGCTTACTCACTCATAATTTGATGTTCAAACTTACTTGCAGCATTGCCCGCTGAAGGTGCCCAAAACTTGGGCGAAAACTTGTCCGGAGGTTTGATTCGCCGGCCCTCGTAGCCATGGTCGCTAAAGCGTATGTCTCTCTCTAGTGTTCCGCCACGTAGAGTGTCGCGGGTTCGAGTCCCGTCTTGGGCATGGGTGTTTATGTGTATAGTGAATATTCGTGAAACTAGGAAACCAGATAAGAAAATAAACGGAAATAATGAAAAATCGGTTGAAAAAGAAAAATATATCTATATACATAGATATATATTTATCATGTAAAAAAAAACATCAAATTCTGAGTGAGTAAGCGTACATTAAAGCATGTCTTCTACTCATAAGTACTAAAACTGGTGTCTCACTTTAAACACTTTTGGTGATTTTATAAAATGTATATTACATACCTAGACATTTGTGAAATGATATTAAAGTGGATCAACAGGAAACATACATTATTAAATATATTTAGGCTACAGCAAAGAGCGATAAAAGTTATTAAATCCCAGCAAGAAGTATTTCCAAATTTGCTTTTAAAAACGTAATGTACTAACAGTATCTTGCCTTTACACACAAAAATGTCTATAATGTGTTATAAAAGCCCATAAAGAAGACAAAAATGCAAATATTCTCAAGGATAAAATTAGAATAAAGAAAACTTCGTTAGAAATAGATTAAGAAGCTCATTAGAAATTAACTGTATAGAATCATTGTAAAAGATTTATAAAATCACTCACCTCAATAGATTTAATAAATAGAGGAGCAAGCAATAGAAATAAAATAAATGAATCTTTATCTGATTAAGAATGCCTTCTATGTAAAAGTATAAAAAAGAAAATGCAGATGGAGCTTAATTTATTAAAAGGTTGTGTCAAAATTTTGTATTAAGACAGTAGTACCTCTTCCCATATTTATGGCTAATTCGTAACCACTATACCTTATTTGATACTGCGAAACATTGTAAAATCATTACAGTTGGTGAATAAATCTAAGTCTGAAAACACTATGTGAAACTTCCGGCATATACAAATCCATAAAAGAAAGACATGTGGAACTGAAAAACATTAGATTATGGGTAAATATGTAGAATAAGTTTTGAAAGAATTAGAAATAATAAGTATATTTTCATGGTAAAAATTATTTATTTTAATTGCTTCCTTGGTTTAAAAATTGTCGTGTAAGCTATAACATTATAATTGACGAAATAAATTTAAAAATCTGAAGGAACTTGGAAAATGTACAACTTACAGTAGCAAGGAATTCCATAATTACTTATAATACACATACAAATTAATATTGAAGTGTTTTCACACTGAAAGCGATAGTTCCGATGTTAGCGTCTATTGTCCTCATAAAGAAGCTCGTAGGTTAAAATTCCGTTGCCCACCTTCCTGAACCTTGGACATATCTTCTGGTGTTTATCCGAGTCAATGGGCTGATCGGCTGGTGTGTACCGGATAAACTGCAAAGTCTGCGACAACTTTTACATTGGAAAAACAAAAAGGAACTCGAACATTAGGCTTAAAGAGCATTTAGGAACATCAGAAACAAAGAAATAGATAAATCGGCGGTAGCGCACCATTTTTGGAAGGAAAATCATGATATAGAACGAGAAATCCACTTATTTAAAAGTGCCCAAGGTCCAGCTGCATTAACCACGTGGGAAAAAACTTCATAAAGAAATATGAAAGAAAATTGTTTAATTTCGACACTACCTTTGAAGAAAACCCAAACTTCAAGTTCATCAAGATCCCGAAGGAGACGCACCTGTCGCCTACAATGAGTTCACCAAACCAACGTCCATTAGCCGACAACAGCTGATGATGATAGGAAGATCGTAACGAAATGCGTTTTAGGTGTAATAAGTGTAGCATTGAATATAAGTTTGACTCAAAATTATATGAAAGAAGTGAATATTTGGAAGTACTCTAGCACATGAGGACTACTGATTGATTCTCTATGCTCTTGCATAATGATACTGTACATAAATGTTGTAAATTAATAGAAACTTCCATTACAGTTTGTATGTATAATCAATACAAAAACATTCATTAGCACCACATCATTACCTGGAGCGATGTATCATTTCCACAGCTAAGTTAAAAGATGTAAACTTAAATGAAAATAATTACTGTCAAAGAATTAAAGCCTATACCTTAAAAAATTGAAACACATATTGTTCATTCAACATTATGTATTATACAATAAAATGCTGAAGAGTATATTACAAAAATTATTTTTGAAAAATGTGCATATTTTATTTGTTTTAAAATAAATCTTTTAAAATTTATAATTAACTAACTAGTGGCTCACTAGTCTCTTATTTACCCAAATACAAAGCACTACAATTCCCAGATGTCATTAAGGTTGGTACCATTATGCTTGCTTGCTATTTGGTAGCCATCTTAATCCAGCCCTCTTTACAAAGGAAAAAAGATCTTAGCAAAAAGAGCAGCTTTCTCCGCTTCAAAAACATGTGGTTACTGGCTGTCGTAGCAATTCACATGACAGAATTGCAATGTCTGTCATACATTTTAAAATGTGATTTATAGTGAAAGAATATAAGTGTATATCTTGAACCATGAAAAGAAGTTACATAAAGGTTACTAAGAAATAAGAAACAGATAGAAATGGAAATTGTACATGATATGAATAAAAAGAGGTTCATTAGCCTAGATCATAATAGTATTTTTCATTCATAAGCTTTTCCTCCTGAAGGTAATAAAGTTTGACTCCATCTAGACAATAACAGTTCTGTACAATGTGATTGGTCTTCAAAATATCAGACTGTATAAAACGTTGGCATTTGCCAGTAAAAACATATCGTAAATCACTTCAGTAATGAGTACATAGTATTTCAAACAATGAATACTGGAACACAATGAGAAACTGAAGCATTTGCTACATGCATGTATTATCATACAGCATATCCCAAATATGCTGTATGTCCAAAGTAAATATTTACACTTACTGCAATACACGATAAAATATGTCCTCAAATTTCCTGGCAGAAAAAGCAAAATATTTTGGTTTCTTAATGCACCGGTTCCCATTGCTGCACTTGCTATAGTACCTAGCTTTGATCTTTCATAGACTCACCAAGGCGGCCCGGGTTCGATCCCAGGCGACCGCAAAGAGAGATTTGTGGTGGACAACACGGCGCTGTGGCGAGTTTTCTCCGGGACCTCCGGTTTCCCCCGCCATCTCATTCCACCGGTGCTCCATCTTCATCTCATGTATCATCGGTGTCACCGCCTGCGGTGCCGCATGCAGTAAAAGCGGGCGTTAAACACTACACAATTTATTTCATTTCTTTCATAGTGGAGGGAACTACAGGTTCAATCCCTGCCTTGAGCATCAGTGAGTAAACGGATAAAATCACGTGGAATAATGTAAAACTACAATTAAAGGTGAAAAAGGAAAAATATGTTTAAAAAGGTACAAATTAAAAATGAATATCAAAAATATGATAAATATTATAGATAAATAGGTGCAGAACCATAAATTGAAAATGGCTGAGATGTCAGCCGAATACATGTTCCAGCGAATTCAACACCAGATCTGAGAGAGTAAACTTTAACACAAAATGTCATCTACTCATAAAAATTATATTACATTTATTGATATTGCTTATTTAATCATTCAGTACTTATGTGGTTAGCTCATGTCAACCAGCATATTTCTTTTCACTCTTGCATTTCTTTAAAGTCATGATAGGCATGGAGCCTAGAATCTTTTAAAGAAGATGAAAACAAAAATTGTCAGTTTCAGCCTTGTAGCTTTATTTCCAGGCTGTGTAGCTCTGCATACTTTATAAACAATCAATTCTCTATATTTAATTAATGCATGAGCTATATTTGATGTTACTGTATTATTACGTTACTTTATGGGATTGAAATCTGGGGTGCTGTTACAAAAACGCATATGGACAAATTGCTTATATATCAAAAGAAATGTATCAAAATCATGTTTAACCTAAAAGCAAAAGAATCATGTAAGGAAACCTTCCTTAATAATAAACTACTTACCATCTAGTCTCTATGCGCAGTCAGAGTATGTCCTAGATAAGTTCAAACCAATAAAAAAACAACCAAATTCATGAACACTATACAAGAGGAAACGTGGAATATTTTAGCCATAGAGTGAATAAAAGTGTATCTCTAAAAGATGTACATATTTCCGGAATTACGCTCTATAAGAAAGTGCCACATGAAATTAAATCTGCAGCTGATGTTTATAAACAGCAATTTGAAAGGAAGTTGAGGATATCTTATTAACAAATCTGTATAGGATTTTAAGGAAATCTGAGATACTAATTTGTATTTATTATTGTTTATTATTATTATTATTATTATTATTATTATTATTATTATTATTATTATTATTATTATTATTATTATTATTATTATTATTATTATTATTATTATTATTATTATTATTATTATTATTATTATTATTATTATTATTATTATTATTATTATTATTATTATTATTATTATTATTATTATTTTTTTTTTTTTTTTTTTTTTAATTTATTTCTGATCTCTACATGCTCCACTACATAAGTAGTACTACATGCTTTTCACTGTTTTTGTGATTTTTGTATACATTTTTCCAGTTTTGATGTGAACCATTTAGTTTTTTTTTTTTTTTTTTTTTTTTTTTTTGCTTGTATTACACATTAATGCCTTTTAGTACTTGAAAGTCTATAGAGTTTACAAATTTTGTAAATGATTTTAAATGTCTTTTAATTAGTATTGACTTGTGTGTTGGCCAGTTATCAGTTCTTAGAACACTATGTTTTAGAGTTTCTCTTGCACTATTCACCACACTGCACTCGAATATTATGTGATCCACCGTTTGGGCTCCTCTCCTGCATGAACATATAATATAATAATATTATTATTATTATTATTATTATTATTATTATTATTATTATTATTATTATTATTATTATTATTATTATTATTATTATTATTATTATTATTATTATTATTATTATTATTATTATTATTATTATTATTATTATTATTATTATTATTATTATTATTATTATTATTATTATTATTATTATTATTATTATTATTATTATTATTATTATTATTATTATTATTATTATTATTATTATTATTATTATTATTATTATTATTATTATTATTATTATTATTATTGTTATTATTGTTATTATTATTATTATTATTATTATTATTATTATTATTATTATTATTATTATTATTATTATTATTATTATTATTATTATTATTATTATTATTATTATTATTATTATTATTATTATTATTATTATTATTATTATTATTATTATTATTATTATTATTATTATTATTATTATTATTATTATTATTATTATTATTATTATTATTATTATTATTATTATTATTATTATTATTATTATTATTATTATTATTATTATTATTATTATTATTACGATTATTATTATGACTATTATTATTACTATTATTATTACGATTATTATTATTACGATTATTATTATGACTATTATTATTACTATTATTATTATTACGACTACTACTATTATTATTATTATTATTATTATTATTATTATTATTATTATTATTATTATTATTATTATTATTATTATTATTATTATTATTATTATTATTATTATTATTATTATTATTATTATTATTATTATTATTATTATTATTATTATTATTATTATTATTATTATTATTATTATTATTATTATTATTATTATTATTATTATTATTATTATTATTATTATTATTATTATTATTATTATTATTATTATTATTATTATTATTATTATTATTATTATTATTATTATTATTATTATTATTATTATTATTATTATTATTATTATTATTATTATTATTATTATTATTATTATTATTATTATTATTATTATTATTATTATTATTATTATTATTATTATTATTATTATTATTATTATTATTATTATTATTATTATTATTATTATTATTATTATTATTATTATTATTATTATTATTATTATTATTATTATTATTATTATTATTATTATTATTATTATTATTATTATTATTACTATTACTATTACTATTACTAATTATTATTATTATTATTACTATTATTATTATTTATTATTATTTATTATTATTATTATTATTATTATTATTATTATTATTATTATTATTATTATTATTATTATTATTATTATTATTATTATTATTATTATTATTATTATTATTATTATTATTATTATTATTATTATTATTATTATTATTATTATTATTATTATTATTATTATTATGATTATGATTATGATTATGATTATGATTATGATTATTATTATTATTATGATTATTATTATTATTATTATTATTATTATTATTATTATTATTATTATTATTATTATTATTATTATTATTATTATTATTATTATTATTATTATTATTATTATTATTATTATTATTATTATTATTATTATTAATTATTGTTACTGTTACTGTTACTGTTACTGTTATTGTTATTGTTGTTATTGTTGTTATTGTTATTATTATTATTATTATTATTATTATTATTATTATTATTATTATTATTATTATTATTATTATTATTATTATTATTATTATTATTATTATTATTATTATTATTATTATTATTATTATTATTATTATTATTATTATTATTATTATTATTATTATTATTATTATTATTATTATTATTATTATTATTATTATTATTATTATTATTATTATTATTATTATTATTATTATTATTATTATTATTATTATTATTATTATTATTATTATTATTATTATTATTATTATTATTATTATTATTATTATTATTATTATTATTATTATTATTATTATTATTATTATTATTATTATTATTATTATTATTATTATTATTATTATTATTATTATTATTATTATTATTATTATTATTATTATTATTATTATTATTATTATTATTATTATTATTATTATTATTATTATTATTATTATTATTATTATTATTATTATTATTATTATTATTATTATTATTATTATTATTATTATTATTATTATTATTATTATTATTATTATTATTATTATTATTATTATTATTATTATTATTATTATTATTATTATTATTATTATTATTATTATTATTATTATTATTATTATTATTATTATTATTATTATTATTATTATTACGATTATTATTATGACTATTATTATTACTATTATTATTATTACGATTATTATTATTACGATTATTATTACGACTATTATTATTACGATTATTATTATTACGACTATTATTATTATTATTATTATTATTATTATTATTATTATTATTATTATTATTATTATTATTATTATTATTATTATTATTATTATTATTATTATTATTATTATTATTATTATTATTATTATTATTATTATTATTATTATTATTATTATTATTATTATTATTATTATTATTATTATTATTATTATTATTATTATTATTATTATTATTATTATTATTATTATTATTATTATTATTATTATTATTATTATTATTATTATTATTATTATTATTATTATTATTATTATTATTATTATTATTATTATTATTATTATTATTATTATTATTATTATTATTATTATTATTATTATTATTATTATTATTATTATTATTATTATTATTATTATTATTATTATTATTATTATTATTATTATTATTATTATTATTATTATTATTATTATTATTATTATTATTATTATTATTATTATTATTATTATTATTATTATTATTATTATTATTATTATTATTATTATTATTATTATTATTATTATTATTATTATTATTATTATTATTATTATTATTATTATTATTATTATTATTATTATTATTATTATTATTATTATTATTATTATTATTATTATTATTATTATTATTATTATTATTATTATTATTATTATTATTATTATTATTATTATTGTTATTATTATTATTATTATTATTATTATTATTATTATTATTAGTATTACTATTATTAACTTTACATATTACACGAATTTTTAAATGAAGAATGTTTTTTTTCTTCACCAGAGTTCTTAGTTACTTCTCTCTTCTGCAGTATGTTATATTATGTTCTTATACATTTTTCTTTTTGAAATTACTATGTTATCTATTTCTTGTAATCACATATTCTTTTATATATTTTGTATCTGTTACTATGTTAATGTTACTCTTTATACTGTACTTGTAGTCTTCATTATCTTGTATAAGATATCAAGGATGAATAAAGATGAATATGGGTGACTAAAGCTTTAATACTTTCATTTTATTAAGTGTATTTGCACCTAATTATTGTGTAGAAATCCTGCCTTTTATGTACATAGGAAACTAATGTTTATAATATCTACATAAATTAATAGTATATAGTCTAAAATACTACTAATACGGAAGTCATGTTTCCTTTTACAATTAACATTGCCAAACCCTCCCCGCTTAATCTGGAAATATACTTCTTGCCAAAAATATCATGATGAAATTTACTTATCCATTTTGAGAAAGAAATAGAAATATTATGGATTTAATTTGGTTAGCCGCAATTTTCTTACTGAAACTCTGAAACTCTTATCCTCAACAAATGTTGCACCAGGTTAGACCACTCAATAGTTAGACCACTTAACTCTCACCAAGGTGGCCCAGGTTCAATCTCAGGCAACCGCAAAGTGAGATTTATGGTGGACAACATTGCGCTGGAGTGGATTTTCTCCAGGATCTACGGTTTCCCCCGCCATCTCATTTCACTGATTCTCCATCTACACCTTATGTACCATCAGTGTCACCGCCTGTGGTGCCGTATCATTTCATCAAAGACAAAAGTAAAAGTTCAAAGGAATTCATAACACCAACTCAAAAACATAAAACACCTTTTTTACATAGTTTTGATACAAGCAAAATATTTATTTCAGACTGTCCCTAAAGACATAAAGTAAACCTATTAGTTTTTACAGTGCATAGTATTGTTGCTATAGATCCTAAATAAATAAACAATAGAGTAAGGCTAGAAATTATAAATTTTGTAAGATGAATAGAAACAGAAGTTGATCTTGCTGAGTCACAAAGATAAAATTTCATGGAACTCCATGGTGGCCTATAGTGGTGTTCCACAATTACTAAGCATAACTGCAATCAGTGGCTTTTACATTTACCAGTACAGTCAGAGGAACACAAAGGGGATAAGTGTGGCAGATTTAATTTGTAATATAACCTGGCAACTGATGAAGTTACACAGTAAATACAACTCTAAAATTCTACAATCTACGAAGATTAAAACCATTGCTGAAGAATTACTTGAATGTCAAGAATCTACTTTAGCAGCTTGTGAGCAAGTAAATTGATTCTGGAAACACAGTTACGAACATGGAAGTTTCATTATGTAAAAAATGAAGCTAGTTACAGTAAAGTAACAAATACTACATAAATATAATCATTTCTGATACAAATTTCGCTTATTTCAAAAGAAAATGATGTAAATTGTCTTATTAAATTAACATCTTCAGTCGTAAACAATCATGCTATCAATGCTATGATCACTAGAAGTCACTACATCTCTGCCAGTACTAGCAAAATCTGAGAATGAAGTAAACTTAAAAATAGAATCAATTGTCAGTTCTTTAAAATTCATTACATGATCTTTATTTTTTGAAATAAATATTATTTCCCAAACCATTAAATCTATCCGGCCATTTAATTATTTTAATAATTTAACTTCTGGATTTATTTCATGGTTAAATGACTAAAATGATCTGGTACAGCCGATATATCAATCTGTTTTATTTAATGTTACGAAAATGTTCTTTCGTCCTGGTTTCCAAATCGCATTTGGTCTTTCCAATATAAACCTGATCACAATCTAAGCAATTAAATTGATAAATGACAGATTTATTGTCGGGAATTTTATCTTTTTAGAGAAATGTAGTTAATTTTTAATACTTATATTTATTTTGAAGAACTAAAGTTATAGCCAATTTTTTAAGAGATTTTGGAAAATGTTTATTAACCCAAGAATAAGTATGTTTTTAAAATTATAATCATCTTTTCTTTTTTAAGGATATTATTAACAGTTTTTATATATTTAAGTAGTTCAGTTTTTTGTATATAAAGTGTTTGTTAAAACCAATAATTAAAGCAACATGAATAAAATGTTTATATTCTTTATTAAATTCTTCTTTATTGAGGGGTATATTTATTAACCTATAAATCAAACTATTAAACACAATACTGACTATTAATTCCGTTTTTAAGTTTATTTCATTTTCAGATTTTGGTAGTACTGGCAGAAACATAGTGACCTCCAGTGATCGTAATGTTGACAGTGAGATTGTTTGCGACTGAAGATGTGGATAAATATACACGAAATCGTGATCTCAATTATATAAGAAAATTTCCATCATTTTCTTTTAAGATAAGTGGAATTTCTGTTAAAATCATTTTATTTGTATGGTATGGAAGTGTCAGAGACAAACTTAAATGAAGGTGGTATATAAAGTGTTCAAAATGTTCTTGTACCAACTATTTGATTGGATATATGTGTAAATTGCTTGTAAATAACCTTTTACTCTGTCAGGTAAGCAGAAAGAAATAACCTATAAAGAATTGACACTTGAGTAGAATTCTAACAACTAGAAAGATACCTAGCAGGACTAGGACAGATACGGATTACTCAAGTATATTTATACAGTCCTGTACCATGGCGAAGTGCGCTAAGGCATCATAACTTGTTTCCCTGACACGGGATGCAGATCGGATTCGATTCCATACCTGGGGGTGCGGATTTTAAGTCCCGGGTATAGGATTGGTGCACACTCAGTATCATGAGGAAATTGAGGACCTTACGATAGGTAAGTGGCCCTGGTCATGAAAGCCAACTTTCCGACTGGGGATGTTGAGATGCTGACCACATGTCCTCTCTATGAATGATCACCCACCTCTACCTTGCACATGTGGGTGTGAGGCTAGCAGTCAGGTTGGCAGGCCCTGGTCTGATATGGACTGTAGTGCCACAGATTTAACTTTTTACATTTTACAGAAAGCATTATTACTGTATGTTCCAAAATCAATTTCAAATTGTAAACACAAAGGTACATACATTTTAATTTAATTATTTATTATTATGACATACACTACATTTATCATATAACCTTCACTTTATGTATAACTTAAGTATAGCTAATTATAACATATGAAACCATTCTTATTAAGAGAATATCCTAAACTATTGTTTAAATAAGGAATTCAGAAAGAGATGACACACATCCACAATGCAAGCAAGTACATTGTAATAACTCATGTGAGTACTGAAGGATTAATTAATATCAATATACTGTAAAAATGTTCATTCATATGACCATTACTTTTGTGTAGGCATATAACATAGTGATGTAACAACCACTGACGTGTCCTACAAAATATAAAACACATTTGGAACAATGACTGGTTAAGATTACCTTTTATTTATATCTACACACAGATTTCATAATCAGAGACACTAACATAATTTATTTCATGTTAACATACATAGCAAAATATAGCAAAAAGACTTCTTTTACACCTTGTTCCTGTCCTCAAAATGCTTATTGTGTTACTGCCTATCCACTCCACAGCTTTATTCACATTGTCTTTCCACAGCCAATACACTACATTCATTAATCTGAATTTTATTCTGATTCATTTGGTTGAGGTCTTCTTGTTACCCACTGCACTGCAGAGTCCCTTCTTCCTTTAGTCAGTCTTTGGGTTGCTTTCATATTTCTCTGAATTAAATATTTTCCTTAGAAACTCTCCTTAGACTAAATATTTTATTTTCTTTAAAATTAATTTCATAATAACAGATATTTTCTAACATAGGTTTCCTATTAATCGCTAAGTGCAACCAATACAAGGGTAGAACATTTTCCAAGAACTTCTAATTAATATGTATAGTAAGCTTATTTCCATTTTCCCCATAGTCTGAGACCCATCTACCCATATAGAAATTTTAACTTGAATTTTGTATTAAGGAAGTGAAGAATACACTTGCGCATTTAAGTAGAAACATTTATTGATTTGCCTTAACTTTACATTTCAAAAATATTTTACAGTTTTGGAAGACTGGATAACATTTGAACAATTCACTGCCAAAGTCAGGACTTAAACAAAAACTTTTAACATTCTATGCCACTGTACTAACATTTGCACTGCAGCATGCTAAATGTGGATTGAATTTCTCATATATGATTCATATATCCCAGTAAATATGTAAAGTGATCTCAGTTGCAAGATATATCACCTTAAGGATGTCTTGTAATGCTACAGTAAACAGTTAATAAATACAAATTAATCCTAAAATGTGAGTAACTAAAAACATATATAAAAATAAAAATGGGACTTACATGTGGCTTTTATACTATCTGCAATTTACCACAGAATTTAAGTTCTTAGAAGTGTATACAGATACATGGTTCAGATGAACGAGATTTAATAAAAAATTCCGACATCTCATCAATGAAACACAGTCTCTCTGCATAGAAAGCTTAAGATCTATGCTGTAAATCAGACCATGACAGTGATTTACTTCAAATCTGATTCAACTTGTCTGCAGAATAGTTAATGTGAGGTTGTTAATATTTAGTAATAATAAAGGAGTATAATAATTTTATTTTTATTGAAAAGTTTTTCAGTTCTATTTAAAATCTATTTCTACACATGAAAGCATAACAAGTAAGATCAGGTTAGATACGAGGCTGTAATAAAAAAGTATTTCCTTTAATTAAGGAAGTTGAATAAAACACTTCACAAAATGTATCCAAACAGTTTATACCAACTTATCACTTCTCTATTGAATGGCTGCTGTTTTGTAAATCTATATAGTTACATATGTTATTTAAATGTTTAGTATAAACTTAGGTTTTTGCCAAAAATATTAAGGCATCTATATACATTATGCTTCCAACCTATTCTGTCATTTAGTGTTGTTCCTTTGTGTGGATTATAGAAAATTTATAATAAGTAATATGTTCATAAACTTCACCAGGATACAGGACGACGCTTGGGAAATTTGGCTGTAAACAAAGAAGTGCAGAATTATTGATAGTAATTACCACAAATTAATTCTAGTTTACTAAGAGCAAAAAGTAAAACTATTACTATTAATAATGTGACAGTCTGGGTTACGTAGATTCGGAAATTTAGTTTGCAGAAATTTAAAACTACTTTTGCTTCAGTAAAAAGACGTGAAATTGACAATCAGCTGTCTTCAAGACTGACTCGGTGTTTCGCTGCACGAAAACAAATGAATGAAATCACTGTGGTACACTTCAATCCTCGACTGTCGCAATTACCAACAAACAACTGCCACTCTAACACCTTGTAGAATATTTATACCTGCCAGCCATTGTTTCTTGAAAGCCGCAGACACTCCGAGAACTTTCGTGGCAAAAACAATGGGCAGAACGCTCTGGAGCGTCTCTCTGTCTCTTTCTCTCCTGCCCACACGCCCGGTTCCAGGCTGTGGCAGCAGCACAATGCCACACGGTGATACTGTCCGCTCCTCAAGGCTGGTCGTCCCGAACAGCAACATCGTAATGGGCCAGACGATCCAGGTGTACCACCAACTTCTTTCCTCTGGACACCTTCTGGATGCGGTAGACCATGTCCCTAATTCTCTTTATCACCCGGTAGGGTTCTTGCCACGGTTGTTGTAGTTTTGAGCAGCGTCCCTTGGTCCGTGTAGGGCGGTATAACCAGACCAGGTCACCTTGCTGGAATCCTGGGCTGTTTGCTTGCCTGTCATATAGGGTCTACATACGGTCGCTCACCATCTGGATGTTCTGACGAACCATCTAATGTATGTCGTGGAGATGGCCTACGAGGTTCCCCACATACTCGGTTGTTGGCTGCTTCGCTTCGGGGAGGGGGCCTCCCAAAGGCCAGGTCACAAGGGAGGCGTAGCTCTCGGCCAAAAATTAAGCTTGCTGGCGTAAACCCAGTGGTTTGGTGTGTTTACGATAGGTAAGCCAGCAAGAGCAGTGGCACCTTGACGTCCAAGCTTCGCTAACGGCCGGCCACGACATTCCTTAGGTGTTCTTCTAGGGTCTTCATGTATCTCTCGATCATGCCACCCTGCTGCGGATGTAGAGGTGTTGTGCGGGTCTTGTTCACCCCAAGTCTTTCCAGTGCCTTCTTCATCAGGTGGGACTCAAAATTGGTGCCCTGGTCACTGTTCGAGCTAAAACGACAGAACACTTGCTCCACGAGGCAGTCAGCAATCGTCTTCGCCTCCTGGTTCCGGATGGCATACACCTCCGGCCACTTGATGAAGCTGTCCACGGCCACCATCAGGTAATTGTTGCCTCGGTCGCATACTGGGAATTGTCCACCTATGTTGACAGCGATGCGTACGAAAAGTGCTCCGATATTGTACTGCTGCATGCGACCCCGTCTCCTAGTATGGGAGGCCGCGATTCGCCCACGTGACATTGGCAGCACCATCTCTCAGCATCTACTTGGAGTCTCAGCCAGTAGTACCGCTGTCGGAGTTTGTCGGTCGTTCGGTTTGCTCCCAGGTGTCCTCCTGAAGTACCTGCGTGCACTTCCTCCAAGACTTCAGCGATCTTACTCCGCGGAAGTACCAACTGTTCTCTCTGCGTCTTCCCATCGGGTGATTCCCATACCCGGAACAGCACGCCCTCGTTGGACTTCAGTGTGTTCCATTGGGTCCAGTACGAATTGTATGCAGTTTTTCTGACTGCGATGTCCTCCCAGGTTGGTCTTGTCCCTGCCCCAACTCATCTCAAGAGTGGCCCCAAGTCGGCATCCGCCAGCTGCTCCCTCCTCAAGCCTGCGCTATCCCATCCGTCCGCAGGCACTGCCGTGACCACTCTAGCAGCTGCGGCACGATTCTTCTCTTCCATTCTTGTGCAGTGGCCGCACTCTTCTGAGTTGGGTTTTTGGGACATGGCATCTGCATTGGCGTGGCTCTTCCCTCTAAGATGTTCGGAGGTGAAGTCGAACTCTTGCAGCCTCTGGACCCAAGGAGGCATCTGGACCCAAGTTTCTAAAGCTAAGCAGCCAAGTTGGGGAGGAGTTGTCATTCCTCAGGTGGAATTGGCTGACTGTACAGGTACTTGTGGAGGTGCTCCAAGGTCTTCAATACTGCCAGCAGTTCTCGCCTGGTGACGCAGTAGTTCTTCTCTGCCTTGGACAGCGTCCGGCTGTAGTAGGCTATCACCCGCTCGTGGCCGTCCTGGACTTAGGATATGACGCCTCCAATGCAATGGTCGCTTGCGTCGGTGTCCACAATGAAGATGTCACCTGGTTGAGGGAATCCCAAAATAGGAGCACGGCAAAGTGTCTTCTTCAGCTGCTGGAAAGCGCCTTGGGCGTCCTCCGTCCACACATAAGGCCGATGTTCTTCTGTTAGGCGAGTGAGGGGCTTGGCGATGCTGGAGAAGCCCTTTATGAAAAGTCTGTAATAACTGCACAGCCCCAGGAAACTGCATAATTCTCTGTTATCCTTCAGGCGAGTCCAATTTCTCACAGCATGTGTCTTCTCCGGGTCTGTGGCCATCCGGTTGGTGAGACTATGTGGCCCAAGTAGTTGACTTCCTTCGGAAGAGCTAGCACATCTTCGCGTTCAGCTTCAGGTTGGTCGCCTGCAGTCCCTGTAGCACCTTACTCCGGTTGTCGAGATGATCATCGAACGTCTTGCTGACGACGATGATGTCCAGGTAGGCGCCAAAATCAATCTTTTCATTACTGACTCCATTGGGCGTTGCAATTTAGCTGGTGCGTTGGAGAGACCAAAGGTCATAACAGTGAACTGTCAAAGCCCTTTTCCTGTCGAGAATGCGGTCTTCTCCTTGTCTCTCGGGTCTAGAGCCACCTGCCAGTAACCCGACTTCAGCTCCACAGCCGAGAACCACTGCGCACCAGCAAGTGTGTCCAGGATGTGATCAACCCGGGGTAAGGGGAATCATTACTTCCTGGTGACAGCGTTTAGCTTCCTATAGTCCACGCAGAAGTGTATCTTTCCGTTCTTTTTCACCAGGACTACAGGGAAACACCAAGAGCAGTCAGACTCTTCGATCACTCCCCTGGATCACATGCCCTCCAGTATGTCCCGTACCGCCGCTTGTTTTACCATTGGAACGCGTTTGGGTGGTTGCCGAATAGGCCGGGCGTCTCCGGGTCGATGTGGTGGAGCACTCGGTCCATGTGGCCGTAGTCGCTGTTGCCTTGGCTGAAGACCCCTGGTATCGTCTTAGCAGTTGTCAAACTTTCTCTAGCTGTTTTACGGTCAGGTGGTCGACCGCCCTCTTCAGTAAGCCTTCCAGCCGGGGCCCCAGGTTTTGCGTCGGCACCGGCTCCTGGGTCTTGTCGATTGGTGATACGCTGACAAAGAGCTCACACATCCCCAACTCCGTCCCGAGCTGGATGCCTTGATCGGTGTATGATGGGTTGAGCAGTCTCACCGGCAGCGACAATGTCCTGGCTACACAGAGTACATGTACAGATATCTTCCGGTCCAGCATCAGGCCCTTCGTCCGCTGGCCTTCCAGTCGCACCGTCACCAACACCTCGCTTCTCGCGGGGACAGCCACATCTTCTCTCAGGATGACCCTGCAGATTCCAAGGTTTTCTTCGGTTTGCGGAGTATCACCTCTTCTCCATTGAGCCGCAGAACATCCCTGCCAGCATCGACCGTCACCTCGTGGCTCCTGAGAGCATCCAGTCCCTCCTCAGCCACCTTCGAGACTAACACCCACAGACGCAAGGCACTCCGCCCCTAGGTCAGCTGCGGCAGGTCCTCCCTCTCCACAGGCAAGGTGTCACCCGATGCCGTCACTAGTGGTATGATCGGCTCGGTTTTCTCGACGGCAAACCCCTGGCTACGTCCGGTCTGATAACGCACACGGCTGCCCCGGTGTCCACAACAAGAACGCGGCACGGCCTTGCTTTCAGCCAACCGTCCGTGATGAGGCGGTCATCTGTACGTCGCCTGACGGCGCGCAATATCACTCGAGGGGATGGTGGCGACGGCACCGACGTGCCCCTTGCACGCCGGCCGTTACTCGTTTTCCGGCTGCTCTTGATGCTGGACGGCTTGGCGTCGGCAGTCTCTCTCCAGGTGTTTCCGCTGGCCAAAACCCCAACACACGCCACTTGGTCTTCTTCGGCGTCCCTGGTCTGGTCTTCGGTCTCCATCGTAGCGGACACTTCTTGTCTTCGAGGTCGCGGTAGCTGTCACTTTGGCCGCTTACATCCTCAATGCGGCCGTTAGCGCCTCGTGGATGGCCTTAGAGCCACCGAGCATTAAGCGCTGACGTATCTCGGCATCTCGTACCCCATCGTCAAAGGAGTAGGCGGCTTCTCGGGATACCAATCCGGTTGGAGGGTCGACCAAGGCTTTGCTGGCCAGCTGTTCCACTTTCAGGGCAAACTCCTGCAGCGTCTCACCTGGCTGCTGCGATCTAGATTTAAGTTGGCTGTGGTAGGCTGCGGCCAAGCGGTGGTTTCCGAACCGGTTTTCCAGGCCTCCCAGATGTCCTTGGGCGCCACCGCTCTTGGGACCAGTTTAGTCTAGAGGTTCTACTCCCATTAGTCCTGAACCCGTAGGAACTGGACCCGGGCCTCCTTCGACCAGGGAGTATCCGAGCTGTCCCAAAGGGCGCTCGGCGTCCTCCGTGGGGCTTTCCATGGGGCAAGACCTAGAGACTAACAAGCCCGTCCATCTGGTCCTATAGACTCAAGACGGGATGGAAGTGGATACGCCACTTACGCGCGTCAACACTCAAGGTGAAGACTACCGAAAAACCTCGGTGTGGCCGCCTGGTGATCTAGCACATCTTCTACTAGCTTTGCAGGCTAGTACCCAGGAGAATTAATGGCTTCCCTCAACCCCGTCCGAAGACGTACCCGATTCCCACGGGTTTCGGGAACACACTGCCCCCTCGAGTCCATCCCAATCCGAACAACTCCCGAAGGAAGGGCTCGGCTGTTCGGCACGAGGTTCCTCTAGTAACGTCAGAGGTACCACGAGTGCTAAGGGTCCGCAGCGCCCGCACTTTGGCAGCTGAAAGGGACGGATCCCTTCCCCTACGGGACGCTCTCGGGACCGCGTTCAGCACCACTGCGACCCGTCCCTGGAGGCTGGCTATTCGCTGTGCGGTCTCTTCCTCTGGCGACCACTTGTGCTTGGCCGCTGTGTCGAATTGGCGGCGGAAGCCTTCAAAGTTGAGGTGCCGTCGTACTTCGGTAGTTTGACGCGTGCAGATGTTTCGCGTCCCGGCGCGTCGGCCTTCAGGTCTTTCAGTCTTCTGCCGACGATGTCCCCCACCATGGTGTTTAGGGACTAGGTGTTGCAGTCGGCCTTTCCCTCTAAGTTTTTAACGTGGTTCGCCAGTTTTTCGAGACGCTCGTCCACTTGACCCATCCGCTTGCCCAACTCCGTGATATCATCCCTCACGCCGGCCAACTGCTCTTCAAATTTGGCGCGAGGGCCTCGTTCGCAGCCTTCATTTCAGTCATCGTCGCAGCGAACTTGTCGTTTGCTTTTTTCATTTCTTCCAACTTCTCGGCCAGGTTGTTATTTGTCGTTTTCATTTCCGCGATTAATTCGGCCTTCATTTCTGTGGACAGAATGTCGTTCGCCGCTTTCATTTCCGTGGTTAATTGGGCCTTCATTTCTTTCGGCTCTTCTAAGATCTTCGCCAATGCGGCTTCAATCGTCGTTATCCCACTTGTGACACCAATTGTGACTGGGTGGGTTACGTAGATTTGTAAATCTGGTTTGCAGAAATTTAGAGCAACTTTTGCTTGCAGTAAAAAGACTTGAAATTGTCTGTCAGCTGTATTCAAGTCTGACTCGGAGTTTTGGTGCACGAAAACAGATGAATGAAATCATTGCGGTACACTTCAATCGTCGACGTTCCAATTACTAACAAACAACTGCCGCTCTAACACCTCGCGAGATATTTATACCTCCCAGCCATTGTTTCTAGAAAGCCGCAGATCTTCCGAGAACTTTCGCGGCAACAACAATGGGCAGAACGCTCTGGGGCCTCTCTCTGTCTCTCTCCTGCCCTGTTAAATATTTTCGAGCATCCACTACGCCCTAGAGTTAAACAGTCAGAAATATATAATCAATGTATAAGTACCATTTTTAAGGCTATAGGCAAGGTAAGTTTCTAGTTGAACCATGAATAAGTGTACCAGGAAAGGGGATAGAGGAATTCCCATATGCAAACCTGTTTATTAATGGTAAAGGTTCTTATCAAAGATAAAGAGTCAGTATATTGAAGAGATTCCAGTAAGAAGTCAATTATCTTCACTCAGGTTCATTGAGGATGTCAGTGTATGTAAGTATCTCCTCAGCCAGATATATGAAAAGTTTGTCTTTAGAAAAGCTTGGGAATAAGCTTTTGATATCAGTTAAAACAACTCCATCCTGAGGGACTAAGTGAAGCAATTACAAGTTTTCAACTAGCTTGAGAGGTGGCAATTACTGAAGCTGTTAAATTAGCCAGCTAGCAAGATGTAAGAAGGAGTGTTTATGTACCTGATAATTATTTGTATCACGTTGTAGGGCTTGTGGATTTTAGAAAGGCAATTTACTCTGACTAATCTGTGTTTATTTATTTTAATTCTATGGTACTTGACTTTGAGATGATTTTGCTGACTTTTATCCATTCACTCAAGATTGCAGTTCAAAATGTTCCATTTTCTCCCTATTAAGATTAAATTATTATGCTTTCCTATTGCTTTAAAGAATTTCTTTGTTATGATTCTAAAAAAAAATCATGAAACTCTTTCATCTTCTCAATATGTGACCTTAATATTTATGCAGCAAATAGTATACAAATTATACTGAAGATAGTGATGATATAAGCAGAAAAAAGTGTCCCGTCCACACTAACTTTCCTTGTATGTGATTTACTTGTAAAGTAAAAGTCTTAAATGGTTCATTACATATGTATGGGTACAGATATACATAAAATTACTATATTCATTATCTTTTGTAAGGGTCAGACTGTCATTGAGGACCAGAGAGGTCAGGCGACAGTGATATCACGTAACTTATAGGCATTTTTTAATTGAGGAAAAAAGTAATTTGGTAGACAGAGTCAACATGAAAAATGTAATGCCATGGCCAGGATCTGAACCATGGATCTCCTGGTTTCCGTCCATTCGCTCTATCCTATTGAGCTACCATGGCCAACGTACCATCCTGACATTAAATTCTCCAACTGACTCATATATTTCCTCGGTAAACCACTAGGGGCTCTCTCATCTGAGATACACGGTTTGTGATGACTTACTATCCTAAGTACTTAAGTCCCACGCTTCATCATTTAACTGTTACTATTTTTAGTTTATTGATAGAAATTAATCATTTCTTCACACTAGCTGTATATTGGCTAAGGTTTTTGATAGATAGAGTCAACGAAAAGAGAAATGTTGACTCTATCTATCAAAAACCATAGCCTATATATGGCTAGTGTGAAGACATGATTAAATTCCATCAATTAACTAAAAGTAATTTGGTATTTTATTCAACTGTAATAGGTAATCATTACAAACAATAATACTGTAATTCTTAATGGTTACCGAAACTTGCTACCCATGGTGTTGTACAAGACAATTATGCCAGTCTCCTGCGAAGCAGAACATTGGGCCAGATTACATGGGCCCAGTCACTCCTCTCCCCTCTACACACTTCGCCAGTCACATGTCTATACCTTCCTCACTCCCCCACTTTCCTCTTCCTACATGGCCCGTAGCAATGCTTGGGAGCTGTAGGTTACAGCCCATTGCAGCCCACTTCATGAAGTTTATATAGCATTGGTGTGACTGTTGTTGGAATCTTCATTGTTTGGTGGACAAAGTAGTATTGTTTTCAAATAAATATAATGAATTGTTTGTTGAAAAGATCCTTTCATTCATTACAGTTAGTATAAAAACTTGAAATTAAACAATTAGGTGCACATCAACCAAATAATTTTACATTTATGCAACAAGATGGCAAAAACCAGAGGACTTTGTGTAACAGTTGGTTTAGTAAGAAGTCGTGGCTAACTGCAAGTGTGGAGAAAGAAATTGTCTGTTTGTTATTCGGTAGTGAAGGATGACATATGGTTATAAGGATCTGAAACATTTGAGTGAACGAACTGCAAAACACAAGGCAAGTGCACTTAAATTAAAAAAATATCTGTAACTTTAAATGATTGGGAACTGTAAACATTGATTCTGTACATAAAATATCAATCCAAAAAGATAATGAACTAGCCACTAAAAGTGAATAGATACTAAATAGAGTTTAAAAGAGCATAAAATTTTGCAGACCCTCTCTAAAATTCCTGTATGCAATTGGATTTTATACATTTTGATTTGCACAGAGTACATTTAGGTGAAGTGAATTTTGAAATAAAACTCATGTCCCAAGCATATGATGCTGCTGTGGTAATGAGCGGTAGCCATTTAGGTGTCCTGACTTATGCAGGACTCTTTCCCATACACCATGAATGCTCACCCATTAAATATGATTTTAGGAAATACTTGTTCCAAAAACATAAAATCAGTTAAGTCTCATCTTCATTAAAATGCAGTGACCTGTTGTGTTCACTTTGTGACAAACGCATTCCAGCTGCTTCCACAACAAGATGGAACTTTCAATTACAGGTTTTGTGTGAACAACGTTTATCGGGGGTTGGGGCGGGGGGGGGGGGGGGAGAGAACTATACTTACTACAGTTTTGTTTAGAACACTGAGCAGAGAGATGAGTGGGATCATATAAGAATATGGGAAGCTCTTGGTTTTTAAGAATTTTCTGAATAATCCACAATTTTTGTTTCTTCCAAATTTGTTATACAACGTTATGAAGCATAATAGAGTCAACATGAAAAATTCAATGCCACAGCCGGGATTTGAACCACGAATCTCCTGGTTTCCATCCAGTCGCTCTAACCCATTGAGCTATCAGGGCCGACTTGCCATCATGACATTAAATTCTCCATTTGATTTGTATATTTCCCCGGTAAACCACTAGGGTCTCTTGCATTCAGGATACACCGCTTGTGGCGACTTACTATCATAAGTACATGAGTCCCAGGCTTCATCATTTAACTCTTATTATTTACTATATACAGCGTATGAAGAAATGATTAATTTCCATCAATTAACTAAAGTTATGAAACATGCCAACATTCCGACCTAATTCAAATGCACGGTGTCAATAGTGTTACAGTATCCCATGATTTGCCAGTGCTTTGAATCAGCTATGTCTGAAATTCATGAGAATGATATAAAATACCAGATTGATGATAACTTTGCTCCTCTCTGAAGAAAGCGGCCGAATTATGGTTTTATAGTAAACAGGAATTCAGTGTATCACAGAGGTCAACCAAATAAAAATATGATTCCGACAGTCTCATATATTCAATACTTTTGCGATTATTCATCCAAAGGAATTTCTTATATTCAGAGAAAACTTCCTTGCTGACTCTAAGAAAATTTGTATCAAATTACTATCCCATCAACTCCTAAGGAAGGTTAAAAAAGAACTGTCAGTTATTTATCATAATGATACATTCCAAGATATCTCTTCAGGCAGAAAACTCTTCAATTTTTTGATACAACACTCCTTTGAGAAAGCATTTCCATAAAGACTGAAATTGCACTAACAAGTTTAATTTCAACAGTCGAGGTAGACAGAAGTTCCAGCACATTGAAAAGAATTAAGTCTCTCATTGGGAACAGCATGAGCAAAGAAGGCTTAATTCCTTGGTTGTTCATTCCATTCAGAAAGAGGAAATTGGTGAAGCATAGTGAAATTTGTACCGCCTAGAAGAATAGAAGTACTCAGCTCTTGTACAAATAACACTGTCACTTGATAATCTCCATTTTATGTTTTATTATTAGCTATTTCATGTTTAAAAAAATGTATGGTGTGTTGACACATTACTGCTATTGCAATGCTTTTGTCAATGCAACTAAAGGTAAGCTGTTTTAAAATGTATAACCACACTTTACTTTCATTACAAGCATCTTCACATCTGGCCCCACAAAGAAAAATGCTCAAGAGCCACCTCTGTCTCCTGCAATGATAATATTTCACTGCATCCATTGTCAGGTTAAGCTGACAAATTTTATCTAAAACTCTCCCATGACTCAAAGTCCAGTTTGCTTTAATACATGCTTCTCAATTTAAACATTCTTTGCACATAATAGTCTTTTTTGTACTATACGGTTACAATAAGAATGTTAGCAAATGCCCTTCAAAACAATAATCAATATCCATCTTTGATGATCTCTTAGTTCTTACTATTAAATTCTTAGTAAAATTTTCCTGTGATAGAAGTAATAGTAGCTATAAATAGGAAATTTAGAAGCTAACAGGTTGCAGAGAATCTTTATACCTTACAGAACAAAAACATGCACCTCATGAATTTCTGATGGAGAATCTTCTGACAAAAGTTTCAACAAATACATGTTTGCCGAAGTTTCAAGTACTGATCATGAGTTCTGAAATACCAGCAGAGAACCGGCTAACTCAGAAGTTCAGAATGTCAGAAGGTCAATGAGATCTGATAATCTTGTTAAGTACTTACAGATGCAGGAAAGCCCAAGAGAGCTAGTCCTACATCAACAGATGTTAATACAGCTGAGCACATTTTAATTGACTCATACTTAATGTTTTACATTTCTTCCAATAATATAAAGCTTTTCTTTTAACCTTCTTTTTACTTACATGATTGATGGCATCTGGATAACCATGTGTCTCCATGCACATTGAACCATTCTGATGATATTCAACTCCTCCTTTACCAATAACTGTATAATCCTTGGACAGATTTTTAGCTGTGTACCACACTACTCCAGGTTGGTTTGAGTGTACTTCTAATTTTCGTCCTGATTCTCCATGCTGAATTCTATTGGTAAACAAAGCCTTTTATTAATTTATAATTAATTATAAAAAGATTCAGCTTATTGCTCTATGTTTGTTTCTGTTTACTAAACAACTATAAAGGTAAAACATTATTTTAGTCACTGCATAGCATATCTTCAAAAGTGAGCCAAAGAACTAATTGAAGCCCCCAGTGGAATGCAGTATGGTGTTTTATTTGGGATAACTGATTAAAGCTGTCTCATTATTTTCACTGAACATAAACATGTTACAATAAAATTATGGATTTATTACATATATTTTCTTGAATAAATAAGTATATGCTAAATATACTTGTCAGTTCAATAAACATCAATATTCTGTTTACATGAGAGCACTATAGAATGCTTTGTGCTCCCTACTTAGTGGCTTATGTTACAGTTACTACTGGAGAAATTGATAACATATTTGGGTAAGTGTGAGAGACAGATTGCCTGCTACCCACCATTATTACCTTCTTGGAAAGGCAGCTAGAACAGAGCTTTATGAGATAAATTTACTTCGTGTTGCTTGCTAAGTTCACTTATCACAAGAAACAGGGCCTATGTGACAATATAGCAATTAGTCATTCTGTTTTCTTTACTACTCAACTACAGCAATTAGAGGAAGTATGTATTCCATCTAAAAATACTGTACTGAGATTTCACCAGGAATACATGTTTTGAGAATCCTTAAATAAAAAGGTTAATGTGGCGCGACAGCCCTATGCAGAGCCTTGGCCTACCAACCCGACTGAGGGGTTCAGAACTAAAGAACATATGAGAAACATTAAAAATGGTGAAACAGAAAAATCAGCAGTGGCTTTTCATTTTTTGAATACTAGACATGACATCAATTTGGAAACATCTCTAATAAAATATGTTAAGCACCCCATAGACCTTTCCGTATGGGAAAAAATCTTCATTAACAAAAATCGTCATAGAGTCATGAAATTTGAAACTCCACCACCGGACATCTTTGACAAGTACATCACGCCATCTATTGACAATACGGAGAAAGAAGAAACCACTACAACTTGCACTAGTCGAGTATCAGCTGAGGATAGGAGCAAGAGCTCTTGAAACATGTCCTGTGAATAAACAGTGCGAGTGAAGCAATGTGTCAATATATTCTCGATTCAATTTTGTACTAATTTGTGCTTCACTGTCCCTACGCTTCTTTCAAGTTTATACTTTGATTAGGCACTAAATTGACTTATCTAAATAAACTCAAAACTGAACAGCTTAATAAAACGCAAATCAGAAGTATATAAAGGGGAAAAAAAGCCAAAGCATTTACATCTGATTACGTAGTTGAAAACATTTATAAGTGAAGCACCTGATGATAAATACCTCATGATAAAAATAAGTTTTTTTTTTTTATGTTACCAAAGTTTTTTTTAATGTTTTTAAAATAAACTGTGTCACATGTTAACAGCTGTTTATAGGGAAATAATCAATATTTCTGCACCTGCATACTACATTCTACATCTCACTTTAGACAAAACAATAACGCGTATCACTCAAACCAGAAATGAATACTTTGAAATAAAACCTTTAATTTAGATACATGATCAAGCTTTGAAACTTGACTATAATAGTAATTAAAACACTCATATCATAATTATTAACCTTGCTTCACTTCACTCGCTCGGTTAATAGTAATACTACTATTATAGTCTTATTGCATAATATACTATTATTTCATTCTGCTATTCAGACTCAGCATAAGCATACTACGTGGCAAAGTGAGGAAGCATATCGGAAAATATGTGACCAACAGAGTTGTTTACATGAGCCTATTGCATGTATACAGCGAGTCAGTATATGTATACCTTGCTCAGGTGCAATCATATCTTCTGGACAGCAACATGTCATATGTTTGCAGGTGTGAGAAATTATATACAACGTGATTGAATATTGTGACAAGGAGAAACAGAAGGGAATCCAACTCCCTTTGTGCCAAGCAACAAAACGGGTGACTGTAATGGTAATAATTTACATTTGTGTATAATAATTAACTGGATAACCTTTCATATCAGACATACAGCTCCCAAGTGCTGTGTTCGTGTTTCGTCACTTACTGTACACCAGGTTAAAATTAGAATTAGGATTTCACTAAGGAGGGGATTCGGTACGTAGGCCACCATGTTGGGTCCATTGTGCCTATGCCCCTAAGTGGGACACAACCGGGAGGAAGGATGAGGCCAGAGGAGACAGAGGGCAGCCAACTTAAGGAGCCACGACAGTGCAGAGAACAAGCCCTCTACAGTTTACTTAGATAGAGACTTCTCCCAACACGCCAGGACAATGGACATGCTTCCCTATTGCAGGATGGCATTACTAATATTTTGCTCTTCTAATAAACAAGATAAAAAGCAATTGTAGTGCTTGTCTGAAGGTCAATCAGCAGCTAAGCATGGTATGATGTTTATGGAAGTGTTACTTGTATACAGGCAACAAATTTTGAACCCAGGTCAACAAACATCATGCCACGCTTCACCATTGAGATCAATATACCTCAATGCCCTGCTATGTAGTACTAACAATGATATTTGAGCTTACAGATTGATCATCTTACACCTGCAATCACTATGTATAACAAAATTCAAATGTTTTGCACCATCTTCAACAATACAGAAGGTTACAGCTATTGCTGTGTTAAATGATTACCTATTATATGTTATGTAGGTACTTACTCTCCCACGTAAACAATGTGCCCTATTGTTTTTCTGTCTAAGCAGTAGTAATTATCATAGCTTCCACATTCCAGTATCATTTTCCCTAAGCTGACCTCATTACGAAAGTCATAGCAGATGTCTTTCACTTCTTCAATTTCACCTGAAAGGAAAGATTATTACGAAGATAATTGTAAATGTATGGCTATATAAATATTATATTATTCAAATGTTCTGTTTATGTTGCTGCTCTTAAGGTTCTCCTTTACCATCAAATGTTAAGAGTCGTTCAACAATTTTATAAACTATTTTTTTTTTTCCTGCAGTTTTGTTGTTCCTGTTAGCTGTGCTTTTCTCAGGTACTTTACACATTATAATCTTAGATTTTCACCTAATTTTGTTAAAAACATCTTAAATTATGCGCTTTTCTGTTTCATTGTCTATCCTTATCTATTGAAAATATATTTTAGTTCCCATTTTCCATTAGTTCTGTAACTGATTGCTCTTATATTGCTGTCCATGAAACCATTTTGTTTTACATTCTCGGTTCCTTTCCTGTAGTATGATTATATATTTACATTTACCTAGAAATGTAGTATTTAAAGTAAGAGAAAGTTGATCCCCTTTATGTTTATCATGCTAATATATAAAATGCACAATGTTGTTGGATAAATGCATAATTCCTATCACAGCAATTACATTCAAATATTGAATCTGGCAGCACAGGTAATTCACATTCACACATATGTATATTTTGAGAAAACATATCAATTACACACCTCAGACCACTCTTGCCCTCTGGTGATGTTCAGACAGTACTAGTCTTCATTGCAATAAATGAGTGGCAGACAGAATGACACTCAGTCTGACATTTTGCAACTGAAGGAGTAAAGCAATACCTTATTAGGCCATTTTTTAACCATTTAATTTATATCATATATAAGTAGTTTATATCCAGCGTTCAACTGCAGTAGTCCTATCAGTCCTTTTTACCTTTGTAACATACTACCCATCAACAGTGTTGTTTACTCATACACACATAGCGGTTTTACTTTTTGGAATTTTATACATTACATCATACAAATTCATACCAATTCACCAAATTATGACCCTCTCTTCAAGCTGAGAATCGCACCCATGACCCTTCACAGAGTAGCAGTTGCTCTACTAACCATACATATTATACATGTACACATGTACATGTGTATATGCATGTATATACATGGTAAATCACTTACAACTTTTACTACAAATATTTCAGAAATTAAAATATTACTGATGTATAATTTCCACGGAATTAAGAGATAGTCAGGGGCTCATATTTGCAGCCTACATGCAGACTGTAATAACCCCCAAAAGGACATATTTTGAACAAACATATTTATTTTAAATGGAACAATGTCTTGACATTAAACATAAAGGTGGAACAAATTAGAATGTCAATAATATTTGTTTCAGGATTCTAGTGCAAGTAGTTTAGAAGAAATCTTATTTTGAAAATCTGATATACCCACACTTGGCTACCTACAGTAGCCAAACAAAAGAACATAATTGAATGTGGTAGTTCTCTTGGGATTTATTTCCACATACACAGTACAACAAGAAACATGTTCTTCCATGAGCACGTTAACTTTTCTCCAATGGTAAATCTGATCTTCCACTCAAGACCAAATCCTTGAACTGTCACAAGCATAACTGATTAAAAATTAGCAATGCAAAAAAATGAACAGAAAGCAAAATGTAAACAAACATTTACATCATACCTAGCAATTAATCATATTAATGAAACAAACAAATGTTGGCATGTAAAATTTTCTGTAGAGTCTGCAAATATGAGCACCTGACTACCATCCAGTTCAGTGAAAACTGCATATTAATAGCAGTTTTTACTTCTGAAATATCTACAGTAGAAGTTCCAAGTGATTCAGAATGTATTCAGCTTTGGCCAGCCTCAAAGTATGTGATCTTATTTTTAAATACATGTATTGCATATTTTATTGAAACGGCATTGATTTTGTTAACCCTTCCTGTTCTTCTTACTATAAATATATATAGAAATATGTACTTACTGTATTTTATAATACAGTCATTGTCTATATATAACAATATTTACAAGTAGTGCATCGTTCATAACATACTCTGAAGAAATGAGAGCTAGGTAGGCACTTACTAACCAAAATTAACACTACTACCCATCCATTGTGTCATAGGAGTTAAAGTATATGAGACACAGAAGCCTAATATGAATAATTAATTCTTTGCTCAATTAATTTTATACCAAAACATAAGTAATTTCAACTGGTTAAAAAAATTAATTTTGTATGAAAATTTTGATCCTCTAAAATATTCTGGATGAAAGATTTATTTATTTAAGAGTAACTAGTTGTGTACATTCTAAAATTTGGGTTTCAGCTTTCACCACTCTTTTGGTATTGTGTTCAGTGGCTGAGTTCTGCTTGTACATTTCACTAAGTAGTACTTGGAGCATTGCTCTTCAGATACCTGGCACCTACAGTCCTTTATGAGATCATGGTATGTTGCATTCTGGCATATCTTTCTGTGAAAGTCATGTGCAACAAAGTGCATATGCATGTGACAAAATGGGAAGTTTGGACAGTTTAATATATTAATTTTCGTTGCTTCTGCTTCCATTACAACCCTCGGGACTTCAATGACTTTTTTTTGTCTTTCTTTGATGGCACCTTCATATACCTGTGTTCCTGATAGTTTGAAGCAGAGCCTGATGTCTTCATTGAAATATTATTCTTAAGCCTTTATACAGGCATAGGTGCTTCTTATATACTTACAGACTGATAAGGCTCTCTTGAAGTATCTGTCTCTGTATTCTCCAATATCTTGAGGTTTTTCGCTGTTAGGTGATTCCATATTATCTGATTCCGTATGTGGCCACTGGTGCAACCTTCAGTTGGAACAGCACCATCATTATTGGTAGAGACAGTTTCCACATCTTGGCAATGTCATACATGGAGCTTTTTACCGCTGTGGTCCAGTCTTACATATGTATGGGGAACGTGATTCCTGTGGTCTGCCGCGTCATCCCAGGTATTTAAAATTGTGGATGATTTATAAGGCTAACTCGCTACACATGAAATGGTCCTTTCTGATATTCTCCCTCCTTTCCTGAACTTCACTACTTTTGTCTTGGAGCTATTTATTTCCATTGAGTTCTCTAACGCTCAGTTTCTGATGTTCAAAAGGGCTTCTTGCAAATCTTTAGGGATCTTAGAGAGAATGGCAATGTCATCTGCATACGTGAGCAGCTTTACATTTCTTGAGCTCATACGTTGACCAATGTCTGCCATCTATACATTAAATAACACTGGGCTCATCGGGTCTCCTTGCAGGACCGCTCTTGTTCGGGCAATATATTTTGACAATGAAATGCTGTCATGTATTGCTGCATAGTTGGCGCTGGGTATTAATGTTATTGTTTCCAGCTTGCGGCAGAGTAGCTTTCTGTCTGTGCTATCATATGCTGTACAAAGGGCTCTTTGGCTGTGATAGGTTTGTTGTTATCTCTAATAAGATTTCCTGCACATCATACAAGTTTGATTTGCCTGGGGAAAACCCGAATTGATTCGTGGAGATGTTTACATGTAGTCTTTGTTCAATATCTCTATTGGGATTTAGGAGAATAGTTTGAAAGTTGTGCTCTCAAATGGGGTTCCCCTGCAATTATTTGTGTCATCTTTCCCTTGTAGAGTAACTTAATTATTTTTCTCCATTGCTGTAGGACTTTGTTGTTTGTGAGGCATTCGTTGAAGTAGCGCGCTAGAGGTTCTGTGAAACCTTGGGGCAGGGTCCTCAGGTGTCCTGTGAATATCCATCCCATCTGAACCGGCAGCTTTGCTATTTTTATTAGTTCTTATAAAATGGGTAACATCGTTAGCTGTAAATGAATCACTGAGTTGCATTTTGTATAGGTTATATCGTGATTTTGAGTTTAACCCTACTCTCCGACGAGTTACTGAAGTGAGTTTCCCCATTGCTCTATATTCACGAGTGAACTTGAGTGACGCTTCTTTGATCTTCTTAGTATTTTATATTGTTTAATTTCTGTTTAGGCTTTTGTACTCCCTTTTATTCTGCATACTCCGTTAGTGAGATTTTCTCGGTTTATCTGGCTGGTTATTTCATTGAACCACGACTTCTCAGTGCGTTTAATCCTGACCAAACGGGATATGTACTCTAATTGCCCGATTTGAGTCCACTACCTCCATTTCCTCAAATTTTATCTTCCAATTGATGTTATTAGTGCCCATATAGTTGAGATCATATCGTTCGGTTGCCTGATGAAGGCATCCTATGTATAACCATGCTGTCTGGTTGCCGCTCTGTTTGTTCTCCCTGTCCTCTTTGGTCCCTGTGATGCGTGTTGGCTTTGCGTCGTCTTAATTCATTTCCAACTTTCTTGCTCTTTAATACTGGGCTTAATGAAGTATTAAAAGCTAATGAATCCTGTACAACCACAAATATTCAGGTCAACCTACATTATTGTGTGAAGCTTTTGTACAAATAAAAAAGCTCAACATAATCAAGAAGTTTGTTTCCATTGGACGTAACTTTGTTTTTGGTTCATATCATTGGGGCCATTTTCAACTCTTTCAGACTTGTTCCATCGCTTTGCACCTCCTCCCATTTGCTGTTAGGAACTTCGGTCTCTTTTTGCGTAATGTCGTGTGTCAGAAAATCTGAGTTGCAGGTGTGGGAATCTTCATCCCTTCTTACATTACTTCCTTTATCATCCTCATGATGCTGATTGTGATATCATTCATCATACTTTGCATCTGTTGGTTTACTTTCTGTTATTCTTCCCTCCATTTCTTTGTCTATATGGTATGTGAGTTAATCTCGAAGATGCTCTGGGCGCTGTTTTCCATGCTCACCTATGTTATTCCCCTGTGTGTCATCCATTGCTTTCTCCATTCGTCCCTTTCTCGAGCGTTCTGTACTGGTTCCAGCTTGAGCCGCCGTGGCTGGCGTTGTTGATCCGCGTACCTCCAGTAGGTGGAGGTATCTACTTGCTCTGGCGCTGGCAGCTGTTTGCGTTTGCATTAATAGATATCGCTGGGTTTGCCGCTATGTCCATTCCAGGATTGGGACTCGAAAGCTCGGCACATCCGACTCGACTCCTCATTCCTGATCGGAAGTCGATTGCAGGCACTAGGACTGTACAACTAGTGTCTCTTCGACTCTTCCGCGCCGTAGGCCAGTAACCACGTGGACTGTAAAACGCGTGCGTTCGACTGAGCCCAAATAGTGAGCAGCAGCCCGGCGAAGCAGTGCCTTCATCTGCAGGCGCAGCAGCGCCTGCCCTCTTCCAGCCAGTAGTGCCTTCATCTGCACTGGCAAGCAGCAGCAGCCCAGCGAACCCTCTCCTAGCAGACTTGCTAGAGTTTGCGCGGCGAGCTACTCCCTCGGCAGCAACTCCGGAGCCAGAGTCCAGAGGAAGACAGTACATGGGACCGACAGACAGACATACGAAACTGCAGGCCCACAAGGTCAAAGCCAAGGGTCCCGACTTAGGTTGGGACCCGGGGTCCGCCCCAATCGGCACGTGTAACAGCGTTCGACCCTCTGTGGGGAGCCGGATGGTACCTGCTACTGACAAAGACATGCCAAGTACCAGCCGCCAGGTAAGTCCTGACGAAATGAGCTGTAGAACCTCTGCATCCTCATCCTCTTCCGGCCCACGGGTAAATCTCGTAAAGGCCAAGGCCCAGGCACAAAAGAAGCAGAAGAAGGCCTCCCGCCTTCTTAACCACCGTCATCCCCCTCCAGGGCGTCTCAACTGCCCTACCGGAGAGCGACACAGACGCCGAAGGTTTTGTCACCGTGCAGGGAAGGCGCAAAAGACCCTCCGGTTCGAAGCCGGAGGGTGCTGCTCCCAGCACCCCTGCAGTGCACGCGGACGCCAAGAGCCCCAGCACACAAAAGGCGGCCAGAATTCCGCCAATTGTGTCGGACCCGTTCCCCAACCACATAAAGGTTATGAGGGAACTGAGGGCCAAGCTCCAGGCTAGCTTCCAGGCCACCCGTTTTCCAAGTCGGGTGATCATAAAGACAACGACCCCGGAGGACCATGAAGCCGCCAGGGGGGTGCTGCGCGAAGCGGGGATAGAATTCCACACGCAGCGACCTAACCTGGTGCGCAGAGTCATCCGAGGTCTTGGCTCTGATACCGACCCGGAGGATATAAAGGTAGGCCTGGCGGAAGAACACGGTATTACGCCGCGTACCGTGGTCCAGCTGACCAGGCAAGTCTGCGAGGAAGGCAAGGAGCCCGTAAGGACCCCCATGCCACTATTCCTCGTAATAGTGGAGAAGGAGGGAGAAGGTCTTCCCAAAATCGACGAGGTGTACCACCTCTATAATACAAAAATCAGGATTGAACCGTACCATGGCAGAGAGGGGCCAGCCCAATGCTACAGATGCTTGGGCTTCCACCACTCAAGCCATGCGTGCGAAAGAAAGACCGCCTGCATACGATGTGCAGGCCCACACCATGTCAATGAATGCCCGAACCCCAGAGAGGAGAAAAAGTGTGCCAACTGCCGAGAAGCCCACATAGGCATCTACGGCGGCTGTCCCGCTAGACTGCGCATAGTGCAGGCAACACAGGGCAGAAACACAACCAGGGAGCCAGCACAAGTTCGGCCTGGAGTCAGTTTTGCCCAGGCGCTGCGCAAGCACGAACAAGTGCTGCAGCAGGCCGAGGCAAGCCAGACTCCGGCAGCGACCCAGTCAGTAAGCTCTGGAGCTACCGCCAAACAAACACCAGCTGCATCTGCAGCAAAACCACAGCGGCCTCCTCGCCAGAAGAAGGCCACCGCAGTCCGGCGGGAGAAACCGCCGGCAACTGCGGCAGCAACGGCCGGGCAATCCGCCCCAGATCTGCGGGGAGACAGAGCGGCCCTGCTGCCACTGCTCTCCCCCCTCTACCAGTTCCAGCCACAGTGGCTGCAACAGCCAATGAGGGAGAGGCACCCCTCCCTACGACAGCTGCGCCGGTTTGGGACACTGGCGTCTCAAATGAGGACTTGGCGGAGTTCCATGAGCTTTCTGCCTGGTTCGCAGAACTAATTCATCGCTCCCTCCCCATTCTGAGGCGCTGCAGGGAGCAACTGACAGATCCCCGCATCCCTGCTCTGCAAAAGCACAGCATTATGCAACAGACTGCACGGCTCCTCTTCCCTGACTCCAGCTCGTAAATGACGTTGAGAAAAACTCAGCGAACATTGAGAGCCGCGTTCTGGAACGCAAACGGAGTCCGGGAACAGAGACCGGGCATCTTGGAGTTTGTAAGGACCACGGGATTGACCTCCTTATGGTATGCGAAACGCACCTGCATGCTGGTGTACAATTTAACCTGCCAAGTTACGCCGTCCACCGAGCCGATAGAGTCGGCCGGCGGGGCGGCGGTACAGCTATATTCATAAAAAATCACATCACCCATACTCCCATTACCATCCCTCCGCTTCAACACTTGGAGGCGACCGCCATAAGGCTATCCTTTGGCGGTTCAGACCTAGTGCTTGTGGCGGTGTATGACCCGCCCAACCATCCCTTCTATGAAGCGGATTACAGGGCACTCCTCAACCTAGACCTCCGAGTGTGCATAGCCGGCGACTTCAATGCCAAACACACAGGATGGAACAGCCGCACCCAGAATGATAGGGGAAGGAGCATCTACCGCCTCATCTGCGGAGACCCAACCCTTCATGCGCATGGCCCGCGGGGTCCAACGCACTTCCCGCCTCGTGGCAGGGCGGACGTCATAGATTTCGCAATCACCAAGAACATTCCATTTCATCTGGACCTCACGGCGGTGAATGCTCTGGATTCTGACCACAACCCAGTTGTGATCAATTCAGACGTTACCGTCGCAGCTCTGGCAATGGCTGACTGGGTGGATGAAGTCGACTGGGATGCCGCCATTCTTGACATCCAAAACTCCGTGGAAGCCCGCCCTCGAATCGACACTGTGGAGTCACTCGAGGCGGCAGCCAGGGAGTTCTCCACATCCATCCTCAATGCGGTCCGTGCTCACACACCGCATTCCAATAGACACGCCAAACCCCACAGATATCCCAGGACCCATCAAACAACTTATAAGGGCTAAAAACGCCGTAAGAAAGCTGTGGCAGAGATTTCGCCATCCCAGGATAGGAGAAGTACACCAGAGGTTCAAATCCCTGGCAAGACGACTCCTAAGAGCACACCGCAAGGAGCCCTGGGAAAACATATTAAGGCAAACCAATCTCCAGGAGAGAAAACCATGGCGAATAGTCCGTAGCCTGCGGAAAGACAAAACCGTACACCAGCACCCCCTGCATAGCCCTAGAGATCGACTCGTCTACGAGTCGAAAGAAAAGGCAGAGGCACTAGCAGATTATCTGGAGGCTCAATTCCAACCCAGGGTAGAGCCAATGGACGATGACCATGCTGACCTCGTGGAACAGGTGGTGGAGGACTTCCTAGAAGCTCCACTTCCTGACCACGAGGAGTTCCACATTCCCATCATTACCCCTAGAGAGTTAGCGACCACGCTTAACTCTCTAAGAACCAACAAAGCACCTGGGCAGGACCGTGTGACAGCGGAAATGCTCAAGCACCTTCCACGAAGAGCTGTGATTCACTTAACCCGGATTTATAATGCGTGCCTATACATGCGCCACTTTCCAGCTATCTGGAAGGAGGCGCGCGTGGTGTGCGTTTTAAAGCCGGGGAAAAATCCGGTTTTTCCTTCCAGTTACCACTCAATCAGCCTTCTCCCTGTTTTATCGAAGGTATTCGAAAAACTGCTCCTCTCCCGGCTCCTTCCTCATCTGGACGAAATGGGCCTAATACCGGAACACCAGTTTGGCTTCCGTTCTGGCCACTCCACGACCGAGCAGCTACTGCGGGTTGCCGAGAAGGCCTCCCTGGGATTCCAGGAAAGGTCTAAAACGGTAGCAGTGCTGCTTGACGTGGAGAAGGCATTCGCCACTACCTGGCATGAAGGACTCATTTACAAACTCCTGGAGCATGAAATTCCCCGTCCATACATTTCCTTGGTGGCCGGTTTCCTCGGAAACCGTAGCTTCCGAGTAAAGATGGAGGGGAAGCTGTCCACCGAGCGGCCCATTGGCGCTGGAGTACCGGAAGGCAGCGTGCTGTCGCCGGCGCTCTTCGCAGCTTACATGGCCGACATCCCAACGCACCACAACACCCAAACCTGTCAGTATGCGGACGATCTCATGATCTTCGCAGTCAATAGGAATACACGGTACAGCTTCCGGCAAATCCAAACCCAGCTCCGGGCCATTGGCGAATGGAGCGCAAAATGGCGAATGGCAATTAACCCGGAGAAGAGCTCTGATATTCTCCTGGCGAAAACCATAGCCAACCGGTTGCAGCAGAACTTCGTTTTACGGCGCCGTCGAATCCCTTGGGTGCAAACGGCGAAGTATCTCGGGGTGATGCTGGACCGTAAGTTAACTTACGTTCCGCACGTCAAGGGCAAGGTCCAGCTGGGGCACGTCGCACTCCGGAGCCTATACCCTATTTTCAGATCAACCATGCCGATCCGTCTTAAACTCCAACTGTATCGGGCGATCATTCCGCCTATGATTCTGTACGGCTGTGATATCTGGGGAACAGTGGCTAATACCACTTTCGTCAGACTCCAGACGCTGCAGAACAAGGCACTACGCATCATCTACGATACAGGCTGGAGATTCCCGGCTCATATCCTACATGAGCACTCCCAGATCCCGTACATTATCGATGTCATTCGCGAAAGGGCACGATCAATGTACAACAAAAGCCAAATGCACCCCAACCCTTTAGTGAACTCCCTGGGAAGGTATGACCCGAGAGATCAAAGACGCTTGCCGTCCTTCAGACTGCCGAGAGACGTCCTGGGACCCCTTGGGTAACCCAAGGAAAACCCCAGATATCTCTGGGACCAACTTCCACGCCGAAGGACCAAGCGCTACACAAACCGTACCCAAAACGGAGCAAAAAACTAATTCGTGTCTCCCAAAAAGGGAGAACGATTAAGTGCAGCTGCCCACGACAAAGAGGGGCAACCCATTTCAAACACTTCAAAAATTTCAAACATTCAACAATTTCAATCACCCCAGCAGAACATGGATCTACTAGCTCATTGCGCAGGTTAAGCCGCAAAGCGGCTAGGTACTGCGGCATAAGACACCCGGACGGGGAAAGCCCCGCCCGACTAGGACTACCTCTGGACCTCTGGGCCGCTATGTCTTATGTGCGTCTCTTGCCACTCTTCACTGACCTCTTGGGTTTATTTTATTATTTTGCTTACTTTACTTCTTCAGGTGGTTTTCATAACTGTAAAACATTTTCTACTGATCCTTACCGCTTTCTGAACGTCGCCACTCATTTCCTTTTTCATATAGCCTCCTACTTAAATCACATTCAATATACAGCATTTGAGAGCACTTTCTCACTATATTTCTGCGGCTGGTGGACATGATCTCCGATGTTGTGTGATATGGATTATTGTGCGAACGTCAAATATGGTCTGTGAAATTTGTTCCTGAGCACAGAGTTGTGAATTTTATATCGAGCCGTGATGAACTAGTGTGTTAAGGTGTTACGTCATAGTTTTTCGGTGTAGTGCGGAAGCACTGTGTGCACGAATATACTTATCTTAAAATACTTGAGCGTGTCTTTGTGAAGTAGTGGAAAATGTGCAAATTGCATTGGTAATGCAAATAGATAGGTAGTGGAAACAGTGCAATAACAGTGTGTGTTTTAATAACAGTGAGATATCAAAGTGCCAGTGACCAGGACCAAGGCGCCTAAACCCCGCCGAAAGCAGCGTGGGACGCGCGGCCATGTGCCCTTGTTGCATGCAACAAGAAGCGTCCGCAAGCCAAGCCGCTCCCAGCAGCACTTGCGCTGCTCCAAAATGGCGGCCGCAGCCGCGGCAACAGCAGCCCTACCACAATGTGCCAGCCAAGCGGCTGGCTCACTAATGCTTCGAGCAGGTCAGCCGGACGTAGCAGCAGCTGCAGCCCTATAACCACCCGCCAACATTCGAGGCAGTCAGCCGTCCGCCTTTATAGATGCACAGCCTACCCCTAGCAGCGTTCCTCCTCTCAGAGCACCATTGGCTGCACCATCCACCAGCGGTGACGTCTCCATGAACCAGAGCAGCGCGGAGAACGAGCAGATGGCTCGAAAATTCCAAAAACTGTCCCGGGAAGTTAAAGGGCTCCAGAAGGAGGTCTCTCACTTCCAAGAAATCCTGGAAGCCATGGCCCGGGAGTCCCGGGATTTCCAAAAAACTGCTACCGACCTGGCGCGCTGCTACCAAGAGCACGCTATTAAAAAGCGCCATCTAGTGCAGCTCAGCGAAGGGTGGCAAGCCGCCCCACAAAGAAAGCGCCCCTTACACCGGAGCAGTGGCCGGGAATCGGATACCGACAGTGAGCGCCCGGGACCCCATACCGGGAAAAAGAAAAATAAGACACGACACCTCAACCTGCCGCTCAACACGGCGAATAGATACGCGGCGCTGTCTATCTGAGGACGATGAGGACATTGACCAACCGACGCCAACAAAAACCGACGCCAATTTACCACCACACCCACGCTCCCAAAACCACAAAGACCCACCCGACCATCCCCCATAATACAACACTCAGAACCATCCACCTCCATGACTACCCCACCCCGACTACCGCCGCTACAATCACTCCTTCAACTGACGCCCAAAAGCCGCCGCGTATCGTCATTCCCGACGGTCACCAGACGTCAAACGTTCTCCGCATCCTCCGGAGCTCCCTTCCCGCCGGACAATACACGCTGCAGACGACACGCACTTTCTTCAACAGAAGCAGGATGCAGTGCCGACCATGACGCTCCTGAAGAACGCCGGCATTGACAATTTCAGCTTCACCCCCAGAAGCGACCAGCCCCTCCGCTACATCGTGAAGCGGCTCCCCGAGGACCTCGAGGAGTACTTCATTCCAGAAGACCTGGAGGGGAAAGGCTACACCGGCGTCCAGGTGCGCCAACTTAAATCCCATGGCCGGCCCCTGCCCATATTCCAAGTTACACTAGACAGAACCACTAAAAATCAGAACTTGTTGCAAGAGCGAGAGGTGTGTCATATCATGGTCACCGTGGAGGTCTTGAAAACAAACCGCAATATTACTCAGTGCTTTAACTGCCAGCAGTTAGGGCACACATTTAAAATGTGCCAGATGACCTCCCAGTGTGTCCTCTGCGGTGGCCTCCACCGCTTAGCTGACTGCCCGAAGAAGGCCAAGCAGGACGTTACACCCCACTGTGTGAACTGTGGGGAGACGCACCCTGCCAGCTATAGAGGTTGCGAGACGTTCCGCAACGAACACCACCGTCACCAACTGGCAGACATAGCCAGGGCACCCCAAAGTGCTCAACCAGGGCCAAGACCCATTACCAACCCGGCCCTGATCATAGAAGGCGTCTCATTTGCCGGCGCCATGAGAGGGCAAACAGCACCCGTGGCTCCAGCACCCGTGCCGCCACAAACTGGCCAACCTCCAACAGCTCACCCCACCCAGGCGCCTTCTGGCGACCTGGATGGCATTAAAGAGGTATTCAGTCTCCTTAAGGACCTGAATATTCAAGCAATCTTACCAAAGCTACAGCCCTTCGTTACGAAGTTTAAAAGCTGCAGCAGCACTTTGGAAAAATTAGAAGCTGTAGTATGGTTCCTCTCAGAAGTCTTCGAGTAAATGGCTCAACCAAGGGGAGGTACAACTTTAGCTCGCGCGCTCCTGTGGAATGCCGACGGCATCTACAGGCAGTAGCACGAACTTGAGAACTACCTGCGGCATAACAAAATTGATGTCGCATTTATTTGTGAAACGAAATTAAAATAAGAGTACAATTTTAAACTCAGGGGTTACCAGACTTTTTGGAATGACAGAATTGGCAGACAGGGGGATGGAACCGCCATTTTACTCAAAAACAAAGTTCCTCATGCCCCTGTCACGCTGCCACCACTAACAGCGTTATAGTGCACGGCTCTTAAAACACGTATTGTGACTTTGTGGGTTCGTGAAATGAAAAGTCCAATTACACCACTCAAAAATGTTCTTTATTTCCACCGATTTACAGTTAAACTCTTGCCAATTACACGGAATTACGTAATGCACACAATTACGATTCACCAGTTCGTCCGTTACAATTTCACTTGCACTCGTAATTACGTACATTGTTCCGATGCTCTCACACGGTCTTCTCGTCGTACACTAGCACTGCATTCTTACACCAAGAACTAACTGATTGACTAACTCGACGTGCTGCTTATATAGGGCCAGCGGGTCGATCGAAAGGTTCCAGATTAGAGGAAATATCCTGTAAGTTCGAGAACACAGGTGGAACAGAAAGAGACAGCGCCCTGATGTTTTTTGTCCCAGCCATCCCTTCCTAACGCTATAAGACAAACGAGGGGGCGGGGCGAACACCGACCCGTCAGCTGCTCGCCCAGTCTATAGGGTGTTCTGACGCTCAGGTGACACTGCTCCCTCCTCAAAGCTGGTCGTCCCGAACAGCACCATCGTTGCGTGCCAGGCGGTCCAGGTGTACCACCAGCATCTGCTCGGAGTCTCAGCCAGAAGTAGCGCTGCCGTAGTTTGTGAATCATTCGGTTCGCTCCCAGGTGTCCTCCTGAAGTACCGGCGTGCACTTCCTCCAAGACTTCCGGGACCTTACTCCGGGGAAGTACCAACTGTTCTCTCTGCGCCTTCCCATCGGGTGACTCCCATACCCGGAACAGCACGCCCTCTCTGGTCTTCAACGAGTCCCATTGGGCCCAGTACGACCTGTAGGTGGCGCTCCTCGGTGCGATGTCCTCCCAGGTTGGTCTCGTCCCTGCCTCCACTTCCCTCAAGAGTGGCCCCAAGTCTGCGTCCGCCAGCTGCTCCCTCCTCAGGCCTGCGCTATCCCAGCCGTCCGCAGGCACTGCCACAACTACTCGGACTGCTGCGGCACGCTCCTTCTCTTCCACTCTTGTGCACTGACCGCACTCTACTGGACAGGGTCTTCGGGACATGGCGTATGCGTTACCGTGGCTCTTCCCTCTACGATGTTCCGAGGTGAAGTCGTATTCCTGCAGCCTCTGGACCCAACGTGCTGTCTGGCCTTCCAGGTTCTTAAAGCTCAATAGCCAGGTTAGGGCGGAATGGTCAGTTCTCAGGTGGAATGGCTGACCGTACAGGTACTTGTGGAAGTGCTCCAAGGTCTTTACTACCGCCAATAATTCTCGTCGGATGACGCAGTAGTTCTTCTCTGCCTTGGATAGCGTCTTGCTGTAGTAGGCTATCACCCGCTCATGGCCGTCCTGGATCTGCGATAGGACACCTCCAATGCAATGGTCGCTAGCGTCGGTGTCCACAATGAAGGCGCCACCCTGTTGTGGGAAACCCAAAATTGGAGCACTGCACAGGGTCTCCTTTAGGTGCTGGAAAGCGTTTTCGGCGTCCTCTGTCCACACATATGGCCGGTGTTCCTCCGTCAGGCGGGTGAGGGGTTTTGCGATGTTGTCGGCCTTTTCCTCTAAATCATTAAGGCGGTCGTCTACTTGACCCATCCGCTTGCCCAGATTCGTGACGTCATCCCTCACGCCGGCCAACCGTTCCTCAAACTTGGCGGCGAGGACCTCGTTCGCCTCCCTCATCTCCGTTGTCAGTTCGGCCATCTTTGCGGTCATTGTCGTGGCCAAGTTGTTGTTAGCAGTTTCCGTCTTCGCTGTTGATTCGGCCTTCATTTCTTCCCTCTTCTCGGTGATGTTGTCGTTGGCCGTCTTCATTTGTTTCAACTTGGCGGTGAGGTTGTTGTTTGCCGCTTCTATTTTTGCAGCGAGGTTTTCATTTGCCGTCTTCATTTCCGAGATTAGTTCGGCCTTCATTTCCATCATCTTCTCCAAAATCTTTTCCAATGCCGCGTCAATGGTTGTAATGTTCGGTGATGTTGTTTTCCCGCTTCCTGACACCAGTGTGACTTTGTGGGTTCGTGAAATGAAAAGTCCAATTACACCACTCAAAAATGTTCTTTATTTCCACCGACTTACAGTTAAACTCTTGCCAATTACACGGAATTACGTAATGCACACAATTACGATTCACCAGTTCGTCCGTTACAACTTCACTTGCACTCGTAATTACGTACAATGTTCCGATGCTCTCACACAGTCTTCTCGTCGTACACTAGCACTGCATTCTTACACCAAGAACTGACTGACTGACTAACTCGACGTGCTGCTTATATAGGGCCAGCGGGTCGATCGGAAGGTTCCAGATTAGAGGAAATATCCTGTAAGTTCGAGAACACAGGTGGAACAGAAAGAGACAGCGCCCTGATGTTTTTTGTCCCAGCCATCCCTTCTTAACGCTATAAGACAAACGAGGGGGCGGGGCGAACACCGACCCGTCTGCTGCTCGCCCAGTCTATAGGGTGTTCCGACGCTCAGGTGACAGTATTAACAGGACAACGGTGATCCTGGTAGCCCTCTATCGCCCCCACACTCTCCCGATTTCCAACAAGACCTCGAACAAATCCTCGCAATGGAGGAGCACGTTATAATTGCAGGAGATTTCAACGCCCGGCACCCCTAGTGGTACTCCCGCCGAGCGAACGCGGCTGAAAATCTCCTGGTAGAACTTATAACAGAAAATGACGACCTCGAGGTGTATTTCCCCCACGAACCCACCTTTTGGCACATGTCAGGGCACTTCGACCCTGAAATTTTGGACTTCGTAATTACAAAAAATGCGACATTAACAAACAACTTCACTGTGTATCACAGCCTGGACTGCGACCATCTTCCAGTGCATTTCGACATCTGCGGCGCCATCACGACCGGTTTGACCGGCCCTCTGAGGCGCGCAGATATAGACTGGAATAAATTTACGCTCGAAATGCACAGGATGGCGCAGCCTGGGCTGTCATACTACAGCGAGGTGGACATTGACGCCGCCATTGAAAATTACACCGCCTCGCTGCACACGGCCAAAAGAAATTCTACCAGCTATACCATAAGCCCACCCAGTTTTTGCACGTACCCTGAGTTGGAGCAGCTCATCGCCAGGAGACGGCGCCTGACGAGACTTTGGCGGCTTACCCGCCAGCACGAGTACAAAGTGCTAACAAGATGGCTATGCAACATCATTCGGCAACAAATTAAACTCAACAAAATTGAACAGTGGGAGCAGAAAATGCTAAATACCACACATTCGGACCATTCTTTGTGGAAATTATTAAAGGCATTTAAAGTCTCCTCGAGCGCCAACTCAGGCACTGAGGCGCTGCACACTCGCCTCGGCCTGCACTTCCCCTCCGAGGAGAAAGCCGAGGGTTTTGCAGACTGTCTGGCAGAAAAATTCACAGAGAACCCTGCGACGAACCCCGAGTTAGAATGGGAAGTCCAGACATGGGTACAAAACTGGGTGGCACAGAGGCATGAGCAACACTTTCCCCTCACAACACCGCAGGAAGTCTACAAGCCCATTAGGAAGCTACCTAATGGGAAAGCCGCCGGCCCGGACAGGGTGACTGATGAGGAACTCCAGCATTTCCCGAGAAAAGCCCTGGTGCACTTCACAAAAATTTTCAACTCCTGTTTGCAGCAAAACTACTTCCCTGACATTTGGAAACGAGCCAAGGCGATAATGCTCCCGAAGCATGGGAAATGCACCAGGCAGCCTCAAAACTACCGCCCCATTAGTCTCCTGTCTACAATTGGTAAATTGCTCGAAAAAGTGATACTGTTTCGACTCCAAAATCAACTTTCGTCCCTGGATGACATTTCCAACTCCCAATTCGGCTTTCGAAAACAACATTCAACAGATCTACAACTCTTAAGATTAACTGATTACGTGACAGGGCAATTTAACAATGGGGCTTCAACGTTGGCACTATTTCTGGACGTAGAAGCTGCATTTGATTGGTGCTGGCACAACGGCCTAATTTACAAGCTGCACCGAAAGTTTCCCGGACTCCAAAATTCCTTAGCACTGCTGCACAACATTTTAGAAAACAGACGCTTCTACGTCCAAGTGGGCGGCTTCTCCTCTAAGGAGAGAGTCATGCATGCTGGCGTCCCGCAAGGGGCCTTCATGTCCCCGCTATTGTACATACTATTTACCAACAACTTCCCCGTGGACACCAGATGCAAAGTGGCCACGTACGCGGACTAGACGGCAATATACAACCACCATAAAAATCCTCGTTTCGGCCTATTAGAGATGCAGCGGTATATTGACCGCTTCCTTTCATGGCTCCATTACTGGAAAATTAAAAGTAATGCAGATAAATGCCAGCTTATCCATTTTTCAAAGCGGAGCCTTTTGGCTATGGACCTAACGGTCGGTGATCAAGTATTGCACTGTCGCGAGCAAGTCAAATACCTCGGCGTGACTTTGACACGCACAATGAACTGGTCCACCCACATAAAAGATATTGCCAACAAAAGGCGGCAGCGATTAAAGATGTGCGCCCCCATATTTAGGAGTAAACAACTGAAACTCCGCTCGAACGTTATCTTGTACAAGTCGTTCATTCTATCAGTGGTTCTATATGCATGTGTGGTCTGGGCAAGCGCATCCAAAACAACCATCAAAAACCTCTCCCTTAGGAAAATCCTATCCGCTCCCATCCGCACCACAAACGACTCCATCAAGAAGTCCGCATCTCGACCATCCCCGAGGCATTGGAAAAAAGAGCCTCCTCCATTTGGGCGCGCATTCGTCGGCATACGAACCCTTTAATCCATAACATCGGAAAATGTGAACCAAAACACCGCAAACATTAACGGGTGAAAATACTGTAAATAAGGACGGCTCGCCACCCATTGCGCGCCGAAAATTCCCGGCCCAAGGCCTCACAAACAGCCACTCCCGGGCTGCCCAAGGAACTGAGCGACATGGTGCCGCACAGGACAGCTGAGTGTAAATAGTGTACAAAGTGAAGTGAAGTATGCGTGAATGAGTGTGAGTGCGAGGGACGTACTATGTATGCCCATGAGTGTGTGTGTTATATATGTAAATAAAATCACAAGAAAAACATAAAATTCAAGGAAAAACTGGAGCACCTAAAAGAAAATGAACTAAGTAAAGCTGTTCTCGGTTCTCCCATAAAGGGACGCCGTATGGGCTTTATGTAAAGCCATGACGTCAAAACCAAGAAAAACTGAAAACTGTAATTTCATGCAAATGTAGAGCCTGTGAGCCGGGTCCATTGTACCGGCACCAGGTATATCAAACAAAAATAAAAAGCCTAAGTAAGTAAGCCTAAGTATTTCTGCCGTTTGCCATTTTGCTCATCTTAAATATTTATACTTTCCTTAATATCTGGGTTATGTAAGTCCTACCACTCAGCTATTAAATCCATTGTTTTCACAGAGCATTACATAACATAAGAGAAAGGATGAGGTAGCTATAAAACATAGTAATCAACATTTTGAACAGAACTGATGGCACCTTCAGTCACATATGTCAAGTATCATTTGCACCTCATATTTTATACAAAGGAGCTTTAATTTTTTAACCAAAAGCAATTTTCTAGTTTGTTAACATTTATTAGTAATATTTATGACTTGGTATGCTCATGCTCTCTTAAAATTTATGAAGTGTTTGTAAACATTTGATGAGCTTTAAAACATGTAATTTATGAAAATAATAAAATAATTAAATTAATAAAAATAGCATCCTATTTTACCTGTTGGTTGCCCATCAGCATTATATTTTAGAAATTTGTCGGCATTAATTCTAACAGTGTGTTGGAATGTTCCTTCTGGACCAGCATCCTGTAAAATAAACAGTAAAGTTAACAGGCACATAAAAGTGTAACATAATGTGTAATATCATTCATCATATGTGAATCAAATATTCAGGAATAATTAATTTTCACAAATATGAAGTTATTTTACTTTAAATTAGGACTGCAGGAATTTTGCTTCATATGTAGAATGCATAACTAACTACCATTTTCAAATTTGTTACTAAATTTAAGATTTAAAGTAAATATGAATACAAATAGCATTTTTGTTAAAATAATAAGTTTCTTATCATGAACATAAATTTGGATATAATTTAAGAAATAAGGCAATCACATGTGAAATATGGAAATTTGCGCTCAGATCTAAAGAAGTTTCTATAGATGAAATGACTCACTGACCATTGTGTTATTGAAACTATATCTGCTGCAAGTGCTATGATAATTCATAATGTATTTCTAAAGAACTGACAGTAATTCAGTGGTTGGGTATTTATATGTGTTGCTTAATTTCCTTACAGTATAAAATGGAATACAAATATGGTAGAAAAGTTAGGCCATTAAAGTGTGTTATTTGTTTATACACTACTAGTAGAAGATGTGGTAGTCTTTGATTAGCTATTAGCATTCTTGCTTCCTACATGGAGATAGTTGTCTGACTTACCACACTGAAGACCTAAACCTTATCTAACTTAAATGTGGTAAAGACATTCCTAACCTTCTGCAGCTTGGCTAAAGCTCATAAATTCTTCTTCTTCTTCTTCTTCTTCTTCTTCTTCTTCTTCTTCTTCTTCTTCTTCTTCTTCTTCTTCTTCTTCTTCTTCTTCTTCTTCTTCTTCTTCTTCTTCTTCTTCTTCTTCTTCTTCTTCTTCTTCTTCTTCTTCTTCTTCTTCTTCTTCTTCTTCTTCTTCTTCTTCTTCTTCTTTCTTCTTCTTCTTCTTCTTCTTCTTCTTCTTCTTCTTCTTCTTCTTCTTCTTCTTCTTCTTCTTCTTCTTCTTCTTCTTCTTCTTCTTCTTCTTCTTCTTCTTCTTCTTCTTCTTCTTCTTCTTCTTCTTCTTCTTCTTCTCTTCTTCTTCTTCTTCTTCTTCTTCTTCTTCTTCTTCTTCTTCTTCTTCTTCTTCTTCTTCTTCTTCTTCTTTCTTCTTCTTCTTCTTCTTCTTCTTCTTCTTCTTCTTCTTCTTCTTCTTCTTCTTCTTCTTCTTCTTCTTCTTCTTCTTCTTCTTCTTCTTCTTCTTCTTCTTCTTCCTCTTCTCTTCTCTTCCTCTTCTTCTTCTTCTTCTTCTTCTTCTTCTTCTTCTTCTTCTTCTTCTTCTTCTTCCTCTTCTTCTTCTTCTTTTTCTTCTTCTTTTTCTTCCTTTTTCTTCTTCTTCTTCTTCTGCTTCTTCCTCCTCTTCTTCTTCCTCCCTTTTTTAGACACCCTTGAGATGTTGTTCCAGTTGCTCTACACTAAGTGTTTTATTTGAAGTTCTTTTATTCGTTCAATCAAACTGTATAAATTTAATTTTTCCTCATGCCTTCATTTTTCCCTTTATCATTTTGTGTTCCTTTATAGCCTGCCATCATTCTAAGAATTTCATTGCACTTTCAAATTGCATTTTCTATTCTCAGGGCTCTTTTCTTGTTATGGTCCAACATTCACAATCCTACCAGCTAACAAATTAAAAGCTTTAGTTCTGTTTAATAGTGCACTTTGATTATGTCACACATATAATTAAAATTTGGTCTCCTTTTTATAATTATATTCTTATGGCTAGAGTAGTCTTCATTTGTCATACCCAAGTATGCACCAGGGAATATCGTGTTTGTATATGTATCGTATCGTTTAATGTGTGTTCTTAAATAAACCAATGTGAATACTCCATTAATAGAACTGAAGCAGTAGGTACTTAGGGAATCCCATACATTTGTTTAAAATGAAAGGCTCACTATATGCTCCACTAGTTCTGTAACACAAATTACTGTTAGTTAAAATTAGGGATGCAGTATCAAATGAGAAGCAACCTGATTAAATGAGCATAATTAAGTCTCCTTCTTTAGTTTGTTCATTTTCAATGTCTGCTTACTTTGATTAAGGGGGACAAATTGTGTCTTCCAGTTAAAATACCTTTATTTGTTTTGAGGTCAGTAAAATTCCAAATGTGGTGCAAAACATTATTTTCATGTTTTCCATGTGCTGATCATTATTCAGCAACTGTATTATTATTATTAAAGAAAATGAAAAACATTTATGGACATAGAGTTTTGAACCAACTAACTGCATGTGCACTATTTAATAACTTCCACTCTAATTAAAAGAACAGTACCTACCAGACAATGTGCTCAAGCTGTTAAACTTATTGGATTGGTCTCTTATATTCATGTCAAAATCCAAAAAGAATAGATGGGTGATATTCTCAAATATCCAAATTATGACATTAAACAAAAGATCTTAGAATATTCTGCAAACTTACTCTCACAGTTACATTATGTTACATAACCGTAATCTGAAATTCCTCCAATAACACATAAATGAAGGAAATTATCCTGACCACTGCTGTAAGAACAACTAAAATACAAAGTGCATATAGTAATATATGCAATGGATACCAAAGCCTTGTACCAGAGAAAAGGCAGTGGCTCTCTGCCTGGAAGCTAAATTATCTAAACAGAAATTCAAAGACTTACAGAAAGTTTCCAAAGATAAAAATAGTGACATCTGTAGTATAAACAAAAGAGCATAGTTTTTTGCTGAAAAATGCTGATAAAAATTGGAATAATTTCCATTTAAAACTGTACTGTATATATTTTTGCACTGTAACCTTTCCACAATGTTCTGTTACAGGTTATTAAATAAGGAAGCAGTTGTAAGTTTAGTCTGAATTCATCCCTATAAATGGGTAGTGTCTGTTACTCAAATGTAGTCAGTGGTTGTACATAACATCAGAATGTTATTTGTAACCCACATACCAACTTTTATGAAAATCTTTTAATACACGGGGAAAATATTAATTTTATATGAATTTACTCTAGAAAGTGCTAGTTTCCCTTAAATATAGTCACGATATATCTGCAACAGCAGAATATTACTTCCAACTCTTCTAAAATGTTTTATTTCACTCTTGTAAGTAGGTAAGTTGTTACATATTTTGTTCAAACTCATCCCCACCCTCCTATAGAGGGGTAGTTACTTGGCCAAATTTTGTCACCACTCCTATGTAATAGCAGAATACCCTTTGTAATTTCTATACAAAGTTGCATTAAAATTTGGGGGCTAGGAAACAAATTATTGATTTTATTTAAATCTAGTTCTACAAAGGGATGGTTTCTTTTATGCAAATGTAGCCTAAGTTTGTATATAATATTAGAATATTATTTGTAATCCATATAGTAAGTTTCATAAAAATCTATAAGAACAGGAGAAGTTAATAATTTTGTCTGAATTCGCACTATATAAATGGGTCATTTTGGTAAGTCAAATGTAGTTAGTATCTTTACATATTAGCAGAATGTCACTTGTAACTGTTATACAAAGTTTCATTTGAATTTGGTAAATTGGAAGGCATTTATTACATATTTTTCAGCTGGACTAACATTCTCTCCCACCATGCACTGCTGAAACAAGTAAACTTGAGACTGCCTAACCACATTGCAGCAAATGACAATAAAAACGATAATGGGGGTTTCTAGTATGACTTGAAAGATACTATTGTAATTGCCTTTATTATTGGTATAGGTACTGAATCTTCAGGTCCTCCTGATACTCTTCTGTTATTTGGTACTTTAATTCTTTAATACTATGTTATTTTATTCACTAATACTAATTATTATGGGAATTACCTTTAACTCTTTATTTTTGGTATTAGAGGTTTACAATTACATTGTGCCTGTACATTTTGAAGCTACTTTAAAAATAGTGCCTAAGAAAATGCACACACCTACTTTCTTCTAGGATTTCCAATATAATCTGTCAAAGGAATCTCAAAAACTATTTGTAGTTGGTTTATTGATACTCGTCACTTACTTTTTTTGTATTAATGAGAGACTGTTTTCAAAGGCAATCGCCTCCATTTTCAATCGCTTTCCAACTGGCATCAGTTGTTGTCTGCTCTCTCTTTGGTGTTGGAACTATGAACTTTTTTGTCAAATTATCTACTGGTGGGATTTCAAAGTTCATTATGCGATCCTTATTTTTTCATATGAATATGTTCTCCCATGTTGTCAATTTATTTTGGTTTGTCACTCCTTTTAATAATTTTGGATTTGGATCAATGTCATGATTTTCATTCCAAAAATGAAATGCTACTGCTGACTTATCTTCTTGTTTCAGTCTGATATTTCTAAAGTGCTCTTTGACTCTGGTTTTTAGATTTCTTTTAGTTTGACCTATGTAGCATTTTTCACAATTCTTACAACTTATTTGGTATATTCCGGATCTGTTAACTGATAGGATTTTATCTTTTGTTTTTGAATGTAGCAATTTTAAAATTGAGTGTCTATTAGTTGGAGCCAAGGTGATATTTTGTTCCTTGAAGATGTTTTTAAATTCATTAAAAGTTTTTGGGTGATATGTGAATGAACTGAATATGCTGTTGCTTTTTTTTTCTTTTGTATATATGGTTGCTTCCCTAATGGTTTCCTTTAGTTTAGCTTTTCTAATTTTCTTCAACACCAAACTTTTGTTGTATCCATTTTCCTCTGCTAAGTGTAGTATTGCCTTTTGTTCTTTGAAAAATTCTTCTATTTCCATGAGTATATTGACTAGTCTATGTGTAAGGCTGTTTATTATTGCATGTTTGTGTGTAATTGGGTTGTAGCCAGGGGCGGCTTCTGAGGTAGTGCTGCTGTGCCATGGCACCATCTGTATGAAAGCGAAAGAAAGAGAAGTGTATAAGAATTGCGCAAAAGGAATTGTTGATGAGTAGTTGCTCCCTCGTTTGAATAGGCGCGTTGAACGCCAGCGCTCTCTCTTGGTTGTTTTCCGTAGCTTGGTGCCGATACTAGAACGGCACCGTCTGCGCTCATAAACGCCTGTGTTAGGGCTAGGGGCTAAGATGTCTGCTTATACACGGCTCTTATGGAAGAAAGTCAGAGAAGGTAGTGCCGGGATTTCTCTGGCGCATAACTTACGCTTTGCCCGTTAGAGTGCAGTAAAACACGGGACTTCAGAGAACCACGATCCTGCCACCTAGCGAAAGACAATGGTAAGAATACATTTCGCGCTATACCTTCCTTTAATGCAGTGTCACCATCCTACTGCAGTTAATTCTGAGGAACTTCAAAACGCAAATTAATGCTTAATGAAATCACTTGTAGAAACACAACACATAGATATCCTTATAAATAAAATTAATTGGGTTTCAATGTGAATATAGTATTAGATTTTAAAATTTAGAGACAGTATTTCAACATGTGCATATTTCACAGCAGCAGTTTTGTTGGTAGAACATAAAACCCGCGCGTCCAGCATGTGTTGGACACATGTTTCCAAAGCAATGGTAGAGTAGTTCTGTATGTGCTCCTGTAATGCTGTAGTTCATCGTGAGTAAGGATTTTTAAAACAGTGTTCAGTGTTTTTTCTTTAAGTTAAAATACACAGTAAAGTTACGAACATAACAAGGTCAGTGAATTACTGAAAACTTCATTTAGTAATAGGACTCTAAGTGAAAAAATTCAGATAAAACAATAGGTAGGCCACTGAATCTGCAGCAGCAAACAAAAAATCGATGCCGTAAGTTTAATCCGGATATTTATCAAAAGAACAAATGGATTTGCGGCTGTGATGAAAACAATGCAGTTTTTTGTTTTCCTTGTGTGTTATTTGGGGGAGATGTCCATTTGTGTAAGACTGGACTGAATATTCAGGACAAATTAGATTCGCAGTATAGGCAGTTAACAGCCATAACAAACAAGTAGACAAAAACAGATATATATTGAACGTAATTATAAACTGTATTCGGTTCTGTGGTGCTTTGGAGCTGGCTCTTAGGGGTACGACGAATCTGACGCCTCTCAAAATAAGGGGTTTTTTCGTGAGCTCATTCAGTTTAGTGCGGAGTTGGATAAAGAACTTCAAGTGCATCTTAGTCAGTCATCAGTATTCAAAGGCATTTTTAGGACTGTTCAAAACGAACACCTGCAGTGCATGTTGGAAGTGTATCACGAGGAAGTTCGCAAACAAATAAAGCGTGCGGATTATGTTGCAATTATCGCGGATGAAGCCACTGATGTGTCTTGCGAATTTCAGTTGGTTATTGTTTTGCGATACATTGTTTATGGAACACCCATTGAAAGATTTTGGAATTTTGTTAATCCAGAAGGTCAGAATGCTCAGTCTATCTCGGAGTGTATTCTGAAAGAAATCGAACCCTTAATTGGAGATGACCGAGCAAAACTAATAGCTGAGAGTTACGATGGTGCAAACGTTATGAGTGGCGAGTCAAACGGAGTACAGAGATTAATAAAAGACAAATACCCAAATGCGCACAACATTCATTGCTATGCGCACCAGTTAAACCTTATAATGTCTACTGCAGCCTCAGTTAATCGCAAAGCCCGCATCTTCTTTGCACATCTTTCAGGCATTTCTTCTTTCTTTTCAAATTCGCCACAAAGATCGAAAGTGTTGTATAGCATAATTCAGAAAAGCTTACCCCGTGTGTCTCTCACAAGATGGAAGTACCATTCGCGAGTAGTTAAGGATATTTATGAAAACAGGAAGGAGCTTATTACTGTCATGGAAACAATTGAAACGAGCGAGAACATAAAATTACCCTCTACTATTGAAAAAGCTGGTTCATACAAACAAAGACTGCGAGATAGAGACTTCATTTTCTGGCTATCGTTTTTCTGTAAGATAATGCCTCGTGTGGACATACTTTTTAATCAATTTCAAAAGAAGACAACTGAGCCAACCAAGGTAAAACAAGACATTCATAAATTTGAAACAATAATGCAAAACATCAGAGATGACATTGACTCCATCAGTCAGGTTAGTTTTGAAAATGACGAAACAATGCCTTACAAAAGAGCAAGGGTTGATGATAATAACAAAAAGAAAAATGCTTTGGAGGTGTGTGATGCCATATTTTGTGAAATAAAATCACGTTTTCAGTTCACTGGGCACCTAATTGCAACCAACTTATTTGATGTAAGCCAGTTTGACAATTATGTAACACATTTCGCAGACAAATACCTTGAAATTACGGACACATATACATTTCTGGAGAAAAGAAAGTTGAAGGGAGAGCTTCAAGTGTTCTATGCTAGGCCTGAGTTGAGAGCAGTTTCCGGTGCGGCTCCGTTTCTTTCGCTGATACTAGAGGATGAACTCTGTGCTTCTTTTGAAGAGACTGTTAAAGTTCTGAAACTGTTAATCACTATGCCTATCTCGACATCAGAAGCTGGGCGGTGCTTTTCAATGCTCAAGAGGATTAAAACTTTTCTACGAAACACAATGAAAGAAGAGCAATTGAGTGCCTTAGGAATGCTGTCCTGTGAGAAGCTGTTCGTGTGCAAAATGGACAATTTCAATTCAAGGGTGATAGATTTATTTGCCAACAAGAAGGAGCGACGAATGGATTTTCAATACCGTTCCTACTAATTCATTTGAAGCTGTCTTCATAAAGTCATGGAGTTGCTGCTTTCGGTGAGTACAATGCTTTTAATTTTTAAAAGTTAGTAATTTCATTAAACCATTTTTAAAAATTCAGATTACTCATTTTGCAGTGAAGAATTGCGTCTTGTGTGTGCGTGCGTGCGTGTGTGCTCGCTCGTATGTGTTTGTGAGTGTGAGACAAAAATTTCCTGAGTTTGTTTCGTTTGATTTCAGTGCGAGGAAATTTATGGCTAAAGCAATAAAAATAACTGTCTCTCTATCACGAAATCGTTCACGAACGCTTCGTATCACATTCTCCATGAACTGTATTATCAAACTGTTCCTGTACTCGTTACACCTATGCGTAACAAGAGTACGAATGTAATAAATAGCTATTTCCGTTTCCCTGTACGCTCTGTATGGTACACTATATTATCAAATGGTTTGGATTATTGACAAGATTACCTAAATCGTTCGTAATTTGTGCACATATTTATATTTTAACAACCCTTATTTATTTATGGCACCATCAATAAAATACCTCACCGGCCGCCCCTGGTTGTAGCTATTATTTTTTATGTAATTTTCTGAATATGTTGGTTTCCTGTAAATTCCAAATTTTATATTTGTGTCGTTCCTGATGATATTTAGATCCAAGAAAGAGCGTTGTCCATTGATTTCCTTTTCTATTGTGAATTTTATAGCCCTTTCTTGCAGATTGATTAATTTTAGTGCATCATCTAAATGTTTATTCGGTACAATTGCAAAGATGTTGTCAACATATCTATACCAAACTTTGAAGATCAATGGGAAGAACTTTTTAATTTGTGCCTCAAATGCACTCATAAATAAGTTAGCCAAGGTAAAAGTGGATTGCCCATTGATAACCCTGATTTCCGCTTGTAGTGTTTTTCATTAAAGCTGAAGAAGTTTTGTTCAATGCATATTTTTGTTAGAGAAATGTATTCTTCTGCTTCTATTGCTTCCATTTCTATTGTAGTTAGCCACTTTTTTTAATGCAGTCTGTAAGTTTTCTGTTGGTATGCTTGGAAATAAAGATGTGACATCAAATGAAACCAGTCTGTCTTTTTTTTTTTTTTTTTTTTTTTCAAATTTATATCTTTTATTTTTTCTTCTAAATCTAAAGAGATTTTTAAATTTGCACATTCAAATTTTGGGAAACTATTGAATTTATTTAGTAACCATTTGGCCAAATTATATGTGGGGGCATTTATGCTACTAGTGATAGGTCTCATACCTTTCCCTGTTTTATGAATTTTTGGCAGCCCATATACTCTTGGTAATGTTGGATTATCTACTTTAATTTTGTGAAATTCTTTTTTGTTGATTATTTTGCTCTCTTTTAGAGTTTTATTTGCGGTTTCAATACAGTACTTTAATGGGTTATTTCCTACTTTTTGGTAATTATTGTCTTCTAATAAATCTTCCACCCTCTTCATGTAATCTTCTTTTTCCAGAATTACTAGATTATTTCCCTTGTCTGCTTTAGTATAAATAACTTGTTTCTTTTTAAGGGCTTTTATGATTTGGTTAATAAAATTAATTTTCTTTTCATTTTTAATTTGTTCTACTATTTTGGAGCATTTATTTTTTACTGTGTTTCTATTTTCTTCATTAAGTGTTCGTGTAGCAATTTAGATGTCAGAAATATAATCTTCAACTTGGTTGGAATAGTCTACACATGTTTCTAAACCTAGATTAAGCATTTTCAGTTCTGATTTTGTAAAAATTTGGTTTGATAGGCTAACAACATTGTTTGGATGATCTTTTAGGTTAAGTTTGTCTTTTTGGATTTTCTTTTCAAAAATTTTTGCTTTCTGGCATAAATTTTTAAGGTTATTTTTTAAATTTGCTGTTTTTGTCTTCATTTTTCCATTAAGATATGCAAATAAATTGTTTTCAAAATTTTCCCAAAATATATTTCCTAATTGTTTAGTAAGTTTTTGTCACAGGAAATTTCTCCAGCACATTCCTATTATACATTTTGATCCATAAGTGATTTGTACGTAATATCAGCAATTTAAAATATATTTGTCTAATACACTTCGTATAGGTACAGAAAACTAATGTTTTCAGGACCAATAACATTATAATTATGACAAAGCTTTCCATGCAGTTATCAGCATGACTTGTGTTGCTGTGTTATTATTTAAAATACTGTTGATGCATAATTGTTTATGTGAAAACTGCTACTCAGTTGGCATACTTATTTTCTGTATTTTGCTGGAAAATGTAATGGTAATTAATTAAGGTTAAATGTTACATATGTTCAAATTATTTTCTTCTCTCCTATCATTTAACTTACATGAATTAGCTACCTATTTGATTAATAAGAATTTTCTCTCTTTCCTTTCTGTGTCTGTAAGACTAGTGTAATAGATTAAATGGTATTCTAAATGGCACTCTGAAAGCACCTTTAGAATTAGATAATAACATTTTGACAACAGAACACCAACTTGCAATAAAGTCAGATTTATGTTTATTGAACACAAAACTTTCAGCAAAGTTGACCAATCATAAGGAGTGAATCCTCCTTAACAGTAGAAATGATGAAATGTTTGTTACACATTTAAGGTTATATTGAATATCACTCTGTTGTATTGATTTTAAAAATTATAGCTAGTACATATATTATTCAGTATTTTTAAAACTGCATTTGGATAAAATAAAAATAAACTTTAACTTCACATATTTCATATGTCCTTCATATCTTTGGAATTTATCAAGGACACCAATGAACAGCTTTATATATATATATATATATATATATATATATATATATATATATATATATATATATATATATATATATATATATATATATATATATAATTTTATGGATAGAACTTAAATTACTAGGAAACAAATATCTCTAAGCTATGTTTCTCACTTACATGGCCAGCCAGATTATAATATGCATGATTTCCTATGGTTATTGGAGTCGGCTTTGTTGTCGCAGCACGAACTTTGAATATAAGTACATTATCCTCTGTTAACTCATAAGTAACTTGAACAACAACAGCACCGCCATATCCATCTTGACCATCAGGACTATAATAACTCAGAGTTAATGCTGTACCATGCACATGTGGTTCCCATAATACCTGTAAATTTCCAGATAATTAACATTCATCACTATGAAAAATTCTTAGATTTTTTTTTTTTTTTTTTACTTATGTTGCAATTCTCAAACAAAAAGATTCCATTATTATGCCTAAGGTGAATAAAAGTTCTCTTTAGGTCAGAATGAGCATTTAGGTTTGTTCCTTTAGATGAGCTTTACTAATGTTAATACTAACCCAGAGATTACCTTCATGGAATTCTCTGCAATGAGGAAAACGTTTGTCATGGCTAATTTTGTTCCAACTGCAAATGACAATGATACTTAGAAGAGTGTAAGTTAGTTAAATACCAGTCATTGTAAATGTTGTACATCAGTAACACATATGCTTATTAAGGGGAGGCATCAGAGAAAATCGCCAAATATGACAAAAAATACCATTTTCTGTTTCTTGTCCTAAAATTACATTGAAACATTATATTGTCCAGCAACACAAAGAAGGTCCCTGAAAGGTATGTGCTGCCTTACACAGTGGGACAAGGACAGTGAATTTGTGTGGCAGAGAACACTTGCTACACAAGGAGCAGAACCGTTAAAGACATGCGCCCTATTCACTCTGTACACTAAGACCGAGAAGATTCATTCACAAAAGTGGAAGCTGTCAGAATTATTTTGAATAAACTGTAACTGTACTGACATGGGGTGTCATAAATCTGTCCAGGGAGGGTGTGGGAACCTTCGCCAACCCTCCTGCCTCTCAGGCGTCGTAGACTTACTCTCCTGTGGAGGACTGCATCTGCCGTCGGTTATGCTCTAGCGCCGTTTAAAGAGCCATTTACGGTTCACGATTTAAATGCCTATGTGCAGGTGGGCGTGTCTACTTAATCACCTTCGTTAACCCCTTTCAACGAAATTGGTGAAATTTTCATGTTTAAGAAACGTGGTTATATTTCAATTATTTGTGGTAATGTGCAGAGACATCTTGTGGTTGTTTGTAAAAGCTACTGAACATAAAAAAAAAAAAAACTTCCGATTTCCTTGGCTTACAACCACATGTTTTTGTTTTGATTTGTGAATATGAATGGTGAATACTGAATATATTGGTTTTAATAGACATATGAGGCATGGAATGCAACATCTATTAAGTATAGTTTAGAATAGGAATAAAGCTTTATTCAACATTGTTTTGCTTTCTTGCTGCAACATTAAATAACAATTCCTACCTCATTTGTTTTGGTGCATAGTTTTCTCACCATTTATAAAATGCAGATACTTTTTGAAATTTAATTTTTAAATTAGTCTCTTTAGTGCTACATAAAATGGTATCAAATGGGTAATCCAAGTAAGAAAAGGCAAACAAAAGGATCTCTTGCAACAAGCTAAAATATAGAGGTTAGGTGAAATTTTCGAAAATCTGAAACTAGCACAATAATTTAAGTTAATTGATGGAAATTAATCATATCTTCACCCTAGCCGTATATAGGCTAAGGTTTTGGATAGAGTCAACATGAAAAATTCAACATCATGGTCGGGATATGAACCAGGAATCTCCTGGTTTCCGTCCAGTTGCTCTTAGCCATTGAGCCACCATGGCCAACTTCATGACATCAAATTCTCCAATTGACTCATATTTTCCCGGTAAACCACTAGGGGCTCTCCTATTGGAGATACGCCTCTTGTAGCGACTTACTATTGTAAGTACTTGAATCCCAGGCTTCATCATTTGACTCTTATTATTCAAGTTAATTGATGGAAATTAATCATTTCGTGGTTCAGATCCTGGCCATGATGTTGAATCTTTCATGTTGACTATCTATCCAAAACCTTAGCCTATATATGGCTAATGTGAAGAAATGATTATATTCATTCACTCATTCATTTATTCATTCATTTATTTATTTATTACTTATTTATTTATTTTGTAAGGACTATTGTAGTTAGAAATCGTTAAGAATAATCTAAAGGCAACCAAATTTAAGAGAAGGAAGGTAATAAGATAGCTATAAGACCTACAGATGATGCAGGGGAATTTAAAAGTAAACAAAGTAATGTAATTTCTATCTAAAATTTTAAATTCACTTTTCTCCGCTTTCAATTTTTCAACATATTTGCATGATCAAAATGCTCCAGAACTTACAATGTTCAATGAATTTGTTTGAAACTTTGCATACCTATTCCTAAGTAATTTCTTAATAAATGTTGATATTATTTTAGTTGTAAATGGAATAGTTTATTTATTATTGAATTTTAAACCTAAAATTTCCAAAAATTTAATTAAAATTTAATATATTCCCACACAAATATTTTTTTTCTCCAAACCTACTTGACACACACTTAAAAGTATAGCAAATTTTATAACTGATGTACATAGAAACCTGAATCTGAAGTATGAAGTTTCTAAAAGAAAAACTGTATGATCTAGGGCATTTAATATAACATGCAAAAACCACATTATAAAAAGCAGTAAACATATATATTTAAACTATTAAAGAGAGAAGCATGAAATTTGGAAACTTAACTAGATTCCCTGTGGCTCATGAATGTCAAAGTTTCATGCAGCTCTGATGAAAACTCTGAATTTTAGCATTTTTCACAAATGTCTCACCTTAATCTTGTTATTTAGTATTTTCAAAATTTAGGATGTTGTTGTCACTTTTGAGAACAATAAAATTATGACCACTCCACAGCTGTTAAAGCTAGAATAGGAACAAGAAATACACGTGGAAAAACATATAAAGCAACCAGGGGAGTAATTACATTGGTTAGAACAAGCAAAGTAAAACTGAAAGGTGAAATTGGTAGAAGGGACTTCAATAAATATCCAGTATGTGGAAACAGGGATAGTAATTCGCATGCTATTTTGGAAAAGGAGGAAACTAGAAAAATGAAGGTAAATTAATATTGATGCAGTGGGTTGATTTGCTGTTAGATATAAGTCAGATAAGTAGATTTAGGAAAAAAAAATTATTTAGGAAGTGTAAAAAAATGGGGGAGAAAATTTCATAATGAAGATGTATAAGTTTAACAGAAATAGATAGCATATATGGCAGGGGTGAAACATGTCATGATATTTATGGAAACGCTAACTGTATACAGGCAACCAATTTCAAACCCTAGTCCACGAGTTGCAGATGTACAGGAGCCACTTCCCTGAACGTAATGCCAAACTACTGGTATATGGAGCATTGTACGTAGTGGTACCAGAAGCAAGATGTCCATGGTGTTGAAGCTTTATTGGACCTATAGATTATGTAGCAATTCACAAGCTTGTGGGTTAGTATATTAGGGTCGACGGATGTTTACATGTCAAGATTAAATTATTATATAATAGGAGAGACTATTGAGTGTAATGATGTAGGTATCTACTTATATACCTCTATCTATATACCAGGTGAATCAGCTGCCCCTTACTCTCGAGTTTTATGCAATCCGCATTTTATACTCCAACATGAAAACATCGACTCCATTACTAGGTTCTACCCGTGTATTTAACATGGATGTTAAACATTCGATGAAATTAGTAGTAATACAGATGTTATCACATCGCCTGTAGTATATTCGTAATTAGATAGCTGACGTTTGCACGTCTACAAATTTTCACTGGAACCAGTGACTACTATATGTTAAACGGGATGCTTGCCTTACACGTTACTAGGTAGCTCACTTAGAATGAGCGCAAAACTGCTGTCATCTGTCTAGTGTGCAGGTGGTTCAAATCCCCTGCATAGGTATACTAATTCGTTTTTACCACGTAATACTCACAATTTACAAGTATTATTCTGCAAATTGTTATTATTTTATTTGTAATTGTTTTATGTGTGTTTGGAGGAATTTAGTAACAGTGACGTCAAAATTAATATAAAAATTATTTGTGGTTGGTTTATTGACACTCGTCACTTACTTTTTCATATATTTATGAGAGACTAGTTTCAAAGGCCCTGGCCTCCATTTTCAATCTCTTCCCAATCTCTTCCAGTTGGGAAGAGATTGAAAATGGAGGCCAGGGCCTTTGAAACTAGTCTCTCATAAATATATGAAAAAGTAAGTGACGAGTGTCAATAAACCAACCACAAATAATTTTTATATTGTAATTGTTTTGTTTATATTTTATGGTATTGTTTGATGTTTCTTTATTGATGAACTACAATTAGGTATTAATTTTTAGATGAGTCGTTTTTCACAGTCTTTACACTTAATCTTGTAAATGCCTGACTTTTCCTCTGGTTTTATCTTATCAGTATTATTACTGTGAAGTAGGTTTTTAATGTTGTAATTGTTTTTTGGTGCCAATGTTATATTGTATTTCTTGAATATTTTTTGGAACTTTTTTGTGGCCCAGGGGTGGTAAGTAAATTTAGCAAATCTAATTTCTTGTTTTACTGGTGTGAGAGCTGTGATCTGTTTTAATCTCTTTTGAAGTTTGAATGATTTTAGTTTTTTATCTACAAGGTTTTTTCCATATCCATTTTTAATTGCAGTTTTTAAGCTTTGATGGTATTCGTTTTGATATTCTTGCTGGCTGAGAGGTAGATTTACTAATCTGTGTGTGAGACTGTTGATGGTTGCATGTTTGTGTGGAATTGGGTTGAAACAATTTGCTTTGATGTAATTATCTGTGTGTGTTGCTTTTCTATGGATACCAAATTCTAGTTTTTCATTGCTTTTTTTGATTTTAAGGTCTAAAAAAGGTAGAGTACAGTCCTCTTCAGTTTCCACTGTGAATTGTATGCTGGGTTCTTGCAGGTTGAGTAGTTTCAAAGCATCATCTACTTGTTTGTAGGGCACTATTGCAAAGATGTCGTCTACGTATCTGTACCATGTTTTAAACATATGAGGGAAGGCTTTAGTTATATGTGTTTCGAAAGTGAAGCAGATGTGTAATAAATACGACTCATCTAAAAATTAGTAATTTTTCACTTCACTGTGGTGTTCCAATACAGTTAAATCTCGATATACAATTAGGTAGTTGTTTAAACACGCCTATAGGTAGGTGCAATTGAAACAAGGATCATTTATACACATTTTAATGCAGAAAACAAGATAATTACAGTATCAGAGTTTAACGTGGAAGTTAAACACAATTTTGCAGACATAGAATTATTGTGCTATTAAAAGTGTCGTTTCAAATTGGTATGTTTTGTGGCGCTGGAATGACCCTTTTTCTATTCCTGGAACACGACTCCTCTGACGAAGCAAATGCTCGAACTGATGACCTTCTTGGTTAATGCACGCCCTTGGGAACTTTATAATTAAATTATTGTGAGTTCGGTTTCCAAGTTTTATGAACATAAAAAAAACATAATTACAATACTGAAACTCGAACCTGTGTCAGTAGGGGGGTTAGGGCACAGGAGACGTTAATCCCATTGAGCTATTTCGAGACTTACCTGAAAGCACGTTCTGGGTTCAGTAGTACGACTTGTATGTCTGGCGCTTGTACCTTTGCCACCTTGTGAGTTCTTGTGCTGATTTAGCCTTTTAAGACACTTTTAATCATTTGCTGGTGTTTTAATATTACTACATAAATTGGAAAATCTCTTATGCATGTTAATTGAGTTCCACGAGACGTAGTTTAACCAAAAATGTAAATGAACTGCTGTTTAATAATATGTCCGTTTTAACTGTACTCGTCCATGCTGAATGAGGTGTGTCTCTAATTCTTTCCTAAGTTTTGGCAGCCAACCCCTTCTCTAAGTAAAATAATCCACAATTTTCTTTTTAGCTGATGTTGTTAGTGTACTCATATGGTAGGTCCATTTTTTCTGAGGCGTTTACTGAATCACTTTGCCATGTATACTCTAATAAAACGTTTGTAAAATCGCCTGGTAATCGGAATTCACTCTCAGTAAAGGAGTCGTATGTTTTTGAGGTGTACTTTAGGGAGCAGTACGTTTTGTCCCTTAGACTGCTATTCCTCTGAATTTTCTAAGAACATCAAGCTTAAGCTTTATGCTTAGTAAGCACAAAGCTAGACTAAGGCTCGCACGCCTTTTGATTGGTGGCCTACCTTGCAAACAAATAAGGCACGGCTGACTCACCTGGTATAGATATAGAATAATTCATATATACATATATCTGTGATATACAACCAGCGTTAAAATGACATTTATATGAAGTGTACTATACAGATAATAAATGAAACTACTGGGTATCTTTATTTATGCTTATTTCTATAAATATAATTTTGGGATCACAAGCATCTGAAGTATTAAATACTAATTAAAATGTTGTATTTTCAATTGATTTATTTATGGATATCTTGCTGAAATGAAAGTATTTTTCTGGCACTCTATGAGTTTATATTTTTATTACTAAGCACTGTAATTCCCAATATATATTCCAGAAAATCCCCTCTATATTATGACACTGTTTTCTGTGTATCAACATATTTGGAGGTGAGCTACAAGTAACTATGGTGTAATTGACTCATTAATAGCATAAGGAATTCATTAAGTATGGTATATTTCTTTTTATCAGTCAGCGGAATAGCAAAGTGCTTACAGTATTATTCAAAACTGTGAAGTAGATGCCCTAAGTAATTGATATTTTTTATTCTATTTAACTTTTTAAATGGTTTGATAAGCTATATTCTAAGGTAAAGCGACTAAAATTCAATTTTTCAGTTTATATCAGCCAGAAAATTAATAAAATAAGCAATTCCTTTCTTGGAAGTGTTGAAAACAGTGTTGTTATGATAAATTAACTTTAAAGAGAGTCGATTAAAGACACTAGACAACACTCGAGAGCCGGCCGATGATAGAGGCAAAGCCTCAGAAACATGTTCCGGAAAAATTTAAAAGTAAGTGTTGTCTAGTGTCTTTAATCGACTTTCTTTAAAGTTAATTTAAAATAAGCAATATTTGAAACACATACAGAACAATATATGAATCAGACCTCCCTAAGTCATGAAACTCAAAGCACGTGTAGTATGAACAACAAATATATTTATATGATAAGCATAGGACTTAGCTTCTATTGTAGTAACAGTAAAAGCTGGATGCTGGGAAATATATTAAGATCATGGATAAGTAGGAATTTCTAAATCTAAACAACACAACGACTCTTTTACTTAATATTTACAGCTCTTAGAGTTAAGACTACTTGAACCATTTAATGAGTTATTGTAAACTAAGTACTAATTAATAAATGTGAATGCTTGTAATTTAGGTCTCTGTCATTAGTCACTAAGTGCTTAAAAGTGCAATTGGTGAAATGATTATATTGGTTCATTGCACTTATAACATTAGCTTTCATACTCAGTTTCTAATTAATTTATTGAAGGCTCTGTAATGTATTTGTTTACCATTCTAGTTGTTTCATTAGCTTAGTTGTCATAACAAATTGTAACTTTTTTATTTTAGTATGCAAATTACATATTCTTGTACTTTTATTATATGTTAACCTTTTTAAAAATTCATGAAATTTTCTCCAGAATATTTCGCTTACAGTCAAATAAAAGTATCAGAGCATACATCCATTTAAAAATTATAAACTATCACTAATTTCTCCTTTTCTTCTTGTTAAATTAGAATCTTATTTAGGCAGTATACCTTAATTAGTCTACAAATAGTTTTTTAAAAGTTCCTAGTTTTTCCTTTACCAAATTTCAAAAAGCAAACATATCAGCAGCTGCACTTACATGGCTAAAACCTCCAGTACCTCCATGAAAACTGTCTCCTTTTTGATTAGCTGTTAACTTGTATTTTTTACCATCCAAATTGTAAGAGGCACCAACAATTCTGTTTGCTGTTCTTCCAAGAATTGCACCAAAGTATGTATTATCTTTGACATAATCTGAAATAAACAAAAAACTACAGTGCCAAAATAATCATTTTATATACTAACACATTAGCATGATGAGGTATACTCCTACTTTATTTTCTTGGTGATTTTGCCATGAAGGGGTTGATTTGTAGCTTACATACAGTAAAAGTAGGAACAGACGCTTCAGATCATGGACTGGACTGAAATATCAGAGAAGGAATTCCGCACTAAACCTACAGACAGGATGTTGTGACAAAGACCACAAAATTTACCTCCAAATTGCTTTATTTGTCACTCAGTGCTAAAGTACAACCGTCCTTTATTTTACACAAATACACTTCCATGCGTCTCTATAATGTTTCTTTATGTCCCTTTAGCTTGCACCCTTTGCGCTGTTGATATTCTTTTTGACATATACACAGATCCACCTCTTATAAGGAGCTACACGACGATTCTGAACACAGCTCCCATATTCGTACAAAAACTGTTTCGCTACCTGTTCCATAGCCGATTCCTTATTACGTAACTACACTATACTGGCCTGTGAACTGCTTTCTGCATCGTTCCACGGACTGCCTACTCTTTCCCCACGGAGCCGCACTCTACTCAAAGCTCTGAACATCACACATATTACTCTCACTACTAACTGTACTACTCTCTCTCTACTGACTACTATGCCCGCCTTGGTAGCGTAGATGGTAGCGTGTCTGCCTCACGTTCAAGAGGTCCCGAGTTCGAATCTCGGTCAGGGTGAGTTACCTGGGTAAGGTTTTTTCCGGGGTTTTCCCTTATCCTGATAGTATATCCTGGGTAACTCTAAGCTCCATGGACCCCCGACTCATTTGAGCATCATTCGGGTACGGTAGATCGTTCCAGAAGCCGAATGTTCTCGTCTTACATTATGGAACAGCATCGAACGGCAGTTGCGCAGTAACAAAACAGTTCGGGCGTGTCTCTCTCGTCCAGCCAGCCAATAGACAACAATGCGAAACGATTTCCCGCTCCTAATTTGTGATTACGTCGAAGTTGCGCGATTCCACTCTTCCCTTCCGAAACAGCTTCGCACAGTTTTCCTCTAATGTTACTTCATGGTCAGATATTTATAAAATAAAAATTTTAACAGTGAAACACTAAGCCCTTCCTGCAAAGGTTAAATAAAATTACAGGAGTTTAATTTTCTACGAATCGATCCAAAACAATTGCGATGTCGAGAAAAGCTTATGAAATGTCCTCAACCTTAAAGGAGCATGTACTAAAACGAATAGAAATCAACAGCATTTTACCTTGGGGACTATTTTGAAGTTAAAGAATTCTAACACAAGTTTAGAGTAAATTAAAGTAGAATTTCATGTGCTATTTGTACGCACTGGTGTAGACATCGATCAAAATGATGCGTTTAGGAGGGAAGAGAGACAACTTGCCTCCTCATTCTAAAACATTGCAGAAGTTTTTCCAAGCCATTCAATGTCATTTACTCTCTAATCTCATAAAGTTAAACAGTTAAGATAAGAGTATTTCTAACCAATATCGAAATAGGCACTTGGTTGCCTTCTGGTACCTACACGATCTACAGATCATTTATAAATAACCGTAGAATACTCCAGTCTCCGATGGAAATAAAAAGTATTGAATATACTTAAATCTTAAATTTAATCTTTCTATCAGAAACTGTACTAGCTTCATCTTTAAATAGAAACGATGGAACAATCAATGCTACTATTTCTCTAAGTACCTACTCTCAATACTCGTTACCGGTACCTGTCAGTCTATAAAATATGTAATGCAAAAAATGCTTCTCTGATGTTTTATAGCATCATTTTCAGTGTTTAGAGAGTTAAAGTTCCCAATTAATTTGGTAATTTTTTTTCTCATTTTGGATTCTGTAAAAGACAGCAACTTATTTCAATAATGCTGCAAACTCCATATTACTTATTAATGACACCCAACTGTGACATAAAATATTTATGTTGTACTGTATTAGAAAATGTCTTTTAAATAATTTTGTGTCCCTAGTATAATAAATGTCCTGCGTAGTGACGTAGTGGGCTAAGGCGTCCTGCGTTGGTTCCCTGCCACGGAAGGCACCCGGGATCAATCCCACCCCTGCACAGGACCGGTGCCCACTCAGCATCGTGAGGAAATTGAGGAGCTACGATAGATACTCAACTGTGGTCTAGAAAGCCATATTTCGGGTCGAGATGCTGACCACATCTTCCCGTATCGGTTGGATGAACGCCCACCACTACTGTGCGTATGTACACGTGAGGCCGGCAGTCGGGTTGGCAGGCCTTGGCCCAGTAGGAGCTGTTATGCCATGGGTTAACGTTTATCGTTTTTAAGAGTAATGAACGTCATCAATAGCATTTTTCGTTATTTTGCAGGACTAGAAAATGTTAAGAAATATATTTTGTATAACCCTACTGTTATAAATGGGTTGTTGCATTATTTCATATTGTCCTGAATTTTAATGGCTATTATGGCAAGCTTGTCAGCAATAGCACTGACGTACTTGGAATAGCAATGACGTTATAGCGATATTTCAAGTAGCTATGGCTTATGCAGTAAAGATGAGCTTAATTTGTGATTCCCTTTTCAAGGAAGATGCAAAATCTCTGTACATTGTCAAATATAGAAAAATGTAGATCTAAATTTGTAATTAATTACCATGCTATGCTGAAAATTTGGTACAACTACTACATTACACCTATTAATTGCTGTACCAGGATGGGAATGCGTACAGGTATTTTTCGGTTATTGGTTCAACGCACCAGGTAAAATAGCGAGTAAAATGTAGTGAATGAAATAAGGATTTATTTGCTTACATTTGAATACCCTCTCACTTATGTGTGTCAGCTATGGATGGAGAATTATTTCATGATTTATTTCCTGCAACTTATTATATTAAATGTGTATAAATTTTAATTAAAAATATCCATATACAGGAGTAATGTGTTTAAAAGGATTAATTGTGTAAGGATTAATTCCTCAATATAAATTTAACATTAAAAGGTTCAATGATAACAGTCCTGTTAGGTAAGTATTTACAATAGTAAGTCGCTACAAATGTGTATCTCGAATATGAGAACTCTAAGTGGTTTACCGGGAAAATATGATTCAATTGGAGAGTTTAATGTCACGTCGGCATGTTGGCCATGGTAGCTCAAGGGGTTAGAGCGACTGGACGGAAACCAGGAGATCCGTGGTTCAAATCCCGGCCGTGGCATTGAATTTTTCATTTGTCTCTAATTAATTATTATACTAAAATTTCATAAAGTGTTACATCCAATGCGTGGGTAATCTTAGTACTTCAGTGAAAATTGTTGCAAACACCTTGTTCATGTGACACTCACTCGTGGCATAGTCAAAAATATTATCCACTTGAATAAGTTACCATTACAGTACTCCCAGAACTCAATAGATATTAGCATTTTGTGGTGGATGGCCCTTATGCAGTTATTAATAACAGATATCATAGGCCTTATTTATCTAGTAAATTTGCTGTACTGTTTTGAACCATATCTAGTCTAAACTGAGACTTTTCGGCAGCTAGGAATGCTGTGCGCAATAGAGTGAGTGTGTGGTGTTTTAGGGCCCGTCGACGAGGTCATTTGAGCCCGATGTGCGCAATAGAAGTGTGGAAGTTATTCAGAAGAATCGTTAAAGTAACCCTATTTATCTTAAGGTAACATATATCTCAGTATAACTTAGCATGAAAGTTATCTAGGTCTTAACCCTACTAAAGAGATTTAAAATGGTGAAATCATTTAGTTCGCACCCAAAAATCTTATAACCTAAGACCGGCAGCCCTCCTGTGTTTATTCAGAAGTTCATTGTAAGAGAATACATACGAGGGTGGGTCAAAAAGTAATGTCTCCTATTTCCCCCCCCCTTAAATATGTAAGTTATGTGAAAACTTTGAATTTGGTGCAGTTCCTCAAACCTTCTTCTCCATTCCCCTGCAGTAGTAACTTCCTAAGTCAACAGGTGGCAGCACTGCATCCTCTTGCAAAATGGCTGACATCGACATTCGTATTAGACAGCGTTCTGTGATTGAATTTTTGACTACGGAAGGTGAAACGCCAATTCCCATTCACGAAAGGCTAAAAACTGTGTATGCTGATGCAACGGTGAATGTCAGCACTGTTAGACGATGGGTTCGTCGCTGTAACGAAGCTGAAGGACAAACACCATTGGCAGATGAAAAGCGAAGCGTCAGGCCTGTGACTGCAGTGACTCCATGCAACATTCAGCGAGTCGATGACATCATTCGTGGTGATCGCCGGGTAACAACAGGTAAATTGTGTCACATTACCTCCCACAGTAAAGGCAGTGTGATGACGATTATTCAACAACTGGGTTAATCAAAAGTTTGTTCACGTGGGGTACCAAGAATGTTAACCGTCCAAAACAAAGAAACAAGGAAAACAATAGCCTCCGAACACTTGCAGCGCTTCAATTTGGAGGGAGAGGAGTTTCTGGAAAAAAATTACTGGAGATGAAACGTGGGTTCATCTTTTTGAACCTGAATCAAAGAGGCAGTCAATGGAATGGCATCACACGTCACCGAAGAAAAGAAAATCAAAACTCAGCGGTCGGCAGGGAAAGTTATGGCGAAAATGTTTTGAGATGCAGAGGGTGTGCTTATGATTGAGTTTTTGGAGTGGGGATGAAAAATAAATTCTGTCCAATACGCCAGAACTCTCAAAAAGCTGAAAGCACGTCTTCGCCGAGTTCGCCCAACAAAAGCTATGGCGGATGTTCTTTTGCATAACAATGCAAGACCACACACTAGCCGTTACACTACTGCAGAAATTGAGAAATTGGGATGGCAAGTCTTACCTCACCCCCCATACAGTCCTGACCTGGCACCATCAGACTTCCATCTGTTCGGGCCACTAAAAGAAGCTCATCGTGGGATTCATTTTGAAGATGAGGAGGCTGTGAAAACGTTTGTGCGTCAATGGCTTAGAAAGAAAGACCGTGTGTTTTATCACACTGGAATACATGCCCTAGTTAAAAGGTGGACCAAAACTGTGGAAAAGGACGGAGATTATATTGAATAGCGACAAATTAATCGTCAATGTTGTAGTTTTCAAGCTATGTAAATTGGATTCAATTTTCTTGGCAATTAAAAGAGAAAAAAATAGGAGGCGTTACTTTTTGACCCACCCTCGTAATTGGTATGCTCTAAGAAACATACTTTTGTATTCTTACGCATAACACTGCACAGTATAATAAGAGATCAGTTGTAGAAAAATAATTGCTCTTTATTTCGAAGTAACTGTGAAAATGTAATATATCCATAAGTGCATTTTGAAAATAATAATTATAATATTAAGAAAAGTGAGATATAGTTTCTACTCTAGCCTGAGTGCTACCGTCAGGGGCTAATGAGAGAACATTAACTGCTGGCACGTTTCGCTTTTATATACTTTTAGTTGTGTGTGCGTGTATGTGTATGTGTGTGTGTGTGTGTGTGTGTGTGTGTGTGTGTGTGTGTGTTTAATTCGGGAAGAGAATACACAAAAATTAAAATTTTCGAAGAGTTTTAGACATTAAGAATGCCGTCCACCTGTTATGTGTAGTGAGCTGGGATGTGTAACTCATAATTATTCTGGAGTTCGAATTTGGATGAGTTACCTCAATAAGGTTTATCTCGTGGTCTTCTATATGCTGAGTAAGGAAATATTGGTTAGCTCTGAACTCGTTGAACATTGTGGTCATTCGAGCATTAAGTTTCCAATAAAAAACAACATTAAAAATAAAACAAAGCTAGCTTATTTTTGTACAGTAACTTAAAACCCTATAAAGCATTTCAATACAATTGTATTATATACATTAAGAAACATAATTACCTTCAATTTTATCATATCCGAGAACTACGTCAGCAATGTTTCCTTTCTTATCAGGCACCTTTATGCTTCTTATTCTGCCTCCATAATTAATTACTTCAACTTCCATACCGTTTGCATTAGTCCAAGTGTAAATTTTCACTGGTTCCCCCTTAATAAGGCCAAACTCGCCTTCCTTAAGGATAACTTTTTTGTTAACCTCCTTGCATTGCTCCAAAGCCCAACATGCCGATACAAAGCAGAGGAGCAAAAGAACACGAAAAGCGGATGCCATCTTTTCCTCTGACACAACGTTGAGCACTTCAGCAAGTGGATTGTTCTGGCGCCGTTATATATGTAGCTATCTGTAGCTTGTTATGGGGCAACCTTGAAGGAAAGGAAGGTGTTAAATCTGACGCTGCTGAAATGTGTTATGGATAGTAAAATAGCATTTAGTGATTATATCAGTTGCTTGTCATTTAGACCGCCATGGAATATCTGATAACTTAGTGAGGAAAGAACTGTGCATTATTAAACAACTAATTCAATACTATGTTTACATAAATTTCTATATTTTATATACAGCTTCTGCAGTCTCATCTTACGAAAGCTTATTTTTCTCTCAAATTTACGTTAATGGTAGTAAGCGAATCATTTCTGAAATAGATTTCACTATAAATTTGGTTGTGTACAGGGGAAATAGAGGATGAAAAGGTATTGAAAATTCGAACGAATAACAATGAGTATCCTTAATATATCATATACCTACTACAAATACATTATACAAAATCAATTTTCTAGTTTAACGAGATCTAGATGTGTGTGTACGTTTCTCTCTCTTATTATTTACTAGTTATACAGTCCTGCACTGTGGCGTAGTGGGTTAGAGTGTTGTGCTTTGGTTTCCTGCCACGAAAAACACTCAGGTTCGATGCCACCCCTGGGGTGTGTGGATTTTAAGTTCCGAATACGAGACCGGTGCCTACACAGCATCGTGAGGAAATCAAGGAGCTACGCTAGGTAGCGAACCTTGGACTAGAAAGCCCACTTTCCGGCCTTTTTTTGTTGTTGTTGTAATTTACGTCCTCCAACGTTAAGTCATATCGGACGATGAATGGAATGGGTGAAATGATGCTCAAATAAAAATAAGCCCGGGGTCCATGGAGCTTAGTGTTACCCGACATTCGTCTTTTAGGATAAGGGAAAACTCCGGAAAAAGCCTTATCCAGGTAACTCGCCCTGACCGAGAGTCGAACTCGGGACCTCTTGAACGTGAGGCAGACATGCTACCACCACGCTACCGAGGCGGACTTCCGGCTGGGGTTGCCGACACGCTAACCACATCATCATCCTCCCCGTATCGGTTGGATGATCGCCCACCTCTAACTTGCGTACGTGCGCGTCAGGCCGGCAATCGCGTTGGCAGGCTCTGGCCCGCTTGCGGACTGTTACACCATGGGTTACGTTACGTTACTAGTTATGCAAGATTCCTTTCGAATGAAGAGGGCTTCACAGCATATGCACAGAAAATTCAATGTATAGCTTTCATTTGCCAAGTAAATATCATAAATATAGGCTACTTTAATCAAAATTGCTAGAGCAATTTTTGAGAAACATGAGCTTATCCAAAAGACTTTCTTGTAAAGGCTGTTTGAAGTAGAGGAATTTTCATTAAAATCTTTGTGTCGTATTCTTGAAAGGTTTTGGTTTAAATTCTCCATTGGTATCGATATGATTTCTCGATGAGTCAGGATGTCCAAGGACACAAGTGCCGGCGGGATGTGTTGTAAAAATCTTTTTCTTGTTACTTATTACTCCGGGGACCTTAAAACCGTGTTTCCGGTGAAATCTCAAATTTTTGTTTGGAATACATATGTTTCCCAATACCTGTTTTGTATAGGGGAGGACCGAGCAAGATGGCTCCGCGGTAACGCGCATAGGTTCCATTCGGGAGGTCCCGGGTTCGATTTCTGGTGGCCACTTGGTTTTACCTCGGTCAGTAAGGCACTAGTCACTGGAGTGATGTCTAGTGTCATGGCCCTCCTGTCTCACATTTCCTCTCATTTCGTCTCTCTCTGACGTTACAGGACAACTCCTGTGCCGTGTGTCAACAGCAGGCAAAAGGCACAGAGACTTGCGATTTGGAAATTCTCGACTTTGTCAGAGAGTGGTCGTTCGATCCTCCACTGCCGAGTGGAACTTTCCGCGGTTCCTGTTAAATGAAGTATCTGGGCCACCCTGCAGAGGTACAGGCGGGTCACCATCCAGCGCCTCCCAGCCGAAGAGTCAAGACAGTAACTCCTAGGGAACTCTGTACGTATCTGCAGTTATGTTGTCCGTTCTGCAGCCCATACGTTCTGCGGTTCCGTCATCTCTTCCTACCAGAGGTGTATGCACAAAAGACAAAAGATCCAGTTGCTGGTTGCGTTACCTAATACACCCATTGGCTCAGTAGAAGCGGAGGCGGACTTTGGCACTAGGGCCTTGGTAGACCTTTTTATCTGCATTAACTGCGGGTCTCGCTTGAGATCGAGAGGTGGCGTGAGAGGATACAGAGGACGGCCAATCCAGGATCCACGACAGAGCAAAGGGCAGGGTCCCTACCAGTTCTAGATTGAGGCTCTCGACGTCGTCTGGTACCAGCCCTCTTGGGGGCTTGCACAGTGGCATTCCAAAGGGAGGGAGGGAATGTAGAACAGGAAATAGCCTCGTTTTTGGAGACGGATTTTTTAAGAGCATCATTTCCCCAAGCATTGTTAAGACGCCTGTAAACAGTTCGCAACCATGAAAGAACCAAGTGGATGAAGGGTGGAGTGAAATGAGAAATGAGGTAAAACGGAGGAGAGAAAATTCGGGAGATAAACCTTCCCAGCATTCGTCGAGCAACCCGGGGGAACACTAATACACACGATAGATCGGCAAGTCTGGTCGTGAGAACAGAATCCACAATTTCCCGATTTTGAATCACACGCGCTACCTATGGCGCCAGCTTGAGCGGTTACTATAGGTAAAGAGGGGTGTCCCAATAATAATAATAATAATAATAATAATAATAATAATAATAATAATAATAATAATAATAATAATAATAATAATAATAATAATAATAATAATAATAATAATAATAATAATAATAATAATAATAATAATAATAATAATAATAATAATAATAATAATAATAATAATAATAATAATAATAATAATAATAATAATAATAATAATAATAATAATAATAATAATAATAATAATAATAATAATAATAATAATAATAATAATAATAATAATAATAATAATAATAATAATAATAATAATAATAATAATAATAATAATAATAATAATAATAATAATAATAATAATAATAATAACAATAATAACAGTAACAACAATAACAATAATAACAATAATAACAATAACAATAACAGTAACAGTAACAATAATTAATAATAATAATAATAATAATAATAATAATAATAATAATAATAATAATAATAATAATAATAATAATAATAATAATAATAATAATAATAATAATAATAATAATAATAATAATAATAATAATAATAATAATAATAATAATAATAATAATAATAATAATAATAATAATAATAATAATAATAATAATAATAATAATAATAATAATAATAATAATAATAATAATAATCCACAAGATGAGAGCCTGCCAACCTAACTGCGGGCCTCACGCCCATACACGCAAGGTAGAGGCGGGCGATCATCTAGCCTACCTCTGGGCTGGGGAGGAGATGTAATCAGCATCGTGGCACCCCCAGCCGAAAATTTGGCTTTCTTGACTGACATCGACTACCTATCGTAGCCCCTTAAATTCCTCATGATTCTCTGAGGGCAACGCAACTATACCCGTGAACTAAATTCCGCACCCCCGCGGATACACTTGATCATTGTCAAACAAATATGTATTTGACTCAGCCTGTATATAAAAGTGGCCATAAAAATGAAATAGATATCTAGAACAGCTCTGTGGCACCACGTTTTATTTATCTGTCTGTCTGTCTATCTATCTGTCGCTCCGTCCTTCGGTCCACCCGTACGCCCGCCTGCCCACCTGCCCACCTGTCCGTCCGACCGTCCGTCTCTCCCTCCGTCCGTCCGTCCGTCCGTCCATCCGTCCATCCGTCCATCCGTCCATCCATCCATCCATCCATCCATCCATCCATCCATCCATCCATCCATCCATCCATCCATCCATCCATCCATCCATTTATTTATTTCTTCACTCTGCCAGAACGTTGTATTGTATTTGTAGAAGAAACTTGGTATATAAAAATGTAGGTCTCATTAAACCAATAAAATTTAAATATTCTTTATGCGACACCTGTTTCCGAGAAATACTTGTCATTGGTATTCATTTCTAATAATTGTTTGTTTCCTTATTTTAAATTTTATACAGAAATTGTGGATCTGTTGATTAAATTAGAGCTTATAATAAAATTAAATATGAACATTTTGTGCATTTATATTAAATATTAAGAGGCTGTAAGGTTGGCAATAGATTATGAGTACTGTTGGGCTCGGGGTAAGATGGCATTAAGTACGGTAATTAGCGGCAAATTCATAGAAGTTGTCCGGTTGGTAACGAAAGCGAGAGGTTAAGGTCACTATCCTAAGTTGCCAAATAAGTTATGGTAGGCTAGCTAAGAATTCTTGGAATAAATGAGAGTATTTCGTAGAAATTTATAGAAAGACGTTAGCATGGAAAGCAGAAAATTTCAGAAATTAAGAATTGAAGTGGTAACTTCGTATTAGAAGCTAGTAGTGAGTATCTTAGAGTCATTAACAAAAGGGAAGGTTATTAGAATTCTGGTAGCTGAGTAACACTTTCTTGATATGATCTTGAACACTTCTGCTCGATTCGCCGGTGGAAGAAGACGTAGCACCATTCTTGCCTCAAGTATAGAACCGCGTGGTATAGGATTCAAATACATTAACTACGGATATTTGTATACATTAATTTCCATTGTTTGAGAGTTCTCAGAGTGAATACTGTTTATTAAAACGTTTCAAACTCAGATTCCAATGTCATGACAAATTTGATTACCCACCCACACATACACTGAGATAGGCCTCTGCTCAAGGGGGAAGCAGAAAACGCTACAGATTTACGCAGCATCATTGAGACAGAACCATACAACTTTTACAAATTCTATCGACAATCTTTTTTTTTTATTTCTTTTTTCTTGCAATATCAGGGAATAAGCATTCAGTTTCAAAAGCCAGCATATGACTACCCGATTTTTAAGTATCTGACTGTGGATTGCCGTTTCCTCTATGCCCCTTGTACCTTCAACGAGATATGGAATGAAACAAATTTTTCAAATGATTAGTTAACAAGAAGATGGAGAAATAAGGTCTCTCAGGAATAGTTTGTGAAAGCTATATGGAAAAAATGATTGTAAGTGGAGAAAGACTTGCGAATGTAACAAATTTGTTAAGACTAAAAGGTAAGGGGATTGATTCAGGCTTTTAATTGACGTGATTTTCTTTTTTTTCTCTGTAGGTATAGTCTGGAAGTTTTGGTGCCTGCAGATATATTGCCAATGATGTTATTTGTATGCTGAACGTTTCTCTCCCTAATAAATGCTTACTTTAAGTCCTATTTAGGAAACACATCCATAAACATATTTGTATCACGAATGGTCTTCCAACGCAACAAACTGCCAAATAAAGATGTTTTTATTACAGTGCATACTACTTTTTAAAACATATCTAAACAAAATAGTATCTCCAATATAAATTACCCTTACCTAATACAGGATACATAAGCCACGACTTATAAGTGAGACTTATCTCTTGTTAAGAAACATGACAGTAAAATGTCACGTTTTATTCTTTTTTCAGTTATTATTGTTGACGAATTTACTTAGACGGGTAGATAGAAGACTTTTTCTCAATGTTTATGCAAACTTTCTTCTAGATTTCCCCCCTGTTTTAGGGATTATTAATTTATTCAATTGGGTACCGCCTGCCAACCACGAGCACCTGCTATCTTTTAACATTAATTGTACAAACAGAATAGTTTATTTTTTTAGTAACTTCAACATAATTAATATTTCATAAAGGAAATGCCTTTGCTAACTGGTTGTATACTTTCACTTACTTTATCTTAATGTAGGAAGTGGGAGTATTATGTTATCGGAAGTACACCTTTGAAGACCTCTGAATCTCAGAAAACATGTTTGTAAAAATATCCATGCACGCAAGTAGGTCTTTGTCCATGGACTGCTTCATCTAAGTTCGAAAATTCTGATGAATAAACTACCCATGAAATGGTTTAAAAAGGGGGGAGAGACAGTGGTTTTGATCGTAAATTCCCGAGCCAAAATCCGCCTTAGACAACGGTTTTTAAATATGCTTAGAAGCGACAGCCCTCTGTGTAGACTACTCTGGCATGTAAAAGACTGCGGAAGATGCTTTTACACACCGAGGGAGGGCGGCTGATATGACCCTGGTAATTGGCATCCTTAACAAACCAAATAGTTCTTTATTTATTCATTTGTTACACAGTAATTATGTTCATTATTTTATTGTTGCTTTTTAAAGCACGTCTAGTAAGCTTAATTATAACAGCATATGTTTAAGATGAAATGAATGAAATGTGAATCTTGAATATTGTGTACGCCAGCTGCGAAATCCCCTTCGTTTGCACTAAATTGGGTTAATTTTGTTACAGCCGGGAAGCCACAAAAGTAGATAATTCATAAAGAATATTAACCTGGCTGAAATACCTAGAGAATTTGTCAAAGAATGTTGGAGCATTAGACGTTTCCTGATGACCGCCGTAGTTGAGCGCCCTTAATCACTGTTTTTAATAATCACTGTTTTTTGTTTATGTTTTCCTAGATGATGGATTATCTTTACTAGGAACAGGTTGGGTAATAAAGTACCGGGTATGGTAGTGTTTCTCTGCCTCAGTGGTACCGATGTGGATTGACAAATACATTTCTAGCTGAACAACATAAATTACACGCACACTTCTTAACTCCCGCGGTGCGGTCCCGACAACACAAACAAGGCACACGAATACTCTCAGGACATGTGTGCAACTTTTACGTACCTCCAAATCAAGGAGTTCCCAAAAATGCTACATAGGTGCAATTTATATTATTTTCGATTAAAATGCATATGTGGAGTCATCATTAAGTGATGTGCGTATAAATATGACCCGTGAAGGGAGAGGAGACACCTCTACCCAGTGCGGATCTTTTGCGCTTATCACCCACAGGTCTCGGTAGCAAGTGTGTCTGCCACACATTCAAAAGGTCCCGCGTTCGAATCTCGGCCAGAGAGAGTTACATGGATAAGCCTTATTCTGGGGTTTTCCCTTATCCTGAAGTACGAATTTTGGGTAACTTTATGTACACCGAGCGAGATAGCTCAGGCGGTTTCGTCTGTGGCCAGCATTCGGGAGGCCTGGGTTCGAATCCCGTGGCCAACCTACCTGACCCATGGGTTATTTCGTGGGTTTTCCCGGATCGCTAAGCGAACGGTGGGTAGGTTAATTACACCCCCCGAACTTCCTGTCCCTCCATTTGGTCTCCATTATTATTTCATATCAACTCTCATCTTGTTATCTCTTTCAGGGTAGAAATGTCGGCGGTAGTCCTGACGGTGCGTGGCAGAGTGATATGCTCTAAGTGAACCACTTCCTGCTCCGGTAGGTTGGTTGCCGGTCTCCGAAACGATTGCTGGGACCGTCTTCGAACCACAGTATGGGGGGAATGTCCGCTGTCCTGGCCTGCCGAGGGAGGCTTCCATCTAAGTAAAATGCAGGGACCCTGCCCTCTGTATTGTAGTGACTCCTTGGGGCGGCCGCCCTCTGTCTCCACTCGCCTCATCCTTCCTCCTGGCATGCCCCATTGGGGGACATAAGGTACAATAGACCAAGACTGGTTGCAGTACCGAATCCCTTCTGAAAAAAAAAAACATATGCTCTACGGACTCTAGGCTCATTTGGACATCAGTTCACCAATTTCATTCATCGTCCGATATGACGACGTTGGAAGAGTAACGTTGTTTGGAAGGATAACAAGGAGCATGGCGATAAAGTTACGACAAAGCGTTAAAAGAATTAACAGAACTTGAAAATATGTTGAAACAAAATATTTGGATAGACAAAGATAATAAGGAAGACGAAGTAAGCAACAAAGGAAATTATGAGAGAAGCTTTATGCATGAAAAGAAGAGTAGGAAGTTTAAAATATAAGATTAGACGATATAAACTGGTGATTTCGGAAATTGAAGAGAATGCAGGAAGGACGCGAGACATGAAGTAAAAGATCGAAGACTAGAGGTGTGGGTGAAAAGATAATGATATCCGTGATGCTTTCCATTTCGGGAGGAGAAATAGACGAACAAGGGTATTGGCAAAATTTTCAAAAATACAATCAGTTTTTAAGGAGATCAAGCAGCCTGTAATGGAGTTTTTAATTGGGATAGGTAACTAATGGAGCAAGTTGCTTTAAAATGAATGCCTCAAGGAATTTATATGATTATGCAGTGTTTAATTCGAAATATGTGCTCTAACGCTTGCCTGCCTTGATGGTAGGAGATGTTACAGTTGAAGCTTGAACAGACGGCGTTACATAGCCCTCGTGATTGCCCGAAACACTGTATAGCTAATTTGGTGTTACCTTTTATAACAAGGGTTCGTATCCTTGGTACAGAAATCTTTTTCTCGCTTATCGAATTTAAGGGGAGCGTACAAATTGAAAATTGTTTCCACCAGCTAGCTTTTGATTCACAAATAAGGCAGCATAAATTTCAGTTGCTTCATGGCTATGAAATCTAATAATACTTCAGAAAGAAAACCAAGAATAGATAGCTTGGACCTATGGTAAATTATTTAAAAATTTTAACAAAGAAGACCTTTGTTTTTGTCCTTCTTGCTATAGGGTCGCTCTCTTAGCTAATTATCTACCTTTTCTGTTTGATATTTTGAAGAAAACCAGTCACGCTTGGTGCTGCTTGTTCCGTGTTTACTATTAATGTATCTGCTTCGTTACCAAAGGAAATCTACATTTCACGTTTGCTTTTGGCTGTGTAATGTTAAAAGTTTTGTAATCATACTAATATATTTATCGACGGTTTGCTCCATACAACTGTTTGTGACTATTTTGTCACACAGCAACCAAAAATAATTTCCACCATATTTAGAATAGCAACCAGAGTATGAAGTTACTGCTGTTACAAATAATTAAAGTCTTCCTTTTCTTAATCAGTGATAAATTTTTCTACTTCGTCAACCTTGTTACTTGCTAGTCTCAGGTCTTCACTAACTGATTGTATGTACTATTGCATTGATATTTAACTATTGTGTTTTAAATTTACATCTTCTTATATCGTCAAGATTTATATCAGGTGTGGTATAAATTCGTTAGTTTGAGAACGTTACATATGTTGAATAACCTTGATACCAAAATTAAGGGATGCAATGCATAAAGAATCGTAATGGATTTCAAAGGAATGTATATTTGTTGTGAAACGTGTGAACGTGCAGTTGAGTTGAATAGCATTGGATTGAATAGTTGTTTTAACAAAAGAACCGTAAGAAAGTTTTCTTAGCAAAAGGTTCTAAAGCAGTAATGTCTGTCTAGTCAACGGGTGTGCAGTTCGGAGTCAAAGGGCCACGCCGTGGCTCAGTGGTTAGACCGCTTGGCTCTCACCAAGGCGGCCCGGGTTCGATCCCAACCGACCGCAAAGTGAGATTTGTGGTGGACAACACGGCGTTGGGGCGGGTTTTCTCCGGGACCTCCGGTTTCCCCCGCCATCTCATTCCACCGGTGCTCCATCTTCATCTCATATATCATCAGTGTCACCGCCTGCGGTGCCGTATGTAGTAAAAGCGGACGTTAAACACTACACACATTTCGGAGTCAAAGGAACCTGACCCTCCCGCCCACTAATGACCGTCATAAATCTATCTCCACACTTTAGAAATGGAACACTGTCGTTGAGGATCATTCTGGAAACGACAGTCGTATGTTTACTCCACGTAGAGCTTCAGTTGCCAAAGTTCCAACTTCCAGTTAATCTGTTTCATTACGTGCAGAAATTCGTTGTGTGTCACGATGTGGAGACCGTGGGAGGGAAATGCAGTGGTAAATACAAATGAAGAAGCAGATAACTTTCAGTCAAGTGAAAATAATGAAAGTGAAGACAATAGTGTGAATGACTGGGCCGAGTTATGTTACTGGAGAAGCCTCAAAATACAAAGTTATAACGGGAACTGTTTCTAAGCAAATTCAAGCGCTTGTTCTGAACACATATAAATATGTGCTGACAAATAATCTTGGTAAGGGGTCGTGCAATGAACCTGATAAATTCTGGTTATTCTCAGAAATACAGTAACAAATATTGTGACGTAAGGAATACCAAAGACGCCGATCAAGTGTTAAAACAAAAGGCAACGTTTCTCTAACGTTTCGATAATTTCACATGCGATTTAATTCGTCGAGATATTTATAGATTCTATGCAAAAGAGAGAGCGCCCACACTAGACGAATTGGTTGCACATTTGCAAGAAATTTGTGATTTTCCTTATGGGCACTGCACCTTGTGCGGCCTCCTAAAGGAGCTGGGTTTCAAATTCCGCACTTTGAATAAGATAAGGGTTATTATGGAATCCAGTAGAATTATAGCTTGGCGATATATATTTGTCAAAACTAAGGAAGTTTCGCAGTAATGGACATAAGATAATTTATTTAGACGAAACCTCGTACGATACTCATGACGTATAGAAAAGGTGGTAACCTTGCAGAAAGGTCTGGGGGAAGGAGGGTCGGGGTTGTAAAACGATTATAAGGGTTCGTCAAAGAAGTCGGCCGACGTGCACACCAGTTAACTAAACAGACTTTAACACTTCACTCCGTTTCAAAAGGTATTCTTCAGACCCTTAATAATGACATGACCGAGACTAATAATCACAATGGACAAAAAGTCACAAAAGGGATTTTTGTTGTGAATAGAGGGTTTCCAGAAGTGAAAGTTACACGCACATGCACAGCTGTGCACTGTGAGGACAGGCAGTCCGCGGCTTGGGGCCGACTAAGAAAGTCATCAACTCTGTCTTGGTCGAAGGGAGATTAGAAGCGATGGGAGATTTTTGTCGGTTCGTATGTACGTGAGGAACGAATTAAGTTTTATCGAGTAATAAGCAATCTATATACGGTAACTGAACAGTGAAATATTGGTAACCCTTGCTCGGCAACTTTGAGTTTGATGTGATGATAAAAAGAAGCAGTCATAAATCAGTTGAAGCGGGCATTCCAGTGTTATTAGAACCATTCTTACTCATACATATCCACGCATACCCTGAGAGTAATCTAATTGCTCCACCCTGAGGATAATGAAAGTGCTTCAACCTTTGCATCTAGGTTCTATTGATAGTAAACCTGTATTATTTAACTTAACCGTTGGTTTTTCCCGATAACAATACAATAAACGTTTTTTGTTCATTGTCACATACAACCACCTATTTTTGAAAGCAATTGTACCTAGAATATATGATTTAGTTTAAACATTGTGACATCTCAACTTTCGGAACTTCTTGCGTTAGGATGAAGTAGCTGCAATTTTCTCTTTACACATAATCATAAACTAATTAGGTTGGAAACATGCTTGAAGTTCATACCCAATCATGTTACCGTAACATTACCTTAATACGTTACATTATTCTTTCCTAAAGCCGCAGTAATGATACACATTATCAAGCTGTAACACTGGTAAAAATTGAAGCTTATGAAGTTGATGGGTAGGAGAGAGCAATAGAATGTTTAACAATTAAGCAAGGTATTTTTTCCAGGCATAAATAGTAGGAAGAATGACTTTTAAAAGTTCTGAGAACGAAAGTTTCGGAAATTCCTTCTACTTGGCAGAGCTTCACATTTCGGTAATTGTATTTTCTATAAGCGAAATGCTGGGGAGATACAGTGCCCATCTGCTAATTTCTCTAAAGCGTGCTGGCTTTCCTCAATACCCCTGTCAAATAATACGAATCGCCCACTAATTAGACTTAGTTGATGTATTCTTCTTGATGCTCATTAAAACTTCTTATTTGCTAAATGAACAAATTTATCTTGTCCAAGTTTTAGTTTCCTTTTATTTATCTGAACTTTTTGCTTAACACTGTTAAGACTACTATCGCGGATTTAATAATAATATTTATTGCAGCCAAATAGCCATAATTCAGTATACAGATACTTAGATATATATACAAACATATACACACAAATAAAATTGAGTCTTTGCAGAATGAATTTAGGGATGTCCTTCTCTCAGTACACACCCGCACATGTTACCTGCCATACTGTTTTCCACATAATCTTCACTGGCAGACTGTGTAGAGCATATAGAACTTCTCTGTCTTGCACACTCGATGATGGAAGCCGTGAACCGCTTAGTCTTTTCACAGATGGCAAAGGTCATTCTGCTCTCATTCATTTGAAGCAAAAAAAATTGGCGAGCAAAGAGCTCCACTTGGGGCGACGGTTTGATACAATAATGTTTAGCTCAGGGTAAAGCAATGAGGTTTATCTCAGGGTATGCGTATGTATGAGAAGGATAGTTTTAATGACACTGGAATGCCCGTTTCAAACTGGTTTAATGACTGCTTCTTTTATCAGAACATCAAACTTGAAGTTGCCGACCAAGGGTTACCAATATCACTGTTTAAAGTTACTATATGTGAAATGTTTATTACCCGACAAATTTCTTCTCTCATCACTTCTGGTCTGCCCTCGACCAAGACAGAAGAATAAATTAAGGGGTGTAATGTATAAAGAATCGTAATGGATTTCAAAGGAGTCTTGTATGTTTGTTACGACACGAACAGGTGCAGCTGGTTGAGTCGTGTAACAAAAGACACGGGAGAAACAGAATTCTAAGGGATAGCACTTGACTTTGTTGAATAAGGCATTCTTCGGACCCTAATAATGACAATGGACAACATTGTCACAAAGGGAATCCTTGTGTGTATAAAGGGCTTCGAGAAAGTGAAAGCTAAGACACTCACGCGCAGCTGTGAGGACAGACAGTTGGTGGATTGGAGCCGATTAGGGCAGTCCTCTTCTTCTGTCTTGATCGAGGGCAGACCACAAGGGATGAGAGAAGATATTTGTCGGTTTATACGTAACTAATTAAGTATTATCGAGTAATAAGCATTCCGCCTTCAGTAACTTTAAACAGTGATATTGGTAACCCTTGGTCGGCAACTTCAAGTGTAATGTAATAATAAAAGAAGCAGTCATTAAACCAGTTTGAAACGGGCATTCCAGTGTCATTAAAACCACCCTTCTCATAAATATCCACGTATACCCTGGGAGAAACCTCATTGCTTTGACCTGAGCTAAACATTATTGTATCAAACTGTAGCGTCAACGTGGAACTCTTTGTTCGCCACATATTTGCTTCTCATTCTTTGTTGATCATTGTATCTGTGTCATAAAATTCTTGCCATATGTCATTACGTTTGCCTTCCAGCTCTTTTAGTAGATCGTAGTATTAGTATGCTGCTGTGCAGAGTAAAAGTTCTTCAATGCGGAAAGTTTTGCTTGCCAGGATATCGCGGATTTAAGAACTGTCATTTGTAATTTCAAAAAGTGTAGGTATTCTCTTAGTTTTCTTTCTAGTTCATTGAATTTATTTAAACTGAATTTATTAAAGTAGCAAACAAAACTTTTCAACTTCCCCAACAACATTTTCAAGCAATATTCATTCAACGTTTCCTAAGGTAGCTTGTTTCCATAGGTCTCTACTGGAGCTTAAAACAATGTAGGTTACAATTACCATTTGAACGTATAGGAACTAATGTTTCCCACTTTGTCAAAGTCTAATATAATGCTTTATTTTGCTTAATTCTCAAATAACATTAGAAATGTTATATTCCAAAATTTCCTATGGTCCAATTTCTGTTTCTCTTAAAATCGTGAGACCGCTAAATCTCTTTTATTAAATGACCTACTCGTCTGAGGTCCTTTTTCCCCGTTGCGACTCTTTCTTCTTTATTAACCTCTCTTTAGCTGTTTGAAATGTACCTTGCATTCTGCCTTGTATGTCTACAGCTATGTCATCATAAATATACTGTACAAATTTTGGTTTTTGCAGTGCCACTGTTATATTTGCAATTCTACCAAACAAATCGTCTTAATTTGTAATGGCTGCGCCGTTAGCTGAGCGGTTAGACCACTTGGTTCATACCAAGGCGACGCGGGTTCGGTCCCAAGCAACCGCAACAACACGACGCTGGACAACACGACGCTGGGCGGGTTTTCTCCGGAATCTCCGGTTTCCCTCCGCCATCTCATTCCGCCGGTGCTCCATCTTCATTTTATGTATCATTAATGTCACCCCCTGAGGTGCCATATGGAGTAAAAGCGGGCGTTAAACACTACACATTCATTCAGTTTTAATGTGTAAATTTAGTAATGAAATGTAGAGTTTTGTTGAAACCAAAGGTAGCTAAATTTAACCATTTATTTCGCTGTATGTTTTCTCTAGAAAAAATATTAAATAATAATGTTTTATATGTTCTCTCAAGTGACCCATTGCATTGCTGTCGGTGAGCTACAGTGTTTAGGTATTTGCTAATCCGCTTAAATAGGTACATCACATAGATCCTTAGGCTTCGAAATGCTGTTTGGTGTTCCGGATACTAGAATTATATTCTGAAAACAATGTTCGCTGAGCTCCTTAGCTGAAATGTGTAGAGTTTAACGCCCGCTTTTACTACATACGGCACCGCAGGCGGAGAAATTGATGATACATGAGATGAAGATGGAGCACCGGAGGAATAAAATGCAAGGGAACCGGAGATCCCGCAGAAAACCCGAGCCAACACCGTGTTATCCACCACCAATTTCACTTTGCTGTTGCCTGGGATTGACCTGCCTTGGTGAGAGTCGAGCGTCTAACCACTCAGCCACGGCGCGGTCTGGATTAAGCTGGTAGCCGGTATTCCAATTAAACAGTTACTTAATTTAATATGGAAGGACAAAATGTATTTATGGTCGTCTTCACTTAGTGGCACGGGAGCTACAATATCGGCATTACCTTTCCCATAGTTAATCTGCAGTATGTGTAATTTCTAGCATTTGCTTTTGATTTCTACCCATTTCTTTACATTTGTCATAAAGGGCAATATTTTATAAGTTCAGCAACTGCTTTACCCAAGCCCCCCATTGAATGTATAATTTAATTTTTTCTATCTGCTAGATATACCTGATGGTTCCCAATCGGGCAGTTATGCACCACAGTTATAATTTTAGTTTTTTTTTTCTTAGTCAGCTCTTCTACACTAGCAACCAAAAACCTTCAGGAATGCCTACTGAGGCTATCCACATCAATCCCTATTTCCTGCTCTGTGCACCATGATATAGTCACGTTCTTCTAGTAATAGTTTCCATCGTATCAGACGCGTAATTAAATCCTTTAAATTAAAAATCCAAATGAAAGCTTCGTGATCTGCAACAGTTTCAAATGTTTCCCCAAATAGGTAAGGCCTAAAACATTTACAGCCCTATATAAACTGTAACCTTTTTTTTTTTGTGCTGAAATAGTTCAACTCGGCTGAATTCAAAGTTTTACATCAAAACACAATTGATTTGTCACAACCTAAAGGTCCTTGGCTCAATTTTGATGCCATCTCCTAACATTTGATATACTTACCTTTTTTTTTAATTTCGTCTTGCTGTGCCTCTGTTTTTCTACTTATTGTTTTTCAACTTGATATTGCCCTACCTCCTGGGACAGTTAGAGTTGGAATTTCATGCCTAGTTGTGTCGTGTAAGTTAGCTTTTCTCCCGGTAATCTAAAGATATCATTATACTCTTCATACATGTTCTGTGTTTCCTGATAATAGCGAGTCTGCCTCACGTTCAAGAGTTCCCAAGTTCGAATCTCGGTGAGGCTTAGTTGCATGGATAAGGTTTTTCCCAGGTTTTTCCCTTATCCTGAACGACGAATATCCGGTAACTCTAAGCTCTATGGACCCTGGGCTCATTTGAGCATAATTTCACTCATTCCATTCATCGTCCGATATGACTTCACGTTGGAGGACGTAAATTACAACAAAACAAAAAAACTGTGTTTCCTGAGTCTCCTTAGTGACTCAATCTAAAATTATTAACAATAAGATTAAAGAGGCTCATAACTGACCTCTGTCCTATTGCTGTATCACATTAACAGATTTAGTTGGTGGTGTTTCAGAGGTTAAAAATCTGGACATTCTGATAGAATGTTGTTCATCCTAGGCAACAAACCATAGTAAACTAGTTATACATATCTTGAACTTATTGAATCAATCAATCTGAAACTATAATTGTTAGTATCACGCTTAAGTATCTTTTCTGATAAAGATTTAGTTATTGACAAGAGGTCATATTTATTTTGTTTCAACCATCCTTATCCTGGCAGCAAAACTAAATATTTTTGTATCTCATTAATGTCTTAACATCCATTCCTTAAGATTTCTAAAGTTTTATCAAGTGTTATTTTTACCTTCTCCATTAATTCTGACTACCTATAACACCCTGTATTACCATATGAGATTTTCCCCATTTCCTGTGCTTCAGTGAGCTTTTTTGCCTAGCGAAATCTCTGAACCTATCTAAAAGTTCAATTCATATGCAATCTTTTAACTCTGGTCATATAGTATCTTCATAGTACGCTAACTTATGTTCATTAGTATCACTAGCAGTGTCTCCTATTATATTTCGTTGCAACCGTTCAATTTTAAAATTACTAAGTTACTAAATTTGCAAGATAAAGCTATAATATTTACATTAAAAAACTGAAATTAACGGACTTTCTCCTTTTCTAGATCCAAAGATAATAATAAATAATAATAAATTACGCTTTGGTATTTATAGGAAGTCCACTCATATTGATAATTACCTAAAACATAAAAGTTTTAACTCTTTTTCTCATAAATTTGCTGTTTTCAATGGTTTGATTTATAGATTAATAAATATGCCCCTGAGTATGGATGAATTTAATAAAGAATATAAACATATTATTAATACTGCTTTAATTAATGGTCATAATAAAGACTTTATAAATAAAAACTGAAAAATTCAAATATCAAAAAACTGTTAATAATATTTCTACCCTTAGAAAAATAAAAGAAGATTATAATTTTAAAAGATTTACTTACTATTCTTGGGTTAATAAACATTTTCAACATTTTTTTAAAGAGTTTGGTATAACTTTAGTTTCTCAAAATAAATAGAGTATTAAAAGTTTATTGCATTTCTCTATAAAAGATAAAATTCCTAGTAATAAAAAATCTGGTGTTTATCTGTTTAATTGTTTTGATCATGATAAAGTTTATATATTGGAAAGACAAAACATAATTTAGAAACCAGAACAAAAGACAATTTTCGTAACACTAAATATAAACAAACTGATAAATTATCTTTATTAGATAGATATAGCAGATAGATATAGATATAGCAGATTATTTTTGGTCATTTAGCCATGAAATAAATCCAGAAGTTAAATTATTAAAACAATTAAATTGTCTGATAGATTAATGGTTTGGGAAAAGATATTTATTTCAAAAACCAAACATTGCGTAATGAATTTTGAAATACCGGCAGTCGATTCTGTTTTTAAATTTGTTTTATTTTCAGATTTTGGTAGTACTAACAAGAAATATGAATATCTAGCATTCATAACATATGGCGGCAGCTTTGTTTCCGGCTGAAGATGTGTATAAGTTTACATTAAATTGCGATTCCAGAGAATTTATAAGAATTATCATTTCTTATAAAATAAGAGAAGTTTTAAGTTACAAATTGTTATAATTGTATATATTTGTTTGCTTCTCTGTTAATAGCTTCAAATTTTATGTATTTACTTAACAAGCTTCCAGAAGACCTAACATATAGTGTTTCAGTTCCTAAGTTTAGATAAAAACTGACCAAGCTCTTGTTTAACAGAGGTTTTTATAGTATAGATGAATATTTTGATGATAACTTTAGTGATTTTGTGTGTGTGTGTGTGTGTGTGTGTGTGTGTGTGTGTGTGTGTGTGTGTGTGTGTGTGTGTGTGAGAGAGAGAGAGAGAGAGAGAGAGAGAGAGAGAGAGAGAGAGAGAGAGAGAGAGAGAGAGAGAGAGAGAGAGAGTGGATGAGTGACAAACTTTTGACAATGCTTATTAAACATAATATATACTGTCTGTCTTACGTTATAGTGAACAATAAATTGATTGATTGATTGATTAATTGTTTGATTGTCATTGATTGAATATGAGTACATAAATTGGACATACACTTTCAGTACTATAGATTAAAAATCTTCAAAAGTAATGTAATTAATACAGGAGTTAAATTGATTAATAAATTATCACTCCTAATTAGACAACACAATGAATTCACTAGGTTCAAAAATGCAGCTCGATCACTTCTGCTGCATCATGCCTTTTACACAGTGAGTATATGATCTTTGATGAGGTTTAGGAACTTTATGTCACTTTGACAATCTGTAATATAAATGTAAGTAGTTCAAATTATTACCATTATGACCTTTAGAGTATAACCATTGTGTTATATGTCCTATAAATAGGTTACTTCCTTAGTAATATGTACATAATAAAAAACAGCCCTTCTAAGACTATATGAAATAAAATGTATGATACCATGAAAATATAAAATGTAAAATTCGCTCTTCACCCAGTTAAAATTATTTCTAGTATTAGGTATGTAGTAGTAATAAATATTCAGATAGTATATCTAATGTAAGAGTTGACTATAGCGCATGATAGCACGAAAACATCTAATGTATTGTTTGTTCTGTTGTTACTTCTAAATGGTATGTATCAAGTAGAAATAGATATTAAGCTCAGTATATCCTGAATGCAGCTCCTGACAAAATCATAAAAATATAAAAATGTTCTAACTGTGAATAAAAACATATATACCTACATATATTGAAATTGAAATTGCAACTACATAGGTTATAACATTATTTTCCAGCTGCCAAAGAGCAAGTGATACACACTGAATTGCATAAGACTTTTGATAACTGCAATACAAAGGTCACTAACTTATGTTTACTCCTGATGTTACCATAAGTCTCGGGTTACTATGTTCAAGAATTGCCAGACATGCTTTGCTGTCAGTTTTAATTACTGTATTATAACTATTATAATGCATAATAAGTATATTTCTGATAAACATAAAAAAGAAGATTGCCGTGCATTTTATAATATTTATAAATTATAAATGAACAGAAATTTACAAAAGCTTGGATAGAAAGCTGAAAAGGCAATTGTGATTTTGGTTTTTACTAAATTCTATAAATTACAGATATAATAACTACATATAAACTTTGATGATATATAAATTAAAATTTCAATTTTTTATTATTTCATTTTCTTTGTGTACAGTTGCATTATCAAATGTTTTCTCAAAATGAAATACATAAACATTGAGTAATCAATCAGTATTTTGCCCAGGTAATGAGCACTCTTAAGTTGTTTTTATTATTGCTGGATAAAGATATCCATGATAATTCCCTTAATACTAGAATCCATATCCAATGAATGGTCTCCAATGATTTCAGTGATCACATAGTTTCATCTTCTCTCAGCCCAGCAGCTGCTTGAAGCTATTCTGTGGTGTAAAACTCATAGCAAGTTTGGACGTAATAAGGCTTGTAAGGATAAACAATGATGCTTGGAAAGTTATGCTGCAATTAAGAAAAAGTAACATTAAGAAAGAGATGTGTATTCAAAATATTTCCTGTAATTTGATCATGTAAGAAAAGTATAGTAGAAAAACTGAAAGATATTACAATCAGCTTATTTATATAAACACGAAAGCCTATTAAACCTACTTTAAATTTGCATAAATTTCTGAAGAGAATGACCAGTGAAATTTCATAAAAATACAAGCCACTGATAAATGATATATCACACCTTCATTAATGCACAAACATGAGAAATAGGTGCAGCAGTTTGTGCAAATGCTTTATCAAATAATATATCATTTCTTTTAACTAATGGCTCAAAGATCAGCCCTGAACTGGGACCTTTGAAACCAATGAATGCACTATGTGAAACACACTGTAAGCCAAATATACTGTATATAATATACTGTAAGCCAAAGTGGATTTATTTTCAAGTATTCTACTTTTAAGAGAGCCGGCCGATGATAGAGGCAAAGCCTCAGAAACATGTTCCGGAAAAATTTAAAAGTAAGTGTTGTCTAGTGTCTTTAATCGACTCTCTTTAAAGTTAATTTATCATAGCAACACTGTTTTCAACACTTCCAAGAAAGGAATTCTTCATATAGTGTCTGAATTCAAACTGATATCAGAATATATGTTTATTTGAAATAGTGAAAATAAGCAAGTGATGTCTAGAAAACATATGTGACACGCTCCTTGTCGAATATTCAACTATAATCACAGTAAATCTGTGCTTAACAAGCAGAAGTCCCAAGAAAGTTATCTGGAAAAGTGGTAGGTTCTGCAACAATATGTAGAAATTACAGACTCAGATTAAATGTGAGTACAGAGAAGCAAAACACACAGAACTAAGTTTATATCTCTCTTTTATTATTTATAAACTCCTTGATAGGATCTGATAGGGTTTTATTAAGCCCTCAACCTCAACAATAGCATGTAGAGTTCACTTTTCATGTATGCATTTAGTATTTGTTATTCCAATTATTTGGAAAGAGTCATCACATCATTTCAAATACCTAAAACATTTTGTGTCTATTTAATGCTGTAAATAAATCATGAGTTTCTCTTTTTCACTCTGACAAGTGCAAAACACCAGCTATAGCATTTTTTGAGCTGTTGGGAGAACTTGTCTGGGATTTCCCTGCACCCGAGTGAATTTTTTAATTAATCATTTATTAGTTATGTCTATAGTTGTAACTCTTAAGAGTATTGGTGTTTTTGAGTTTTCATACATGTAATTCCACACTACATGATAGCATATATATGATAAACTTACATGGTGCACAGCATCTGGATAATGCTGGCATTCAACGAAGAAAGCTGAATCTTGTATATAATCAACTCCACCTTTGCCATATATGGGCTTATCTGATCCTTTTTTTGGAAGATGCATTCCTGAATAGCACTGTGCACCAGGTTGTGTTGAAGTTATCTTCATATTCCGTCCTGATATTGGATGATACACTCTGTTGATTAATACATGTTTTTATTAAATCTCTGTTGCAAAGGAATTTAAATTGCTCTGTTCAAAACAACGTTTTCAACACTTTATGATGTATTGTTAAGAATATAACACACAAAGTTGCATAAAAATAACAGACTCCTATAAGTAAATGATGTTTTGTACAACTATATGAGACTTTCATGCTCTGTGGTAACAAGGATAAGCAATACTGGTGGCTAGAGGTAACATGAAAGCATCTGTTTCCCCATCATGAGTTCAAGCCCAGCTGATGGTGATGGATTTTTTTCTGCATAAAAGTTCTTAGGATGATTTCCTTTGGAAGCGAAGTAAAGCCTATGGTCCCATGTCATAGTTTTATGGCACCTAAGAAAATCTTCAAGCTGAATAAAGAACCCTCTGGGCAGAAGTAAACACTCTTTCAGGCTCAATATTGAATGGGATGCTAAGAACTGAAGCTGTTAAAGAGGGACCACAAATTAAAAACAAAAAGAAAAACAAAAAGGGCACTGGTGAGCCAGGAACATTCAATAACTCAGAATGTGCCATAATTATAAATTTGGCATAATTCAGAATTGTGTAAGAGCAAATTCAACCATTGCCGGCCTTGGTAGCATGGTGGCAGAGTGTCTGCCTCACGTACAAGAGGTCCCGAGTTGGAATCTCGGTCAGGGTGAGTTATCTGGATAAGGTTTTTCCGGGGGTTTCCCTTATCCTGAAAGACAAATTTCGAGTAACTCTAAGCTCTATGGACCCTGGACACATTTGAGCATCATTTCACCCATTCCAGTCATCGTCCGATATGACTTAACGTTGGAGGATATAAATTACAAAAGCAAAACAAAAATCAACCATTAAACATAAAACCTAAATCAACCATCAGTAGAATTAAATTAAGTAATAAATAATAGAGTATGCCAGTGTGTCAAACTGCATGACTTTTGCACATGCTTGTTTGAGTGTTAATGTATGTGAGTATATTCATATATAGGTACAACACATCATTATAAATGTTGTAATAGTATTTCACCGCATTTTAACTAATAATCCATACATAGGTATTTTAAGGAAATAAATCATAAATAGAGATGAACGTGGAAATTGGAGCAATGAAAGTAAAAGCTGATTTGAAAAAAGACTGACTATAGAATGCTACTTAATTTTGTGTTAGTGTGAACAATAACAACTAGGGGAAGAAATTACATGTTGTGAATTTCATCCTATGCCTTGAACGTGGTCTTCTTTAAGAGCTACATAGTGCTATAAGTCTAATTCAGAAGAGGATAGGCACTGGTACTGTGACGTCAGCTCATGTACTCAACATCATCCCATTGAAAGCCAGCTGAATGTGTGATGTCACACAGCACTCTATGCTGCTGCTGCAAAGCAAGAACGAACAGTTTTGCAGCATTAAAGATACAGCGATGTAGGAAATACAGGAAACAGATCCAATTTTACTAATCCAAAATAATAATGTCCTGTGTATAATAATGTTAATGCTAACTTTAAATTAGAAAATTGGTTCCAGATTATGAAGAATTATATATGGTTCTATGCTATGATAAAATATAAAGCAATTCCAGTTTATGTGAAGAACACTCATAACATAAATAAAAGAGAACATAATACTATTTTCTCTGTAATTTAGAAGAGATCTATACACTTAGGATATTTTTTTGATATCTTCTGTTTCCTTTTTCTTTAACTAGCTTGTCAATATTAGAAAGTAATGTATACAAAATTTGTAATCAAAGGCTGCATGTTATACTGTGATTCAATAGGCTGTTCTGGGATTTGGATTTAGCTAACTTCATAACAGAAAAGAAATGTTTGCATGCATATGTTGAACCAAACATACGTAATATCCATGCAGAAAGTTATACAACCTTGGAAATCTGGTTTGTGGTATACTTGTAAAACTCAGGTAAGTGTTCCTTGTGATTATATTTATCTCTAAATAAATTATCACACAGTAAATTCAACAATTCTATTTGGTACCGGATAGCAACATTGTTGACACCTACTGAATAGGGGGTTGCAAAGAACTGAACACAGTAGAAAGTGTTCCTACATCTTAAAATCTGGACTCAGATTGGTGACAAAGACTTTATAAGATCTGCATATATTTTTCAGAGGGTAATATGACAAGCTGATTGAACCCTCCAACTTGTACTCACAATGCTGCTTATCTGGGCAACCTACAGTGTACAGCTCTCACCTGACATCACACATAGTGATAGCCCTGCTCTTTAAAACGTCACACTGCCCGAAGCTGTCTCCCTCTGGTCTAACAGATTGCAAAGGCAGTTGCCATGTTTTTATGGTGACTATTATGATGGATCAGTATTACAATGGCTATTTTCTGCATCAGTGCAGTAAGTACTCAAGAGTTAAAGCTGGATAAACAAATTTGTAAGGAATAACTAAATAAGTTAGCAAACATTTCTTTTTTCTCATTATCTTTACTTCTCTCTCTTACACGATTCCAGAATTCCAAGTTTACATGAAGAATAATTCTTCAACTAGACTTGCCTAGCTACTTAGAGTCTTAAGAGTGAGGCAACAGAACACGTTTCAGTAAAATGTTAGATTTCTGCAGACTTGTATTCCACTTTATGTGGACATTACAACCTGAGCTGAGGGGTCCTAAGAATGAATGTGTCTTCAAGAAGTACAGAGGTATATGTCTCGCACCTCAATTCCATGCATGTTCATGCTAACTGTAGTCAAAGAATGATGTAGGAAGACTCTGATTTTAGAATGTGCCATTACCTTTGCTTTGAAAACACATATCTAATCAGTAAGCATATATGCAGAATTATCATAATAACATGCTTATATGTATATCGTCTAAGCAAATAAAGAATTGGGGAAATGTCTCTAGTTTTTACGAAATAATACACAAGTCTTTAATAAAATCTCTTAGAGATAATGTACTTCCGGAATAGTGAATCTAACAAGCAAACTTTTTAGACAGTATTTGTGATGAGACCACAGAATATTTATTCATTTAAATAATGAGGTATAAAATTTACATCCCTATGCCACTGTTACTGTTTCTGCATAATATAAGTAAACTTTATATCAAAATGTTATGTGAGAAACAGACTATGTCCCATAATTTATGAGCTATCATTTAAGCCCAGCAAAAGTCATGTTAATTTCTTCTGAAAGATCAAATTTTAAAGGGAATTAGTACATGGACATAGAACAATATATGATTTCCTGTTTTTTACCTGATAAAATTCTCCATACCTTTCTGCTCAGGAAATATTTACTTTATTCAGCCTTCAGAGTCTGACCCTTGAGAATTAAAGCATTTAAATATGGCAGTGGAAACATTTCATGCTCCCTTTTCAACCTGACAGCTTTGCCAAGTACTGGGCATATATTTTCACTCATTAAGCACAAATTATAGGTTGATTTATTTCTTTTATGTATTGGCTAACTTTTGCAAGCAGCATGATTATTTGAACAAAGCTGTTGTTGTGCTTTTGGCAGTATTTAGTTATTGTTTGGAGATTTATATTCGTTGGGTATATGACTTTTTGGGCTAAAACTATAGCAAGAAATACAAAATTTGATGTTAAATGTCATAAACTGGCAAATGACATACAAAAAGGAATAACGTCTTTGGTATTGAAATATAACATATTTTGCATGTCCTGAGCTTAAGTCTGCTCCACAAGTGCCTCCAAAAAGAAGTTCAAGCATTTAGAGGATGGCAGTTGTACTGTTCCTTGTGCTAGTGCTAAGATGATTGCTTTAATTTGTCTGGCACCATTATTATTGATATTATTGTTCTATAAGCAATAATAAACAAGGCTGTGCAGCACAAAGCATGTGGTAACAGTGGAGGTTTGAATTTAGTTGAAGTTATTGATGGTAGGAAAGGCATGATATCTAAGTTAACTATAATTTGTAGTACATAAGATATGAAAGACTTTTGATTTCAAATGGGATTAGCCAAAAAAAGACTGTGCAGCACTAATATTCAGATGGCCTATGCTATGAGGTGCATTAGTAGAGGATACAATGTAGCACGAAATTTCTCTGCTGTCATGTATTTGCCTCCACCTTCAAGGTTTGACAGGTATAACAAAACTGTCCTTGAAAGTCTGGAAGAAGTAAGTAATACTATCATGAAGATTGTTGTCAAGGAAATTGTGGGGATTAATGAAGATAAAATAAATCAAAGAGTTATTTCCATGAAAATTTCTAAACTATAGAGAACATTAAAATAATTTATTGTCAAAGTAAAGTCACATGTGATAATAAAATTTTTTTTAGTTGAAAACTCATATTTTGGATCTAACACTGTCTGACTCTAAACCCTTGACCTTTACACACATGCAATCCCTCCTATCTGTACTGGAAAGCAAACCGTGATCATGTTTAGTAGTAAATTATAGGGTAGGAAAGTAACACCAGGATGTATCTTGAAAACTCTCCTTTTAATAGTTACTAAAAGCAAAGTTATAATGTCAAGAAGTGTTTAATGTTTCCACATATTTTCTTTTCTGTAGAAAAAGAAATCCCACTGATTTTTGCTTTGAATGAATATAACTTAAATATTTAATTTTAATTACTGATTTCTTTTTCACCACAAATTCTTATTGACTGCCTATTTGTACACCAAAATTATTCTTTGGTTATAATCTACATTTACATTGTGATATATTTTAGTATATAAGTTTCACTAAAATGTACACTTTCATTCAAAGATGAGGTTTACTAAACCATGTAACCTAAATGTCCATATCCCAACCATCATAAACAGCGGCACTCTATTTTTCTGTCAGAGCTCTTACTCTATAATTACTCCATACTCTTACTCTGTAATTAAAATGTCTTCTCCTGGAAAATTTTAAAAACATTTTTTGTCATATACCTTGCCACATAATGCAATCCTTCCTTTTCTGGTACATTAATACAGTAATTGTGGTCATAACCTTCTATTTTCTTTTTTACTTCACCAAGCAGTCTTGGAACACGGAGATCAAATATTGTTCCTGCAACATCTAATATTTTACCTGTAAAAAAGTTTAGCTAGAATTAAATGAAGAATGAAATTCTTCCAGCATAAATCTTTATTACAAAATTCAGAAAATATAAATCGCATTGATCCTGAAATTCAGAACAAATGACAGGTCTAAGAGGTTCCCTGAGGGCTATTCAGTTCCGGATGCTGAGTATTTATGTGACATATTTGCTTAATAAAGGTACAGATGCAGAATGTGTTTAACACAATATTATGTGAGTCACTCAGAAATCCTTGTATATATATATATATATATATATATTTTTTTGATAGATAGAGTCAACATGAAAAATTCAATGCCATGGCCGGTATTTGAACCACGGATCTCCTGGTTTCCATCCAGTTGCTCTAACCCATTGAGCTACCATGGCCAATGTGCCATCCTGACATTAAATTCTCCATTTGACTCATATATTTCCCCGGTAGACCACAAGGGGCTCTCGCATTTGAGATACACCGTTTGGGGCGACTTACTATTGTAAGTACTTGAGTCCCAGGCTTCATCATTTAACTCTTATTATTTAAGTTAATTGATGGAAATTAATCATTTCTTCACACTAGCCATACATAGGCTAAGTTAAGGTTTTTTTTTTTTATAGAGTCAACATGAAAAATTTAATGCCATGGCCGGGATTTGAACCACGGATCTCCTGGTTTCCATCCAGTCACTCTAACCCATTGAGCTACCATAGCCAACTTAAATAATCCTTGTATATACTTTGAAAAAATTTAGCTGCATATCTCAGACACTATTTGTAAGTTTATGCTATGTAGCTTTCTGGGTGTCATTCAGTTACAACACTCATTGAAAGATATAATCCTCCAAGACATACTTAATAAGGAGATTGGCACAGGTTTAATAAAGCTTTGTATTACATATACTCCTTTAAATAAATATTAATTGAAGAAATAGCCACTATATACTTTTCTAGTGTAGAAGACAAAGAGAGGAAACCACCATCTAATCCTTGAGAACTGGAACATTGCTGTCCATGGCATCTCACTGAGGCATAATTGATTTATTCTGCCCTGAATTCACATAAAGCTAACGTTGAGCAACAGTACTAATCTTACCATTATATCAAAGGTATATGAGAGCAATTAAGTTTCATACTATATATATATATATTACACATTATTCTGCTATTCAGACATATTATTTATCTTGTACAGCTATACTGACCTTTATGTTTATAAAGATGTTAGAATTACACATTTAGGAAGTAATTTTAGCACCAAGGGTTAACATAAGGACAGACATTTAGTTCATTTTACTCCATTTTTGTTCAACATATAAGTTACATCACTTTATTTTTTTAAACAGCGACACATAATTTATTTGTTGTAATTTAATCACACTTTTAGAATGAGTTTAGAAATTAGTATACTTCTGTCTATATTTATTGGTAACAAATAATAAGAAAAGCCCTGTAGAAGGTGAATCATACCAGCATGCTTTGTTTCTACCTTGTCCTACATGCACTGTACTCACAACATGCAAACAAACCAAAACAACAGTTGCAGCCACCATTGTTTCAGATCAACCAATGAAATTCTACCTAAATTGTCCTCATAAATAGGATAACTTACTTTCAGCAAATCAATAGGTGGTTTGAAAATCACAAAGCTGTTCAAAGTGATAATGAATCCTATAAACATTCAATCTAAAGACCATATTACACTCTGAATTGCTGTTTATCAGCTCCAAGTATGCACCAGTATATGCCATAGACTGCAAAGGTGTTATAAGTATAGAATTATAAGAATAAATCTTTTTGATTCACTTCTGATAGGATAATTATGTAAATTTCATCTATATATCTTTACAGTACCCTGTCCAGCATACTAGCCTTTGAGAAAGGAAATATGAACAATGAGTATATAATGCATATGACCTAATTATAAAACATCTCTGTATTACTTGTATGCAAATAATTTATGACAACTTCTTTTTCTTCTTTTCTACTTTATTCTTTTTTTTCTTTTCCTTCTCTAATAGAAATGGCATATCATCGTCATCGTCATCGTCATCGTCATCGTCATCATCATCGTCATCGACATCGTCATCATCATCATCATCATCATCATCATTATTATTATTATTATTATTATTATTATTATTATTATTATTATTATTATTATTATTATTATTATTATTATTATTATTATTATTATTATTATTATTATTATTATTATTATTATTATTATTATTATTATTATTATTATTATTATTATTATTATTATTATTATTATTATTATTATTATTATTATTATTATTATTATTATTATTATTATTATTATTATTATTATTATTATTATTATTATTATTATTATTATTATTATTATTATTATTATTATTATTATTATTATTATTATTATTATTATTATTATTATTATTATTATTATTATTATTATTATTATTATTATTATTATTATTATTATTATTATTATTATTATTATTATTATTATTATTATTATTATTGTGACTTTGTGGGCTCGTGAAATGAAAAGTCCAATTACACAAACTCAACAATGTTCTTTATTTCCACCGACTTACAGTTGAACACTTGCCAATTACACAAAATTACGTAATGCACACAATTACGATTCACCAGTTCGTCCGTTACCGTTCCGATGCACGTACACAATTACGTAAAGTCTTCCGTTGCACAGTCTTCTCGTTCATTAACACGGCGCTCCTTCGCTAGCACGTCAAACACTGACTAACTGACTGACTGCAGCCCTTTTTATAGGCATCTCGCCGTCTTCTCGACTTCTCTAGTTTCCATGCGAAGGTTCCAGATGATAGGAGCAGGGGAGAGAAACGTCCAGGGACGAGTGACATTCCCCTAATCACCCCTCAGTTAGTGACAGACTAATGGGAGGCGTGGCTCGGCGGCCTCTGGTTTCCTCACAGCTGTTGCCGTCATGCCTTCCGCTAATTGGGTGACACTGCTCCCTCCTCAAAGCTGGTCGTCCCGAACAGCACCATCGTAGCGTGCCAGGCGGTCCAGGTGCACCACCAGCATCTGCTCGGAGTCTCAGCCAGTAGTAGCACTGCCGAAGTTTGTCAATCGTTCGGTTCGCTCCCAGGTGTCCTCTTGAAGTACCAGCGTGCACTTCTTCCAAGACTTCCGGTACCTTACTCCGGGGAAGTACCAACTGTTCTCTCTGCGTCTTCCCATCGGGTGGTTCCCATACCCGGAACAGCACGCCCTCTCTGGTCTTCAGCGAGTCCCATTGGGCCCAGTACGACTTGTAGGTGGCGCCCCTTGGTGCGATGTCCTCCCAGGTTGATCTTGTCCCTGCCTCCACTTCCCTCAAGAGTGGCCCCAAGTCTGCGTCCGCCAGCTGCTCCCTCCTCAGGCCTGCGCTATCCCAGCTGTCCGCAGGCACTGCCACAACTACTCGGACTGCTGCGGCACGCTCCTTCTCTTCCACTCTTGTGCACTGGCCGCACTCTACTGGACAGGGTCTTCGGGACATGGCGTCTGCGTTACCGTGGCTCTTCCCTCTACGATGTTCCGAGGTGAAGTCGTACTCCTGCAGCCTCTGGACCCAACGTGCCGTCTGGCCTTCCAGGTTCTTAAAGCTCAATAGCCAGGTTAGGGCGGAATGGTCAGTCCTCAGGTGGAATGGCTGACCGTACAGGTACTTGTGGAAGAGCTCCAAGGTCTTTACTACCGCCAATAATTCTCGTCGGGTGATGCAGTAGTTCTTCTCTGCCTTGGATAGCGTCTTGCTGTAGTAGGCTATCACCCGCTCATGGCCGTCCTGGATCTGCGATAGGACACCTCCAATGCAATGGTCGCTAGCGACGGTGTCCACAATGAAGGCGCCACCCAGTTGTGGGAAACCCAAAATTGGGGCACTGCACAGGGTTTCCTTCAGGTACTGGAAAGTGTCTTCGGCGTCCTCCGTCCACACATAAGGTCGGTGTTCCTCTGTCAGGCGGGTGAGGGGTTTGGCGATGTTGTCAGCCTTTTCCTCTAAATCATTAAGGCGGTCGTCTACTTGACCCATCCGCTTGCCCAGATTCGTGACGTCATCCCTCACGCCGGCCAACCGTTCCTCAAACTTGGCGGCGAGGGCCTCGTTCGCAACCTTCATTTCTTCCATCTTCTCCGTGAGGTTATCGTTAGCCGTCTTCATTTCTTCCAGCTTTGCGGCCAGGTTGTTATTTGCCGCTTCTATTTTTGTTGTTAATTCGGCCTTCATTTCTTCCATCTTCCCGGTGATGTTGTCGTTGGCCGTCTTCATTTGTTTCAGTTCCGCTAAAAATTTTTCTAATGATGCCTCCATTGTGTTATGTCGCACTCCTGACACCAATTGTGACTTTGTGGGCTCGTGAAATGAAAAGTCCAATTACACAAACTCAACAATGTTCTTTATTTCCACCGACTTACAGTTGAACACTTGCCAATTACACAAAATTACGTAATGCACACAATTACGATTCACCAGTTCGTCCGTTACCGTTCCGATGCACGTACACAATTACGTAAAGTCTTCCGTTGCACAGTCTTCTCGTTCATTAACACGGCGCTCCTTCGCTAGCACGTCAAACACTGACTAACTGTCTGACTGACTGCAGCCCTTTTTATAGGCATCTCGCCGTCTTCTCGACTTCTCTAGTTTCCATGCGAAGGTTCCAGATGATAGGAGCAGGGGAGAGAAACGTCCAGGGACGAGTGACATTCCCCTAATCACCCCTCAGTTAGTGACAGACTAATGGGAGGCGTGGCTTGGCGGCCTCTGGTTTCCTCACAGCTGTTGCCGTCATGCCTTCCGCTAATTGGGTGACATTATTATTAAATATTCCATTGCTGCTGTAAAGTAAAAAGTCTTGAAAATCAGCGAACTGAAAATTTGTAATTGCATTCACCAAAACCTATAAAGACACAATGACTTAACTAGAAATGTTTCCTCATTACCTGTTGGTATTTCATCAGGAGAAAGCTCTGTATATCTGTCTGCATTAATGGAAATATAATGTTGATATATTCCCTCAGGACCAGTGTGCTGAAACAGAAAGGCATAACTCCTCATCTAGCAGGATAGATACAAAATAAAATATAGCACTGCATAAGGAATATCTATCTACCCATTTATAAAGTCACTTACTTGAAATATCCATACTTTGCCGAAAAAATATAAGAGAATGCTTAAGTCAGCTATGATCAAATGTATAACTACGTTTCAAACTTCGTGTATTTTCACTACTTCTATCACATGTTTTCAGTAAATCATTTGTCAATGAGTTTTTTTGTTTTTTTGTTTTTGTTTATAGCATTATCAATATCGTAGCTGTATTTCATTTCTGTACTAAAGGAAGTTCATTCGGTGTATGTGTGTCTTAATCCTGAAAACTTTTTCATCATTGAAAACCCCTTCCTAACAGAATTTCTAATGACCTTAGCAGTCATGGATTCTGAAGCCCTACCATGCAGACATGGATTATAAGAGAGTTTGTAATTTCAAATCCCAAATATACGAAAAAGGAATTTACTATGTCTGGGTATTAAACCGCAAATATTTTTCAGTCATAAAAGAACATTTTTATTAAGAAGGCTTTGACATTTTGTTGAGATTGCCATGAAATAGGGGAAAAAATGAGAGAAAAATTGCAGATATTTCCTTACTGGTATTATTCATAGATGGTGATAATTTAGCCACTGACAAGAGAGAAAAAATATCAAAATAAAAGTGCAGTTGGATCAGCCTAATAGAACAGTAAATATATATCTACAAATTGTATGTGAGAAGGTTTTGCTGCATTTTCTCTGGAAGTATAATCGAGTTCATTACCTCTCAAATAATAATCCACATGTACAGCCCAACTCAGGCCTGGACTTGCTAACCTGATTGCCAGCCTCATGACCCCATGTACAAAATCAAGGTGGGAGATCATCCAACCAATAAGGGAAGGAGATGTGGTCATTACCTCGGCACCCCCAGCTGAAAAGTTGGCTTTCATAGACCAGGATTCATTACCTATTGGAGCTCTTCAAATGCGTCACAGAGCTGAGTAGGCACTAGCCCTTTGCCTTAGGTTTAAAAGTCACACCCCAACAAGTGGGATCCAACCCGGGTACATTCCATGACAGGGAACTAAGTGCAACTCCCTAGCCCACAATGTTACCGCGCCGGACTGTTACATCATGATGACCGATGCCTGATAACAAACATATAAGAATGGGGGAAAGCAAAAAGGAGAAGTAGAACTAAGTAAAATTGCCATAAGTATAAAAATTTTGAATAGAATCTACTATACAGAACTAACAAGGGTATTAAAGTATGTAGGATATAAAACAAGGAATCCCATGTAGAGTAGTTTACATTATATTGTAAATTTAATGTGTCTATGAAATATGGAATAAATCTACCTACAACAGGTGAGGTTCATTATAGTGTATGTTAATATTACTTATGAGCAGGCATGCAAAATTTTAAGTATTAAAACTGGACAGAAGGAATAAGTTTGTACTGACACTAGGCTTTAGGCAGAAAGATCACAGCTAACCATATTGATCCATCCTACAGTATTTTTTAATATGGCTGGCACCTCTCAGACTGGTTTTTACCTACCTCTCAGTAGCCTAGGCTTTTTTATTGTGTCTTCTAGTGTCTTTAGAATAGAATAGAGAAACAGAAAACTTTAAATCAAATGATTAAAAAATCCTATGCCTGCTTATGAATATGTAATATGGGAGTTTAGAAAGGAATTCTCTGGTGTAATAGATGCGTATGGAGCAGACTTGCACACAATCCAGTCTGGTTTATAAAATTTCTACTCCATTTGCTGTAAGGAATAGTGAAATGAATGAAAGAACGAACAAGCGAACAAATGAACAAACAAATGAATGAACGAATGAACAAACAAATGCATGAACAAATGAATGAATGAATGAATGAATGAATGAATGAAGGAACGAACAAAGGAATGAACGAATGCATGAATGTGTAGTGTTTAACACCCGGTTTTGCTACATGTGACACTGATGATACATAAGATGAAGCACTGGTGGAATGAGATGGCAGGGAAAACTAGAGATCCCAAAGAAAATCCACCCCAGCACCATGTTGTCAACCACAAATCTAACTTTGAGGTTGCCTGGGATTGAACCCAGGCTGCTTTGGTGAGAACCAAGCAGTCTAACCACTCAGCAACGGTGCGGCCTGTGAAGGAGAGTGGGATATGTGAAATAGAATTGCTATTGCATCCATTTAATAATAAAATGGATGAAGAAAGTGCAAACTGACCAGGAAGAGGAAAGGTAGTGGTATAGCTAGGTTCCAGGTATAAAATGATCCAGTGAGATTCCTAATTATATTTTTCAAACTTGAATTTAACAGCTTTAAATCTTCTTACACAAACATACAAAATTGAAGTTAACCACACATAAACAGTTATGCATAGGTAATACTCAGTTTTAGAAATTTTAAGAACAGTTATATCAAATAATGTCATATTAATTATTTTATTTGATTTGTATTAGTGTAAAACATATGGCACTCACTTCTTACAATAAGTTAAACAGGCTAAGAATAAATGTTATTTTAGACTTAAGGCCTTACCATACCGAAGTAGGCATACGGTTCTCAAAATCAAAATAGCTTTTATCATTATTCAGAATCATCATTATTGTAGCAAATGCAAACCAATTAAAAAAAGGAAGAGTTCATTTAATAAGAACAAAGGCCAAAATTTAACCAAATTTAAGCTCAAAGTCTAAATTTTGTTGTTGACAGCAATACAAGTTATTACCTGAACAGTGAAAAAATGACTAAACTTGATGTAAAGGTTTCCTTTCTTGATTGCATATTGGCAAAGAATTCAGTGACCTTAAAGTTAAAAGAAGCTACAGCTATTGATAGTGAAGCAAACATAATTTAAGAAATTATAATAATTAATTACTAAATTGCACTTATCTTTGAATATTAATATATAGCATAACAGGACCAGTAAATCTATAATTTGCATTATCAGTCAAGTTGTATATTTAACAAGTGCTATTATGAATATCTGTTATTATCAAAGATAGGTCAATTTAGTCACTAATTGCACTATCCAGGATGGCTTTTGCAACAAAGCATCTGATTAGTGATTACAACTAAATAAGGTCTCCTGATTTCAGAAATGTCACTGATTTTCCTGATTCTTGTACTTTGTGGTATTGGAAAAATTCATAATGCTGCCTAGTCCAGTGACAGTCAGCTCATCGTGAATATGGTGAATGTCTGATCTGTTGCTTACATTTTGTCCTTATGTGAAAATGGCGAGTGCATCAGGAATTAGAAGAAGATGTGTGAATAAATCAGACTCATTCTGTTACGTGCGGGGTACCACATAATGAAGGGGCAGGGATGACCACTAACTGCATTGGTGAAAATTTATACTATGCATATTTTAAAGTAAAATTAGGAGGCCAGGACAAGGTATGGGCTCCTCACGTAATTTGTAAAAAATGCTTTGAAACCCACAATAGTGTAGCCAAGGGAAATATAAAGCCCTTCCATTAAGCATACGGGTTTGACGTGAACCTCAGGACTATTGCAGCGACTCCTATTTTGACTTGGTTTATATGGATGGATTTAAAAAGAGAAACAAGGACAGTATGCCCAAATTTAAAGTCGGTGATGGGACGCACTTCTCATGGGCCTGAAATTCCAGTATCTTCACCTCCTAGCGGTTTACCTAACTCTGGAGCTTCCTCAGATTCTGCTGATGAGCAAGTTAATATGGATTTTTCACCAACAACAGAAACAGCAATTCCAGAATTGTTTAACCATTTGGAGTTAAGTAATTAGATATGAGACCTCGGCCCCCCAAAGGAGAAGAATGACCTGTTAGGTTCATGATTGAAAGGAAAAAATCTTCTTGCCCTGGGAACTGCCTTTTCTTGGTACAGATATGGAGATAAGGAGTTCAGGAAGTATTTCAAGAAGGAAGATGATCTGTCTTACTGTTATGATACCAAGAAGGCAGAGAGAAGGTACCAGAGAAGGAGGGATGTGCCAATGATGGCCGACTATTGTTGTTTGAAAAGAGATAGCAAATACGTAGCAGCCAGATACTGGGCAGCCAAGCCATCATTCAAAGCAGAGAACTAGGACTATTTGCACTAAAAATGATTATAACTTTTCCAGTAATAACATTTTCTGGTATTGTTTCACATATACATTACCTTCTTCATGAATTCTCTGGTCACATTTAATTGCAGGAGCATAGAAATCACGAACGTGTGCGTTTCAGCAATACTGAACCAAGAAGTTCTGGTTTGACCCTAGGTACTGGCACTTATATAGATGAAACTTGTGTTTAATTGGCCCCCTCTCACATAAAATAGTGGAACAGACATGTTGGGGGCTGTCTACAAAATATCACTATATTTTCTCTAGGATATTTCCACACCTACCTTAATTTGTTTAATAATTTATTTCCTATATTTCTTATTTTGGAGTACCCTATTGTAAGAAAACCTGACATGATATGCAGAAACGAATAATGAATTCATATTCAGCAAACCAAATTAGTTAAGATCACATATCACATCCCATGCCACAAGAAAAAGGTTTCAAAATTCTGGGTTGTGTTACTATCAATTAATGATTTTATCAATGTTAATCTGCCACACCCTTTCATTTTCTATGACAATAAAGCAAATTATTTTAGTGTTGTTGAAAAATGGAACATGTAAGACACTTTTTTATCAATTTCAACTTATAAAGATGATCTTTCAGTTTCAGCAACTAGAAAAGGAATAGTTATATGCATACAGCAAGCAGAACATACATAAGTATAGGCAAAAGTCAAAGTACTATGTTCAGAAAATACTAAACAAGCAAGCTATTTTACATGCCATGTTTTTAATCTTGGTCAGAAAATGTTTGTTCAAAATTTTCTGCTTCTTTTTCCAGCTGAAAATTAGAAGAAGAAGAAGAAGAAGAAGAAGAAGAAGAAGAAGAAGAAGAAGAAGAAGAAGAAGAAGAAGAAGAAGAAGAAGAAGGAGGAGGAGGAGGAGGAGGAGGAGGAGGAGGAGGAGGAGGAGGAGGAGGAGGAGGAGGAGGAGGAGGAGGAGGAGGAGGAGGAGGAGGAGGAGGAGGAGGAGGAGGAGGAGGAGGAGGAGGAGGAGGAGGAGGAGGAGGAGGAGGAGGAGGAGGAGGAGGAGGAGGAGGAGGAGGAGGAGGAGGAGGAGGAGGAGGAGGAGGAGGAGGAGGAGGAGGAGGAGGAGGAGGAGGAGGAGGAGGAGGAGGAGGAGGAGGAGGAGGAGGAGGAGGAGGAGGAGGAGGAGGAGGAGGAGGAGGAGGAGGAGGAGGAGGAGGAGGAGGAGGAGGAGGAGGAGGAGGAGGAGGAGGAGGAGGAGGAGATTTAGCTATAGGCCTCTACTATTAACATTATGCCCTTGAACTGACTGTTATGTTACGAGCATTATACAGCATTAATCACAGGATAATATAAAGCTAGAGTTATGGACATTACCATAGGACAAGTTTTCAGTAATTGCCAAATACCTAAATCTACTGATGACTGTAGGTCCTAAGGACCTACTGTGAATCACCACTAACTCAACCACTGTTCCACCAAAATTTTATCTGATTTTTGGAAAAAATTCTGTATCATAGAATTGCAGCAATAATTAAAATATACTTAATTTGTTTGATGTGTAATTTATTTTGAGATACCTTCAAAATATTTTGTAGCAAAAATCCCACCTTTATTAGAGCAGCACAAATTTCATTTTTGGCCCCTCAATTTAAGGACACCAATGTACCAGCCTAGCTATTCCCGAAGAAAGGGAAGTAGCTGAAACATTGGACTATTAGAGTTATACACCTTGAAGGAGAGAGCTATAGAGACTACAGAAGAAGGATAGAAGTTGGAGACAAAGGACAAGGAGATATGAATGTTGATGGTGGGATTGTGTCCTCCACTGCTAAGATGATGGCTATTAGGAATGAGGAATTAATGTGCAACATGCCCAAGGATGAGCCTAGCAGACAGCAGTTGCTGGAGGTAATGTAAGGAACAGAATAAATGGAAGGGAAGCAAATACTTGATATGCTGGAGAAAGAGCATGGCTGATTGCAGTTGTTGAAAGCAAAGTGAGAAGAAAACTACATTGTGAAATTGTAACAGTGCTTAGTAAAGTGAACTAGTGTTGTGAAGAGCTAAAGGAATTTAAAAAGGTTAATTATTTAATAACAAGTGAGCAAATGTGTGTTAGAAGAAGGAAGTTAGATTTATAATTATCATTAGTGTTTATTATTGTGTAACAAAGTATGACCTATAAGTTCATTTACAAAAACCCTGAATTGTGTATATTTTTGTGCTGGTTACCACTACTTACATATTTTGCTAGTTTCCAGTGAAGATGCATTCATCCTATTAAGAGTTTATTTTTGAGGAGCAAGAGTTAGCTGGGTATCAGTTGAAGGCTAATGGTGTCCAGTAATATTTGGGTATAATTTTGTGTTGATGAAACTTTTTCTCATTTTTTACATATTTTCATTTTTACTTTGCTTAGTTTTATTTTATTTAGGTTATTTTAATATAGTACACTTAGTTTACTATATGAAAAAAGAGGATGTAAGAAATGTTAATTGCTTTATGTTATTAATACACAGTATGTTTGAATATATGCCTAGTATAGTAAACTAGGTGCTGAGACTTTTTATTCAAGTTTTATTTATTTTATTTACTTATTACTTTATTTGTTTAGTCATAATTTATTTATTCAACTACTTATTTAAGTATTTATTTAAATATTTATTTATGTGTTTATTTTCTTTATTCATTCATCCATCCACTCATTCATTTATTTGTTTATTGTGATATTTGATTGAGCAAACTACTTGGCTTTCATAGACCAGGATTCATTACCTATTGGAGCTCTTCAAATGCATCACAATGCTGAGTAGGCACCAGCCCTTTGCCTTAGGTTTAAAAGTCACACACCAACAAGTGGGATCTAACCCGGGCACATTCCATGACAACTCAGAAACATTAAATATTACAGTTGAAACACATTAACTTTGTAGTCTGTATTACATATTATTTCAGGGGTACTAAACTGATAATGGAACAGAACAGATATGTGACAGGGAACCAAGTGCAACTCCCTAGCCCACAATGTTACTGCGCAGGACTGTTACATCATGATGACCGACGCCTGATAACAAACATATAAAAATGGGGGGAAGCATAAAGGAGAAATAGAACTAATTAAAATTGCCTTAAGTATAAAAAATGTGGATAGAATCTACTATACAGAACTAACCAGGGTATTAAAGTGTGTAGGATATAAAACAAGGAGTAACAAAAGGAATCTGAGCATTCCAGGAGATATGGGAATTATTAACAAATAGTTTAGGAATGTATATGAGAGGCTTCTAATTGCAGGATGCATTTAGAATTTGGAAATTGGAAGGCACGATAAACATATTGGTGAAGTTCAGTAATACAGAATGGAACAGAAGTATTAAAGGTTAAGAGGAACATCTGTTTACATCAACAAGAATTTGCCATTCATGCAAAGAGCGGCTAATGCAAGAAAGGTGTAGGATGCGGAAAGAATTTAATACATTTTTACAAAAGTGCAAACTGTAGATTGATGGGCAAGTGGCTGAGAAGGGAAGCAACATAAGCCACATCAAAGAAGCAGAGTATATAAGCATTGAAGCAACAGAGACAAACTTTGATATACAATGTGAATGTCCAGAATACAGGTGGAGAAACTATGAACAGCATTGACAGAAGAGAAGAGGGGGGAACTCAGTAGTCTGTGATGTGAAAAAGAAAATAAGGAAAGACAAAATTGCATTATGTCCAGTGAAATAAATGTGGAAACACTGGTGATCAGAAAAAGGCAGAGTGAAACAAGTGTGTGGACACAAGGGTTTAGAAAAGGAGGGAGAATTGGGAAAGGAGATTGAGAAGTAGGAGCATATTGGCAAGGCAAAAAATTAGGTTTTATGGGTAAATTATGAAACAAAAGAATAGAATGGAAGTGTGATGGAACAATAGGTAATCAGGAAGGAAAGTCAGCAAGCAAAGTTTAATAGCTGTAATAGAAAAAGAGGAAGCAAGAAAACAGAAGAAGCATAAGAGACAATCATCAACAAAGTAAGTAAATCCAAGCCGAGTAAGGTGATAGTAATAAGAAGTTGAAATAAGAGGTAAATAATGGGCATGGAAAGTAAAAGGTTTGATAAATACTCGTAGTGTAAAACTAAAATGGCTGGGCAAATTACAGAAAGAGAAAAGAGATTTGAGCGGGGCTCTGAGAAGTAGAGGAGAAAATTTGTGTAAATCTAATGAAATAATAGGTCATTCGAAGAAAGATTGAGAAAAGGGCTAGTGAAGTTAAACAATTTGTAATAGTAAAGGAACACAGGTAAAGGGGAGATGTGCAAGTGAGAAATACTGAAGCATGAGGTTAAGAAAATTCAGGCCCAGTGAAACCATAGCAATAAGAATTTGAAAGAAAAAGTAATAATAAACAGAGAAAGACAAACATTTTACAAATAAAAAAAAACTAATGTATTGTAGATAAATAAAGAAAAGTCAATAACTATTAAAGGGGACAAACATACAACAATCATGTAAATGTACTGAAAGGCTGCCCTATTATCAAAAGGTCTAAAGCCAGTTCAAGGGTAATTCAAGATGTTTACTTTAGCGCTTAATAAATTATATCATATTATTTGCTTTCTTTCTTACCTGACCAGCAAGATTGTAATGTCCGTGATTTAAAATGTTAATTGGTGTTTCCTTTGTTACATAGGCATGCACACTGAAGCAAAATACATTCTTCTTTACTTCATAGGTGACTTGTGTTAGAACAGTACCAGGGAAATGATTTTCACCATCTTCACTGAGGTAGCTGAGAATTAGCTTATTGTCTTTCACATATGGCTCCCACAATACCTATAAATATCACAATTTATAATTCAATTCTACAAACATATGAAATTGAAATACATTTTATAAAAATGAATTGAATTAGACACACCAAACAGCACTAAAATAGTATCTAAGTATGTTTCAAAGAATAAGGACTTTTCCTCATTGTCAGTATATGTCCAAATGATTCTTGGTACTGTTGCGATCTTGGTTGGGTAAGAGGTGGTGGTATCTTTAGGTGAAACAATGAACTTCCAAAAGTAATTTGGAGGTGGCAAATCTTTAGTGTGCTTTAGTGTGCTTTAGTATATATATGTTTTCCCATTCATTTAGTTCAGCTGGGAAACTGGCAACATTCAGAAATTTGATTATTGATAAAATTTCAGATTGGTAAACCGAACTTAATAAGGTACTGCAGATTTTTCATTTTGTTTGTATTTTATGGCTCTCATGTGTTCTTTCAATCTGGTGTTCAGCTCTCATATTATTCGGCCAATGTATATTTGGTGGCAATCAGGGAAATTAATCTTACAAATGTCTGATGTCTCTTTGATGGATTATTCTTATTTGTGCAAAGCAAATTTTAAATACTGTTATTGTTTCTAGAACCAAAGTTATCTTGCACTTCTTGTAAATCTTTTGAATTTATTATGTATATCTGAGTAGTATATGAATTTCGAGTATTGCTGCTTTTCTTTATGTTGGATCAGTTTTGTAGTGTTTCTAACAGATGCTGCCACTTCAGATTCCCAAGCCAAGACTGTCAATAGCACCAAGAATCAGTTAGGCAAATGCTGACGATGGGGATAAGTTGTTAGTCCTCAAAACATGTTTAAGTACTTTTCTAGTTAGTGATGTTTAGTGTTTTTAATCCAAATCATCTTTATAAACTATCACTGCATTACTATTTGTAATACTTCTACTAAGTGTAATGAAATACATTATTCTATATATGATCTAGATACAATTTATTTCAGAAAATTGATTTGAGATCGTATTTCTACTAGAATAATCAAGTTGATATGCAAAAATTAGGTACAGTGAAGCATAAACAGAATGGTAAAGTCTATCCTTAGCTGCGGAGGATGGGAGCAAATGTTATAAAAACAAAACAAAAAAGATTTTAAAAGGTTAACAAGTAAGGGAAATTTAGAGTGTGCAACAACTTGTTAGATATTACGTCATCAGAATAATTGGTTGAGTTACTTCATAAATTCTTAAGCTACATTTTGTCAAATATTCCAAGGGTATCTACTGTTTGACATTTTATCCTTAGGATACCATAAGATTTAATAAAAACTTATTACTTCTAATAGCTAATTAAAAAGAATATAGAGATTTTTGGGTTCAACAATGATACCTAATGGTCCAATGAAATGACTATTACAGAATTATTCATATAGTGGCCTTGCATCCTGTTTTTTTTTAATAACATTTCTTTATCCCAGTTTTACAAAATGTTCCCTTCCTTGTGTTGTATGTAGTGTTCCATCCTCTGGAATCACTTCTTGAAGCATTCATACATACTATTTAGCTCCCTTTTATATGCTATAACTGCCCTTTTCAGGCTAGAAAATTGGTGACTTGCCAGTTCTTCACAATAGGAAGTAATTACAAGGTGCCAGGTTGAGAGTGTAGGGTAGATGAGTCAGTAGTTTTTCCCCAGTTTCTTGCAGAAACCATAATGTTAAAATTGCAGCATGAGCTGGTGCAACCAAATACTCCTTTGCATATAATTCTTGGAATTTATTAAAAATTTTCAGAAGGCAAATATCTGCATATTGTTTTTCGGTAACAGATTTCTGATTTTCAAGTAACTTTGTTTCCATATGAACACGTATGGAAAAGAAAGTAACAAACATTTTCTTTTCAGTGCCCCTTCACCTTTTGACTTTTGTAGGTGGTTGATCTTTAAAGAAAACCCAAATTGAAGACGTACATTTTCTTTCTGGATCAAACAGATATATCCATACAATTAATGCTGTAGTGAATCAACAAAATATTTCATGCATAAAAAATGGGGAGAATTTTTCGAGAAAGTAATTTTAATAAATAGTCCTAAGTTGAGCAAAAGCATTTAAAAAGTTGTCAACTCATCCCATGTCTTCCACTTTATGTCTTTATAATACTTCTTGTTTATTTAAATGATATATCCATGTTTTGTTGCTCACAGTAATATCTGAAACAGAGCAAGATTTTCCACAGTTAAATCGTTGAGGCCTATCTTGGTTCTGTTCACCCTTTAGTTAATCTTGAATCTTTCCTAATAATTTTTTCCACAAAAGTGACATTTTCTTAAGTACTCCTGTAGATGTTCTGCCAATCTTCATTTCATCTTTAGTAGATTGCCACCCCTTCTGAATTCTCCAAACCAAAAGAACCAGGTAGCATGTGAAGGAAAAAGGTCCTGAAAGACCTCCTAAATGCTAAAATGATTGTTTCATTTCAGTCACATTCTAAATCATGCAAGTTCGTTTGTACACAAAAATTTACATTCCAAATCTCCCCTGCACTTGCAAGGATATTGACACTTTCCAAATATAAGACACAAAATATAGGAAAATGGATGACAGAGCAGAGATCTGCCTGCTACCATTAGAACACCAGTAACGAGACACAACTTTGAACCACAAACAATTGTTTACCTAGGGGTGACCATTATTCTGTCTCAAAATTTATCTAGCGAACCTTGCATATTACTTAAAAAGGAGTAGTGTAATCCAGTAATATACCTAAGTGTACAGAATTTATAAATTCCTAATACAGACATTGAAAATTACCTTATTGTATATTAAACAGGGTGAAGGTAAAAATACTCTTTTTCTGCCTGTAAGACAGGTTCACCTTCATCATTTAGCTTTAAGTAAACATTAATCATCATCATCATCATCATCATCATCATCATCATCATCATCATCATCATCATCATTGGCATGACAGCCCTCTGTGGGTCCTAGCCTTCTGTAGAAGCTTTCGCCATTCTACCCTCACCAAAGCCGTACTTCTGCAATTCCTTATTCGCAGAATTTTTATATCACTTCTCACATCCTGCTCCCATCTGAGCTTCGGTCTATCTGCTTTCCTTGTGTCATCTGGGGTTGCATTAAAAATTTTCTTGACTGTCCGATCTTCCACACAGAGAACATGCCCGACCCATTGCAGTCTCTTGATCTCAATAGCTGTCACAATATCTGCCTCATCAAACAATTTCTAGAAGTATAGTTCTTACAAGTCAATAATAGTCTGAAAATAGTATAACAAGTCTGTGTTGAGCACTAAATGATAAGTTGGTGTCAATTACTAATAATGGAAAGAAACTGTCTCCAAAATATATTCAAATAATTTCGTTACAAACTCACATAATTTTATAATCTGAAATTAACTGCAAATACCTAGTATTAGAATCTCGTAATATGCTTATAAATAGTATTTAAAATCTTATAAAATATACTATAGCTTAAAAATGTAAACAGTATTTTTGGGGTGGCCACGTAGTTCAGTCAGTAGAGCACCTGCCTACTGTGCCAGGGGTCCGGGTTCGATTCCCGGCTGAGGGTAGGGATTTTTCTCCAACCAAGATGATTCCCCATCTTCCCCAGTGTCTGGAAATATGAACGAGAGTGCAAATGAGTGCGTGATCTAATGATTAAAAATCCGAAGTACCAGTCACCCAACGTCTATGAGTTAATACAATTGCCAATAGGCAATATGTTCCAAAGAAGAACGGCCGCCGATGACCATTGCAGTTAAAATTGGAGCTGGGACGGCTGCTGTATAGGAGCACAAGAGCACGTGAACTTCCAATATTTGTCTTGTAGAAGCCCTTTTCATCTTTTCATTCGTTATTTGTATTTACCGCGATCATTCCTTTAGAATGTGTAGTAAGTAGACGGCGATAGCATGAGTATCTGGCTTTTGCCATGACTAGTTTTTTAAAGGGCGCTGATGACCGCCGTAGTTGAGCGCCCTTATATATCATCATCATCATCATCATCATCATCATCATCATCATCATCATCATGAGTATGTGGCAACTTTGCAGCTAGCACACGTCCGTTTTGCTAGCACTTCACGTAACGTTTAAAGCTCTGCGCATGCGTAGACGACAAATGCTACAGGCAGGCATTGGTTGGGTACGTCCAGATCATCGCACAATTAGAAGTGCACGTTAATTCACCTTAGCAACGCCAAGGTTCTTGGTCATCTCTAAGAAGTGCTACTATCTATAGAGTTTAACTGCAACTATCTCCAAATACAAATAATGTTTACAATTCCTGGCACTGTCAGTTACTGTTGCTTTGAATATGGTGCATTATTATGGTCCAGTTTCTAAACAAATGCTTTGTCTTAAACATTGTAATAAACTTGGAATTTGTAGGTGATGAGAAGGTGACACAGTTGTGAGTTTGCTAGTACATCAAGTACAACTAGTGCTTTAGCACAAAACAATTATTCTTTGTTGTGTACGCGATCAACCACGAGGTTATCAAATCTTTCTGACTGTTGAACTTCTCTCAAATGGTAGCTATGAACACGGTTAATTCCATTTTAAGAAGTAAAGCAGATAAACTGACTTTCGAAGACTAGGTAGGACTAGACCAGGATGTCCGCAGCCCAATTGGACAGTTGAGTGTGTTACAAAAATCAGAAGGGGGACTACAGGGGCAAATTTAACAACAATGTATACACAAACTGTAAATGGCTATATGGTTGCAGTATTAGAAATGCAGTTTTTTTGCTTTCCATGTCTTATTTCAGTTCGCTATGTTTGGTCGTGTGAATATTAGTGCTCAACTGGACAGCACTTGCAGACTGTCAGTAAAGCGACACAATGAGCAAGTTGATAGGAAGATAGGAATAGATACATTCTGCCTAAGCTAATAGATTGTATAAAATGTTGTGGGGCGTTTGAGCTAGCACTCACTAGTAGTAGTGGTAGCAGTAGCAGATAGTGCTAGTGTGCATTTTAAGTGTAGGTCCTGCGAACACCCACATTTGTATTCCACGAGCCGCCACTTAGTTGGAGTATAAATGGAACAAACAGTATTTTTGGACTACGTAATACCTACCAGTATATATAACTGGTGTGAAGAAGCATTATTAGTATTAGAATAGATGAGCAATGCTGAGCAGATGAAGAAGCAGATGTGGCTTTGAACAGTTGCATTCATTGCCATAGAAATTTAACTTTGCTAGGCTTAGCACACTTTTAACCTGTAAATAATGTAACTGATGAACTGGATCTATTAGTCTTATGTTTCTAATTAACAGTTTCTTTTCTATGTTATATTCATGTATATATCTCCAATTTTAGGTGGTGCTTACCTTGTCAAAACCCTTCTCTCCGCCACTTAATGAGTGTTTTCCATGGTCATTAGGTGTTAGATAATACGTTTTACCTCCAAGAGTAAAATTAGCTCCAGCAATTCTGTTGCCTACCCTTCCTTGAATTGCACCGAAGTAAGGATTATCTCCAAGATAACCTGTAAGCAAAACACACTATTGTTATAATCCATAAATTAACAAAATTATATATACAGTGCTGTTAGTTTAAGAATCGGCGTCCGCGACCGTTGCCGTGCCGCGGCAGTTACCTGCTTGCTCGCCGATACTCAGGAGTTTTAACTCGCGGAACTAAAATCTTACTGCAACTTACTTACTGTGCTATATTAATTACAGAAGTCGATACTCGCTCTAGTCACAATAACTGCTGTAAGTTCTGTCCATTTTGTACTATGCGCAAGTCACATCGTCGTAAAAACCTTGCATTCTTTTCATCAATTCCACTGCACAAATCTTACCAATTTCACTAGAAATGTTTTCTTTAAGTTCATCTAAGGTACATTGTGTGACAAACTGACATAGTTTTAAAGATTAAATGCGTAGTTTCAGCAGGATAATGCGACCGCGCATACTGCTGGAGCATCATGACAGAGCTCCGCCATATCATTGGCAATAAAATTATAAGCAGCTGACTATGGCCGGCCCGTTCCCCTCATCCGACACCACTAGATTTTTATATCTGGGGAGCAGTAAAAGGTAAAGTGTATGCAAATAATCCACATACCTGAGATGAACTTAAAGAAAACATTCATAGGGAAATAGGTAAGATTGGTGCAGTGGAATTGATGAAAGTGAATGCAAGTTTTTTACGACTGTGTGACTGTGAATAGCACAAAATGGACAGCACTTCCAGCAGCTATTGTGATTAGAGTGAATACCAACTTCTGTAATTAATATCGCACAGTAAGTTACGATGTTTTTAGTTCCGCGAGTTAAAACTCCCGAGTGTCGGCGAGCAAGCGGGTGACCGCAGCGGTATGGCAATTGCCGCGGTGCCGATTCTTACCCTATAGTATAGCAACGCAAAGAAGGTCCCTGTAAGGAATTTGCTGTGGGCCAAATACAGCGAATGTGTGTGGCAGAGAACGCCTGCTACACAGGGAGCAGACCGTTAAAAAAACATGCGCCCTATTTACTCTGTACATTAAAACCAAGAAGATTCATTCACAAAAGTAGAAGCCGTCAGAATGTTTTTGAATGGTCTGTAACTGTACTGACAGGGGGTGTCATAAACCTGTCCAGGGAGGGTGTGGGAACCTTCGCCAACCCCCCTGTATCTCGTCCCTCGGAGACTTTCTCTCATGTGGAGGACTATAACAGCACTGTATTATGCCAGGTGAGTCAGCTGCCCCTTATTCTAGAGTTTTGTGCTATCCGCATTTTATACTCCAACATGAAAACATCAACCCCATTACTAGGTTCTACACGCGTATTTAACATGGATGTTAAAGACTTGATGAAATTAGTACTAATATAGATGTTATCGCATCGGCTTAGTATATTCGTAATTAGACAGCTGACATTTGCACGTCTGCAAATGTTCACTGGAACCAGCGAATACTAAATGTTAGACGGAACGTATATCTCAGACGTTACTAGGTTGCTCCGTTGGAACTAGCGCAGAACTGCGATTTCATCTGTCTCCTGTGAAGGTTGTTCGAATCCCATTTATAGGTTTACCATCTTTTTACCATATAATACTCACAATTTACAATTATTATTCTGAAAACTGCTATTTGTTTACTTATTTTATTTATGTTTTATGGTACTGTTAAATGTTTCTTTATTAGTGAATTACAAGTAGGTAGATGTTTAAACACACCTATAAGTAGGTGCAATTGAAATAAGGGTCATTTATACACATTTGAACACACAAAACAAGGAAATTACAGTATCAAAGTGTAACATGGAAGTTAAACACAATTTTGCAGACATAGAATTATTGTGATATTAATGTCGTCTCAAATTGGTATGTTTTGTGGCGCTGTAATGACCCTTTTTCTATTCCTGGAATACGACTCCTGTAACGAAGCAAGTGCTCGAAGTGATGACCTTCTTGGTTAATGCATGCCTGGGCACGATGTTGAATGCAGCCTCTGACTCAGTGTATCATGGCGGGTTGAACAGATCTACAGGCCACTGTAACACGCTGGCGAAGGGTTTATGGATTGTCCAGCTCCTCTGCATAAGCGAATTATTTTAGTAACCCCAGAGGAAGAAGTCAAGGGATGTAACACAAGGTGATCTGCCAGGCAAGGAGACTGGTCCTTGTCTTTCTACGAAATGACCAGGATGCGCAGCATTCAAAAGATTGCAGGCGATCCTCGTCCGATGCGGAGGAGCGTCATCGTGTTGAAACTACATCGTCATCCACTCCATCTATGGCACATTCTCTAATAATAAGGGGAGCTCATTACGGAGGAATTCCAGATACCATGCTCCTGTTAGATGCCCCTCGAATACTCGAATAATAATGGTCCACCAAGATGATCTCCCAAGATTCCACACCAGACATTTACACCCCACTGCTCTTGGAATGCTGCCTCCCTTACCCAACAAGGATTATCAACTCGCTAATAGTGCATATTGTGGCGATTTGCAGTTCCATTGTTCTGGAATCTTGATTTGACAGAAAACAGTTTCCTGGATGCGAATCCCACATCACTTGCTGCTCGTTCCAGCAACCATTCACAAAAGGTCACTCGAGCTTCGAAATCTCTTCCGTGAAATGCTTGGTGTAGGTGTAAACGATAAAGATGAAACTTACTGGTTCAATATTCACACTACAGAAGACTGGCTGATGTTCACCTCCTGAGCAACTGCCTGTGTACTAGTATGCAGATTGTTCTGGATGGCGTTCAAAACTGCTAGTACATTAACACCCGATCATTGCTGGTGCGTGTCTAACGGGGCATTCTCGCAAGTGATGTTACACGCAGACGCCTTTCAACATTTCGGAAGGTGTTTGCTATTGGTTGTCGTCTATTCGGATATCTCTCCCGATGTAGATGCTGAGCCGCTGGTGTATTTGCTCTTGCTTCTCCGTAGATCAAAAGCATATCTACGAACTCGTCTGTCCAATACATAATGAAAGATTGGCACAAAATAGGTATCGTGCGACAGCGTACGTGTGGAGAACGAAGGGGTCAGCATTCATTAACACACTATGTCATGCCAGTCCATGTGGCAGAAGTCATTATACCGGTTCTATTACAGAATGCAGACAACCAAAAACGATTGGAATTATAGGTAAAGTCCTAAAACCTTAGGGAATTTATGTTACATTTTTGTGAATTCGTTTCCAAGTTTTGATGAATATACAAATACAATATATTTACAATGCTGAGATTCGAACCTGTGTCATTGATGGTTAGGGCACAGGAGACATAATCCTATTCAGCTACTTCGAGACTTGACTGAAAGAATGTTCTGTGTTCAATAGTACGACTTGTATGCCTGGCGCAATGCCATTGCCACCTCGAGATTTTTTTCCTCCATTTAGCCCTTTAAGACAGTTTTAATCATTTGCCGGGCGTTTAAATAGTATTTAAATGACAAAAGCTCTTATGTATATTAATTGAGATGCACGAGACGTAGGTTACGCAGAAATGTAAATAAACCATTGTTTAATAATATGACCTTTTTAACTGTACAGGCCCCTGATGGATGAGGCGTGTCTCTAATTTTTTCTTAAGTTTTGGTAGCCAACCCTGCTCTAAGTACAAGAATCCGCCATTTTATTTTTAGATATATCTATTTTTTTCGAGGTGTTTACTAAATTACGTTGCTATGTGTAGTCTAATAAAAAGTTTGTAAAATCGGTTGGAAACCGGAATTCGCTCTCAGCAAAAGAGTAGTATGTTTTTGAAGTGCACTTTAGCGAGGAGTACGTTCTGTTCCTTAAACCGCTATTCCTCTGAATTTTGCGCATTCCTGTCTCTAAGAACGTCAAGCAATGCGTGTTAGTAAGCGCAAGACTGGACTAAGACGCACGTGCGGTTTGATGAGTGGCCAACCTTCCAAAAGAATAAGGCACGGCTGACGCACCTGGTATATTATACTAAATTCTTTTCAAAATTATAGCACTAATTCAATAAATTATAAAAGTCATTTACTGCAAACGCAGGCTTTATATATTAAGGAATTTGTTTATTCTGAGTTTATCAATGAGAGTCATTAATATGTTTACATGTGATAAAAGTTCCCAAATAAGGAAGCAGATATACACCAAGTTATGCCATAAACAGAAAATAAAATCACTTACCTATAAATTACCTTGATTCAGTTTTAATTATGATAGCACATTAATATAAAATGTTGGGGTAGAGAACTAAACGATGGGAAACAATATAGTTCAGTAAAACTAAAGAGGCTTTTACAGTGTAGAGTATTACTTGTGCTGAATCATAATCATAAGTATGTTTTTGACACAGTCAAAATATCAATAAACTGCAAACACTTTTTCTAAATTATTATAAAGTATAAGTATTTTCAATTGCTTTGTATTAAAATTAGTAATTTGTACCAAATATTAGTCTATGCACTAAGAACTGTCATTCGTCATCCCAAACTATATTAGGGCAAAACTTCAAAATACAAAATATTTAATGTTACTTTAAGAGTATACAGCTAATCCCCATCAATACACACAATAGCTGAAATAAGGTTTTCCTTGATTACTATCAATGAAACTGGATAGATATTTGGTGTAACAGAGTATATGTATCTGAATTTGAATTGTCTATTTGCCTGTAACTTGTAGCAAAGTTGTTGATTCCACATGAGTCTTAACCAGTTCATGCCCCATACATATGGTACTGACAGGATCTAGTAGTACTGTTTAATTTGCATAAGGAGCACAACTTGCAGGTGTGTGTTGGCCAACAAAACTACACATCATTGCATTTTTAACTATAAACTATTTGCTGTTAGAATAAAGTAAAATATTCCTCCGCATTTAGCACTGAGCTCCGCCTCTAGTCCGCCACATGCTTCCGTAACAGCAATGCTGTCACCTGAGTTTGTTACACCAACCAGCGTATTGTTGAACACCTGAGAACCTTTGTTTTTTTCTGTAATCACATTATACTGTTAAGTCAATATTATATAAACTTGGATAGTTTATTGAAAGCAGGTAAAGCAATAACTTAATAAACAGGACAACTATATTGTGGAAGAATACGGGAGTACTAAAACCCACCAGTCAATGTGGTTAATTTCTACCACGTACTTCTTTGATATTCACTTTATTCTTACAGCAAATAGATTATAATAGGTGAAATTCAAAGAATCTCTATATATCTTTATATCTGTTTAGAAGAAACTAATACTGTTGATATCGCTTGAGCAAACGAAAAGAATATGTTGCCTGATGTATATCATAGTAGAGTGAAATGAAATATGAATCATCTCTGTAATGAATTTGATTTGTGTGTAATGTAAGGGTAACAACTGTTTGCTTCCAAATCAATGAAGCACAAAGCTGATATTTCAGCAACAGACAACCGGAGCATAAGTAGAATTCAGACACTCAGAGAGGTGGTAAGGAAATCAAAGTGTGCCCTTGGGTACCAGCAATGAACTGAAGGTACCAATGTGTAAAATCATATGATAACATGTTTCGTATGTAACTGTGCAGCTGAAGGCTTCTTCTGCAGAAGAATATCTTTCTGTATGCCATGCATATGCATATTCAATTCTTTCATTGACCTTTATGAGCTAACTGTAAGAAAACGGTCATTACACAGATTGTCAAACTAATGTTGGAAAGAATAAATAAATGAAGAAAGAAAGAAAAAAACCAAGAAAGAAAGGAAAAAAGCAAGAAAGAAAGAAAGAAGGTAGGAAGGAAGGAAGGTAAGAAGGAAAGAAAGAAAGAAGGTAGGAAGGAATGAAGGAAGGAAAGAAAGAAAGAAGGTAGGAAGGAATGAAGGAAAGAAAGAAAGAAAGAAAGAAAGAAAGAAAGAAAGAAAGAAAGAAAGAAAGAAAGAAAGAAAGAAAGAAAGAAAGAAAGAAAGAAAGAAGGTAGGAAGGAAAGAAAGAAAGACATATGTTGTATACCACAGCAGGGGGAAAACACTGATGTTTGATAATAGTGTTGCCGTTCATTTGAGAACTGCTTTGAGATCTACCCCACCCAACAATGAATATTAATTAACCCCATGGTGCATCAAGCCTATCTGGATTAACGTCTCCTGGCTGCTGTGTTTCCCACCTTCTATACAGCAGGCACCATGAGTGGAGTGTAATACTGAAAGGTGGGACGTGGTCAGCGCCCCGGTCCCTTCTAGCCCCTAAATGCAATATTTGCAACCAGGAGTTGGTACTTCTCAATAAGGTAAACCTTGAAGTCATCAGGGACCTAAGGAGGCTGAATGACTATGGACCAGGACTCCCAGTGAAAGAAAATACACATGTCGGAAATTACCAGTATCGGGAATCACACCCGGGTCTCCCGCTTGGTAAGCTGCCGCCTCAAGCTGGCCCTATCCACTCTATCTGCACGTACTGCCCGTAACCCCACTCTCCCTTCTAGAACGTTACATTTCCGCTCAGATTCTCCAGGATGTTAACATGGTCTAGTTCTTTTCTCCTTTCCGTCAGACGCGTTCACTCCATGCCGGATAGTCGTCCACTGATGTTAGTTAATAGCTCCAGTTGCATCTTGACTTTTTGTTTTTAGTTCTTCCTTCATGCTTTTTTTTCCGTCTTCATATCTTTACATCTTTCATTTCTGTCTTCATTTCCTCTATTGAGGAATTCACTGGCCTTATTTCAGTTCTTATATTTTCCATGCCGGATTCCACTCTTCATTTCTTCCTTTCGGGTTTTCACCGTTTTTATCATGTCATTTATCAATGATTTCATTTCGTCTATGGCAGCCAATAATTCTCCGAACGCTTCCTCCATCGCGGTTCATATCCCACTTCTCACACCAATGTGACAAAAACGACAAGACCACATTCACCTCAACTCTTTTATTTGTCGCTAAATTCATTAGCCTAATGCTATCTTACAATCGGCTTCTCTTTTTACAAAAGATAGCGTAAACACGGCTCTTTCATGTTCTTTTATGTCCCTGTTACTCGAACCAACTTGTGCTGCATGCAATTTATTCGACGTACACACAACGTTTAAAAGAGGCTTTCTGCGTTTGCATTAAGAAACATAGAAGATCCTCTCCTTGAAAAGTGCAATCAACTCCTCAATTCAAGAGGAAGAGATAATAGTATTATTAGGAAACCCCCAGGAACTTATACGAAATTCGAAATATGGGGTATGATTATACATAATATAGAATCATATAATTACACATAAATATACAACCGTCTTACTTAATTAGCTTTTTAATATCATAAGTTAGATTTGGTTTAATGGGCAGTCTGCATTCAACATTTTTCATGCCTTTCATTAACAGTTACATCTACGAGTGTGTCCGGAAAATAAGGTCTCCAACTTTATTTAATATAGTAAACATGTTTATTGTCAATGAATGTTACATTGATGGAAACACGGAACTTACAGCTATTTTTCAACGTAATCAACATTGTGATCGATGCACTTTTGCATGCGCTGTGGCAGTTTCTGTATACCCTTATCATAGCACTCTCCCGCCAAGTTGCGCAGGTGGCGCTCAACCTCGTTTTTCAAATCATCGTCGGTCTGGAAATGTGTTCCACCCAGGTGTGACTTCAGCTCAGTGAAGCTAATTATGTGTGGCGAGCAAATAGTTTCACTTTAACGCGACAGTTTGAGACAAATAGTGTTTAGCTCAGGGTAAAGCAATGAGGTTTCTCACAGGGTATGCGTGGATATGTATGAGGATGGTTTTAATGACAATGGAATGCCCGTTTCAAACTGGTTTAATGACTGCTTCTTTTATTATTACATTAAACTCGAAATTGCCGACCAAGGGTTACCAATATCACTGTTTAAAGTTACTGTTTATGAAACATTTATTACTCGATAAAACTTAATTCGTTCTTCACGTATATATGTGAACCGATACATATTTTCTCTCAGCACTTCTGGTCTGTCTTCGACCAAGACAGAACCAGATAACTGCCCTAATTGGCCTCACGCCAAAGACCTGTCCTCCACAGATGCGCGTGGGTGTATCACTTTCACTTTCTGGAATCCCATTATTCAACCAAAGATTCCCTTTGTGACTATTTTGTCATGCCATTAAGAAGGGTCTGAAGAATAGCTTTACAAACAAATTCAAGTGCTATCCATTCAGAATTCTTACTAAGAAAACCCTTTTTCTCCCGTGTCTTTTGTTAAACAACTCAACCAACTCCGTTGTTATTCAACTCAACTGCTATTCGACTCAACTACACCTGCACGTGTTGTAACAAAGAACCAACATTCCTTTGAAATCCATCATGATTCTTTACTTATTTCAATCCTTTAATTTCGGTATCATCAGGAAATAGATGATAATCACTAGGTGCTAAGTCTGAACTGTATGGGGGGATGGGTGAGGATGTCCCATTCGAACTGGGCCAGGAGATCAGCCGTTGCATGTGCAGTATGCGATAATGCAAATGTTCGGTCAAAATCTTGTCAATCGTAGTCTTACTGACTTCAGGGATAAGTTCGCACAGCTCGCGAACTGTCACACGCCGATCTCTTATGCATTTCTTGCTCCACTTTTGCAATTGTTTCGGCAGAAACCGAAGGCCGACCAGAACACTGTTCGTTATGGACGTCTGTACGTCCGTCTTTGAACTCTCTGACCCACTTTCGCGCGGTTTTGACGTGGCCCACAGACTTCGCATAACTGACGATGAATTTCACTGGGGGTAGTGCCCTTGGCAGTCAAAAAACGGATCACTGCACGCTCCATCGCAAACGGCTGCCCAGCCAAGACTAATGGTTGCAACGGGTGAAACCAAGCTACACACCAGTGTTGCTGGATCTCGCGTAATGGCCTTCTTCATGGCTCCAGCACCTAGGAGACCTTATTTTACGGACACGCCTCGTAAATACCAGCAAGTCAGGTATTTAGACACAAGCGCGCGCGCTCACGCACACACGTTAAAAATATCTTTTTGTTTTATTCAGGGACCCATAAATATGCATTTCAGATGAAATTTGGATATACCGTTTTTAAGTGCAGTATACGCACATACGTAATACTTTCTGTGCTCAGTACGTGGCACAGAAAGTAAAACATACCGCATTTATTTTCCTCTTCCTGATTACAATTAATTACCTATAGGTAATATTTTTTAGTAATTTATTTCTCATCTTTCCTTTTACATCAACAAATGGAAATACAAAATCAAGATTACAATTATAAAATCCATACTGAAATATGCCATATATTCCTAAATCCTGAAAATCCTATCATGTTGCCCACCATTGAATAGTAATTCGGTCCCCATACACCTAACCTTAGGTTTTTGTGTATTGGAGGCCCTCTACTCCTTTTACACTTTCTGCAATTTCACCTATACCACTCTACATTTTTCTCTTAATTGTTCTTAGCCATCTCTCTTTAACTTTCCCTAAATAATTCCCTATATTTCTCCTGTTCTTTTCCCCTTTTACTGACAACATTTTTCTAATTACTACTTCACCCCCCAAATTGTCCCATTTACGTAGCCAAGCCTGCTCTCTCCATATCTTTGTTTGACTACAATTTAATTTACAATGGAAATCTGCATTCTCTTCACCACACAATGGATATTTATCTAGCTCCCTCTCTTGACCTATACCTTTCAAGTTTCTCACTCCTGTTCTCGCCCAAGCAAAACCTTCTCGCCCTAACTTACTACATATATCTATATATCCTTCCTTCCCCCAGGTTGTTTTTATTTCTCTATATAATCTCAGTGAGCTTTTGTCACTTGTATTGGCGAAAATGTCTTGTTTGTCAATATCTTCTAATCTTAGCTTAACTTCTTTCCAAAAGGCTCTATACCCATACTCTGCATTTATCCAAGAATGACCCATACCTATCTGCTTCAACACGTCATTCATTTTATGTGCCCAAGACCCACTCCAATTACTTCTCTTTTGAATATGAAAACATTCTTTAATTATATTGCCATCTTCCAAGTTAGTGATTCTGTGTAAATATTTCATTGCCCTTGACAAGATTTTAATTTTAGTAGAATGCCTGCCTAGTTCTAATTATGCTGCCCCATTAGGTGATGCTATTGCTAATCCCAATATATATTTACAAAAGGATCTATGCACTCTGTCAGTCTCTCTCCAAGCCTCATCTACTCCCCAAACCTCTGATTCATGTAACAGTCTATTTTATACTACTGCCGTATAAATCCTCTCCAACCATTTGACATTTATATCTGGCAGTTTACTGTAGCATGATCTTATCACTCTCATGGCCATTTTACCTTTTGCCACAGACATCGTTTTTTGTTCTTTCCAGCTGCCATCTGAACTCAACCTTGTACCCAAATAATCAAATCTCCTTACTACCTCTATTTCTCTTCTATTAACATCCCATTTCTCATCCTTACGCAACCTGTATTCTTTTTTGAAGACCATAATCTTTGTTTTGTTTTCATTCACTTTCAAACCCCATTTATTGCAATAAGAATTGGCTGCCTCGATTGCTCTTCTCAGCCCTTCACTTGATAGGGACCCAACTACTAGGTCATCTGCAAACAGTAGCCCCGGTATTTCTTTATTATTAATAACTGGTGAATGTACCCTACAACTTGATATCTCCTCTAAAATTCCATCGAGATAAAGATTAAATAATACTGGACTAAGTTTACATCCCTGCCTTACTCCTGCCTTACTCAATATAGATTTAGTTACTTTGTTGCCTGGTAGTTTTATACACAACTCATTCTCTTAGTATATCATCTTAATTACGTCTAAAAATGCCTGACTTATCCCCTTACTGCTTAATTTTATCCACAATGCATCTCTATTAATAGAATCAAATGCCTTTTCTAGATAAAAAAACTATCATATATACCCTTCCCCCTTTATTGCTCAGATATTTGTGTACAATTGACCTGTAGGTAGAAGTATTTTATTGTACAAATATTTTAGCTGACACGCCTTCGAAGACCTCATAATCCTCTTAAAAGTATACAGCAGATATTTTGATTTTGAAAGTTCTTTATCTGAATTACCTCTAATTTTGTACCTATTTTAATCTAATTTTGAAGTTGGTTCACGTTTATTTATAACATTTCAACAGCATGCGTATACAAACTTTGTTAAGCACTTACGTACAAATTTTCAACCCGTAGTTACAGCGGTTGGCAAACTTTTATCTATTATAAATAATTACTAAAGTACTTCTCTCCACTCATTAACTCTCAGTGAAGATATCCTACTTAACTCTAAGAAATTGAATCCCTCATATTGCTGTGAGAGAAAAATGCATCTATTTATTGCAATTATAGCACCGACTTCTGTGATAGCAGTTCCTGACACGAACTTCAGTTGTTTTGTTCATTATGAGCGCTTTTCATACATCATAACCACATTTCGCGAATGTTGCTTGATATAAAAGAATTGGAGCAATTGCTTTTTTTTTTTTTTTTTTTTTTTCCACATTTCATGAAGACCCAAAAGGAAAATCCCAGAGGAGGCCTAGAAAAGCTCAATATACTTCTCGTCGAGAAAGTTGACTCTATCTAAGAGATTTATGTTGTTTTTCTTACTAAACGTTGTTTCAAACAACTTTGCCCCGCTGACATGTATCTCTCCGCGTTTTATTGCCTTCCCCCTTACCTTGGTTAATGTTTTCGGCGCCATAGGCGCAAATTGCAATGTATGACAAATACAGTTCAAAGGAAGGTCATCAATAAAAGTCATCTAAAGAAATATGTCACCAATAACGATAAACGCACTTGCCATGGTCAGTCATCCCGAGAGGCAGGTTTGAAGCAAAGGATCCTCTTCTTCATTTCGTGTTAAGAATTAACATGCATTCCACATAAATTAACTCCGTTGCGTACTATATTTAAATCATACGGTTATGAAAATATATATTTGACAATTCTCTTCGAACTTATTAAGATATATCATCATATTAAATAACGAGCTCATTTTTATCGCACAAGTCTATACCACGACAACATCCAATAAGAGGTGATTAGTTCACGTGAACGTTAAGAGATACGGGGCAAGATTATTTGAAACAAACCTCAGATGAACAGAAAGAGATGGCTCTACGGTGAGGCACGCTTTCGGAAGGCACCAGGAATCACCCATGTTGACCATAGATTTTTCGTGGTTTTCTTAGGTCGATAAGCGAATGCTGGGGTGGTTCCTGTTTTACCACGGCTTTCCTCTCCATCATTTCAGGCATACGACTAATAAATCGACGCTAATAGGTGCTTCTCAACAATGTGCGCTCTGAAATACTACATATATAAGTTTAGATATCTAAATTCACTAACCTTTTAAGTAATATTTTGAAAAACTTAATACAGATTTCATTAAAATCAAGCAGAAGCTTTCTTATACGGAGTGCACTATTCTATACCAAAAACTTATAACATACTACAAAATTAAATAAGGATTTCAGCAAAAGCATCTGCGAGAGTTTTCAAAGCCCGTAAAAATATTTCACTTTCATTTTACGCTATTGGTGCACCAGCTTATCACATTTAAATATCTGCGTGGCTATTTAAATTCTCCTAAGTGTGGTACTGTAATACATGCACATTTTAAATACTCTTTTTCCTTAAAACATTCCCGTCAGCAGTTCCTATTACTTAAAATGCTCCACGTGGCACAATTTTATAGCAATTAGCATGCCATTTGCAGTAAAACCTCAGGTCGCATTACTGTGTCAAAACACTTTTTGTAAGTGGATAGATATTATTTTTTATTATATAATTGTTAGACCTAGGTTAATTTTGGTTCTACTTAAAATTATTTGCTAAGGTCAAAATAAAACTTTGAGTAAAATCCCTCAAATTAGTTGGCCGTAGAGCATTCTGATTAACTTACAAAGATGTATTAAATCATGAAAAGAAGCACTAGCCTATATACTGTTGAAATCATATACCTATATTATTATATTACTACACAGAAGGGAAATGTAATAATAATGAAATTGTTCATTCAATTGAAAACAACATTTTTCCACAGGCTATAGATTATTTTTCAAAATGTAAAACGCATTTAAATGACTGTATTGGAATATACAGGTAAATCACTCCAGCCGATCATTGAACTTGAAAATATGAAATAAAATATAGATAAGAAATATGGAATACTTCTTTAACTAACTTTAGCCGCATCTAATCCTAAGCCGCCAGTGTGAAAATGAATATCAAATAGGTAAATATTTCTATATTAATTAAAAATATATGAATAGGTAATTGTTTGATATAGGAATAAAACATGAGGAATAAAACTGTTGGGAATTTTTCAAGAATGAGTCTCTATTCAGAATTCATTCCAACAGATGGAGCTTTATAATATTTTGTTCACCTAGCTAGGTAAATATAAAGATAAAGATAACATATAAGGGAGGACTCTCCGAAATTGCGGCAGAGCGCAGCAAGTAACTCAATTTGCCTCTTTGTTCTTTCGATGCTGCTGTTGGGAGCGAAGGATGAAGAAGGGTCCCAAAGGACGTACAGGTTCAGGGGGCGAAGTGTGCAAGGGTGGACAAAATCTTTAACGTTTCCAGACTGAACGAATGCACCAAAGTTCAAGCCGCCCATGTAGGAATCTTAGAGGACGGGTCGATAAGTACCAGGGAGAAAACTTCACAAAGCACATTTTCACCGCCCAGCCACAACAGGTCGAATACCGTCGCCCTGACCCTTTAACTCTGGAACAGATAATGAGAAAGGAGGTCAGGGGATTGGAAAGTCACAGCAGAAGACGAGCCACCCCAGCATTCGCTTACCGACCCGAGAAATTCTGAGAAGTTCGTGATAAATGTGTGTGGTTCCAGGGAATTGAATCTGAGACCTCCCGAATGCGCATCTCACCGTGGAGTTCTCTCTAGGTTTATCTACTTAGAAAAACAGCATACCTTTCTTAGTAACAGCAAACTTTCTCGATGATAGGTATATTCCTGTAGTGCAAATTTATGTTCCTCGTCTTGGCAGCAAAGATGTCGGATATTATCATAGAGTCTTTCCTTGGACATCAGTGTTTATGGCAAGAGAATTTCTATATTTAATGGTGACTAGCTGATCCGGCGAACTTCGTACCGGTAATGAAAGTTGTCTGAACTTATCTATATAAATACAACGAATTCGGATTAGTTAGGTTATTTATTTCTGCAATTGGGGTGAAGCTTAACTACTACACAGTAGCAATTAAATTAATCAATTTAAAGCTTTCTGATAAACAGTATTTTTATCTATTTTTATGGTGCGTAAATATATAAAGATGATGGTTTTGCAGCTCTTGAACACGCGACGTATAATTGTCCGTGAGAGAAACAGAGAAATTCGAAATTTATTCCGAAACTTCCAACGACTGCTCTTGCGATTTATTTATGGTCATCGCAAAGGACGAACGCACGGGAAATTGTAGACGCTTAAAATCAAATGGTAAATCCGTTGGAATCATCCGAATACACAGGATCAGATATCCTCTCATTTGTATTTTCCCTTGATGACTGTTGCCTCGATGAGCAAGAATTGGTCATGCTGGGCCTGCAGCAGATTTAACAATATTTTCTTTATACTTAGCTCAAACATCTAGAATTATAGGAGCAACTAAATGTTATTCATTAGCTTTTTCAGGTTAATCTCGTTCCATTGCACAGTCATGTTTGGTTAATGCTACGCACATGATCACAACTGACCTTACTTTTAATTTTAAATTGTGAGGTGGGAATCCAAGCAGTTCTAATGAATTTAAAAGCTCTATGGGATAGTTGACTAGGTCATCCTGGTTTATAACTGTGTCAACTGATCTGTACGAAAAACAACCCCCCCCTGAAGAAACAGACATTTTAGAACACAATTCTAACATACAAACACGACCATTAGCACTAGCTGCGTCTCGCTGCTCATCAGTACAGTAACTCTCGCACATTTGACTGACTTCTAAGACCTAAGTCAGGTCGTCTTCTCCTTGGCGTAGTAAAAAGGTTTCCGCGAATTTTACAAAGTCACAAAGGAATTCAATTAATTTTATATCAATTCATTTCAATTCACATTCGTCAATTCATAAACACAAATTATAAACCAGGTATCCAAGGATTCGCCAATATTAACAGAACTTGTCTGTGGTCAAAGTGCTGCAGTACGTTCAGAAATTAATTTAGTGTTTAAGATCATGCTACATAAAAGAACATTCAGTCTTGATAACAAACGATAAACGTTATTTAATAAAATATGGTGAGCTTTGAAGACTTTGGCAAGAAGTGGAATATATTTCTACTTTGTAATGCGTTCGTTTGTCGAAGATAAAAGGTGTATGTGTTCCGTCAAAGTGTGCGTGTGTACTTCTATATTTCGTTTTAAACCTTTTAAACCTTCCTTGGACTTACACAAATATTTCAAAACCAAAATTAGGCAAATCAGTTCAGCCATTCTAGACTTTTTGTGAGACAAACAAACGTTAGTTCATTTTTATATGTATAGATAGCTAGAGCGGACTTTCATAAAAGAACAGGACCTCTCTTTTGAGGAACTTGTTGCCTATCGCTCAAATTAGTGTACTCGGTTTGTAGGTTACAGAAAACACATCGTCTAATTTTTGAGATAACTAGCACACAGAGAGAACACACATCTTTACAGAATTAAGAAACCAAAGATATGGCGGTCAGTTCACTTCACAAACTTGCGAAATCAAGGAATGATGGTAACTTTGCGTTTAACTCTTTAGTTACTCACTTGGAAAATCAATTTTGAAATTATCAAGTTGCTTTTGATCACGGAGACTCATACTGTTCAGTTTGTCCATGTCATCCAATCGGTCAGAGATATTTATAACATGTCAATTACCTCTAGATGCAACCTTTTCTGTGCCAACTTCCTGTCTTTTTCCTCAGTTAGATGCGATTTGTTTTCACCGGGTAGACTCTTGGAGCTATTCTCACAAGTTCATTGCAGAATAGATCAATTTTTTTCCCTTGAAGCAGATTATTAAAATCTTCCATTTTCTTACTGCTTGATTTTGACTGTAGTATTTAAAACAAAGAACAAAAGTTTGCAAAGAAGAATGAGAACACTGCCAAATATAATTTGAAATCAAAGCCTCTCAAATGTGTTAGATGACCATGAATAGAAGGATCTCTTAGGATCCCACTAATCGACATTTTTTATTATGAAAATAAATTGTTTCTCAATACCGGCGTTGAGATACTGAACGTTCTCCGCTTTGATAAGATCTTGTAGGAACAGCCGAAGGTAATCTCGTATTCATTTCAGCTACCGGTGCCGCAGACGTTTTAGTGGATTTGAAACAAATGTCACAAAACCGATAGAGATGAGAAAATCTTCACAGGTTTGACATAACTTACAGACTGTGACAAGTCTAGTTTAAGTTGATGTGCATAACAATAAGCAAATATTGCATCACTGCAACGCTGTCTCTTTTTAGATGCCAAACTTCTGTGTTCGACTGCGATTACAGCAGCGTTATCGTTTGTACCTCAAACTTAATTTAACAATCAAAATCATGCAAGTCATTTATTGCATGCAGAAAGAGAGCATCCAACATACAATCCTGACTTACATTCTTAGGATGCACAAACCTTTTTTCTGTAATTCCTTCCTTCGTCAGATATTTCCTAGGAACAAGTTGGTAACAAAGTTTTCATAGATATGCCTCTTGCTTCATCACTCATTAATAGCACGAACTTCGACACTTCTCGTTTTATTTCCTGTACTAAACGTTGAGACATTCTCTACATCAGGAGATGACCCACTAAAGCATCTTAATTTTCTAACATTGATTGTAAGTCTAGTTCATAACAGAAAGCACACATAATTTTTTATGTAATGGTCTGAAGAGATAAGTCATGTGTCTCTAATAAACTGACAACCCCTATCAAATTAGCAAGCATTTTGTTTTTGTTTTGTTTTTCCTAACTTCGTCACTGTATAGATCAATGGAAATCCTATGTTGATCATTGAGGCTGAATTTGTTATTATTTTTCCCAAACTTCTTTAAATTCTTCAAAGATGTTATGAACCACTATGCGAGAATGACTATTTTGTGATTTGTGAAGATTACTCTAACCGTCAAAACCAAGTACACCCAATATATATTTTCTTTTGAAAAGAGAAGACACGGCCAAAAATCATATTTTTTAATTTACAGCAACCATATATAGTATACCACAGGAAAAAATGTCTTCGGGGAATGAGACGCAGGGGGGTTTGAGAAGGTTCCCACACCCTCCCTCGGTAGTTTATGACACCCCATGTCAGTTCAGATACAGACCGTTCGAAAGCATTCTGACAGCTTCTACTTTTGTGAATGAATCTTCTCGGTTTTAGTGTACAGAGTGAATAAGGCGCGTGTTTTTTTAACGGTTCTGCTTCTTGTGTAGCATGCGTTCTCTGTCACATTCGCTGTCCTTGTCTCACTGTGTAAGGGTGGCGCATTCTTTTCAGGGACTTACTTTGCTTTGGTGGACAGTTGGGTGGGCAGTTCCTGTCCTTTGGTGACTGCAGTTATTAAAAGGTCCGGTTTGGGTCTCCCATGATAGGGACTTGGAGAATTGTTTATTTTTTAGTTGTGCAATTACACAACCAATGACTAATTTCAAGTCTTGGCAATGCGTTGCAAGCATCTGATGTACTTGTTGGTCAAAGTTGGAATTACTCATTGTTAAGGCGTCACGTGGTTTTGGAGAAATGTCAAATAATTTGATTCTTAAAAGGAGAGTAGTGAAAATATCGCCTAAAAGTGTAACACTGGCACATTATAAATTTTAGTTGTATATGATTTAATGTTATATTGTGGTGGAACACATATATTTCATTTCCTTCTGAAATTTCTTCTTATATTACCAAAATAAACCTTTGATATAGATATTCTTGAATAAATTTTCTAAGGTACAATCCGGTCATGTGAATTTAGTATTTAAGATATTAAATACACTATGAATCCCTCAATAAAAAAGTTTTACAGTTATTATTGGGAAGCCATTTTATTCCGTAAATTGGCTAAATAGTTTTATGTTATATTTTATATATGTGCACATATATAACTTCAACTTTGAGGGAAGACTAAATGTCAAAAATTTCCAAAAGCTGGCATTTTTAGCGTTTTGTGTAGTACTGCAAATTTGAAGTTCCCTTTTATTAGATATGTATTTACTATAGGCAGAAGATTTATATTTTAAATATGCTTTAAAATGGTATTATATCTATATCTTTATAGCCTGAATTGTGCACAACTTCACAGAAAGAATCATAGCTCCTATAAAGGTACATTTTAGGTCTTCTTCAAGGGGAATCTTTCTTTAAGAAATTGATAGTATTTTAAAATATTACAGTATCCAAAAAAATGTGTTTTTTTTCTTTGAAAGTTTATAAGCTTTTTTATTTTTAATAACGGTTCTTCTTTCTCTGAATACCTGCCAGGTTATCTCATTAACTACCAAGGATAGCTAAATCAAATTCTGATATGATAAAACTTAGATAATGTTATTGATCTACTTTGATGATAATAAGTTGATTAATTATATTACAAAATGAAGATAGATTTTAATCAAAGTATGTAATTAGGTACAACTTCTTTCTTAACAAACCACTTCTAGAGGTGTAAACATTCCAGTTTTATAACTTAAGTCGTTTCTGAGATAATGGGTCATGAACTTAGAAAATTTAGCATTAGTAGGATAAGGCTTTTAGTCTCTCTTTAAAGGCCAAACAAAGCAATTAATTTAATTTTGGCTGGAAACATCATGTAATTACCTTCCATGCTGTCGAATCCCAGAATAATATCTTCAACCTTTCCATTCTTGTCAGGTACTTTAAAAACTACTATTCTAGCGCCATATGTTATTATTTGAACTTCGAGTTCCTTGCTGCGGAGTGTAAATCGTTTCACTGGTTTATTCTCAAAGAAACCAAAGACATCTTCCACGATGGGTTCTTCTTCGGAGCAGGGTTCACCCGCAGCACAATACGCCAGCGCGAGGGAGAGTAGATACAACAGACAAAAGGTGGACGCCATGTCCGATGTGACATGTAACAGTTAAAGCCAACGATTCCTTCACAGTGTTATATAGCTTCCTGTCCATGAAGCAGCCTTGAAAGTCACGAACATTGTACGAACAGAAGAAGGAAAGAATGGCAGCCTGTTATGTTCAGCAGAAATGAGAATGTAACTAATCATATCGGAACTTAGTTTGCTGTAACTAAATTATCTACAGACACAAACAAACGAGTAACAATTTATTTATTTAACTATTTATTTCTCTCTTTCTTTCCCTCTTTCTTTCTTTGTTTCTTTTTCATTCTCTCTCGTTCTTTCTTTCTTTCTCTCTTTCTTTCTTTACTTCCTTCTTTCTCGCTTACCTTCTTTACTTAATCTCTTTCTTTCTTTCTTTCTTTCTTTCTTTCTTTCTTTCTTTCTTTCTTTCTTTCTTTCTTTCTTTCTTTCTTTCTTTCTTTCTTTCTGTCTGTCTGTCTGTCTGTCTGTCTTTCTGTCTGTCTGTCTGTCTGTCTGTCTGTCTGTCTGTCTGTCTGTCTGTCTTTCTTTCTTTCTTTCTTTCTTTCTTTCTTTCTTTCTTTCTTTCTTTCTTTCTTTCTTTCTTTCTTTCTTTCTTCTTTCTTTCTTTCTTTCTTTCTTTCTTTCTTCCTTTCTTTCTTTGTCTCTCTATTTCTTTCTTTCTTTCTTTCCTTCATTCCTACTTTCTTTCTTTCTTTTTTCATAAGAGCCGTAAAAACTCTTGGATAGTTGATATCAAACTATAAAATAATTCCGGTCTCTTATGTGACGGAAGCAAATTCTCCGTGAATCCTTCTGGGCCTACATCAAATTTTAAATGTTATAACATATCATTTTTTAGTATTAGAATTTCATTACGGAGGGATTCGGGCTACCATGCTGGGCCTATTATGCTTATGCCCCGAAGTGGGGCAACCCCGGGAGGAAGGATGAGGCGAAGGAGACAGAGGGCGGCCGACCCAAGGAGCCCTGACATTACAGAGGGCAGGGTCTCTACAGTTTACTAAGATAGAGACTTCCTGCGACAGGCCAGGACAACGGACATGCTACCCTACCGCGGCGCGGTAACGAGCCCAGCAGCGGAGCCCCAAAGGTCCCAGGCAGACGATCCGAGCCCCAAAGGTCCCTGGCTGGCGGTCCCCAAATTGTCCCAGCAGAGGAGCGGAAACCGGCAACCGAACTACCGGAGGAGAAAGTAGCTTTCCTCAGAGTGTATTATACCGCCATGCACCGCCGAGACACCCGCCGACACTTCTGCTCTGAAAGAGGCCACCAGATGAGAGATGATGTGGAATGATAATGGAGATGAAATGGAGGGACAAGAAATTCGGGGGATGTAATTAACCTACCCAGCATTCGCCTGGCAACCCAGGAAAACCCCCGAAAAACCCATGGTTCAGGTAGGTCGGCCACGATAATGGAACCCGGGCCTCCCGAATGCGGGTCACAGACAAAACTGCCTGAGCCATCCCGCTCGGTTATATAATTTATTAGTATAACTGAATACATTTTAGTTCCTCAAATAACAATAACAAATAATGAAACAGCTGTGATATATTAACCCTTTTCTTGAATATATGGAATACCTAATAATGTGAGCTATGATATTCTGGGGAGGGATTTAAAATAGTCTCTTGGTTTTCAAAACTCAAAAATTGATTATACGCTACATCATTTCATCAATAAAATACGACATTTGAGGATACTTTAAGCAACCAAAAGGACGAAAGTTTGTCATGTCTGTACTTAAGGACACTGTTTATTATGCTACATAAAATAAAATTATGGAGAGTACACAACAATTAATCAAATATACAATTACAACACAAGAATAAAACAAAACTTTAAAACGGCATCACACAGAACACGCTGTATTTCAAAGGCGTTAGAGATACTGCAGCTGCCCTGTAAACTAAATTGCTAAAATCCTTGAAAAGCAATGCCCATTGGATATTTCGGGATGTTTTGAATCGATTGTTCTTTAGAGATAGCTTTTAAAATGTGAATGAGTTTATGGAAGTAACGTATTTGTGAAACCGAATTATCGTTTATTTTATAAATTTTATTTCCTGCTTTTTATTATTATTATTGTTATTATCATTATCATTATTATCATCATTATACATTCCCTAAGATTACGCTTAATAGTCTATCAATTTTTCATATTATTTTTACTTTCATTACTTAGAATTGTTATTGTATTGATGTATTAAATGATAAACATTATCAGGTGAATGTTGCTTACTAATATTATTGTAAATATCATTAAAGTATTGACGTCTCTGATGTCATTGTACTACTACTGCTGCTACTACTACTACTGCTGCTGCTGCTGCTGCTACTACTACTACTACTACTACAACTACTACTACTACCACTACTACTACTACTACTACTACTACTATTTGGCCAAAAAAGCTAAGGAGGGGATGAGTGGTGAAGCTTGTTTTCTCCAAATTTTCTTAACATTTGAATGTTTTGTTAATTGAAAACACGAAACTCTTTATCAAGGCTTTACACCAGTACTGTTGTTGCAGCTTGTTCTAATTGCACCATCTTAATTTTGTACTTACATGGTAGATACTCATGACCTCATGATCATTTTTCTACAGTTTAATTTCCATTAGCTAGCTACATTTTAAATTCTAATCGCGATCACTACCAAGCACTTAAGTAATTTTACACGAAGAGTAAATGTTACCCAGAGTGACATCACAAGTTGTTCAACAATATTTATCACAACCGAAAATATTGTTTTTATGAATAGGTCATATTTTGTTCCATTCCCATTATATTTAATTTGTGGACAGGACTCGGCACCTTTTATCTGTACCATTGATAATGTCAAGGATATTTTATTATGCAAAAACTCTATGATCTTTCGTACTATAAAATAACAATGAAACCAAAAGGAAGGTATAAAAGGTTAACATTTTGTATAATGTGATTAAAGAACTACTCAACTGTTCCGAAAAATTAATTCACCACTAAAATATATGCAATGAACTTCAAGAAATTAAGTTATAAGGGTTAAAAGGGTGGAATCATAATAAAAGCTTCTAGACCACTTTTTTAAAAGGTCCAGATTTTACACATAACTTTAAGTTAACTTCTATTATATTTGTACATACTACAAACGGAGAGGAGAGAGGCACCAGTTTCGTATGTTACTGAGTTTGTGATTGCAGAGGTAGAGGTTACAGTGAAATCCTGTGCAGACCTAAGTATTTCCAGTCAAAGTACAACGTAGTATTAATTAACAAGAAAGGTGCGCTCCAGTGGAGCATTGACAAACGTAGTAGCAACCTTGTCCGAAGCCTAATAATGTCTTAACAAAATTCAGGAAGGATAAATGAAATGAATTAAATCATCGGTCAGTGTAAAGTAACTCAGTTATTTCATAACAACAGCAAATTTCAAAGCATAGAGCGTCCCAGCAAATAATAATAATGGCTTTCTTACCATAAGAATACCAAATACTTCTACTGATAAAGAGCGCCTATCTACATCACGACTTCCTCTCGAATTAGTTTGGTACCAAATATGATGTGCTTGTGCCCACTTAAAGTTACTCACGTCACGTTCTGTCAGCCTAAATGACAAATGACAAAACAAGACATACCTAACACGTATACCTACACATAACACGTTGTATCATGGCCTTTTAGCACCTATTACCGAATATGTAGATACTATAATGTTGTTTTCGTTTAACATTAGAAAGTAAAATGTATGAAATATAGAATTCAATAATAATTATTATTACTGGATAAAGATTCAATTGCTAGGTGAATAATAGCAGGCTCGCAATAACATTTAAATATCAACAAACTGCTTCCAACAAATAATATCTTAATGTTACACAATAACATTGTAATTTCTAAAAATGAAATGTGTAGTTTTTACTACATACGGCACCGCAGGTGGTAACAGATGATACATGAAGATGGAGCACCAGTGGATTGAGATGGGGGAGGACCAGAGATCCCAGAGAAAACCCACCCTAGCGTCCTGTCGCCCACCACAAATCTCATTTGGCGGTCGCCTGGGATCGAACCCGGGTCGCCTTGGTTAGAGTTGAGCGGTCTAACCACTCAGCCACTGCGCGGCCTGCAATTTATAAAGTCAACGCGGTAAACTGATAGACAAGCTGTCCGGAAATTAATACATTAAGCTTCTAGGACTTGTATACACGTGCTACCAAATTAATAGCATTTTCAGCAAAATCTCATAATACGAAAACGAGCCAGTGCTGTGCTAGAGACAGTCACTTTAAGTGTAAAATAAGACCTGAAGCTTTCTTGGCGACGAATATATTCAAGATGTTCTCGGGCTTCAAGTCAAGTGCAAAGAAGATTAAACATTGATGTTTTGGGACGTGCATCTCTCCCATCAGCAGGATGATGATAATGGATTAGTCACTCATCATCTTGATGATATGAGAGACGCATGCACGAGAAATGTCGATGTTTAATCAACTTTACACGTGCTTTGAAACCCGATAACATCTTAAATAATTTAAGTCTAGTTTTACAAACACCCGCTTGTGTTGGATGGTTTTTCAAATTAACTTTAATCCACAAATGCTGCTTCAGCAGGATGGTACACTACTTCATTTTGAATTCATTCTGTCAAATAATTTTAGACAACGTTTTGTCAAGTATAGATAGGCTGCACAGGCTCAGTTGCACGGCATCCACAAATTGGATTAAAAGGACGTTCGACTCTACTGGGCCTTATGTATGTACAAGGATGCAACATACAGCAGCGGTGATTCCTACAATAATTCAAACGAATTAGAGTCGCATACATGAAACGAATTATAACTTTGTTTACAAAATGGATAATCAAATCATTAATTTTACGCAGCAAGAATCGTTAATGTGGACATTTAACAAATTCTCTTCTTTGTTCATTTAATTCCTGATGTTGCTTTTTAAAGTTATAAATATTATTAACTATTTATAATGATATGCCTTTATCGCCCATTAGAACAGGTAGATAAAAATGTTTGGTTTAGAGCATACCTGTACTTGTTAACAGCAAAGGATAATATGAGTTTGATGGTAAATATGGTCAAATAGCAAAGTACAGAATAAAATTAAGGAGTAGTTAATGCTTTAACTATAGGTATAACTGGCAGAGAGTCAAAGCTGAGCACCAATTATCTTCATGATAGTTTAAGCTAAAGGACACAAAGGAATTTGTGTTCAGTATTAATAAATAAATATGGCCTTTTATTCAAAGGGTGTATGCTAAAGACTCAAACAGTAATGTCTGCTTCACGATGTTGCACCAATTTGAAGCTGTAGTATTCCTTCACCAGCTAAAGCAGTAATATTTTCTTTGCACTTTGGCAGACGAATATATCTTAAGGTATTCGTGGTTGTGTAGTAATCAAAGAAAGGATGGCACCGAAATCTGACTTCGAAACTTTTAAGAAACAGTATACATTTTGCGGAGAAGTTGCCCACAAATGAAAACTATTATCTGAATGTCCAGTGTTAAAGTATTTGAATCCTATACCAAGCGATAACACGCGATTCTACCCTTGAGGCAAGAATGACGTCTAATCCGTCTACCAGCTACGTCTTGTCTCACCAGCGATCAGACCAGAAGTGTCTAACATTATCCCCAGAATGAGCTATAAGTATTAAGCTTCAAAAGTCTCCTAACAACCTGCCCTTTTGATGATGACTCTAAAACCCTTACTCCTAGCATCTACTGCAATGCTGCCACCTCATTTCTAGCTTTCTGAAATTTTCTGCTTTACACCTGAAGTCCCTCTATAAATGTATAAGAAATCCCAAGCTAACCTGCCATACCTGATCTGGCAACTTTGGATAGCCACCTTACCCTCTCATGGCGTAACTGGCCGAACCACTTCATCGTACAAATTTGCTCGAGAAAAAAAAAAACCGTCGCTAATTATCGTACTTAATGTCATCTTAACCCGAAACAAAATGAACTCATAATCTATTGCCATACCTACAACCCCTTAACATTCAACATAAATTTACAAAACATTCATATTTAATTGTATTATAAGTTCATATTTAATCAAGGTGTCCATAAATTTTTTATCAATAACTAAACCAAATTCTAAATTCCGAGCATTCTGTGTATCTAACTTTAAATACCGGATTTATCTTGCATGATGTGACTGATCGCCACTGGGTCTGAATCACAGTAGAATCGGCTATAACGCCGTCATTGAGTGGTAGTTCACTTTACGAGCATTTGTCTGTGAACACAATTTTGTTGTTCAGCCCAACGTTATTTGATGCGGTGTATATGAAGCTCTATTTTGATAGAGTCCACTGTGTATAATTATAGTGGACTACGAAATTACGTGTGCCTTTTGGGTTCAGTTTTGCTCAAAGCCGCAAGTGCAGACTCCCAGAAAGTGCCTGGTATCGCCATTCCTAGCAAATACATAATTTTGAGTTGTTAGAAAAGTTTTAATAGACTGGTTACGTGTTATATGTTAGACAAGTGAAAGTAAGACTTTAAGGTGAGATGATAGCTTGACTAGAGTTAGAGGTAGATTAAGTAACGTAGGGAACACCCAGCACCTCGAACTGGCAATCGGAATATTTGTGTGTACAACCGCGGGAGGAACGGATGAGATGGGGTACCGCAGAAGTATGGGTGGCAAGAAAGGACGAAATAAACGGCAGATATGTGCAGAGTACTCTAACAGTTATTGACTGGTCGACCCGTCCGGGAGGCTTTCGGTGGCGACCTGCCCAAACCATAGGAGGGTAGCTAAGAGGACCTTTCCACCGAAACAGGGGAAAACACCATTTGGCAGTGGAGGCTCGAACAGTCACTTTACAGTGGAGCCAGGAAGTTCATAACAAGGCTCTGAGCCATCTGCCTGCTGTCGATCGACACACAGCTCCGGAGTCGTCCTGAAGCTGGAAAGAGAGAGGCAAAATGAGAGGAAATGGGAGAACCATTGTAGTTGACCCCACTCCAGCATTTGTCTAGCTTACCAGGGAAAACCAAGGAAATATCCATGGTCAGAGTGGGAGGCCACAAGGTATCGAACTCGGAACCTCCTGAATGTGTGTCTCGCACGCTACCCAGAGTCATCTCGCTTGGTTGGCTTGGCTAATTTAAAGTTTGGGTGAAATCTGTGTACCTGTAATGAGATACAAAGTACTTCCCAAAAATCATACAATTTTAGAATCATTTTCCAATATTCATAACGATAGGTATCACGTATTATTTGCACATCTTAACGCACGCACTATATCTTACCGCGATATATGTATATATTTATAACTGTGTTTAGCTTCCCATAAATATTTATGTATAAGTATACCCCCTTAATTTGGGTGTATTAATATTATTAGGAAACAAAACACGCGTGCATGCGTATGTGTCTAGGTTAAACTCGAAAATAATTCATCATTTTCGCAACTTTAGACTACTGAGAAACACTGTTCTTATACGCAGACATATGCAATATATTGTCACCCGATCGTTGAAGTAACGACAAACCAGCTGGCAGGAACGAGACAGATAGCGTCCAAGCCACGCCCACGCGTGTGACTGCTTGGCACTTGCTGAAGGAGTGGCGGAGAGGGGGTGACGGAGTGACGTCTGGATGGTTCTTTCCTTTTCTAACTGCGTCGTGAAACTTCGGCAACTTTCAAGCGATCCAGCGAGTTCTAGAACAACGAGTGGAGGTATAAAATAGCCCCGGCCAGTCAGCGAGAGGCAGAGTTCAGCAGGAGCCGAGTGTGCAGAGACGCAGTCATTCGAGAGGCAAGGAGCAGTGTGGACGTGTGGCAGACGAACTTGAAGATTTCGTAGGTGTGTGTTACGTCATTCTGCTGATATCAGAATGTACAAGTGTCTTTCTACGGAAATAAAGAGCATTTTGAATTTCTGCAAAACCGATTTTTAATTTTACGAACACACAAAGTCACAATTTGTGTCAGGAGTGGGATATACGACAGTGGACGCGGCATTTGCAAAGATTTTAGAGAAGATGGAAGAAATGAATACGGCTAACGACCTCACCGCTGAGTTGAAAGAAATGAAGTCAGCGAATGACACCCTCGCTGCGAAGACGGAAGCTGCAAATAACAACCTGGCCGCGGAGTTCAAAGAAAGGAACACAGCAAATGACACCCTCGCTGCGACGTTAACCACGGAAATGAGAGCAGCGAACGATAGCCTACAACCGAAATGAAGATGGCGAACGAGTACCTCACCGCAAAATTTGAACAGTAATTTGCCGGCGTGAGAGATGACGTCACGGGGCTGGGCAAGCGGATGGGTCAAGTGGACGAGCGCTTTAACAACTTAGAGGGAAAGGCTGACAGTAACACCAAGTCCTTGAACGATATGGTGGAAGACGTCGAAGACCTGGCGAACCGCTTTAACAACCTAGAGGGAAAGGCCGACAGAAACACCAAGTCCCTGAACGCCATGGTGGAGGACATCGTCAGCAGAAGGCCGACGCTCCGGGACGCGACACATCTGTGCGCGTCAAACCACCCAAGTACGACGGCACGTCAACGTTCGAAGTCTTCCGCCGCCAATTCGACACAGCGGCCAAGCACAAGTGGTCATCTGAAGAAGAGGCCGCACAGTTAATAGCCATCCTCCAAGGACGGACCATAGAGGTCCTGAACGCGGTCCAGACAGCGGCGGCGCCGAAGGACATCTAGAAGGCCCTGGAATACCGCATCGGAAACCACCGCTTAGCCGCAGCCTACCACAGCCAATTGAAGTCAAGATTGCAGCAGCCAGGGAAGACGCTGCAGGAGTTCGCCCTGGCAATCGAACAGCTGGCCAGCAAAGCCTTAGTCGACCTCCCACTTGAGTTCGTATCCCGGGAAGCCGCCTACACCTTCGTTGACGGGGTACGAGACACCGAGATTCGTCAGCGTCTAATGCTCGGCGAATACAAGACCATCCACGAGGCGCTAACGGTAGCATTGAGGATGGAGGCGGCTAAGGTGACGGCTACCCCGACGTTGAGAACAAGGAGTATCCGCTACAATGGAGACCGCGGGCCAGACCAGGGATGCCGACAAAGACCAAGTGACGAGTGTTGGGGGTGTGGCCAGCCGGGACACCTGGAGAGAGACTGCCCACACCAGGTAGGGCAGCCGGAGAAACGAGTAAGGGCCGGCGTGGCGAGGAGCACGTCGGCACCGTCACCACCATCCCCTCGAGTGACAATGAGCGCCGTCAGCCGACGGATGGATGACAGTCTCATCGCGGGCGGTTGGGTGAGACGGAAGCAGTGCCGCGTGTTTGTGGACACCGGGGCAGCTGTGACCTTCATCACACCTGACGTAGCCAGGGGTTTTCCGACGAGAAAGCCAAGCCGACCATACCAGCTTGTGACGGCATCGAGCGACACTTTGCCTGTGGAGGAGGCCCTGCTGCAGTTGACCTTGGGACGGAGTGCCGTGCGTCAATGGTTGTTCGTCGCGAAGGTGGCTGAGGAGGTGATACTGGGACTGGATGCCCTCAGGTGCCACGAGGCAACGGTCGACGTCGGCAGGAAGGTCCTGCGGCTCAATGGAGAAGAGGGGATACTCCGGCAACCCGAAGAGCGCCTTGGAGTCTGCAGTGTATTCCTGAGGGAAGACGTGGTTGTCCTCGCGAGAAGCAAGGTGGTGGTGACGGCGCGACTGGAAGGCCAGTGGACCAATAACATGACGATGGACCAGAAGACGCCTGTGTAGCCAGGACATTGTTGTCGTGCCGAGAAGAGGTACCAGTGAGGCTGTTCAACCTGACAGACACCAATCAACAGGACTCGGGAGTCGGTGCCGACGCAACTGGAGCCCCGGCTGGAAGGTTTACTGGAGAGGGCGGCCGACCACCTGACTGCAGAGCAGTTAAAGGTCCAACAACTGCTGAGACGATACCAGCGCGTCTTCAGAACACCGGCCTTATATGTGGACGGAGGACGCCGAAGATGCTTTCCAGCAGCTGAAGAAGGCACTTTGCAGTGCTCCTATTTTGGGATTTCCACAACCAGGCGGCGCCTTCATTGTGGACACCGACACCAGCAACCTTTGCATTGGAGGCGTCCTATCCCAAGTCCAGGATGGCCACGAGCAAGTAATTTTTTTGTTGTTGTCATTTACGTCCTCCAACATTGTCATATCTGACGATGAATGAAAGGAGTGAAATAATGCTCAATGCGTCCGGGGTCCATGGAGCTTAGAGTTACCCGACATTCATCTTTCAGAATAAAGGAAATCCTCGGAAAAAAACCTTATCCAGGTAATTCACCCTGACCGAGATTCAAACTCGGGACCTCTTGAACTTGAGGCAGACACGCTACCATCTACGCTACCGAGGCGGATACACGAGCAAGTGATAGCCTACTACAAGACGCTTTCCAAGGCAGAGAAGAACTGCTGCGTCACCCGGCGAGAGCTAATGGCGGTACTAAAGACCTTGGAGCACTTCCACAAGTACCTGTATGGTCAGTCATTCCACTGAGGGCTGACCACTCCACCCTAACCTGGTTACTAAATTTTAGGAACCTGGAAGGCCAAACAGCCCGTTGGGTCCACAGGGTGCAGGAGTACGACTTCACCTCTGAACATCGTAGAGGGAAGAGCCACGGCAACGCAGACGCCATGTCCCGAAGACCTTGCCGGAAAAGTGCGGCCAGTGCACAAGAGTGGAAGAGAAGGAGCGTGCCGCAGCTGTCAGTGGTCACAGCAGTGCCTGCGGACGGTTAGGATAGCGCAGGACTAAGGAGGGAACAGCTGCCGGACGCCGACTTGGGGCCACTCTTGAAGGAAGTGGAGGCAGGGACAAGACCAACCTGGGAAGACATCGCACCGAGGAGCGCCACATACAAGTCGTACTAGGCCCAATGGCACTCGCTGAAGACCAAAGAGGGCGTGCTGTTCCGGGCATGGGAATCACCCGATGGGAAGACACAAAGAGAGCAGTTGGTACTTCCCCGGAGTGAGATCCCGGAGGTCTTAGAGGAAGTGCACGCTTTACTTCAGGAGGTCACCTGGGAGCAAACCAAACGATCAACAAACTCCGACAGTGCTACTAATGGCTGAGGCTCCAAGCAGACGCTGAGAGATGGTGCCATCAATGTGACGTGTGCGCGGCTGGTCGCGACCCCCAAACTAGGAGCCGGTTTCGCATGCAACAAGTACCTGACGGTGGCCGTGGACTACTTCACCAAGTTGCTGGAGCTGTAGGCCATCCCGAACTAGGAGTCGAAGACAATTACAGGCTGCATCGTGGAGCAACTGTTGTGCCGTTTTGGGGTACCGTTAGAGCTGCACAGTGATCAGGGCACCAGCTTAGAGTCTAACCTGATGAAGGACGCACTGGAAAAATTTGGGATGAACAAGACCCGCATAACGCCACTACACCCGCTGTAGGACGGCATGGTCTAGGGGTACATCAGGACCATAGAAGAACACCTGAGGAAGGTTGTGGTCAACCATCAGCGAGTCTGGGACGTCAAGGTGCCACTGTTCTTGCTGGCCTACTGCTCGCCAAAACACGACACACTGGGATGACGCCGGCAAGCTTAATTTTCGGCTGAGAGTTACGCCTCCCTTGTGACCTGGCTTTTGAGAGCCCCCCGGAAGCAAAACAGCCAACAACTGAGTATGTGGAGAGCCTCATGGATTATCTCCACGACATGCATGAGATGCTCGTCAGAACAACCAGATGGCGAGCGACCGCATGAAGACCCGGTACGACAGACAAGCCAACAGCCGAGGTTTCCAGCAAGGCGATCTGGTCTGGTTGTACCGCCCTACTCGGACCAAGGGACGCTGTGTGTTATGTCATTCTGCTGATATCAGAGTGTACAGGTGTCTTTCTATGGAAATAGAGAGCAATTTGAATTTCTGCAAACCCGACTTTTAATTTTACGAACCCAAAAAGTCACAATATGGATAGTTCCACTAGTTTAAAGTTATGGGGCATTTTCATATTCACATTATTCAATTTCAATAGGTGACAATTTCAGATTGTCACCTATTTTTACACTTTATTTCAAACTATGCAAAATTTTGTCTTCCAGCCCAAAAAGGAAAGATTGGCTTAAAGTACATAAACTTGAAAGGAGCAGTGTGTATCATGTCTATAATATCAAATTTCTCTCAAGTTTTTAAAGCTTGCTGCTCACTAAATATTGTTTCGTATGATAGTGATAAAACTTGGTATATTTAGGTTTCATAATTTCACCAAATGATCTATTCAAATTTCGTAAACATCTGCTGCCCTTATTTTCACTAACTTACATACAAATGATTACTTTTTTTACTTGTTTCAACAAAAAGTTTGTACAAATGTACAATTGGGACCAGTGAAAGCTACAGATAAATCTTATCTCTCAAAAGCTATACTTGCACTATTTAAAGCCCTTAGGTAGAACTATTCCTTATTTATCTCATTTGTTCAAAGTGCTGTAATAATGCACTTTAAAACTTGGCCAAAATCATAAATCTTTTTTTAAATCTTGTAGTGCCTCCAAAATTTTAAAGACTACACTTACCTTTCTTTTTAACTTCTTATATTCAAAAATAGTTTTCAATAACTATCTTTAACATATGCCTTCAGCTCTTTACATAAAAATTCATACCTTTTTTCCAATCTAGACAAAGCTCTTAATATTAGGCTTTAGATTCCAGCAAAATGCTAGGAAAAAGAACATCTCATTTCATTTATTTTAAACCACTCCTCTTGAGTAAAGTTCTTTGACATTTCCATGGAACCTTGACAACTTTCATGTTATCTGTATCAATATTTTCAGCTCTTATTTAAAAATTTGTACAATTCAGTACATTGGATAAAATATTCTGCAAGTATTACCTAGAAACTACAAATTTAATAGTTTCCCTAACAGCTTCTATGAGCTACCTTAACTTTTATTCCCAGTTCTATACATTTACAGTTTTTTAAGAATAGCTATACTTTATTTTCAACCCCAAACATAAATTTACTAAAATTAGGCAAGTGAGTCAACCTTGTATATACTTTTCTCCCAAACATAAAACTTGGCAAATGTGGACAGACATTTTTCCTTACACTACGGGGCTCTAAAAAATTGTAGGCTAGGTATCTATGTAAAATCCTATACACAAACGTTCACCTTTTGACAAAACTCAAGACTTTCATACTTAGTTCTCAGTGAAAAGAAAACAATACAGTACTTACAGCTATAAAAAAATTAGACCTATTTTCTACCCTTTAGTTACAGAAATGTGAGAATGCATTCTCTGTCCCTATATGTAAAAGGAAAACTATGCCAATATTACCAAAATTATTAGACTCAAAGTCTCTAAGGTGACATCTGTTTGCATCACTCCATTTCACGTTGAGTCTCACTGAGATGGTAAGCACATAGTACTCTGTTATAAGGTAAACACTGAACTCAGGAGCTCAAAAACTGCAGCTTCCATTTGTACTATATGAGGTTTGCTCTCACACATATATACCTATAATAATATAATGATAAAAATAAAAATTTGTTAACCAACACCAAGTACCCTCTGGAAGAACATTTCACTGCTACATGATGCCGCCATTATAGACAACCACCACAACATAAATAGCAACAAGGGTCAATCAAACATGTTCTGTAGATAGGAACACATGTTCCCGAAACATGTTAACAGAGATTAAAAGAAGTAATGTTAGAATTACTAGTATAACTCATCTTAAGTAAATACATCTTAGCACATCACTCTTTCTATATTATTCCATATATAAATGACAATTTGCTGTTTTATGATTAATTTTGCATATCATATTTTTATTTGAATCAGTAACAGATAGTTTTCCATTTCTGTACTTAGTGGTATCCATATTGCAAAAAATTACCTATGGTATATAATTTGCATTTGGATCAACATTGTTTCCAAAAGAGATAGAGTTTTAGCTTATTTAGCATCTCTTTTGGAAAGGTTTTATTACATTTCAACATGCATTCTTGTTTCAGTCATGTAACTGATGGTTTTGTTAAAACCTATTATTATGTTATTGTGTAGGTTTTTTCTGCATTATTCTCAAATATCTTTATATAAAATATTTCTAATGGCTGCCCAGGACCAGGAATAATTCCATAATTGTATAGTTTAACAATAATTTAAATTACTCTGGTCTGCCAGGTTGGGCAGATATGTAATCTTTCCATGTAAAACTACAATTACTCAGACCTCCAAGTAAATAAAAGAATAATGATATAAACAATTTAGAGCCCGAATGGACTGAAGCTCACATGTGAAGTAGAAGAACAACAACAAAAGTTTTTCTTAAATTTTATTGCTGTGCTATTGTGAACTATGAAAATCTCTCATTTCTTCTATATCACTATGAAGCATGCTTGTATAAAAGTGTTTCTAATGCCTAAAGGGTAGTACTGTTCAACAGTGGATGAACAAATATGTATGATGAAACTGAACCCAGACATCCATCACTCATTGCAGAATCAAGTGAGCAACAAAATCAGATAAATGGCCGCCACGGTAGCATAGATGGTAGAGTGTCTGCCTCACGTTCAAGAGGTCCCGAGTTCGAATCTCGGTCAGGGTGAGTTACCTGGATAAGGTTTTTTCTGGGGGTTTCCCTTATCCTGAAAGGGGAATGTCGGGTAACTCTAAGCTCCATGGACCCCGAACTCATTGAAGCATCATTTCACCCATTTCATTCATCGTCCGATATGACTAAAATGTTGGAGGATGTAAATTACAGAAAATAAAAAAGATAAAACAGATAAGACAGACATGAACCCTAGGCGAGCTATTGAGCTATTCACTAAACGTTTCTTGATCTTTGCTTGGTGAAATTTTGTCTAAATATTTTAACATAATGGACTGACAGCAATGAATTAAAATATGGGAAGTGTAAAGCTCAGAACAGGTTTAACGAATACTTAAATAATAAAGGTTATGTGGAGAAATAAGTTGGACTGCAATTTTTTAATTAGTATATTGTTTAATAGAATGTGTATTCTGAACATATTAAAGCCAAATGGTGATCAGTTCATTAATGAACCATGTACCTTAAGTTTTATGCAATTTATTATATAAAAAATAATTTGATAACTTTGTAATGTATCAAATTTCAGCACCTTGTTCAAATTTATGAAATAGTAGCTTTGAGGTTCATGACAAAGGACACAAGTGGAGGAAAGTGAATATAACAGAAGTGTGAACATGTTTGAATTTATTTTTGTATCTTGAAAAAACCTTTTGTTAAGTGTTACATATTCACAGTTTTATCTGTATTATGACAATTATTATTCAACTTAAGATATCTCCTTTTTCTTTAGTTTGCATTTAATGCATTAAATATTATGAATTTATTACTAAACCGAAAAATAAAATATGTTTAATTCATGTACTGCAAAACATGACTTCAATTGGACAGAATCAAGAAAACATCTGTCTAATAGTTTCTTCGGCTTACTGCTTAGTAGAAAATTTGAAGACAGAAGTATGATGATAAATCTCTCCAGGGTTCAAAATTATTCTTGGAAAGTTAGCCTGCAATGAAACAAATATAAGGTTAAAAAATAATTAAGAGTTTCAGGATTTTCATAAACACTGAGTACCATTTTAGAAATCAATAATATGAACATTCATTGCTGTATTTTGCTTTGCTAATTTCTCCTCATTTACCTTCTTCACTTCTCTATAAATTTTATTGTAGTTGTTAACATACTTACATGATGAACAGCATCTGGATACCCTTGTGTCTCCAAGCAGAAGCCTCCAAACTGAACATACTTTGTCCCTCCTTTACCAAATATGGCATCAGTTGAATCATTGCTAGGAAGACTAGTTCCAGTATACCACTGAACTCCAGGTTGATCTGAATGTACCTCCATTAACCTTCCAGATTCCGGATGCACAACCCTGTTGATTGAAGCAATTCTGTTGTACTCTGTGCATCAAGAGGTTTGAATCTACTTATCTATATTCTAATGCACTTTTCAACCTCTTTAAAACATTCACAGCATTTTGGTTTCCAAAATTTCTAGTAAGGAGGACACTGAGCAAGATACAAACTATATATTATGAATATCAACTTTCAGAATATCTAGGCTTATAAGCTATCATTGAAAACGTTTTATTCATAAAGGTAAATTAAGAAAATGAATTGAAATACCAAGTGAGAGCTTGATCCAAAAACAATACTTTATGGAACTTGATATATCTTTTAATTACTTTTAGAGAAACATTATCCATGTTTTTACTAGAATAACTACTTTTTCAAGAAACTTTTAGAGATAAGTTTTGAAATTCACTAATTTTAGTCATGCAAGGTTTAAAAATATAAGCCATACCAGTCAGGTTTTAATTACTTTTGAGGTTCACAAAAATAGCTGAACTGGAAACACAGAAACAATCTCTAGAAGAAAAAACTTATCAAATTTAGAATAGAAAAATGTATGAATCAGGGGGAAGCAGAATCTGAATAGGCATATGTCTGGAATGTTTTTATTATTCACTCTGCTCAGACCTGCTTGGAGAATTTGTTAATATTTCATGAGAAGATTAATAATAGTAGTAAGACGAAGAAAAATGGATGACAGTTATTTTCCTTCCTTCTTTCTTTCTATTTTTTCTTTTCTCTTCTTTTTTTGTTTACTTTTAATTCTAAATTGATGTCCTCCAGCATTAAGTCATATGATACAATGAATTAAATGGGCAAAATTATACTCAAATGAGCTTAAGGTACATGGAGTTTAGAGATACCTGACATTCAACTTTCAGGATAAGGGAAACCCCAGAAAAAGTCTTATTAAGATAACTCTCCCTAACCAAGATTCAAACTCAAGACCTCATAAACATGAGGCAGACATGCCGCAGCATTATTATTTTATGATGAAATGGTACTGTTAATAAAAGATAAAAGTGTATTAAAATACTAATGAAGCCAAATGATAACTATGAAAAGAACAGGATGAAGATAATTGCAGAATCACAAATATTATGGTAAGTGAAAGAAAAGCAAATTAGGAATATACACTTCTAAATTCCAGTTCAGGAAGTAGAATAAATAAAAAATTGTTGTTGTGTTTGAAATTTTATGTCCTCCAATGTTAAGTCATATCGGACAATGAATGGAATGAGCAAAATGATGCTCAAATGAGCCCAGGGTTCATAGAGCTTAGAGTTACCTGACATTCACCTTTCAGGATAAGGGAAAACCCCAGAAAAACCTTATCCCTGTAACTCACCCTGACCAAGATTCGAACTCGGGACCTCTTGAACGTGAGGCAGACACTCTACCACCACGCTACCGAGGCGGGTGTAAATCAGTAGTTTTAGATGATTGGGTGTCTCATAACCATCAACAGCAATTGTAATCAGGAAGACAAAGAGAGAATTCCCACTAAAAAATAAGCTTTAATTAGACGAACAACTTTCATGGACTCTTGAAGAAAGAACTAAAAGAAGAGTTTACTGAAGTAAGCTCTGAAAAAGTGTGATGCTCTGCATTCAGAAATTTGGACTTTGTTATGAAGTGAGAAAAGATGAAACCTTGTGATTTGGACAGAAATGGGGGGAATAAATGGATAGAAAACATGTTTTTTGAAACTATTTTTAAGGGGATAAAGGAAAAACATTCTTTGAGATCATTATATGTGAAAAAGAAATTGATCAGTACAGTGAATAAAGGTTAAGTGCTTGTTAAGAGAGGCATTAGAGAGGATGAGAAAATGTCTCCCGAAAGAGAAAATAGCACTGAATGATAAAACATATCAAGATATATGCTTCATTAGTTGAGACATAGAATAAATGAGAAAAGATGAAAGAAGAAGTGCTAGCTTTGCAATGAAGAACACACACTGTTACAGAAAAATTAATGTTCAGATAAAACAGTTCTGGTAGAATTCTGGTAGATGTATCTTTCTCATTTCAATGAGCATTTGAAACTGATGGTTTTGTGATTCAAATTTGACTTAACTAAAACATTACTGATATTATATTCTGTATATCTGAAATACAGATTTTATGTACAAAATGAATATTTTACATTAGAATTCACTTTCATTTGAGCTAGTAGCTATCATTTTTATTAAGGACACCATTTTTTGTGATATGGTGATTGCTACATGCTTTCTCAACCTTTATTAAGGATAAAGCAATGCTCCTGTCATTGGTCATTGGGACCCTTGGACCAAGCCAGGAGGTTCAATTTCTTAACCACTGGCTTTTTCTCACATTAACCATATACATATATGTCCAAAATGAAAATTATATTTCTTCTCAAGCTTTTATAAGTGTCTGAAATTATTCTTCTCTTAAGCAAACTAGTTGCACTACTATTATTCTTAGTATATGAAGGCTACTAAACATAAAAGCAACCCTAAGATAGGTGGCATATAATTGGGTAAATTAGAACTTTAGAACACCACACACTTACATTTCTTACACATTTGAAAATGAAGCAGCTAATTCAACTCTAAGTACCTACTTCTGTTTTATCAGCAGCAAGTTTTAAGTCATTTTTAAACTTAGCCTGCCACAAAAACCTAAATTATTAATTCTAATATCAGTAAAATAAGATGTAACTTAATTACTTATTAGAGAAAGTTTCTGAAAAAAAGCCTGAGTAACTAAGATCTGTCTTAAAGGTCCAGAAAAAGTAGTTCACTTGGGGAATATTACTGAGTTTTAGCCTATATTGTGCACAGTTTCAAAGCCATATCATGGTATTGTTCTATAGTGCCCTACATTATTGAGTCCAATAAAATGATACACATAGCATGCATCTGTGACTATTTTGTGCAAAATGGCTTGTACTGTGAGAAGAGTAATGAAATGAAATGTGTAGTGTTTAACGCCCACTTTTACTACATACGGCGCCACAGGCGATGACACTGATGATACATGAGATGAAGATGGAGCGCCGGTGGAATGAGATGGCGGGGAAAACCGGAGATCCCGGAGAAAACCCGCCCTAGCGCCATGTTGTCCACTACAAATCACACTATTTTGTTCAGTAATAAGGGAAACCTTTTTCTGGTTGAATGTATGAAACAAAATGCAAAATATGCTCATAAATACAGGACACATATACCAAATGTATGCTAAAATGGCTATTCAAGACAAAATGTTACCTAAAAGTAAAATCTACCTAATATCAGCAAGCACCATCCTTGGATAATAGGGTGTTCCAAGAAAAAAAAATTACATTGCTATATTATTGTACTGGGAGCTGAAAGCTATAATGAATGGGTGGGGTCCACAGTTCAAAACCAGATAGGACTGCTGTATTTGACTGAAACTTTTTCCAGGTGTTTCTCAATCTCCCCGATAATGCTAGGGAGATACCTGGAAAGCTTCCTTTCTAAATTTCTTTCAACAATATTTTCTTTGAATGTATCATCAATGGCTACTGTCTTTGGTTCCATATACAGTAAGAATGGCTTCCAGTGGCGAAGCATGATGTGATGTTTAGGGAAGCGGTTCCTTTATATCTGTAACTTCTGGACTTGGTTTAGAAACTTGTTGCCTGTATACAGTTCACATTTCCATATACATCACATCATGTTTTGTATCTGCTATGAAGCACTACCAAAAGATATATAAATAAAATTAGAGCTGACACTGTAAAATTACTATCTTCTTTTCAGGTCTGTATAACATAAAGTTTTTATAGAAAAGCTTTTTTCAAAATGTTGTCTTCATAAAGAAAATCTGATGAAATGGAAACATGAGAAAGCCCAATGGAACAATGAAGAATAAGCAATGTGACCTCATGTATTGAACAAAAGTACTTTCAGTGAAATAGTATAAATGAATAAAACTTTAAATCCATCAAACTCTTGGTGTATGAAATCTTGGTCTTTGAGCTGTACAAATGAAAATGAATTTTGGAGAACTTGAAATGTTAGAATTTGTTGAAGCGCTAATTCAATATAACTCTATAAGAAATAAACTAGATATAAGTAAAATTTCCTGTAACAAAATTTAATAACTTGTTGAAAACAAATATATTAAAAAGAAAATATTTAAAATCACTCAGGGTTAAAGATGAGGAAAGGCACTTCCCAAAATTCATAATTAGAATGGCCATCAAGACATTTATAATGAAGTAACAACAATAAGACCAACTTAGAGCAGAATAGAATCTTTATTGTCACATACCGTTTACATTGTGAGCCTAAGTTGGTAAACTGTTGTCTTGTCAAGTTATAAATATATAAAACAAGAATTAAAATAAAAAGAAAACTAATTTTAATGTGTAGATAATATACAAGGTATCATTTGTGCAATTTAAACTGTCAATTACAATTAATGTGAGATTTACTAGTACTTATGTATAATATTGTGTCATCCATGAATTCCTGTTTGGAGTAATACGTCTTAACCAATAACAATTCTTATACACTTTTGTTAAACAATTCTGAAGTCTTTAACTCTTTGAATCTTTGAGGCAATTTATTATCTATTTTTATACCCATATAATAGGATGTTTTTTTGTATAGTGTTAGCATAGGGTACTTTATGCTGCATTCTTTTTGAGTGCTGTACTGATAACCATTTTGTTTTTGTGTAAATTTGCCATAATTTTTATATCCATAGGTGAGTAGCTCTAAAATATATTCTAAGGGCAATTTTAAAATGTTTAATCTTTTAAATAATGGTTTGTATGAATCTTTAAAGCTAGCAAATAACATTAAGCATATTATCTTTGTTTAAATTTTAAATACTGTTTCCCATCCAGATGTGTTTCCCCACAATATTATACCACAGGCCAAGAATGAATGAAAATAGATATAATAGACAATTTTTTTAGTTTCTATATTCGTTATATGTGTCAGAAATAACATAGTATAGCAGGCCGAATTCAATTTCTTGGTTATATGTTCAAGGTTGGTTCTAACATTTATGATTACCACAGCTTCCATAAAATAAATATAAAGCTATTCAGACAGGTAAAACCTTATCTATTTCAAAGAGTATATAAGAATTAAGTACAGCTTTCCTTTTTATACCTAAGTTCATATTTAAATCTTAACGTTGCCAGTAATCTACATACATCATGTAGTAATCATTTAATAATGGTTACATTGCATAGCTAAGAATTTCCCAAAAGTCATCAAGTACCTACCTTAAAGTGGAACAAAACACAAAAGTTATGTTACTTCCTAAATGAAGAATATGTCCTGTAAGATGTACTTCTAAGCTTATTTTTGGCTCTTTTTATTTTTAAGTTAAATTATACCTCATTATCTTCTAAGAATTTTGATTTATAAATAGTTGGGAAAAAATTAGGGTGTTTTGCTACACAAATAATCACCCTTTACCAATTCAGTGTTTTCATAGTGCAAACAACATGTACTTGCCATATCATTATTACAAAGGCAATGAGAAGCTTTCACTTCTAATTACTAACAAAATTACCTAAAGATAATTCCTGTTAAATCCTTTCATGGAAGTGTTGAAAACAGTGTTGTTGTATAAATTAAATTAATTGGGAGTCGATTAATAACATTGTTATTAATCGACTCCCAATTAATTTAATTAATAATTCCTGTTGTTGCAAATAGAAGATCAGTTTTAGGTTAAGTATGCTTCTTAATCATTACAATCCCAGAAACTTAAGGCAAATTTACATAATCAACCCAAATACCTTGGTCTCCTCAATTAATTCATGTAAAATACTCCCCACATGAACAACAGTGATAATTTTGATGATGATAAAAATTGTGTATCTGTATTTCATCAAAACATAGGGGGCTTAAGAAACAGTAGACAAATTTATTATTAATCTTAATACTGATAAACAACTATCACACATTTTATGCTTTTCTGAACATCACTTGTTTTAAAAGTAATAGTGTTGATGAATACTCTAGAAATAATTACACAACAGTGAAGTTTGTACAGTAAAACCTCTCTAAAATGGAACACAATCATTCTGGCATTTATTTTCCATTTACACTGGTTCCCGTCTTATAGAGGGTTGTGTTTGAATGCAAAGAAATTACAAAACAGTTGCAGGTTTACAGTGAAGAAATAATATAAAATGAAGTCCAAATAATAATAGGCTGATATGTATTATGTACAATATTTTCAACTTACATATAATAATTGTAGTTTATTGCCCAGTTTCTCTGTTTTCAATTTTTTTCTTTCCAATCTGCAACTATCTGCATATCAACACCATTTGCTTTACCACACACAAAACAATGTTATTACAATGTTTGAAACTCTCGAGGCATCCACTGGAAGCTCTGAAATTGTCTTTGGCTAATGTTCTTGCTGTCTCTAAAGCTTGAGTCTGAAGCAATGGTCCAGAAATGGGAATTCCTTTAGTGTGCACACTAACAAACCACTCAAACACAGCAAGATTTAGCTCATCATACTCTCTAGATTTTGTGATGTGTTTCACATGCTCTGCTGTTCCCTTTAGCCACTGAGATGTAAGATCATGATAATGAAGTTTCATCCTGGCAAAGAAGTTGAGCTTAAACCAATTTACAGCCTCCTTAAACTTTTAGAAAAGAACGAGAGCTCCTGATAGCCAATTATCTTAAAAGCTGCTACAAAATATTTTATGAATTAACAACAAAAGACTGTTGAAAACTGGCTTACCATACCGTTGTTACAATAATGTTAAATGTCCAGAATTGTGGAAAGTAAGGGAAATGGCAGGATTTTTCAAACAACACAATTGTTTGTCCCTAACATCTCCAGAACGGTGTAGCACTGCTCGTGCCACCTACTCAACCCCCATAATGTGAAGGATGATTTGGATGAAACAAAAACCTCAGTAGCTCAAAACAGTGGAAAGATAATTGCTGAGAAAGTTTGCAAAACTATCTGTAAAAATAAAAGTGTAGAAAATGAATCTCTTGAAATAACTGTTTATTTATGCATGCTGATGGTAAGAAGCTTGTTTTAATACACCTTGTTTTAATATTTCCCTGAGTTCATTTCTGTGGCCACATGGTCTTAGGTGCCCTGTCTAGTCCTTTAAGATGGATGACTAGTCAACTCTTTATTAAAACATTGCAACATTTCATTAAATTCTCATACTACTCAAGGAACAACACATCACTTCTAATATTTGATAAGCAGCCATATAAATATAAAGGTCTTAGAAAGGCAAAAGCAAATGGTGTCCATATTTTGACTCTACCACTTCATTCACCACATAAGATGCAGTCCCTAAAAGCTGAATCAGTAGTACTAAATCAGTCCCAGCAGCTAAATCACCCAAGCAAACAGGTAACAATTTATGAAGTTGCTGCTTAAGTGGGCACAGACCTACCTCATGCTTTTACATCCACTAATATAATCAGTGGTTTTCAGAGAACAGGGATTTACACCTTTAATGCACATGTATCCAGCATACCTTCAAATATTTCATCATAATTGCCATTATTTTTTAAATTTTTGATGTAGAAATTGTATTAATTCTACCTGTAACTATTATTCCAAGTAGAATAAATATAATAATTTGAGCAACAAAATGTCACATTCCTTGCCGCAAGAAAAAATTTCAAAATGCTGGATAGTGTTATTTATAATGTATGTAGTTTTCATTTTTCTAGAAATATACAAAAATGAAAGAACAACCGATATCTTGTTAGTAGCACAGATGAAAACTGAAACAAACCACGTTTAATGCACTAAATTTGTACTGAATTCAATCTATATGTTGAGTGATACAAAAGTCAGGAGTACTGTTAAACTGCATTCTTCATTCAGTGTACTGCCAAGTTAGTCATGCACATCTGTAGAGTTGCACGTTTTTGAAGTGTGTGCTCTATAATCTGCACAATGTTTCTTTGTGGATTCCTCTTCATATCCTCTCAGAAACAGACATCTATCAAATAATATCAATCAAGTGGACAGAGATTAAGAAAATGGTGATACCAGTCCAAATGGATTCTGAACCAGACCTGTGTGCAGAATGCAAATAAGGAAGACATTTCAAGAATACAGTTGTGGTATTTTCCTTTCTTTCTGATGTGCTCAAAGTAAACTGCTGAGCTTTTATGCTATATTCATCATATATAATTATCAAAGAATATAAAAGTGATGAAGACATTACTTTGCACTGTAATGAATAAATGGTTTCAATCACAAGTTTGCATAGGAGGGGTGATTTCTAAAGCAGAACTCATTTTTGTCACATAAAGTAGTAATAATAATTAATATGTTGAAAGGTAAGGTAATTGTACCAAGAAGACATGAGCCCTAATACAGCCCACCACTTCTTGTGCTAAAAGTACATGCTGGATTGTTGTTCTATCAAACACTCTTCTTACAGGTATTTGATAAAATTAATTTCATATCCCAGCAGTAGTTCATTTGCTACCATTATATGTTGATGTGTACAAAATGCTCATCTCGTAAAATTAAAATTGCTGTTACTTACAAATTCTGCAGTACATTGTATGTAAAATCATGTATGCAAATATCATCATTAAGAATAGTCTTTATTCTTTTACTCATCTTTAAAAGATTGCCATAAATTTTAAAATAATTAGTTATTCAAAATTATAAGAAACAAGAAAGTGATGAAACTCTGAGTGGCTCTAATAAAGGCTGGGTGGCCTGTTTAATACAGATTTAAAATCATAGTGCAATGATGTAAAACCACTACTTAAGCCTCGAGTAGTTGCGTGATGATTTGTGACGTGAGTGAATGAATGAATGAATGAATGTGTAGTGTTTAATGCCCGCTTTTACTACATACGGCACCGCAGGCGGTGACACTGATGATACATGAAATGAAGATGGAGCACCGGTGGAATGAGATGACGGGGGAAACCGGAGGTCCCAGAGAAAACCCGCTCCAGCGCCGTGTTGTCCACCACAATCTCACTTTGCGGTCGCCCGGGATCGAACCCGGGCCGTCTTGGTGAGAGCCAAGCGGTCTAACCACTGAGCCACAGCGTGGCCGTGACGTAAGTGGTCGCGTGGGCTACATATGTAACCCGTATAAAATTTACTTTATGTATTGTATATAATTGTTTTAATAAACTTCTGGGAATTCCTTTATTTCTTTACAGAGTTTAATTACATTTTCAAATTGAGTTTTATGAACTGCTTCACGATAGTTTGATATTAAATTACGAGGGCTGTTATATAAAGAATGATCATAATTTGTTACGGTCATAATTTTTCGCATTAAAATTCAATCTTATTATATTCTGTTAGCTTAATGTGAAACAAACATGCCTTAGAAGTTTCATTGTTGGTACTCCTGGTTCCTGCCTATGAGAACCAGGCAAGTTCAGACTTGTTTAGCATTGCCTACTGCTGCAATGGAGGTAACATGCAGTTAAAGTTGATGTTAGAGGAAGATCCAGAGGATTTTTCAAACGTAAACACTGCTGATTGAACTTGGCTACATCATTTTGATCCTGAGAGCAAATAGCAAAGCTCAGTGTGCAAATCTCCTTCATCACCAACCCCCAAAAAAGCAAACGTGGTTGCTTCTGCTGGGAAAGTTATAGTCATCTCATTCTTTGATATTCAAGGAATGGTTTATCAGCATGTTGTATCTGCACACACATCAGTAACTGGACAATACTACAGGGATGTCCTGAAAACATTGCAAGTCCATATCAGGTGCAAAAGACCACATTTCCGTGAAGCAGGCTGGATGCTGCACCACGATCATGCGCGGCCGCATATTGCCAATGTTGTTGCTGAATATCTTGCAAAAATCAACGTACAGTGCATCCCTCACCCTCCCTATAGTCCGGATTTAGCCCCATGTGACTTTTGTCTATTCCCTAACTTGAAGAAATGCCTTCGTGGGAGGCATTATCCATCATCAGCACTGGTGAAGGCTGCAGAGACGATTTTGAAGGATCTCTCAAAAAATGGTTTCCAGCATGTCTTTGAAGACTGGTACAAATGCTGGGACAAGTGCATCGCATTCAGGGAAGACTATTTTGAAATTATGAGGATGAGTAAAGGTACGTTCGTCAAAAAAAAATTGTGATCATTCTTTATTGAACAGCCCTCGTAAATTATACTATGTGTCGTGTAAAATATATGGTAAACTCGTTTATAGTATTCCTTTACATTCCTGAATCATATTAATCAAGTTAATAACAGTGAAAATAACAATCTCTGATACGGAATGTATCAAATGTTTACATTGCTCCAACAATCACCATATGACCACGTTTCCACAGTCACCATATGAATCTCTAGTAATAGTCTCAAAATATGACACAAGCACAAAATGTCTATTTAGTTTACAATTACTCTTATAGACACTCTTTACACACTGCCATAGAATGATTATTGCAAATCTTTCTTTGACACATGTTGCAATTCTTCCTGATAGATTTATCCTTGCTTCTTACACATAAAGTAAGTAGCACCTCCCTACCTTGTTGTGAAGCTGTGTGACTGTGTTCTGTGAACATCTTCACTTCCGAGAAGAATCTTAGCACACTTTCTTAGTGAAACTGATAGTGTTCAGTACTGCTGTTCCTGCCATTTGAGGCTTTATGAGCTCCCAGGATATTGTCTCAAGAAACAAGATTTGTTTGATTCTCTAATACTTCTGATTCACAGAAAAAATAACATGGTATTGATTGCACTGATGTTGAGTAAGTCAAAGAAAATGACATTAGGGCAACGTCTTGTGTTACAAGCAATATCATACTTGGCACAAACTTAGTCTAGTATGTCAACTCCAATTTTTGAAATTGCTCTTTTATTTCAGTTATATAATTGTTTGTGTAAGTGGTTATCAATTTTATGACATTGGTATTCAGAAAAGGTTCTAAAGCCTCAAGATTAGATGCAACAAACTTAGCTTGGCCTTTCGGTCCAGGAAGATGCAGAACAATACTGTGCAAACCTGTCCTAACATTTTGAGGGGGTTGTTCCTTTCTCCATTTAAAGTTATCTTTAGCCACGTAATAATGATAATTAACTGATTCACCATCGTTTGCTTCATAACTTGGTTCATTTTGATTACTGGCTTCCTCTATGTCTGAGTAATGCACATCTGGGGAAGCATGATCCTCTGCTTCTTCATCATTGTCATCAAGTTCAATGTCACTTTCACTACTTTCATTTAGAGCTTCATTAAGCCACTGTGCGGTTAGCAAATCGTCCTCAGGAACTCTCAAACATCAACAAACTGCAGCATACAACAAGGTGTGATATTTTCACTTTTCATACTTGTTCTTTTGTCTGTCATAACTATGTGATATACAGAGGAAAATCTCTCAGTGTCAGCATTTGACATCGGCAACCAAAGACATTGAAGGGACTTTTCACAGAAATTGCGGTAAGACTCAGCTTTTGCCTTCAATGCCAAGAGTGCTGTTACTACATATAATCTGATATCGTTACCACCTGAGGCGGTCCTTGCCCATTAGGTACCTCGTTGAGCCCTCCCAGTACTCAACACCTCATATGAGAAGATATGTTATGGGTGAGGATTACGAATGGGAGGTTTCCAACAGGTCGGGGGTTTTCTCAGGGTAGATCTGCATGAATTATCTCTTTTGAGTTTCAGGGAGTGGGTGCGTCCAGACAGGATATGGGTATTATCATATAGAAGACACCACGACTGTTGAATGTCAAGTTTATTGATATAAGTAGTCCTCTCCACTCGTCACTGTTATCTTTATGTTATTCGCACATTCGGTGCGAGATTTGAGATTTGCCCGTTGCTGTGCGCATGACACGACGGCTAGTCTGAATCACAGTCGTGAGTGAACTGCTAAATCACTAGGGCGCTCCGAGTGTTGTATGTATCTGTGTACGCATTGTTTGTGAACGTCGAGGGCATTACTTGGTGCATTCGCGAACACGGACTTTGATGAATTTTCAGTACTTGTGGCCCCCTTCACTCGCCGAAACAGAGTGTTTTTTCCAGCAAACATCAAACGTCGCCATTGCACAAATTTCCCCTTCCTTTCGCCGAACTTTGGACACTTTAGGGGTCATGTGACCTGTTACTTGTTCCTTATAGGTTATGTTTCCTCCCTACTCTTAAATTTAATAGCAATTTCTAGTGTTTGAAACGTGTATTCTATGCAATTTTCACTTTCCCACAGTCCAGCTAATTAATGCATAAGCATGTTTGAAAATGTGTATCTTAAACCCCGGTGTCTATTCTATCATCACGTACCATGTGCAGGCCAAGACATGGCTGGTGCCAAGGGTCTAGCCTGAACAATGGCATATTTGTCGGCTAGAAACACAAAGAAAGTACATGTGAGAGAAAATGTTCATTTTACTCTCTCCCTTAACATGTTGGGTTCATGCTTTTAATAATATATATCGGGATTGCCTGTTTAGTATCTGCACTTGTATATTTAATCATTATCCTCTATATTTATTATAACTTTAGTTTAATTCATATTGTGGTATCTATCCGCCCTTAATTATGCATGTAATAAGACTTTCGGGGTTATTATGACAATGTTATGCCTAACAGGGACGGTATCACACCATGGCTTTCCTATTCAACAATGTCACAAAGCTCTTTATAACAAAGAAGAAAATCAGAATCTGGTTTTAAATGCATTTATTTGTTTAAATGCTGACATTACATGATTTAAATACTGATTTAATAACTAGCCTAGAAGGCTCAAACCAATGATCTAAAGCTTTTATGGTTATATCATCAGTTTCTTTTACCATAGTGGAATTCAATTTAGACAAAGTCATACGATAGCAAACTTTTAGATTCTCTTCTACTAGTTCTCTAACACTGGGATCCATGATATGATCTGCAAGTGCCTTACTCTGTTTCCAAAGTGACCACTCTCTGATATTTAACATTTGGCTCTCAGCGAGTTAATTCGGGATAAAACAAGATGAGCTACAGGTTTTTGTTTAGACTGAAATTCTTATATTGGATCTGTTGTCATTCTACAATGTTCAGAAACAAATGTTGCCTGTACCTTCACAATATTGCAGCACTTGGCATTGCAAAAATGATCATTCAACAAATTTTGCACAGGAACTGAAAGCTTTTCTTTTTTTAAAAAAGAAAATAACAATTGTATCAAAATAGCTGGCAATGTAAACTACTGAATTAAACCCAACTAGACGAGCATGTCAGTACATGCAATGGGAAAAATTTAGCTTCTATATCTGGGTGGTTTTCAGTGAGGTATTGTTAGTATTCATTTTTTAACTTTCGGCCATTTCGGAACACATTTTTAAGCTCTGAGAGACAATATTTTCATTTTAATTTAATGTCTGAAAGTAGCTTCCAAGAAGTTCAATCTTCTCAGTACCTTTAGTCAGCATAATAGGAGTGTTTTGCTGTGCACAGTGTGCTATCCAATAAATAACATTAGTTAGCATACGACAAACATCAGTATTATGGACCAGCCCGGTGCTGTGGTGTCAATTTATTGTTGCACTGCTTAGCTGTTATTTCAGTGCGCATGATGATGTCACTGTACTGACTTTGTTAAGTGTTAAATTTTATCTTGCTTTCCTTAAGTTTATAAACATTTTTTGCATGACTTCTAGCTTCAGGTATGAATATTAAATTCAAGTTATATTTATGTAATTTGTAATAAATGTAAATTTTTTATGCAGACTAAAATTAATATAAATTTTCTCATTTATCACTAAAAAATATATTATTCTCGAAAATATAATACAGTACACAGTTAGGAGATTGCATTAAACTATTTACCTTATCTCAGAGCAAATGTTGGAAGTGCCCTCCACCAGCTTCCATACATATTTGCACTCATTTTTACCATACTCTGATAAGTTCTACGGAGAGTAACCTCACCAGTGTTGCTTATTTCATTACAAATGGATTCATGGAGATTACCAGTTGTACACTGTCTATTCTTGTATACTCTATTTTTAAGATATCCTCACAAGAAGGATTTCTGAGAGGTTAGGTCAGGAGATCTGTGGGGCCACAGACCTCTTGATATTATTTGATTATCAAGAAACCTAGTCATAAGTTCCATGGAGATGTTAGGTGTATGACATGTTGCTCCATCTTGCTGAAAATGACTCTCTTAATTCGATATCATCCAGCTGCTCCACAAATGTACTGAAGATAGCTAAATAAACTGCAGTGTCTAAAGTCACATCTAAGAAAACAGGACCAATTATCCTGGAAGCTAACACCACACCCATACTGAAACCAAAGGATTTATATTTCATATTCTGCTTCTCTAAATTGTTGCATCATACGTACTTTGTATCATTGCAATACCATTTTCTTCAGAGCTTGTTGATACGTGCCATTTGAATTGCCTGATTCCTGGTTCAGTTGCAACAATTTCTTTGGAGCGTACACTGACCCTTCTTTGAACATTATTAACAATCTCTGCTCTCAATGACGTTCTATCCATTCTCACTAATGAGTATACTGGTTGTCTCCAGCTTTCTTGGTAGTGATAAAATTGTTGCCTTTGCTAGAACACAATGTCTATTAAATTGTCTTCGAAATTCCTATTGTGTTGTTATCAATGTATCGGTCATACAATATGTTTTCACAATAAAAGCACACTCTTGAAGTAAGTACCACATATTTCTGTTATGATTGAAAACTAAAGAATTGTCTATATCAACAAAGCCATGAAACTGCTCATCATTTTCATTGAAATCAACAATAAGTCAACAGATGGCATAGTTGCTGTTTCTACCTGAGCTACTTTTATCAATAAAACAAATTTCACAATTCTAGAACTTTCAGAGAGAAATTATAGCCTATTAAAATGGTTCAGGTTTATATGGATTGCTCTGTAGTTTTCACTTAGCTAATAAATCATGAAATGGCATTACAAGCTCCAATCTTACCATCATAATGATAAATATATGTCATATCCGTTATGTAGCCCCAAGATCTGCTTGATGTAATGTAGAAGCCCAAAATAATGCGGTTGTTGGGGGACATCCTTTACCGCCACATTATAACCTTACTACAGTATATACAGATATAACACTAGAAGGGAGAAAAAATCAATCCCATGCAATTGGAGAGGGAAATAGGCATGTAATAACAAATTAAAGTACAGTATTAAACTCTTATATATAAGATAAATATATTACAGTACCAATTACTCACTGGTTATGCTGGGAGATGTATTCCAACCCATAACCAATTTGTATTTATATTCCACTGTATATATTTTACACCAACCTAATTTTTTGTTGTTTTAAAAAAAACACCAAGTTTTGTTTGAGGCACAGATGTGCTACATTGCATAGTGTTTGATTGTGGCAAGATGGAGGAGATGAATGCTGTTTGATTCATTTTGCCTTACCATCCACAGAATCACATTGTTTAAATGAGTTACCACTTCATTAATATTCAGAATGTTTACTTCTGCTTCCACGTCATTTTTACCACTATCACCTTCACCGTCATCTTGCTCCTCATTGTCAAGCTTGTTGTGGGCAACATCAAACGAAATGTTGTGTCAGCTTCACATGCTACTTAGATAATGCACTGTCTGCCCAACACAAGAATGTGTAACGTAATCACTTTTGCTGGCCCCATGGTGTTTATGCTCGCCTTCCCAGTATGACAAGGATGCTAGATTCGTTTAAAATATACAAGTGTTGTGAAATAACTCACATAATACCTATAATACCTATCACTACAGTTACCGCAACAAACATTAGATCTGGCAGCATGAGTGACTCATATGCTAGAGACCGGCAATTCTTGCATCACTCACGCCCGTGCTCGGATGATACGGCAGCGCGAGTCACTATACAAGGAGGGGTAACTGGGAGGGGAAGAAGGCAGCAGGTTCATTGCTTATCTAGCATTTAACTATACAGCGGTCCTAGAGTGACCCGAGCCGAGCCAAGCGCGACCGTGACTCGATCGACTTCAGTTGTCTGTTACATTGCGGAAGTTGAAAATGGAAACGGAGTCTGCTGAAAGTGTTAAACAGAAAGTGAGCAGTGGTGTGTATATTACCAGAGAAAGGTCGGGTACGAGTTCAGCATGGGAGACTTTTAAAGAAATTTACACAGCGGATGGAAAAATTAAACTGAGATTTGCACAGTGCAAAACATGCAATAAAGTGCTTTCTCACAACTCAGGAACGTCAAGCCTGATTAGACATAAGTGTTTGGTTCCCCGTTCCATTTCTGCTACAGTCAGTGTTAGTAAACAAGACCGGGAGATTATCACAAGGAGTTGTGTACTCATGTGCGCGAGTGACATTCGTCCATTCGAAACTGTTGCTGGTAAAGGGTTTCGTACTATGGCACAGAATCTTGTACAAATCGGGGCTAAATACGGAAATATAGACATTGATAAAGTACTACCAGATCCACGCACTGTGTCCCGTAATGTACATGAAATTGCTGATCGAATACGACAAGACACACTTCCTTGTGTTCTCGAGGCAGCAGGAAAATGTTTGCTAGCATGCACTACGGATATGTGGTCCGATGATTACAAGAAAATCAGCTATACCACTATCACGGGTCATTACATTTCGGAAAATTGGAAATTCCAATCTGTAGTTCTTATGACTGCAAAATTTCCTGATCAGAACAAATCAGGTGATAATTTGAGAAAGGAAATCGAGAACAGAATGATGTCGATCGGTTTACCTTTAGAAGACTTGATGAAAATTAAGTTTGTATCGGATCAAGGTAGTAATATCAAGAAAGCTCTGAAAAATTACCAATGGCTTCCTTGTGCAGCCCATATATTAAACACTGTTCTTCGCAAAACCTTCAAAGAAGATTTCCTGAAAGAACATTTACCAAGAGTCTGGTCCTCCATATCGGCGTGTAAGGAAACTACAGCTTACATGAAACGCACCGGGCTTGTAAACAAACTTCCCAAATCCCTGCAACAAGAGTGCGACGTTCGCTGGAATTCCCGCCTCTTAAATTTGAAGTCAGTGTATACTCAAGAAGAGGATATTATAAATCAATTAAGCCAGCACAATGCTGAGAGTAAAATGGAAAACTACGACAGAAGTCTTGTAGGGGAACTGATTGAATTTTTAGATCCCTTCAAAGAGGGTTCCGAAAAATTGGAAGCCGATGAGCCGACCCTGCAATTAGTTCTTCTGTGGAAATATGAGCTCATTAATCATTGCTCACCACAAAAGGAGGATTCTGAGGTAAATATTGTCTCACAAAACTGAAATAATCATTTTCATTTCCATCTGTTTCAATCAAATTTTAACATCATTGTTTTTTTTATTTCAGGAAATAAAACTGAAATTACGTGCTGCACAATTCATTGAAGAAAAATTTGTGCTACAACCTCTACATTACATGGCAACATTTTTATGGCCTGCATTCAAACACCTAGCAATGGTGAATGAAACAGAGAGGGAGAAAGTTTATGCAGATGCTCGAATGAGATGTGCTGTGTACCGAGAATCGTCTGCACAAGGAATTACGGCAGCTTCCCCACATAAGTGTGGAAGATTTTCTAAATGGAGGAAAGGAGGTTCTTCCGTGGACGAGGTAACACTGTATCTTGCGACAGGTGATTCAAACTGTGAAGACATTCTCAAATGGTGGAAAGATCACTCAGAAACATTCCCACTGCTCTCCTCAATCGCCAAGGAAGTGTTGTGTGTACCTGCAACAAGTAGCGCTTGCGAGAGAAATTTCAGTTTAGCAGGACTTGTCATAACGAACAGACGAACAAACATTTCGTCTGAAAATGTCAATGATTTACTGGTCATTAATAATCACATGAAACACGGAGACGGTGAAATCTTCTAATTAAACGTATGTCTTTTCAATGTTAGTTCTTATATAAAGAATAACTAAAAACCTGTGCCAGTTTTGTTCTTGTACATAAATTTCTGCTATGTACAATGTAATGTTTCAAAGATTCCCAAGGTTTACATTTTTGTTGTATGGTACATAATGTTTACAAAGTGTTAATGTGATTATTTCCACTCAGAGACTTTATTATTATTATTATTATTATTATTATTATTATTATTATTATTATTATTATTATTATTATTATTATTATTATTATTATTATTGATGACTAAAGTAAAGACCTAACACAATATTCGTACCTACTGTATATATACAAATATAAAAATTTTTAACTTAAAAATCTTCACCTATCTTTTAAGAAATGATATTTCTTACAAATTGAATAGGATCGCGATTTCGTGAATAATCCTGTAATTATACCAATAATCCTGTAATAATTATCCTATTCATTTTGTATGAAATACGGTCACCATTTCTTAAAAGATAAGTGAAGTTTTTTAAGTTACAACTTATTATATTTGTATATATTTGTTTGCTTCACTGTTAATAGCTTCTTATTTTACGTACCTACTGTATGATACTCAAACTCCTCTATGAACCTACTGATTCTTTAACAGCTTCGCCGATGGCCATTTAAACCCTTCAGGGGCCGGAAACGGATACCAAATAAACAGAACAGGACATTTAAATTGTTAAATGCTGTAAACATGCATCATAAATACAATTCCGTATCTTCCGTATTTATTAAGTTATTTAAACGAAACAAAAACTGGTTTAAGCCCGTTAACGGAAGTATACATCTACAGTAACAAAAAAGCAGAGACTACATTAATAAATCGTTGAAATGTACTACCTTGTTTCACTGTAGCAAAAGCCATTCTTTGCGCCGAGCGCTCCTAATATTTGAATCATTTTGTTTTGTGTATATAGTATATACGAACGAATGTATGTATAGCTACGCAAGCAACTTCTCCGGTTCAAGGTTTTAGATTCTAGTTTATTTATGCTATATCAAGCGATAATCATACGAGTATTATGTTGCGTTACACTGGAAAGAAAACTCCCTGTCAGCATCTGGTATTACAGTGTTTCTCAACCAAGGTTTCTGGTAGCCTTATGCAGCTGTTTTCGCTCACTATTTTAGTTCTCTGTGTGTTCAGAATGATTTCTTATAGCTATCACGAGCTAAATGAATGGCACATTTGAAATTGTTAAATTTCCATGTTAACCATGGCTTATCCCGGTAATGTAGCAAAAAATTAGCTTGCGTATGATGTATACAAGCTTCTGATATTACTGTAAAAAATCTGGAAGGTTTGTTGTGCGATTATGAAGGAGATGTTTAGGATATATGTAGGTAGCAGTGACGTGTAGTGATCTAAGGATGGCATGTTAGCTATTCCATTGTTTGGGGGAACTGGCGGGTCAAATATGGGTGACGTGGATCAGCTATTACTAGCTATCCCTCTTTACGAAAAACAGTTAAATGGTAAAAAAAAGTATTTTTATACCACTGGATTTAACCATGCACAATTGTTTAGTAATTTTCAGAGCTGTAATTTAATGCAAGACATTCACCTACATGTACCTGCGCGTATAAATAGCTCGTAACCTAATTGAGTACTACAATACTCAGAGGCCTCTTTATACTGGGGGGTAAGAAATTCACCAGGACATCACCCCTCATACTTGAGAGAAAACACTTCCCTAAAAGGATACCACCCACAACCAAAACAGTCGTAACCATTTCAAAAATGTCTAGTGTGTTGCGAAAAAGAAGTTTGCAAGGAAACCAATATTATTTGGTGTGAATCTGCAGATGTGCTCTTGGGTGTTTAGCCAGGTATGGAGATGTACAATTCAAAGAGAAACCATTAAGGGTACGTTTACATCGCTTATAGAACTAATTTAAATTTATTATAAAATAGGAAGATTAAAATAATTTGCGTTAAATGAGCATTAAATGCATGTATGCGCAGGGCGTCTATACACGTCCATATTGGTGAAAGGGTTAATGGCAAAAAAATAAAAAAGAGCAAGAAAAGAGAAGCCGGAGCATCCCTGGGTGCGGGTAAACCCGAGTCACTCACTCACTGCTATAGTGACCCGGTCTTCTCAAGACCGAGCGGGCGGGCCGTGAATTATGACGTCACCCGGTTACGGAATGTCTCATGCTCGTCGCTGCGAGCGAGTCGAGCGGTCCTGACGCGCTAAATGCCGGTCTCTGTCATATGCACTCTCACATACTCATTTCCTGGTAAACAGATTCACTAACAGAGCAGATAAACAGTTCAAACCCCTCTCCCCTTCATTCGTCTCTTGCCTTCTTGTGGTGGGTAGACATTACCTGTTAGAAAAGCGTACAGTCCTTGCAGAAAAATGTCCACACAATATACCTGGCTGAATAAGTTGTGCAAATCTTTTTGTATTAATGCAAGCATAATTGCAGATATTGTAAATAAATTTATTCAAGTCATTCAATACCAGATAGACTATCTTCTTTACCAGGGACATTTAGAACTAATGTCATGCTTTTCTATGAGCATTTTTTGTTTGTTTTAGTTTTTTTTTTTTTTTTCAATTTAAAACCCTGTTCTCTCACTATTCTGTTTAAGGATGACCTACTGCCCTGAATGTTAATGCTTTCTCTTAAAATAATAAGTAATTTAGGTATTATAGGAGCACCTTTTTCCTGAACACAAAAATTTTGAATCCTTCTAATGACACATTTGTCGAAGTCATCTAGATCTATTACTCATTTAAAAGTGCTGTGCTTTTTACATGGAGTTCCAAAGATGGGCTCTGATTTTCATTTTGTTTGTATTCATTAACAATTCTTTTCACTATTCTTCCTGACATTCCTGTGTCATCTGATATGCACCTTAATTTTTCAAATCTTTTTTAAAAAAAATCTGATGTTAGCAGTTTTTTACTTTTAGCTTGTTTCATGTACGCTCATACATTTGGAAGAATTTCTCGTATATGACTATGTAATGCTTTGGATCCTAATTTACAAAGTACACTGACGGCATAATTAATTCATGCAATGATCAATGTCTGAAAAAAGGGAACTGTGAATTTGAAATGGTGTCTTAGATTCAGACATCACTACCTTCCCCATTCCCTCCCCACTTGCAGTGTGTTGTTTCATTCAACAATATTATACATATGAGCTGCTGAAAAGGACAACAAATATGAGTTTGCCTATAGGACTTACAGGCTAGGCCAGGACCAAGAATGTTGGTATTGTTGCTTTTCTGGGATGCAGTGGTCAGTGCCAACGAACATAGGTGGTAGGGAACATTATACTGCAGAACCTGTGTTTGCAGAATATTTTTTTCTGAAACTTCCAAATAAAAAAAAAAGACAAATAAAATAATTAAATACAATATTTTTTAATGGGGACATACTTTTACCTGCATTAAATCCAAATCTGTGGTATTTCAGACTGTGTTATTTCGGGCTTCTACTGTATTTTCAGTATTTACTTTAGTAGCTGCATTTAAATTTCATAATCCCTTACCTTGCTACAAATCTCATCCTGTTATTATTCTCCAACTTGATGCAGTAATTATTGTCATAACCACCTCGTTCATGTATCAGTGGACCTAAGCATCGTTGCACACGAAAATCAAAGCTGGTACCTTCAACATTATCAATTTCACCTGGAAAGAAAAAAAAATGTTAAGAACTTTAAAAAGCTATAATTACAAAAGTAATACCACTATTATCAAAGTATACCTAACAAGAAATGCCTAATTGAAGATATGCCCGGAAAAACAGGTTAACCCACATTTTTTAAAAATGGAGAAAAACAGTGTTTTGTGAATGATGCTGAAAGAAATTGTTAACATTATTTTATTTCATTTCCAAGAATATGAGTCTCAAGAATACAGCATATTTTATCAGTATTATCCTTAATAAACCCCAAAACATGACTGATGTAAAAACATTAATAAAAATAAAATAAGGAAAATAAAGTGAAAACCTTTGTCAGCATTTACTCAAGTTTTATTCTACATACATTTTACATACATTTTAGGTAAAACTAATAATTAAATATGTCCTTTAGAATTTTTAAACATGGTACACTTTGAATTACCCCACTTTTCAGTAAGTACCTATATAATTTTGTAACGTTGCTACAAGCTTTTTAGCTGTAGTTTGGCTGATTAAAAATGCTTCATCAGTAATATTCTGAGAAGCTGTGGCCTCAGATTTAAAAGTTTTATAATACTCATTATAAATGACCAGAGTATGAACAAGTTAGCCCATTTTTGACATTATACAAATAGCATATCACGAAATGCAAGAACTTCACCTCTTTCTATTTAGCATAATATGATTGCTGGAGAACAGACCAACAAAAGAAAAGATAGCTCTCAGCCACAACAACAGAGGGCAGCATTTATCGAAAACTATTTTATTTTGAGGGTTAGGCCATTTTCCAGGCATGTCTTCAATCGGTCTTACCATTATAAACTTTATTTTTCATGGGGAAATTTGAACTTAAGTTTTTAATTTTGGAAGATGAATTCTTAGTTTTAGCACATTATTATAGCAAATCCTGTGGAAAAAAATTACAAAAAAATCTGAATTTACATTAAATAACTGCATGCAAGACTCATTATAGAAGTTACTGATATTCTACATACTGAAAAGACTGATGCTATATTCATTTTTCTTATCTAAGCCTTACCTTAGAGTAGAAAACAGAAATAGAATGTTTCAAACCAGAATGTTTTGTGCAAAGTTTAGGACTTGCCCTCCTATGGAAATTATGCTTTAAAAGATAAGCCAAGAATATAGCACTGGTATATTCTCCATGAAAGCATTGAATGCACTGCATGCATTGTAGTGTAATAAAATGAACTGACATTGAACTATAAGTAAAATAGTATTCATGACAATGGCAGAGGAATCAGCATCAACACATGAACAAAGAGAAAAAACCATGAATTCTGTTCCAAAGAAGTGTCTACTAGACTGAATAAATTGATGCTGTGCCTGTGCAGGTAATTGCTTATTAATTCTTCTAACAAACTAGGCAAAGTAATGTGGTATTCCCACCACATAGCCTGCTATCATGGTGCCATAATTATAGCCTGTGAGATCCATAGAAATGTATGCACCATGTCTCAGTGCATTCAATATGCAAACCGTGTTTCTTCAGTGCATTTCAGTGAATTTAGTCTCTGAATATCCAAATTATGAGTATTCTGAAAGTGATGTCATGTTAAGCATATTTAATAAATGTTTTCAATCATTTCCATTTTCTGATAAGTTAGAGTTAGTTAAAAAAAGGAAAGAACTACTTCTGATTTAAAGAAATTAAGATTTGAGCACAAATTGAAGAAATTTGGGAGTTCATTTAACCCAAGAAGAGGCGCGCTGGGGTATAAAGCACCCCAATCTTACACTGGGCAACAATGTTAACGATTCCATCAATCTGTTACACTTGCTATTTGTTCATTGTTCTATTGAACGTGTATTGATATAGTCACATCCTATTTTGCAAATGTGAAGGACTGTTTATAGTAGTGTTTGTTCAGCATTGTCAAGCTGGGGTATAAAGTTCCCTGCGTGCCTGTCCACATAAGAAATCTCATTTTACTGACTTGCTGTCATACTTATGAACATGTGAGTGTGCATGCGTGCAATAATATTAGTAGCTATTATGTTGTAGCAATTAAAAAGCTTTTTCACATAGGAAAATAACTCCAGAGGAAATGTTGAAGATATTCAATGAACTGCCAAAAGATGACCTAATAGACAGCAGTGAATCAAGCGAAGTAGTAGTAATTGAATAAAGTGACCACAACACTGATTCTGAACAAAGTGATGTAAAGGAGTCTATGTATCTTAGTTCTGAAAACTGCTTCTCTGGGAAATATAACTATTGCAAACTGAGAAGAGTGGATTTTTTTTCAAGGGTAGTAAAATAAAGAGGAACATAGTAAAACATTTTCCTGGGCCGAAAAGTTCATACGACATCGCAATAGCCCGATTGGTTGCTCACCTAGTAGCGCTCAAGGACAAACATCGTCCCATTTGAAACACATAATAATTACATTTGCATATAATTCTCATTACATTTGATTCACAGATTCTGTCATGAATTTAATAAAGAATTTAATTCTAAATAAACATATTTATGAACTCCATATCCTCAAACTTAATATAATTTCCATATTCAGCATATTGCAGTTTTGTCCCCAATATTTGGACCACATTTGTTGTATTAATTCTGCTCATGATATTGCTGTACACAATTTGCAAAATAACTTGCATGTAAACACTCCAAGAGACACATACATACTGTAGCTATATTATTCATGCAACTGCAATGTGTAGTCCAGCTGCTTCATGCCACTCTCTGATGGCACTAGCAGATAAGTGGGATGTTTGCATGAAAATTACACAGACCACTGTTGTTTTAATGATCATTTGTTATTCTAAGCATGTTTTTAAGAGTTACCAAGCATTCAAGGTCAAAGGTGTCCCTTGTGAGCTCAATGGACCCATTTGAGCTTATAACTAAACTGTTTCAGGAGACAAATATATCACTACTACAATTTGCTATCTCCTTCAGTTCATTAAGCAAACAACATATTATACCTCACCTGTGGGAACACCACCAGGAGCGGTTTCCAGATATTTATCTGCATTGATTAAAACAGTATGTTGATATATTCCTTCAGGACCAGCATTCTATAACATAAAAATTAAAAAGCATTAACATTAATATCACAAAAATATTGTAATTGTAGAGCTGCAGTAGCAACATAATAACCAAAAATGCAACAAGGACATAAAAGTCTTAGACCATGAGAGTTTCACAAAGCCTCCTTCATTTCCCTTCTCCTTTCTAAGAAAAATTATGCAGAAGTAGTAAAATGTCATAATATCTATGACATTTTACACAACACTTGTCTATTAAGTCCCTTAACGGATTGCAATTGGAGACACCAAACTTGATCTTCACCAACCTCATTGCCAGCCAGTAAGCATCAGTGCATTTAGTTAATCACATTAACCCAAGAACAGGCACGCTATAACTTAACAGGAGCGGGCACACAGGCTAATCTATACCCCACATTCATTTTTCAGTATTTTAATCATATTGACACACTTTAAAATGTAAAGATACTTATATTTCAGACCTATTTCCTTTATTAACGTGTAGTTAAATTTTGCAACCAATTTTGCAAACCATTTCTACGCACACTATATTTGAATATAATCTGAACAAAATTGTTACACTGTCGTATAAATGGAATGCATGAATAATAGTTTACTGACATAAAAGCATGCAAACAGATATAGAAGAACTTGGTAATGGTCTCTGATGAAAAGTAGAAGCATATGTCACATTTTTAAGACATTTATGTCAAAATTGACAATAGCATGAAAAGGTGAGAGTTCATCTCTGGGAATTCTTGTTGAACTTTTCGGCCCAGGAAAATGTTTTACTATGTTCCTCCTCTTTAACTACAATATATACATCTTCTGGACTTGTAGGCCGTGGTGCAGTTGATTTAATATCCAACGTCTTTGGACTCAGGAGCTCAGAAGTTTAGTAACCCTGATGATGCTGAACGCAGTTTTCGGCAAAACGTCGGATATTAAACCAACTGGACCACGGTGTACAAACCCGGAAGATGTATATAATGTATTTCACGATGCCGGCTGTGAAAGCCTAAGCACTTATGTTCCTCCTCTTTATTTTACCAATCTTTGAAAAATACACTTCTTCCATTTTGCATTAGCTATCTTTCCCAAAAGAACAGTTTCCAGAACTAAGAGACATAGACTCCTCTGCATCACTTTGTTCAGAAACAGTGTTGTGGTCACTTTATTCAATTACTACTTCTTCACTTGATTCGCCACTATTAGGTCATCTTCTGGCAGTTCATTGAATATCTTCAACATTTCCTCTGGATTATTTTAGTGAAGTTATTTTTCTATGTGAAAAAGCATTTTTATTGCCCCAGTATAATAGCTACATAATATTGCACGCACACACACTCACATGTTCGTAATTATGACAGCCATTCACTAAAATGAGATTACTTATATAAACAGGCGTGCAGGGAACTTTATACACCAGCTCGACAGTGCTGAAAAAACACAACTATAAACAATCCTTCACACTTGCAAAATAGGATGTGACTGGATCAACACACATTCAAAAAAACAACGAACAAATAGCAAGTGTAACAGGCTGATGGAATCATTAGCATTGTTGCCACATGCAAAAATGTAAAATTAGGGTACCTTATAACCCAGTGCGCTCGCTCTTGGCTTAAGGGTAGGCATCTGTGAAAATCCAAAACCCACAGTTTTCATCACATTCTTTGAAATTATGACATTAAGCAGGCTAAAGTGATCTAGTTAAGCTTTCAAGTTTCATCCTTCTATCTTTAATAGCTTCTTTTTTAAAAAAATATTTATTGTTTTTTATAGTGTGAGTTTTGTATGTTAGAAAAAGGAGCCCCAACCCTTACATTTGTTGTTTGAAATGATTTAAATTTTAGATTCAGGTTTTTTTTAAACAGCAGATGTATACTCATTGATGTTTGTCAAGTAGTTTTGAAGATAAAAAGTTCTATAGGTAAATATATTAAACTTTCATTAAATGTTTGTCAATTTTGAGATTTAAAATTCAATAATAAATAAATTACTTAATCTACAGCAATAATAATATTCACAATTATTAACCATCACTATTCAAATTCATAAAACACATGACCATGTGTAAATATCAAACTCTACCTTCTGAGGGCTACACTGTCAATGTTTGTACTGTGAAATGATCATGTTTCTAATTTTTAAGGTGAATTCATCTCAGCCATATGCTATTAGCATCTATTATTGTACTTAATGTATATAATATTATATATATTATTCATTATCTGAAGTGGTGTTGTTTGCAGATGAGACAAATCTGCTATTACAGGCAAGCAAGGAAACAGATCTGAAATAAAAAATAAATTATAGGGAAATTGGCATCCTGGTCTGAGGCAAATAGAATGCTATTAGACACACTTAAAACTGTTGCTGTGAACTTTCATTTAAGTCGTCATAGAAATATGGTAAAGCCACAAATAAAGTTTGACAGTAAGATAATACCAAGATCAAACTAAATTCTTGGGGATAGTTATTACAGAAGATCTAAAATGGGAGGCACATATAAATATGCTATGCAGAAAAATAAGTGTGTGATGCCACATATTGAATACTGTGAAAAGGATGACTAGTAACTAAGTGGTTAGAAGTGCATACTTTGCATACATCCATAGTCACATAAGGTATGGAATAAGGTTCTGGGGGGCTTCAACGGAATCAGAAAAAGTATTTTGGTTGCAAAAGCGGGCTTTAAGAATAATTGCTGGTGAATCAAGCAGAGGATCATACAGGGAATTATTTAAAAAATTAAGGGTCATGACTACAGCAAGTATGTACATATTAGAAGTTATCAACCATATCAGAGAAATAAGGCATCAGCTACCAAACAACAAAGGGATTCATTATCATAGTACAAGGCAGAAAGAAAATTTACATGTACAATATTACAGAACAAACCTAGGTAAGACCAGTACTTATTACAATGGAATTAAATTGTTCAACAGACTACCCCCTAATATAAAAAATGTAGAAAATGTGAATGTATTTAAGAAAAATCTCAAAGCATATTTATAGCAAATTCATTTTGTTCAATTATGGAATATGTAAATGGATAGTTCTGTTAAGACTGGCTGATTAAGATTGTGTGTGAATGAGCATTATTCTTAATTGTCGAGATTTAACTGTAGTGGAACACCACAGTGAAGCGAAATAATTATTAATTTATAGATGAGTCGTATTTATTACACAAGTGAAGCCGATGTGTAATAAATACGACTCATCTATAAATTAATAATTCTTAATTGTATTGATTTAGTGTAACTGAATTGTGTTTCTATTGTTACAATGTTGACGAATCCATATCATGTAAACATGATCTTAAGGATGAAATAAATGAATATGTTCACAATCTGTTAATTACATATGAATATATTAAATGAGCTTACCTTATCTGAATTACTGTCTTTATGCCAATCAACTTGCAAAATTTTTTATCTAAATTTCTCCTGGTAATTACTAAAATACATGAATTACCATATAGGTTAGAAATGTATTGTGTATAGTAAATGTTTATTTTTATTATCTACATAGTAAAACAGTATATTTTAATATCTAAAAGAAACATTGAATATTTCTGCAAAATCAGTAAAGTCTATTTGAACAAGACCTGCAAGTTGTCACAGTTTTATAAATTACTATAAGTATTTTGTTTCACACTGTAACCAGCTTCAGCTGTTACGTTTACAGCTTTGGTTACACCTGTTATGGTTTTGTTTTCAAAATGTTCTTTACTAACATAACACAATTTCTCATACTACTTTCCTGACTTCTTGGTCTTTATTTCATATAAATTGCACCACCCAATGCCAGAACATGCTTTCAGTATGTCTCCTTTTTGTTCAACTCTCAGAACTTGATCCATTGATCCATTTTCCTCCTGTGCTTTCCAAAAGTTTTCCAAACATAATTTCTAATAATACTACATTTGTTTCCCAAATCTAGGAAAAACTTCTTTCTGGTGCCTGAAGATTTATTTTCTAACCAGGAGTTTTTCTTTTCCTAATCAAAAAAGCATTAACTTCTTGTAATCATTTTTTTACAGACCCTAATATCACCCTGGTGTTCAGAAGTAAATATCTGCTTTTTCTCTCTTGCGCACATATGAGAAAATTTTCCATTGAAAGCAAACATTGATGATAGATCCTTCATATCAAATATAAGCTGTAGTTCAGAAGCAATTTCAGTGCTCTTTTTCCTTAGGATTCCTGATAAGGTAAATTCTTGTTTTGGGAGATCTGGAGCCAGAGAGACATTAATGACAAAAACTGTCAGTTCAGATTCTACAACCTAATAGAAAGAGTCAACATGAAAAATTCAATGCCATGGCCGGGATTTGAACCACGGATCTCCTGGTTTCCATCCAGTCGCTCTAACCCATTGAGCTACCATGGCCAACGTGCCGTCCTGAGATTGAATTCTCCATTTGACTCGTATATTTTCAATGTCAGGACGGCATGTTGGCCATGGTAGCTCAATGGGTTAGAGCGACTGGATGGAAACTAGGAGATCCGTGGTTCAAATCCCGGCCATGGATTTGAATTTTTCATGTTGACTCTTTCCATCAAAAATCTTAGCCTATATATGGCTAGTGTGGAGAAATGATTAATTTCCATCAATTATCTGCACCCTAATATTGTCAATTTTGTCAAGCTGTGGAAGATTGATTCTTTTCGGATGCTGATCCTTCTTTTCCCACATGTTTAAGTATATACTGTTGCAACATCCCTAACATCTACATTTTCATACATATTTCACTGGTTTCAGTTTCATGTATGTGCAGAATGTGTAGCTCTAGACAAATTGTTGATATATTCTTAAATGAAAGCCAAAGTTATACATCTTTTACACCATGTTGAAGATTCTGTGGCTACACCACCAAAATACCACTCTTACTTTGTTGTTCAAGAGAATTTACATAATAAATATAATGAGCTTCAGCACTTCTATAAAACAATTTCTTGGAAAGAAGCTGGAAATATGCTCCTTTAAAACAATGAACTGAACAGCATAGACAAATATTCTCATTTTGCCTTCAATGCATGCATAATGGTGAGTACCCCTAAATATGCATATGCATCCATTCTCTTACAGGGGAAATGTCTCTGTACTCACAGTGCTACACACATGAAAATTTGACTGTATAATGCTTGCTGTATATAAACCATATGCACTAAACATTTGCTGCAGAGTAGAACCGCAACACCCAAAATTGAAGACTGGAAAGTGTCACATGCAACCACTTGCAAATAGCTCCTGGACATCCCTCATCAGTTCTGTTCTGGGTTTAGGAGGCCCTTAGTAGGCCACTACCTGTCAGGGGTAAACAATCCCTCTCGTACAATGCTGTGTTATTATGCCTATATACTCTTACGCATTCTGGACTCTTTTTTGGGTACTTCCAGCTGTACTTCGCACCCGATTTTTGGCACACAGATCCCACATAGAGCAGAGATGATGCCATCAAACTCTGAAGCAAATACAAATAAAAGCACAGTGATAGTTCCCTTGTAAGCAGAAGTCTATATGTGGTTGCCCATACAAAATATTCAAGTATTAATATATATTTGTAGCCTTATAATGATAATAACTTGCAATATTCTGTATCATACCTGGGAAAGGAAAGCATAATATTTTGAGGTGAAGATTTGACACTGGATCTAATTTTCACTACACGCAATTTCCCTCTTCTGCTCTTCCTTTTGCAACTTACTTCCCAGATTATTACACTTTCCATGCATAGATGGATCTGCCAGCAGTAATATCTTGCTAATCAACAAATTCTTGTATTGCTATAAACTGTTGTGTTAATTTTCTAGGGAAATAGTTGTCAATGCAGTTAATTCTTCCTGAAGTGCTGAATTCATTTAAGTCAATTTTAATTTTCATATAAAAGAATATACTTTTACTATAACCATGATAAAGTAACATCAAAATTTCTGGAAGTTTCTGGTATGCATTTTTACAGACAAACTAATAGTCCTTTTATAGCGAGTCATAGTTAGTTGTGGTTGATTATTAGCTAATATATTTTTTTCTGTCCTGTCTTTCTTTGAAGATATCACTGATAAAATTGCTACTCTGAAGAACCAAATAACAGACCTGGTTTAGAAGCACTGAACATCATGTGAATGCATTATCTAATAGAAAAAATATATTTCACTGTTATACATAAGCCTCAATCTCTCTAACACGTTGTATTTTATTTTAAGTTAAAGTAGTTTTTCATTCCTCTGTTTTATATTAATTAGTTTAAAATAGTGAGTAGATGTGGTTATGCATATTTATATGTGTATTCCCATTTTGGGTATTAGTTTTTCAATACTACATTTGAAGTACATACCACACATGGAGAGAGGATTGTGACAGGTGAGTCACAAGCTGCCACTGAGACAGTTATGCCCTAGCATAACATGAATGAATGGATGACTGAGTGAGTGAGTGAATGAATGAATGAATGAATGATCCTGAGATATCCTATTAAGGGCAAGTGCCTCCTACTACAGGGGAGCTTATTAAGTGTTCCTCACCAGTGAGCTATGCCATGTAGAGTGTTTATTTGTTGCATTAGTGTGACATGTCTAGAACTGTGATCCTGTGAATCATTTGTCTATTGTACACATTCACGGCACTACAGCAATTTTCAGTGTGCTTGGATGGTTCCTGCCTGGGTTTCTTGGTTAAGCCTTGTACTCCTGGTTTTGACAATGGTGGACCAGTGGCTGCCTGCTATCACCTGCTATCACCTGCATCTTGGCTTACCTCTGTGTCTTCTACCTATATATAGGTCCCACATCTTGGTGTACTGCATCCATCTGTAGTGAAGTCTGGCCAAATGCCAGGTCCATTTAATTCTGTTGAATTGGTTAGTAATGTCGTTTGATGCTGACTTATATCAAGGGACTCATTGGAAACTAATAGTAAGCTACACCAAATAGCTGTATTCATGGATTACAAATTATAACTTGGTCTTTCACTCATGCTTCAACAGGAAAGTAATACAAATATGTATGCAACAGCTTAGTTGCATCTCAAATTGCCAGGAAAATTTAAAACACTAGAAGCTAAGAATGTGTAATTTTTCCAGATGGAATTCATGTTCCACATTATTGAAAAGCAATATTATAAGTGCATCTTAACTCAACATGGTTGGCGCAAATGGTGTTACATACCACCACTGCATATCAGAAACAAAAAATAATTAAGTACTGAAATGCAGTCTTCTATCCCCATAGCAAATATACTGTTTAGGTATATTAAATATCACACATCTTTGATCTTTTAAATATTAGAATAGGGACACTTACCTGACCAGCAAGATTATAATATCCATGATTTGCTATATTTATTGGAGTTGGCTTTGTTGTCATAGCCTGAACTTTAAACAGTAGTTCACTGTCAGCTGTTAGCTCATAAGTAACTTGAGTTAGAACAGTACCAGGAAATCCATTTTCACCATCCTCACTAACATAACTCAGAGTCAGCTTTGTGTCATGCACATATGGTTCCCATATAACCTGAAAAATTTATCTTTTACTGAGTTTACACGGAAGTTATGAATTGTTTCTTCTGCTCTCAAAAAGATATAGGCACTTCATTGCAGAAATATTAAAATATTGCAGATTAAAAATCTAAGCCTTTTTAATATTCAACATTGTTGACATGAAAATATGTCATTGTAAACAACTTACATACTTGAAAATTATTATGCATTTTCTTAACAACAGTACAATTAGCACTGTTGTACTATAAATTAAAATGATTAAGTGAACATTGAAATCACAATGAAGAGGTTTAATATCTAACAGTACTATGTAAAGAGCAGCATTAGCAAAAGAGTCAGGAAACAGATGAAAAGCTATGAAAATGCATATTTTGCTTCAGTAAAACAAGTAAATGTATGAAAGTAATGAGTCTGTAATTCAAACACAAACTTCACTCAAAATATCCTTACATGGACATGTTTCGGAGAACGGTCTGTCCACATCATCAGCACTTATCCGACTGGTTGGAACCGTGGTTTCCTGAAGTGAGCTTCATTTTATCTCCTGGTTTATGAATTTTCGGCAAAGCATAAAGTCTCAGTAACTTTGTAACAAGTAAAAAGTTATGAATTCACAAAATTGGAAAGTGACCCACTAAAACTCTGTATGAAAGAATTCGAGAGAACCTTAAAAGAAGTCCAGATATTATCTGATATACACAAATCTAATGTCAAACCAGACCACCCAGTATTATCGAGACTTTATGCTTTGCTGAAAATTCATAAACCAGGCCCATAATCAACAACATAGACGTACCTACCTACAAGTTAGCCAGACATCTAGTACACACATTTTCATCACTGCCACAGTTCCACAGTCTAGCCATTAGAAATTCATTAGAATTAGTAGACAAGATCTCAAATTTGCACTTGGACACAGAAGACAAACTAGTATCATTTGATGTCACCTCGCTTTTTCCCAGTATTCCAACAGATGAACTCATGGTACTCCTCAAGAATTGGCTCATACAAACTAACATATCAGCAGAAGAAATAGAAGATCTCATAAAACTTACTCATTTATGCATACATCAAAATTTCTTTACATTCAACAGTAAATTCTATCAACAGACCTCAGGCCTAACGATGGGCAATCCACTTTCACCTTTCCTAGCCAAACTCTTTATGAGCTACTTTGAAATACATATTACATCAACCTTCCCATACATCTTCAAATGCTGGTACAGATATGTTGATGATATTTGTGCCACTGTTCCACACAATTCATACAAGACTCCTTAAAACTATTGAACATACAGAATAGAGCTTTAAAGTTCACAATAGAGATAGAAAAAGATGGCTACCTACCTTTCTTAGATCTTAAAATAATCCATGAACTACATATCTTTTGGCATCTACAGGAAGCCAACACAAACAGATAATTACATCAAGAACGAGAGCTACAACCCTACACCCACAAACATGCAGATTTTAACAGCTAGCACATAGACTAGTCAACATCCCATTGCAACAGAATGAATACAACAAAGAATATAACCACATGATTAACATAGCTGCAACTAATGGATACAGTAAACAATTAATGGAAAAGAAAATTTGGAAATTCAAGAAACGGAAACAAATATTGGATACCACAAAATTGACAGAATCAAAAACTGAGACTCAGTTCAGGAAATTCACATATCATTCCAGAGTACATCATAATTCAACAAGATATTCAAGAAGTACAACATCACCCTAGCCCCAATAAATAAATTCAGTTTAAAAAACTTATTATGCAACAACCTGAAGGACCCAATACCTGAAAACAGAAAATCAGGTATATACAAAATCAACTGCTCAGACTGCAATAAGTTCTACATAGGAAAACCCAAAAGAAGTTTACAAATTAGGTTACAGGAACATATGAGATGTGTGAAATACAAACAAATAAAAAATCAGCGATAGCCGACCATTTCTGGTCTACCAATCATGAAATTGTACCAAATATAAAACTATTAAAGCCAGCCAGTTATACAGCCGAACTCGATGTTTGGGAGAAGTTGCTAATTATAAAAAACAAACAGCATACTTTAAATTTCGAATTGCCACCTGAAAACTCTCTTTGGAAGTTCATCTGACAGTCAACAGATGCCACCACAGACAACCAGCTCACTTCAGGAAACCACGGATCCAACCAGTCAGATAACTGCTGATGATGGGGACAAACCGTTCTCCGAAACAAGTCCAAGTAAGGATATTTTGAGTGATGTTTGTGTTTGAATTACTAACTTATTACTTTCAAATGTAAAATACATCACTGTTTCTAACCTTTTGCTTCAAATAAAGTAAATGTATACCTATTCAACTCAGAATGCTGATTTAAAGTCTTTTGAATATGCTTTAGAAACAACAGAATACTAAGCAAATCATCCTCAAAAACAATCTAAGCTAAACAATCATGAATGCTAAATGAATGAAACAATGAAAGCTAAACAATCCTAAACAATTCCCTTATGGGGAATTACTAGTAGTTGTAGGTAATTGTGAGCTGTATCTTGTAGTGGCATATATTTAGAATATTTACTGGGGTATCTAGCTCTATCTTGTATTTATGTTCAATCAGTCTATTTCATTTTTATGTCATGGAGAACTAGAAAAACTTCCATTAAATATAAAACAGGTTCTCTTAAAGCAGTGCATCAGTGAAATTTGATAAAAAAAAAAAAAAAAAGTGTTCATTTTTACTTCTTGTTTTTGCATCTTAATTACACTTATATTCACAGGAGTAGCTGCAAAAAATCCTGACTAGAAAAAGTCCAAAATGAGGCCATACGAGATATAATTGGTCAACCTGAACAAGTAACTGATCGAATTGATAAGAGAACTCCACAGTGCCATGGCCACCTTAGACAAATGTGTGAAAGCAGATGGCCCAAGAAGGCTTTGAATTGGTCACCAGAGGATCGAAGAAAGAAAGGCCATCCATGCTTGACTTGGAGAGGAGGTGTTGTTGATGCCATGCGTAGATGGAATTTGGACGATGAGATGTGGAAGGACCGAATTTCCTGGCATCAGGCTGTAAGAGGCAACTCCTGACAAGTGGACATACTGTAGAAAAAGAAGAACTATGCTTATAACCCATGCTTTCCAACTACATAATTGTTTTCTTAATATCAAGCATTTTAAATCCACAAATGCTATTTAAATGGTTCTGTACCACTTAAGTAAAATAGGCATTGTACTTTAAAATCCATTTTTCTTTGTTTTCAACATTGTGTACTATTAAAAAAGCTCCTTCAACCACAGTTTATGACTTATTAACACCACATTTCTAGGAGAGCTTCATGAAATATGGATTCAAAAATTGTTGCGCAGCAGTGAAAGCATGTTAAATTGTTCATTTGAAACTAATTATTTTCTTAACTCACATTGAAATAATTGAAAAATATAGTATTATGTGTACAATTTTTTTATTAAGTATATCTGAATAAAAATTTGTTTAAATTTCTAGCATCAGTTGAAATAAAACATTTGGGCATGATATAGAAAATTATATTGGTTCAAGGAGCATTTCAGTTTACCATATCAAAAAGTGACAAACTACTAATAAAAAACATAATATCTTGAAAACGGTTTGAAATGCCTTGTAAAACTGTAGTATGCACTACATACTTTATGCTCTGAATGTATGATAAAGAAGTCAAAGAAATCAGAAGAAATTGGTAGATATTCTGGATTTTCAAAGATACTTTACGATAAGGTAATGGCATATACTTTTTCCCCTGTGCATTGCAGAAAGAAGCTAAAGTTTTTAACCTGGTGCTAGCCAAATTATTTAATGTAGAACAAAAATCTGCTTTATTTAATTTAAAAGAATATATACAACTAGTGGCATATTTAAACTCTCCTTTTTTTCTAGTAAGAAGTTTAGTTTGAAAAATATTGTCCATACTTTTTGTTTGTTAGAAAACTTATACTTTCAAAGTAAGTTACATGAAGACTGGGAAGAGCAACAGGATACAGACAAATTTGATGGAAGGAATTAATGAAATAATTGCTAATGAGCTGAAGATTCAGGAGGAAATATACATAAACATAAGAAGCAACTCATAAATTTCTTACATTTCAGATGTTATTCAAAACTTCAACTTCCTAATCAACACCAGAGCTACCTTACGTGAATAGCTATAAGATAAGATAAGATCTTCATTCTTCCTTGGTATCTTGTACAAGATAATGGACACGTCAAGCACAATATTTACAGAATAACATTAACATAGTAACAGATACAAAATATACAAAAGAAATACACAGTGTTCATTTTTATCTGTAATTTTACCCCGCAAAATTTGACGTCATCAATAACATAGCTGATGGAGCGATTTTATATACGATTCCCCCAGCAGCTTACGATCATAATAGATGTGACAGCAGCTATGAGGTCTCCCTCAAAGGTAAATATACTATTTGAGAGCTGGGTCTTGCCCGCGTAATTCAAAGGTGCATAATTTTGCCTTGTGCATAGATATGATAACTATATTGAAAAAAAGAATGATATACCGCAATGCAGTGCACTGCAAAGCTAATTATGCAGCCATAAAAGTAGACCATGAAGAATATACGAAATGATAAGTTAATGAACACTTATTTCACAATGAACATCTGTTTTTCTGTTATAGTAGACATAAAGACATATTGTAAACCTGTCACATAAAATAGAAATATTTCAATTTGATCTCAATTCTTTCCTATCATCCACAGTTTCCTTACAATGTAACTTCATTACAAACCAGAAAATTAGAAGAACATGTTCTAGGAATGAAAAACAAATTATTGTTACAATATGTACAAAGCTTTTATCCAAGTCTAAACAAGAAAATATCTCTAGTACATAGTCTTATGTGCCCATTTTCTTATATTTCCTTTCTCTCTTCCCCTTAAACACTGTCTGTATTGCGAGAAGCTATGCTTGAGGCCTTTCTATCATAACATTATTTATTGGTTCTAGATTGGGGCCAGTCACTTTATAGCATCCAGTGTCTCTCTCTTTGCGTGTAACTGATCCTGTATCTTGGAAATGTTTGATGCCCTATTGGTTTTAAAAGACATAAGGATACCAACATTAAAAGACATTTTAATTAAGCGGGAGAACGACAAAAAATTTTTATTGTATACTGATAAAACGTAAGACGTTTATGTTGCAAACAAACGTTTGTCAACTTGATGGTACCTGGACACTTTTGACAACATTACACTCCGAGGGTCTTTTCTGAATGCCGGATAGCTTTGCATAAACTCCTCTATGCAGCGGTTTAAACTATATTTATATGTTGCACCAATTTTAATGCTGGAACGAAAGCAGCATTCAACCATGAAGACGCGGTGGTCTGTGTTCATATCCAGGGGAAGTTGGTTGTATTAGTTATGAGAGCAACCACACTGAGAACGCTGTAATTTACTTACTGTTCCACAAAAATTACCGCTTCTTCTCTGTAGAGGGCACTATGATTTCTAGATAGACCACAGATTAATACAGATAGACTAACCAGTCAACTATGATGTCATTCTTGCTCAATCGGAGGGCGGGAAATAACGAATAAAAATGAACACCATGTATATACAATAATAATTACATGAAATAGATAACATAATAATTTAAGAAAACATAAATGTATAAGAGAACATACAATAATATACTACATTACAGAAGAGAGAACGGACTAAAAACTCTTGCACAGAATAAAAGCATTCTTCAACCAAGAATTTGTGTAATTTGTTTTTGAAAGCCTTAATTTTGTCTATCTTTTATATGAAGTGGTAATTTGCTATTCATTTGTATACCATTATAGATAAAGGAATGTTTGAATAGGGTGGTATTGTGGCTAATTACTGACAGATTTGAGCTTCCACTTGTGTCATGTTTGTGTGTCATTTGATAGGTTGTAAAACTACTTATATTAGCTTCAACATGTAAAAGAATATTATATATATAAACATGGAAGTGTCATAATTTTAAGATCCTTTAAACAGCTCTAAAGCTCACATAGGTGCCCGCCTCGGTAGCATACATGGTAGCATGTCTGCCTCACATTCAAGAGGTCCCGAGTTCGAATCTCGGTCAGGGTGAGTTACCTGGATAAGGTTTTTTCCAGGGATTTCCCTTATCCTGAAAGACGAATGTCGGGTAACTTTAAGCTCTATGGATCCTGGGCTCATTTGAGCATTCATCGTCCGATATGACTTAACGATGGAGGACGTAAATTACATACAAAAAAAAAAAAGCTCACATAGGTGGGTTGGTTAACAATTGAGGAGCATTTTTTCAAAACTCCATAGATGCACAAAATGCATTTCTGAGAAAAACAGTTTCTTTCATTTATTGGCAATACTTATTGGTTAGCACAGCAACTATATTAATCATTGAATTGTCCTTCCTGAAACTGTCTCATTGAATGTGAAAAGAAACAAATAACATAGTTTAACTAGTGCAAATTTGAGCTTTGAAAATGCAGAGTTTTTTCAAAAACCAATAGATGCTGATTAACTTTTCTGCGTGAGCAAGAAATTAACACATGAAGTTTTGTTATTTTTATCATTTATTGTTTTTGCTACTTTTTATTTATGTATTTATTATTTTTTATTTATTTTCACCTTTTCATAATACATAATGTACTATACAAACACATATTAATGTTTATTTTGGTCTTCCTTTGATTGCTTGGAATATATTATGATTCACTGGGTATTCATTTTGAAAGGAAGCTTTAACTTCAGTGCTTGTTTTGCACTTTCTTTCAAGTCCTTAATTTTCCAGTCTTTGAACAACACTTTCACAGAGCCTTGATTTTGTAATGTCTGATGGTACTCATCAGGACTCAAGATATTCTATTTTTTTCTTATTTCTTTTTCAATTCTGTCGAAAACTCTATCAGGAGGCATACAACTGTGCCCATGTATTGGGTAGATATGTGAAATGCAAGAAAAATGCTTTACTCTTCTCCAGGAAAGCAATAATCATGAACATCATCACACTCTTCTTGTTCTGACTAGAGAAGAATGAAAATAAACGAATGATAGAAGGAGCGTTGCTGGACATCCTTTCTTCCAGTTCCAACAATAAGTCTGCAAAGCTGAGGCAACCTGGTTGTAGCCTTTAGCAGATTCAGTTTCCAACCATGTACACAAGGAAATAGCAGATTCAGTTTCCAACCATGTACACAAGGAAATGTCGTCTTTGTTCTGAGTTTTAGATGGAATCATTGTGCAAAGATTATACAGCCACACCTGCCTTGCATAGAAACCTTGCTAACAGGGCAGTCAGTGCCAACATGCATTTCAAAGAACTGAGCTTATTACACGCTGGTACATAAAATCATAAAATTGCATCTATCGAATTTTGCTTTAACTGAGCAAGTGCATCTATTGAGTTTTGAAAAAAAAAAAAAAACTGCAAATATTACCTACTTTCTACACAGGACATGAATCGAATTTTGCAAAATCTGATTTCACAGAATGATGCAGAATGTGAAAATTATGCCGATACTATGTATAACTCAATTTTGTAAAATTTTGCATCTCTCGAGTTTTGAAAAAACACTCCTCAATTACTCGTATAATCCTTTTTTGAATAAGCATCATTTCTTATAAGATAAGTGAAGTTTTTTAAGTTACAAATTATTATATTTGTATATATTTATCACACATTTTTTAATTTCCCCAGAAGATGATGTCATAATTTAGAAGGGTGTGCAAGTATGCAAAAATATGCTACTCAAACTGTATTTGTGTCTGTTGTCATTTTTAATGTTTTTATAACATAACACTGCTTACTTAATCTCTTAATTAGTTCTTCAATGTGGACAGTCCAATCCAAGTATTGATTTAACCAGATGCCGAAAAATTTTGTGACTATTATATAAGCTATTTTAGTGCCATTTACATGAATTTCTGGAGAAATAATACTTTTGTTTGCTTTATGTCTAAAACCTATTGATAGTGTATTATCTTTATTTATTATTAATTTATTTTAAGTAAATCATGGTACAATTATTTCATTTATTTTTTCCATATATGAAAAGTATATGACCTTTAAATACATAAAATATGAAGCTATTTACAGTGAAGCAAACAAATATATACAAATATAATAATTTGTAACTTAAAAAACTTCACTTATCTTATAAGATACCATATGAATACAGCTTAGATAATAATATATAATGGTTGACCAAGACTCATGCTTTAGACAAGTCTAAACATAGGCTAATGCAAGACTTGCTTTTACTATCCATTATGGAGTAAACTTCATCTAGAAATTGAATAAGGGCTGTGTCTGTTGATCTGCCTTTCTGAAAGTCATGTTGATAATCTAACAAAATATTGTGTCTATCAAAAAAGGATGTTAATCTTTTGAACATAATTTCCTCAATGATTTTAGAAAATGTTGATAGTAGTTTTCAACCTCTATTCTTGATACTTTTTTAAATAGCGGTTTTATTTAGGCATTTTGGAAACTTACCTGTACTGAACAAAAGATTTATTAGGTATGTTAAAGGCTCACAAGTATGTACACCACATATTTTTATTATAAAACTGGAAAGCTGATCTATGCTACTTATTTTTTATTACTGAGACTTTTGGTTACAGAATTAACTTCCTTAACATCAGCAGCCAAAAGGAACAAAGAGAAAGGCAGAAATGGCACATTTTTAAATTCATTCGTTTTGTCATTCTGGCTAAGCTTAGAATTGCTTATTTCGTTGAAATACGTTTAAAAGAATTTACCACAGCTTTTGCATCCGAAATCAAATTACCCTTATATTAAATTGATTGGATATTGTAAAGTTCATTGTGTTTGCCCGTATCACCTTCAATAATGTGCCAAATTGATTTAGATTTATTGACAGCCTCACATACTTGTTTATTATTGAATAGCTAAATATATAGACCTAACAGTTGAACTAGTTAATAATGGATGATGTTGGAAAAATATCTAGCTAAAATTAGAATGAAGTGTTTAGACTCAGTTTTAAATTGAGCAACTTGCAGTTTTTCTCATATGGATTATTTTATTAAGTACCAGTAATCATAGCAATATATTAGTTAACATGCTTCCTGTTATTAGTGTTATAGAATGGCATTCAGGAATTTTCATGAACAAAGTATTTTATTAAAACTGCTAATATAAACCAAATTTAAGTGCTGTAAAATGGTTTTCAAAAATCAAGCTTTATGAATGAATTATTCTCAAATCAGTTCTCACTTATTTTACATGTGATTTACTTACTTTATCAAAGCCTTTTGTTCCACCATGTAGAGTGTTCCCATTTTCATTGGCGGTTAAATTGTATTGCACACCATCAAGAGTAAAATTAGCACCTATGATCCTGTTGGCTACTCTGCCAAGAATTGCTCCAAAATAGGGATTATTTCCCAAATAGCCTGGAACAATACTTGTAATTATTTAAATGTTATTATTAAGACTCAGAAGTTGGAACATTGTGTGCCTAAGTGATCAGTATGTAATGCTAATAAACAACATCTACCAACATAAATATGCTGTCACTGTATATTTTAGCTTTAATTATATCATATCAATAGCCCCAATAGAGAGCACGGCACAATGGGTCTGAACTTTGAGTCTTAGATTTTGGTAAGAATGTATTTAAAATAAATTAACTTCTACTACTTATCTGAAGGGGCAGCTACAGCTTACGGGGCATAAAAATTAGTAATATTCAATAATAAATTCCTATGAATGGAACAGTCATATGAAGTTTCTCTTGATACCATAAAACATAGTGGTTTTTTTACACACGATGAACCTAATTCCAATTTTAAAAAATTAATTTTGCATGTCTAATTAAGTTATTCAAAATGGCAGCTAATTGCTGTGCTGGAATCGTGATTTCCCTAATATACTGGCTATTTTTACAGATATTTGTTTTATATTAAAGCTTAAGCTTTGCTTTAGGGAAATGACTATAACTGGACTTTTATCTGCATAAACAATATTAAAAATGTATCTTCAAAATTTTAGAGCTAATTTTACAGTTATTTAGTAATACATTATTCTTTTTCAGAAAAAGTATTAAACACAGGAGCATAATTCTGGTCATTTCCATAGATTATTTATACAGTTAAATGCACAAGAAGTTTTATTTAAACCCCTTCAGTAGTTTTAGAACTGTCAAAGAAATAGTTTAGAAAAATGTACCTACTTTTTGAGAAATTTGCTCCGAAGCTTTGATATCAAATTTTGGGTACCTTTTAAAACTTTGAAAATAATCATAACCCTCCAGGAGCATATGATTTTCCTTCCTTTGCTGATTTCTTGGCTGCAGCATCTAATTTCAGTCTCTTCCTGCACTGTCTGGCTTCTTTAATACTTACTAGTGCCCCTTTTTCTGCCGACTTAATCCAACAAGAATCTTCATTATTCACAAAACTCTCACTGAATATTCCAGGAACAATCCCTATTTCCCTAAGCACTTTTAACCTGCATTTCATGAATTCATTGAAGGTAATTACTGCATCATTTGTGGCAATTTTAACTATTGTCTTCCAACAAAATCCCGTTTTAGGGCAAACTTTACAAATTTTGGAATTTAGTGACTTATTTGAATTTTGTGTGAATCCTCCAAGACACCTGCTGGTTAGCTCTGTTGCAACAAGATTTTTGAATACTGGCTTATTTGCTTTCATCATTGCTATTGGTTGGTTATTTTTGTGCTTATAGGTGTTCACTGTTCCATTACTAATGGCTCGCTCATATGGACACCATGAATTCTCCCCTTTTGGGCAAAGGATATGCATGGGGTTAGAATCAGATGATCATTTATGGTGCCATATAGCCCACGCTAAGCATTGCCCATTGCATCTTATAGAATACACTGCCTTTTGTTGATAGAGTAGATATTACTTTTACTAATTGACATTGGGCCATTATAAAAAGAAAGTTTCTCCACAATTGTCACATACTATACATAATTTACAACCTAACTCTGAAACATTATTTACACTTACATCTATTAATCCTTCACACACAGCGAAGACACTGTGTACATCAAAACTAAGACAATTATGATATTGCCTGTACATGTGCCAGTAGCACCTGGGGCTTTCTGTTTTCAATTTAGGTGAGATTATTTTTCTCTTTGAAGCACCGCATTTCGCATTTTTCTGCTCATTTTCATTGTTTATTATTTTTGTATGCTGATTACCATGAAAACAGTCTTTTCGTTGTTTGTACGCCTTCTTTTTATGCCCATTTTAACTTTGTTTCTGACATTAATTCACTACTTACACTGAAATCAACAACAAAATATACACGTGCCTTCCGTTTTCACAAATAAAAACAAACAAAATAACAGCGAATATAACAATGCAGAAATATGAAAAATCTAACCTTCAAAGCATTGCGCACAGCATGTATGAAATATTCCGCTTCCAAACTCACCAACATTGAAAACAAATAAAGATGAGCAGCACCCTTGTGGTCGTTGAAGGGTTGTCCTCCTCCGCAGAGGAGGGTCCTTCGACTCTTGCCATACCGGGACTAGGTCCCTTACTGGCATAGTGATGGTTTGGTTTAAGGTAATGATGGTGGGTTAATGGTGGTATTTTGTTAAGGAAGTGAATAGTTGGTTAAGGTATAGATGGAGTAAGTGTTGCAAGATAAGGAGGTGTGGAATTTATGGGGGTCCTAGTACAAGTCTGGGTCTCTTGTATGTCTCACCTGGGTCGAGATCATACTCTCCATGTCCACGGAAAATAAAGATGTGAAACTACTACTCTACTAAACCTAAAATGGGCGTGGCTCTCACTGACATGACCTACAAGATGATGCAGCATCAGGTCTTTTGAATCATTACACTTAAACTAATGCAGATATGTGAATAATTCTTTCTGCAAAACACTCTTAAATGTTTGCTGCATACAATTACACACATTGTTCAAAACTCAATTTTTTGAAAATTTTTAGCTGCACCTACCACCTTGATTACAGAAATATCACAGGACTTGACTTCATGTTTTGAGTTGCTACCAAGATATGTAACTATTGAGGTTAAAGGTTAGCCCTTTCACTCAGGAATTATTTTACTACTTAAGCCATGCCTCCTCTAATTCGTAACCGGTTTCCATTAAGAGGTCTGGGACAGTTTCAGTCAACTGACTTGAATAGCCATGATCGTTAAGGCAACATATAGTGAACTGGCCATGTAATCAAATCCTGAGGTAATGGATTCGAGCCTCGTCAACCGCAGTCAAACGTGCTTTATTTTTTACGTCCTCCAAAGTTAAGTCATATCGGACGGTGAATGAGATGGATGAAATGATGCTCATATGTATCCAGGGTCCATGGAGCTTAGAGCTACCCGACATTCGTCTTTAACGATAAGGGAAAGCCCCGGTCAAAACCTTATCCAGGTAGCTCATCCTGACCGAGGTTCGAACTCGGGACCTCTTGAACGAGAGGCAGACACGCTATCATCTACGCTTCCGAGGTGGGCTTGTAGTAAAGGATGGGGAGGGCCGATGTAAAATAATCGATGTGATGGCACGCGTGGATGATGACGGAGTATCAATTGACTGCGGTTGCATGGATTTTGCTTCTTTTCTTTAAAAAAAAAGCTACAGTGTAAAGTATCAAAAATTGTTTTGTAAAAATCAGAAGATCTCATATACATATGTATAATTGTTGATTGACAGTATAACAATAATATAGCAGAAAAAACCATTAAACGCATTACAAATAGGGAAAAAATGCCTATGTCCATTATAATAGACACCGTGACTCAAAGGGATAGAACAAGCTGAAAAACCTAGAGTATTTTTCAAGAACATGTGGTACATACATAAGTACCTACTTTTATTATCACATTAATTTGGTTCATGGAAATTTAAACTTTAATATTTTCAGGTTGTTACATTCAGAAAAAAAAATTAGGCAGAAAAAGTAAGAGTCAACACAAATATAGGTCAGAAATATGGAAGATTATTAAAAATACATACATTTTCTAGATGTTTATTAAAAAGAGTTACTCTACAGATAACAAAATATGATGAATTGTTATGATTTTAACATAAATTCATTAACTAATTATTAAGAACAGATTGATGTCATCAAAAGTGTTGGGTGACCATATCTCACGGGCAGAAAAAGAGGACACTTTCAGTATCGCCCCATTCCATTTGTAGCACGGAACTGTTTGATGTCCGTAATAGGGATGTGTAAGGTTTACATACAGACTGCCGAAATTCTAAAGGTTCTTTATTTCCGTCGAAATACACTGTTCAATTCTCACGTAACAGCATTACATCACATATACACAGTCTACCGAGGTCGATGACAATAACCAACAGCGTTCAGTTTATAAAACAACAACAACAACCACAACACTCTCAGCTGTTATTTACTGCTTACTCACGACTCACTCTTGTTACACAACTTTACAACCAAACTTGCAGTTCGACTCTTGGCAAGTCGTCGCCTCTTTAAATATCTCACTGATAATTTCTAGATTATTCGAAAATAAACCAGAACCCGAACAGTCTCTATCAGTCAAGAAGTAACTGGAAATTTCCATTTATCTCAGTTTTTTTGTTTCGGCAGACCTTTATCTGCATGTTATCTTTGTCTGCCTGGTCTTGGTTTTCACACTGCCCGCCTATCAGTTCCTTTTGTGTAAACAAGCCGCGCGATCGTAGATACGGGTTCGCGACTTGTATAGTTCGATAGACATGATTGTGGTTTAAGAAAGCATCCAGCATTAAAGAGGTTAAGAAAGAAAATACAAGTATGTACTTGTTTTATTTCATTTAAACTGTTATTATAATCAAGCACACAAACCTGTCACATTCTATAATGTACCCTGCTTATCTTTTTTCCTTTAGATATATTTTACTTTAAGTGATTTGAAGCTCAGTGTTTATAATGTGCATTCCAAAATGGAAAGTGTGTCTGCAACTTTGCTTCCACTTCTAGATCAGCGATATTTTTCTGCACAACAGCCATAAGCGACCGGACAAAGTGCAATCTTGCCTCACTCAGTTCATCTTTAAAGAACCTTCTTATCATTACTGGAACTGAAATTTGGGATAAAAAGAAAGACCTGAGCGCAGGGTACATTTCCAGTATTCTAAAAACACATGGAAATAATGATAGCCATCGTGTCTTTGAGTGGGAAAACAACTGCTGAGATATTATGTCAACAAACTCACAAAAAGATTTCAGCTCTTCAGCACGCACTGTATAAATAGAAAACAAACTGAATATTTTCAGTGCGATGGAATCTATATGAGCTGAAAGACCAAAATTAAGACCATGTTGAACACAGTTACGTAGAAAATATGCTGGACAACTCATTCCCAACACGTTTTTATTTAGTTTTTTCTGTAAACGTGTTAACACATTGTTTTCCTGATTCCCTTTATACAGTAAAATGTAATAAATAACCGCAAATATGAAGCACTACGCACAGGCACACCTTCTACAACGGAGATTTTCCGAGAAATAAAATTCGTAAAAACGTAGTCAGCAGACAATCTCGTATTAACAAAGCCGCATTATATGATTATATTCGTTTTTGCAACCAGTCCCTTTTCTTAACAATTATAAAAAATTACCCTAATGTGCAAGTAAAATTTCATGTCGAAGACACACATTGGCATTGTGTGTTTCTTTCCTAAGAAGTAACATTTTACTTTTATGGTCTTTGTTTGCAATTGATATAAAAGTTCCTCCACAGCAGACGAGACATTCTGCCTCTGATTCGTTTCTTCCTTTTTTAAATGACGGGTATTTACTTTTCCATTCATCACTGTACACGCATTTACGTTTAGGCATTTTCAAAGCAAAGATATTTACTGCTACGATTTCAGAATTATCAGAAAATTAACGAAATACCATCACATAGTTTAACACGCGCTTTCAAGGAAACTACCTACCCATCTGCACAGGAACAGGAAGGAAGCATAGAATAATAGCATATTTAATGCAAATTAATAGGTCAGTCAGAGAGTATGCAACGACTAAAGACTATACTTATACTAGGTATACAGCCTTTGCCTTGGCTTAGGCTTCTTCGATACGCGATGTCTCAGTGGCCAGAAAGAAAGATTATGCAATTTAAAATGAAACTGTATGCCTAGCTGCAAAATAGAAGACATTCGCCGAATTTCCAAAATTCCGCCCAGACGCTTTTTTTACAGCAAAAAAGAGGACATGTCCGGGAAAAAGAGGACATATGGTCACCATACCTCAGTGGTCTAAAGATAACTTGCTAGCCTTAGGTTTCCAAGTTTGTGTATTTAAACCAGGCAGAGGGCAATGAATTTTTTCGAACACAAAAGTTCTAAGTATGACTTGCTTTGGAAGGGAAGTAAAGTCGAACCAATGGTTACATAGCGTACATTTCTGGCACGTAAAGCTACTTGAAAAAGAGACATCTGAGCAAAACTAAAGTCTTTCATTTTTTTTTATTTTTTTTTTTTTTTTTTTTTATTTTTTTTTTTTTTTTTTTTTTTTGTAGTTTACATCCTCCAACTTTAACTCATATCGGACGATGAATAAAATGGGTGAAATGATACTCAAATGAGTCCGGGGTCAATGGAGCTTAGAGATACCTGAAATTTGTCTATCAGGATAAGGGAAAACCCCGGAAAAAACCTTATCCAGGTAACTCGCCCTGACCGAGATTCGAACTCGGGACCTCTTGAACGTGAGGCAGTCTTTCATGCCCAATATAGAATGGAATGCTCAGAATTAACTCAGTTAAAGAGCATCCATTAATTTAATAATATAATTTAATATATATAAGAAGAAACTCCTTTAACACTGACCATTACTTCCTAGAGGAAAAAGATAATACAATTTCCTATTAATTTAATGAAAACTAATGAGAACACACAATATTACAATAATCACCAAGAAAATGAGGCAGGATAAGAATGCCGGTAAGATAACTACATGCAGTCTGTTTAGTGTTATAGGCTAGATGATAGTGGCTATCTTATTAATGCCATTTTCCAAAATTTGGGTTGTTTTATCTTAAATATAATAATAATAATAATAATAATAATAATAATAATAATAATAATAATAATAATAATAATAATAATAATAATAATAATAATAATAATAATAATAATAATAATAATAATAATAATAATAATAATAATAATAATAATAATAATAATAATAATAATAATAATAATAATAATAATAATAATAATAATAATAATAATAATAATAATAATAATAATAATAATAATAATAATAATAATAATAATAATAATAATAATAATAATAATAATAATAATAATAATAATAATAATAATAATAATAATAATAATAATAATAATAATAATAATAATAATAATAATAATAATAATAATAATAATAATAATAATAATAATAATAATAATAATAATAATAATAATAATAATAATAATAATAATAATAATAATAATAATAATAATAATAATAATAATAATAATTATAATAATTATAATAATAATAATAATAATAATAATAATAATAATAATAATAATAATAATAATAATAATAATAATAATAATAATAATAATAATAATAATAATAATAATAATAATAATAATAATAATAATAATAATAATAATAATAATAATAATAATAATAATAATAATAATAATAATAATAATAATAATAATAATAATAATAATAATAATAATAATAATAATAATAATAATAATAATAATAATTATTATTATTATTATTATTATTATTATTATTATTATTATTATTATTATTATTATTATTATTATTATTATTATTATTATTATTATTATTATTATTATTATTATTATTATTATTATTATTATTATTATTATTATTATTATTATTATTATTATTATAATTATTATAATTATTATTATTATTATTATTATTATTATTATTATTATTATTATTATTATTATTATTATTATTATTATTATTATTATTATTATTATTATTATTATTATTATTATTATTATTATTATTATTATTATTATTATTATTATTATTATTATTATTATTATTATTATTATTATTATTATTATTATTATTATTATTATTATTATTATTATTATTATTATTATTATTATTATTATTATTATTATTATTATTATTATTATTATTATTATTATTATTATTATTATTATTATTATTATTATTATTATTATTATTATTATTATTATTATTATTATTATATAATACGTATATTGAGAAGTGAGAAATAAGCCACATATCACTACTTTGCTGCTAAAAAGTAACAAGTGGTGTTTCGTTTAATCACATTTTCCATTCTTTCCAATTGTTCATAATTCAAATTAAATTAGTGTTTGTTTTGTAATGCAAGTAGGGAACATGTTTGGTAAGTTACGGTTTCAGAACAACGGGAGTAATCTTGTTATGAGAGAATAGAGGTAAGTGGGATGCTTCTGCAATCTTTCCCGATCAAAAGAAAATGTGGATTTATTTTAAACATATGTATTCAATATAAAATGTGGATTTATTTTAAAAAAATATGTATTCAACGAATAGTTTTAAACCCGTTTGTAAACTGAATAATGAAAACGTAATATAGGATACACGTAAAATTATATGGGGAAATGTTACATTTACAAAGACGAATAAGATAAACTGCAGTGTTGAATTATTGCGCGTGTGATCTGCGAAACGTTGGTATACCATGCATTAATAGAAGTTACACGCGAAAAGTTCGAGTAAATTTAAACATAAGGCAATTAAATACACTAATGCGTAAATAAATTGTTAAGCAGCTGATGAAAGCCCAAATTAAAAGTTTAGACCATTTCAGTAGAATATTGCTACATGGACATAAAACTAGCACCACAACCACAATTACAATTTAACTTGATAAAATGATAATAAACGTAATCTCTATTAATAACTTTAAGTTATTTTCTTATTAAATAGATGTGACACAAAGTTCTGATTCACGTCAAGACAGGCACATTTTGAAAATACTAAATTACCTTTAGGTAAATAAATGCTACTGTAAATTGCGGAAAACATGATCTACTACTCAAATTGTTTGTGGAGATAAAAATAACCACTCTTTCGCAGGGCTTGCATTTTGTCTCCTTGTTCTAGGAGATCCAAGTTTGAATCTCAGACAGGGTGAATTAAGTAACTAAGTTTTTCTCGGCGTGCTTGCTCATCCTGAGGAGCACATCGTTAAATAACTTTAGACGCTATGGACACCTGGGTCATGGGAAAACATATACCAACTGTTTCATTCATTCACTGTACTACACGATCTACCCAGTTAAAATTACAAAATGGTAAATACAAATAAAGTTAGAAACAATATTTAAATGCTAGCCCAGTAGCTCAGTCAGTAGAGCACCCGCCTGCTATGGGAGGGGTCCCGGGTTTCATTCCCAGTTAGGGGTGGAGATTTTTCCCCAACCAAGAGATTCCCCATCTTCCCCAGAGTCTAGAAGTATTAACGAGAGTGCAAATGTGTGCGAGATCTAATGGTTGAAAATCCAAAGTACCAGCATTAAATACGGCGATATGATCGCCGATGTGACCACTGCAGTTAACAAAATAATAACAACAAAATAACAAAATAATGGACCTGAAATAAACAAAAAATGTTTAAATGTAAATAAGGTTTATTGCTACATTCATGAAATTAACTATGATTTGTAATCGTATTTAATCAATAGAAAGGATTTTCCACATAAATGTATCACTAATCCAACAGGAATAAATTAGGAGCTCAGTAATCACAGGAAGTATTACCGTTTTTTATTGTATTAAGGCAAGGCCACACTGAAAATTCGCCGAATATGTTGTAAATCATGGAATTTTCTTTTTTGGCATTTTTGGTAGCTTAGGGTTTGTAGTAATAGATGGAATGCTACTTTTATCATTTGCACCAGTTTAGGCCCTCACGTAACAATTTAAAGAGACCTTTAACAATCGTTAAAACTAACAATCATGACTTTAAAATTGATTTTCTGAGAAACTTTCTTCTAACACTTTTCAGTATACAAAATGCCCCACGAGTAAAAGTTTTTCATTTAACTTGGTGAAACTTCCAGGATAGGTCCATAATATGTACATAAGAAACTTCACATTCCCCTTCTTTTGTTAATGCTCATGCTTTGAAAATTATATGGTGTTAAGTAATAAAATAAATTAATATTTTCAAAATTTTCAGAGCTAACACGTGGAAAATATTTCAGAACAAATGCTACAAAAGTATTCCAAAAAATAAGAATGTGGGCTTTTAAATTTGCTCTGTACTAGCCAAAAACAAAGATTCAACTTAAAATCTCAAATTTTTGGACGCGTAGAACATTTTTAATTCTTACAGTATTTTCACAAAAAATAATTAATAATTAATTAACTATTTGGTGTAGCAACATAAAAGTTTGCATGCCAATTTATAATGATACTCTAATTATGTGGCTAAATTTTCATAATGATAGGTTAATTATTATAGAATTTGGAATTTTCAGTGTAGCCTTGCCTTAAAACAAGGACTAGAATAGACACGTACTTTTTTTCCCCTTGTTCCATTTATACCCCGCCTTTAACTGCTATGGTTATATCGGGGGCCGTTCTCCTTCGGAACTTACTGAAGGTGTTAACTCGTTATCTTTGGTTTTTAATCATTAGATCACGCACGCATTCACACTCTCATTCATACTTCCAGACTCAGGGGAAGATGGGGAATTATCTTGGTCGGAGAAAAATCCCCACCCCCACCGTCGGGAATCAAACACGGCTGAGCTACGGGGCCAGCCTAGATATGTACTTATGTAACGAATGCAACAGGAAAATTCACACCAAATGCACCTACTAATTCCAGGAAAAGTTAGAAACAGGAAGACTGAAGGCGCTGGTGAAAAAAGAGAGTTTAAGGAAAACAAGGGCTACCAGAATTTGTGGATTTAAGGATCTTATAGATAATACGAGTTGCTCTATCCCTTACAAATTTGTATGTATCCCTCGTATATACAAATTTCTTCTCTTGAGAGTAACATTAATTATGATACGTGAAATGGTCTAAATTTAAGTAACTGAAACAAAATTTCAACTAATTTTTAAAAGTAGAATTTTTGTAAAGAAAGAGAGGAGTAATTTCACAACAAGCCATTCAACCTAATGTAACCTAAACATACGAAGTTTTTGGAAACGGCTTATGTTGGAAAACGGTTAACACAAATTTCGTATTTTAAACACAGTATAATTTCTGCTGTGGTCTCGTATTATGGTTTCTCATATTTATAGAATTAAACGAAAATGAAAGGAATATTACAGCTGTATATAGAAAATTTAAACACATATGTCGTTCTCAACCCAGTACTTCTGAAATGCAACATTTTAATCAGTCATTAGAATCATGTTTAAGAAAAGGAAAGAAAGAAAAAAGAGGACCTTCTGTTTCCGTATTGGGTATTTATGGTGAGGGAATTTCGTGCAAATGTCCAATCTGCACCGTAAGGAAGATGCAGCCTACGAAGTATATACAGTAAAACCTCTCTAAAACGGAACGCGATCGTTCCGGCATTTATTTTCCAGTTTACACAGGTTTCCGTTTTACAAAGGGTTGTGTTTGAACACAAAGAAATCATGAAATAGTTCCACAGGTTTACAGTGAAGGAATAATCTAGAATGAAGTGTAAATAATAGGCTGATATGTATTATACACTATATTTTCAGCTTACGTACAATAATTGTGGTTTATTGCCTAGTTTCTCTGTTTTCAATTTTCCCTTTCCAATCTGCAACTGCCTGCATATCAACATCATTTGCTTCACCGTACATGGCATTCAAATCAATGTTATGGCGATGTTTGAAACTCTCGAGGCATCCACAGGCAGCTCTGAAATTGTATTTGCCTAATTTTCTTGCTATCTCTAAAGCATGAGTCTGAAAAAATGGTTGTTAATGGGAATTCCTTTAGCGCGTGCACTAACAAACCACTCGAGCAGAGCGCGATTTAGCTCGTCATGCTCTGTAGATTTTGTAATGCCTTTCACATGCCCTGCTGCTCGCTTTAACTACTTGCCTTTAATTTCTATTTCTTCAAAATCTCATAAACCTGCATATAAACCTGCATTTTCCCCACTTTAAACACCACAGTTAATTCTTTAGCTCTACGTTTGTTCTTGTCATGTTTTTCAATAACCTTGATTTTTTCCTCGAATTATCATGTCTTATGTTTAGAACTCATTTTAAAGAATTTCTTTACACACAAACCACGTTCTTAAAAATCACCAATGTTCACAGTTTTTTTTTTCGACTCGTACTTGATCACTTGTAACAACGAAACTGACAGGGACGTATTTAAAGAAGGGATTCCGGGGAGCCTGGAGCCCCAAATGAATTATCATTTCAATTTTTTCATAAATAAACAGTTGAAATGAAACTTAGTTTAATATAAATCGAAAAAGTTTATTCAAGCTTTTCATCTTAATGTCTCTATTCACTGTCAGGCAGACAGAAAGTTACAAAGGATACGTTCACAACAGAACTGTAAATGTGGAAATATGCGCCCCTAATCGAGAGCCGCCTCTTTTCAACTTTCTGGCGTTTCAATACCCGGGGTCAGGTACGGTGGTAGAAGTACAGTCCGCTAATAGAGCATGAGTTACTGTTATGGAATTCATAACTGAATACAGTGAGCGAATGAGTGATTTGTGGTTTAAGGGCCCGTTGACAGCGAGGTCATTTGGGTCAACACTAGATACTACACCTAATGAACATGCGATGTAGATGAGATACGCCGTAATAGAAATAACTAATTTCTGTAACGCAACACTCTCCACTACTTACAGATGGTCTGGTTCATTAATGCATGTGGATTAACAGGCCTCATTAACATCGAAGTCTGCAGAGTTTTAAAGGAATTGTGGTTGGATTATTTATTTTTATGCTCAAGATTATGCAAAAGTTATGCTAGTAAAATACAATCACATATTCTCTGTCAGAACTATATTAAATTTGTTTCACATCTAAGTGTAACGTGTTAAATTAAATATGGCATCAAATTCTGTAAGTTATATGAGCAACCTGCATAATTACATCAACTGTTATACTAATTATTAGAAAATCAACATCAATTACCGAATATACAACAAATAAATATTTATGTTTTACGGTTATTTAGAAACGACGGAGTTCCACATCTAAGGCCTGCTGCCGTCATTGATTTGCTGAAACTTTATGTTCAGCGGAATTTTTACTCGAATAATGGTATTTAATAATAATAATAATAATAATAATAATAATAATAATAATAATAATAATAATAATAATAATAATAATAATAATAATAATAATAATAATAATAATAATAATAATAATAATAATAATAATAATAATGATAACAATAATGATAACAATAATGATAACAACAACAATAATAACAACAACAACAATAATAATAATAATAATAATAATAATAATAATAATAATAATAATAATAATAATAATAATAATAATAATAATAATAATAATAATAATAATAATAATAATAATAATAATAATAATAATAATAATAATAATAATAATAATAATAATAATAATAATAATAATAATAATAATAATAATAATAATAATAATAATAATAATAATAATAATAATAATAATAATAATAATAATAATAATAATAATAATAATAATAATAATAATAATAATAATAATAATAATAATAATAATAATGATAATAATAATAATAATAATGATAATAATAATAATAATGATAATAATAATAATGATAATGATAATAATAATAATAATGATAATAATGATAATAATGATAATAACAATAATAACAATGATAATAACAATAATAACAATGATAATAATAATAATAATAATGATAATAATAATAATAAATAATGATAATAATAATAATAATAATGATAATAATAATAATAATAATAATAATGATAATAATAATAATAATGATAATAATAATAATAATGATAATAATAATAATAATAATAATAATAATAATAATAATAATAATAATAATAATAATAATAATAATAATAATAATAATAATAATAATAATAATAATAATAATAATAATAATAATAATAATAATAATAATAATAATAATAATAATAATAATAATAATAATAATAATAATAATAATAATAATAATAATAATAATAATAATAATAATAATAATAATAATAATAATAATAATAATAATAATAATAATAATAATAATAATAATAATAATAATAATAATAATAATAATAATAATAATAATAATAATAATAATAATAATAATAATAATAATAATAATAATAATAATAATAATAATAATAATAATAATAATAATAATAATAATAATAATAATAATAATAATAATAATAATAATAATAATAATAATAATAATAATAATAATAATAATAATAATAATAATAATAATAATAATAATAATAATAATAATAATAATAATAATAATAATAATAATAATAATAATAATAATAATAATAATAATAATAATAATAATAATAATAATAATAATAATAATAATAATAATAATAATAATAATAATAATAACAAAAGCTTAACATCGATTTCTATTTCAGAAAATTTAGATAAAATATTTATTCCTTAAATGTGATATACCTACAAGGTAAATAAGAATAGAGGAGCCTAAGTTTTCCAAATACAAAGCTTCAAGTTGTGAGGAAACATTGGGAAGAAACTTCATCCGGGAGGGTGAAGATAATCGAAACCCTGTCTCTGGGAGAAGCACATGCATCACCCACGACCCTATACTAGAGTGACGGACTGCAGAGAATATCAATATTCAACTATCATCTTCACTTGTAATGGAGAGAAAAAAGGAACAGCTAGGTACAAAAATAAGCTTTCCAGCGCGATGAAAACTCTTAATAAGTACTTTTATCCGAAATAAATAATATCACAAGAGAAAAAATATTAGCAAAAACGACTAAATAATGAAATGAATCTGAAACTGCGACTCTTTCTTTTCTTCCTAATTGTGTACCCCTAACTTGTCTTCAGGACTGTCATTCAGAATGTGTTCACTTTCTTCCGAACGAGACCTTCTCAGTTCCTGGTTATAAAATCTATCGCCAAGACCGTGCAGCCGAAACAGCTTTCGGAGGTGTTGCCATTATGATAAAACGCACTCTTAGTCACAGTGCCATATTTCTACGAGCTGTTCCTGCACTTGAAGTAGTAGGTCTTAAACTTTCTAGCACGGATGGTGCTGATCTTATTGTTATGAGTGCTTATAAACCTCCGAATAATAGGCTAAATACGCAATATCTTTCGTTGTTTTTCCCTCCAGATTGTAGCACTCTCCTTTTGGGAGACCTCAATTGCAAAAATTCTTCCTGGGGGTGTAGATCTACGAATCCCAATGGTCGCCTTCTCTTTAATATGTTAGATATTCATGGGCTTACTGTCTCAGCTCCATCGGACCCTACTTATTACCCTAAAAACCATCTGCACACTTCTGACATACTTGATATTGGTCTTCATAGAAACCTCTCTCTTCCAACATACGTGTCTGCTTTGGCCGGGCTTGATTCTGACCACTGTCCTGTTGTGGCTACTTTTCAACTCTCGCCTGTCTCGTTGTCTCCAGTTCCTAGAATCATCAATGGTACTGTAAACTGGCAAGCTTTTCAATCTCGGCTAGATGCTATCTTAACTTCTTCTTATTCCCTGGCGACTACTAAGGACAGTGATACTGCAATAGGGCACTTCACCAGTACAGTGTGCCACTATGTACGGCTTTCCACGTCACGCTCTACATGGCACAACTCCCACGTTCTTTGCCAATATCCATTCTCCGTCTTATTTAGGAGAAAAATGCTATTCGTCGACGATGGCAACGGGAACGCCAACCCTGGTTACGTAGGAGACTTAACAATTTGATACGACTTGTCAAGATTCAGCTGGAACGCCATCGTCTACAAACCTATCAAAATCATCTGGCGACTATTTCTCCACGTGACCACACCCCGTGGGATGCCACCAGACGGATTCTTGGCGAACCAAGAGTGATTCCTGCAATCTCCAATGGGGCCAATCTTGTTACGGACGTCACAGCTAAGTGTGACATACTGGCTGCACATTACGAACAAACGCTTGCTCTTCCCATCAGATCACCCTGCTCTGCAGCTGTAGAAAATGAACCCTGTGCCCAAAGCCAACAAGCTACAGTTACTTCCCTTCCACATGGAAATTTGCTCATATCATCGTGTTCCACAAACATCATAAGCCTAAACATCTGCCAGGAATCTATCGCCCTATCAGTCTTCTACCCACACTGTCGAAACTCTTTGAGAAGGTCTCCATCGCCATCTCATGCAGTACCTTATCAATAATCACATTATTCCTTCTTTTCAATTCGGATTTCGCCCGAAACACTCTACTGCTCATCAACTATTGAGGTTAAGTCAGCACATTGTCACTGGCTTCGAACATCGTCAACATACCCTGGCTATTTTCCTTGATATAGCACAGGCACTTGATAAGGTATGGCATTCTGGCTTGCTACTTAAACTCTAACGCACTGGTCTTCCGGACTACTTAATCCACATTATTACCACTGTTCTCACCGATCGCACTTTTGCGGTGCGCATTGGTGGTGCTCTTTCAACTAAGCGTCCTATTACAGCAGGCGTTCCACAAGGTTTAATACTGGCACCAACACTGTTTAGTATTTACACCTCAGATATTCCAGACATGGCTCCAACCTCAATTGCGCTGTCTGCTGACGACACAGTGTTATTTTACTCTCACTCCAATCTAGATTCTGCTATACAAAACTTACAGCTCTTTCTTGATCACCTCACTCAATGGTTTCGAACTGAGTGCATCTCCCTCAATAACCGGAAAACTGAAGTCAAGATTTTTACTTTACGCCGCTATATTCCACCTCCGCCTATACGCCCTCTGACCGATCATGTGCCGCGACTCCCTTCACCTTTACCAGTCAAGTACCTCGGAGTGCTACTGAACACTCGGCTTAAGTGGAAGGCCCATATTTACCGCACCATTACCTGTCATCCACTCGTCTTTCACAACTCAGTCGTTTATTTCTCAAACACACTTCACTTGGTTTAGAATCTTCACTGCTCCTGTACAAATATCCGGTTCGACCTCCTATAACTTATGCTTGTCAGGTCTGGGGGGCTGCCAGCACTTGTCACCTGAGGCGTCTACAGGTCATCCAGAGTCGATTCCTGCGAATTGCCACCAATGTTCCTCGGTTTGTCCGTAACCATCAGCTGCACCACGAGCTGGGACTTCCTCTCCACCATTTCATCCGACAGATTGCTCGACGCTTCTTCTACAATCTACGCCACGTTCCAGGAGCTGTGACGTATAACATCGGCGTCCGAAGTCGCCGGCCAATGCGACTGAAGCAACGTCTACCACAGGACCTGCTTTACAGTGATGACACTTCTACTTCTGAACGATCTACTGTTCCACATTTGCTTTCCTATTCTTCTTTTCTGCTGTATAAATTCTCACTATTGAAGTATGTATACCATTTTATTAGTTCAGTATCACATTTGTATTAGTGCAGTAACACATTTGTATTAGTTCAGAGGAGGCGTACTGTCCTACCTCTACAATGTTATTACCCTATGATTATTTTGTATCTGTTCTCCCAGATCTGCAAAGCATGTATTATTGTTAACTGATCTAATAAATATTTAAAAGAATAATGTGTTCAGAACTGAATTATTCTTTAAACTGAAAGAAGGGTCATTGACCAAAGTGAGTGACTACCTGCAGTCGGACTTATAACAGTGTAGCTAGTAAGCAAACGTTTCTCGTATTATAAAGGTGTTTTTCGACAATTTACAAAAGTAGTTTTGTAGATATGAAGAGGAACGCAAAAATCAACAGCTTTTTTCAAACCTACCAATGCGAACATGGTATGTAGAACTAGCGCTTTAAGTGAAGTTAAACCTGTAGCTGGTGAGTTGAAAACTAAAAATGAAATGTGTAGTGTTCGTGTCGCGAGTGAAAAACTTTACAGTGTTAGTACCGGTCATGATGTCGGACTGTCCTTGCAAGAAACAAACTGTATCAACATTCCTAGAAACGTTAGCTATGACATACAACCGATTTGAAACCTAATAGTTCATTTGTGATCCCCGTACGTTTGCATGGCTCTAAGAGATTCAGTTTTCAACATTAATGACTGGATAGGTAGGGCAGGCTAACATACTCAAAAGCGCAAGACGGTGCATATTGCCGTTACTGCGTTCTTTTCTGCAAACAAGGCGTAGGTCAAGGCGGTCACCAGGCAAGTGGTTATCATAAAAACTGCGTCTTATCAGCCGAGCGGTCTTTTGGCAATAGAGTATAGCAGGGAAGAGGATGTGGCATCTCAGATTAATAGCCTGAGGCTAAAAGAAATTAGGCAAAATAGGGAACCTCTTCTACCAATTATAAAAACAATAATATTTTGTGGACAAGAAGAACTGCCTCTCAGAGGTGATGTAGGTAGGGGTCCCTTAATGTTGTACAAAGCCTGATAAGAAAGACGGAAAATTTCGAGCTCTCCTACGCTTTCATCATGGTGGCGGTGACAATATCTTAGTTAAGCATGTGGCTAATGCGAAGGAAAATGCAACTTATATTAGCCCCTTAATCCAGAACGAAGTCCTGGGAATATGTGCCCAAATAGTACGAGGAAATGTTCTCAGTGCTGTAAATGAAGCAGAATGCTTTAATGTCATTGCTGATGAAGTTTTAGATATTTCCGAAACGGAACAACTATCTCTTTACGGTATGTCAACTCTGACCATGTTTTGAGAGAAGACTTTTTGGGATTTGTGCCTATATATGAATTTACTGGTAGCAACATTGCTCAGATCATTACACAAGAATGCCTTAACCTGGGACTAAGTAGGAACAATCTGGTGGGACAGAGGTGCGATGCTGTTTCTTCTATGGCTGGAAAGCTCAATGGAGTTCAAGCGAAAGTGAAACAGCTATAACTAAAAGCTTTACTTTTTCATTGTGCAAGTCATAGACTAAATTTAGCGTTGTCCTCTGAACTTACTACAACTCATATTCGTAATTGCTTAGGCACTATGAGTGACATTTGTGATTTATTTCGTAACCATCCTTTTGCTGGCAACACTTTCAATAATCGCATTAATGAGATAACTGTTGAAGAGTTTCACAAAATCTTTGAGCTGTGTTCGAACACCATGAAGTCCCTAATTGACTCTGATATCAGAATTCAAAGACTGGCAGGTAAGCAGACAAAAAGAGACAATTACCCAGCAGATACAGCAGAGGAGGATATTTTATTGCCCAGAAATGTAGGAGAAACTAAAGCTGATAAGTTAAACAAGCTTTCTTAATATTCAGGCGGAAATATCAGTGACAGTGAAACACAGGCTGAATATCGGTTGTGGTGTCAAAAATGGAAATCCACAAAGGAAAAAAAAAAACATAGACCAAATGATGCCATAAGTTCTTTGGTAACCTGTTCTGCAGCATTATATCCCACAGTTCATCGTCTGCTTAAAATTTTAGCCATTCTACCCGTCTCAACTGCCAGTGCCGAGAGATCGTTTTCAACAATGAAACTGCTCAAAACGTGCCTCAGAAATAGAACTAGTGATGAGCGTTTAACTAATCTTGCCTTGTTGTCTATCAGAAAATCAATCCTGAGGATGTGTTAAATATAATGGACAGGAGAAGCAGGCGTATCAACTTAGTACTGTAGAATTACTTAAGCTTCGTGTACATAGTGTAAATAGTGTGAAAATATTTCCCATATAAACTGAAGGACTGTAATAGAGATCATTATGGACAAGGCTTCACTTCAACAGTTTCCCAGCTCTTTGTGGCGAGTTTTCAAGTCAGACCTTTTTAATGTTACTAATACATTTATGTTGCGTGTCCAGGAAACTTTTAGTAATTGCTGCAATGTGTCATGTGTATATTTTGGCTGAGGTAACATTTGCTATTTTTATAATTTTGTGGACTTGTCAATAGGTTTATTATCTTCTATATAGTAAGGAAGTAATGTTTTGCACCTACGTAGGTATACTGAGTTTTGACCCCAGATACACCTCTAGAAGTATCATTGCGTTAAGTAATGCAGAGATATTTACATTTTGGATGTTTAAAAGATTTGACACGAATATTTTGAAACAGTTTCCTCACACCAAACCATCTTTTGGATGGAAGAACTTTCGTAAATTTTTTATGTTCTCAAAAACATGTCTAACGATTCCGATTAAAACGCTGCATGTTTGAGACACGACAAGCTTGAATTTTCTATGAATAGGCAATGAACACCTCTTTAATTTCAGTGATTATTTAACTAAGAAGCTATAGTATCATAGATAAAAATATCAGGTTACAAGAGAACGTGGAGCTCATAAAATACGCAAGTCCCGCAATTTCTACTTTCCTTGTATCAGCGGTTTCATAAATATCTCATGCTATATAACAAGTTTTATGTACATTTGACACTCTCAAAATTGCAAGTTGTTTTATTTTTCAGCTGCATAACTTCATAAGAAACTTAGCTTTTTATTTATTTTTTAAAACTTTAACTCCCGTAACTGTATAATATTGAGCAGTAAATGAAACGGGTGATGCCCTCAAATCAGTCCATGGCCACTAGAACTTAGGATTTACCTGACATTTGTCCTTTTAAGATATGGGAAAGCCCTGTAAAAAGCCCTATTTAGGGAATTTATCTTGGTCTCGATTGGAACTCTCTTCTGCGGTGCCCAACTTTCGTCATATGAGTGGAGGTTGGACTTTGTCATTTCACCCCAGCTCCTCAGGAGATTATTTCTTCTTCACTCGCTCGCTCTCGTTGCGTCTTATCTTCGCAGACAGTGGGTGGAGGTAAACCCTCCTGCCCCTCGCGCGGCAAGGTTGGCCACTACCTCTTCACTGGGAGTCAGACACGCTACCACCGCACTATGGATTCGGGCTCCAGTTGAAATCATGACGTCTGATGATGATACGAAATTGAGCAATAGTGCTTTATATGAATAGCGAAACTGTGAGAATCAGAGAGACTCGTGTCAGTGTATGACATTAAGTTTAATGCCTCTACCACGTGCTTAATAAGCACAAACGTGTTATGTTCCATTTAAAAATTTGATATCGAGATGTCACTAGGAACGCAAGTTTTGAGGACAAAAGAAAAAACCCAAATATTGGAGGGATACAAAGTGTAGGCTTTAATTTCGTTATCTATCAAGGATGTGAAACGAAGACTTTAAAGAAAATCGTCCAAAAATGGCTTCAATAATTTTAATTAAAACATCACATATTTAAGATAGCCACATAACAAATACAATGTCTATTGTGCATTTTCTTAGGACAAACTCTGAAGTCCGCTTTACTGGAAGTGAGGTCTGTGTAAGTATTCTAAATCTAAGAGATAAACGAAAAGTTACTGCATAGCAGCTGTAGAACTCACTAAAATACACAAATAATGGCAGTTACAATAATTTATTGCTGAGTTAACCAATTTCGATATATTATTTTTTGGTGATTAGAATTCTCAGGTACTTACTTAAAGGTATGCAATTTTTAAGTTCCTATTCCCTTTTTCATTCAAGGAGAACTAATTACTTCAACTGCATGAATCAGTGGTTCGCTTTTTGAACATCTGATTATTGTTTATACCACTTTATCCCAGGTATAAGAACAAAAATTGTGCCACTAAAGGCCTTTCTACGGACTTTATGCAAAGAAGCAAGACAACAACAAACTTTTCTAAGAGCAATTTGCAGAAGCTTGGGTGAAGAAAGTCACGTGAATTTAATATATTACATATGTTTTTATTTTATACTAACATGACAAAAACACATCTGTTTAATTATTAAAAACAAAAAATTCAACGTAGATTTCTTGAACCCCCCCAACCCGCGGAAATCAACTTCTAAATACGTACCTGAAAACTGAGAATGAACACAGTGTAAAACGGTTGTACCCTTACCATGTATGTTGGAAGAGAATTGAAAGAGCTGATGGTTTGTTTTCCCTTTTCCTTGAAGGATTACGGTTTAAGGTTTACAGAACTTCGGTTCAAGTGAAGTCGCCCTCCAAATTATTGCACTTTTTAAAATACGTACGTTGTAACCCATTATACATAAAGTAACCCGTTTTAATCAGGTTATTTACACAAACGGTTCCAGAAAATTATTTCCATTTCCGCGTTAGGCAGTTTTCCGGCTTAGAGTATATTTTACATGGAAAATAGGTCCGTTCCGAAATTTATTTTCTGTTTCTCCAGGTTTCTGGCATATAAGAGGTCCATTTTAGGCAGGCTTTACTGTACTTTTGTTTTTGAGTTACGTTGTTCTCTTTCTCTCTTTTCTTTGACTAGGAACACTCTACCAAATACCGTACAATTGAAAGCTGTGAGCCATTTAAAAAAACTAGAATAAAAATAAATGTTTCCTCTGCAATGCTTAAAAATTACTTTTCTAAGCGGGAAAAAAACTAAAATTGTAAAGAGGAAAGTGTTGATTATATACTCTGATTAATGACTAATTCTTTCTAAATTTAAAAATATCCACTACAAAAGCTAATTCATGTAGGTACATTTAGAAATCCCATAGAGGCTTAATTCGAGGGTTTGAGCCATAGCACCACGCTCTCTACAACAGCAGCTTGTCATACTGTTAACAGACCAATCAAGATTACTTTAACGGCCTAGGTCACTTAAGTCATAATGGAAACCCTCAGCGGTGCAGTGAACGAAGTTCAGATGGCAGTGACCTGTCATACCTACTCTAATAGGGTTTTAAACAGAGCAATTGATAATGTAACAAGAATTGATTTTTATGTGTTTTGCTTCTATGTTTTTTCATATTGCTCCCGAGATTTTGGTAGCAGAGACTCCAACTCGATTGACATTTCCTACGCAGGATTTTCGCTCATATTTCAGTACTGAGTTCCTTGTTTAGAAAAGTACCTTCAGAATAAGCGCAGTCTACATCCGCATCATGTATTGTTATGGTCAACGGATCCTAGAAGTTCTTGGTGTGGTTCATTGTATAGGAATCGTATGGCTCTGAGATTATATTAACACTGACTGTGTCTATATATTAGATGCATTTATATACATTTACTTAATTTAATCTAATTTAGAGACATTTTACTAAAAACGCATCACGTACGCGAAAGCGTACATATAAGCCAGTATATCCTAGACGTGTTTAAGCGAAAGGTACACCATTATTATAATTGGGACCATGGTTAAAAACGCATTGAGGAGCTACTGTAATGACAAACAAAATTTTACATACATTTCAAAACATATCTAATAAAATTGCAAGATGTGATCTTTTTTATCAAATCATTACTAATTACAAAGAATTGTGTAACCATGCAATGGTTTTTTTTTTTGCTACTTTTGTCACTTTCGAACATAATTTTTTAAATACTATGCATATATAGAAGTGCCCTTCGTTTCATCTTCAATTTTTAACACACACAGGTATTAAAATAGAATTTCAAAAGCACACATTTGCCTAGTATCTGGCTACATATTTCTAACTTGTAATAAATGAAATCGACATATTATATTATTATCTTAAAACGTAATTGCTTATTAGAGTGAAAGGTTGTTATATGTATTTTTTTTCTTCTTTTTTAATTTACGTCCGCCCCAAAGTTAAATTATATCGGACGGTGAATGAATTGGGTGAAATGATACTCAAATGAGTCCAGGGTCCATGGAGCTTAGAGTTACCCGACATTCGTCTTGAAGGATAAGGGAAAACCCCGGAAGAAACCTTATCTAGGTAACTCACCCTGACCGAGATTCGAACTCGGGACCTCTTGAACGTGAGGCAGACATGCTGCCATCTACGCTACCGAGGCGGGCTGTTATATGTCTTAATTTGCTACGAATGTCTGTGGAAAAAAAATAAAGCAACTGGTTCTGAAATCTTATAAAACTATTTTTAGTACTCTGTCTAATGCAAAGAATTGTATATCTCGTCTGTTGTTTAAAATTAATGAAATATTAATTACATTGAAATAGGCCTACGTTGTTTAAATGTTGTGTGCGAGTTGCTATAGAACATGTGATTGAATAGAATACTAAATAATCTCAATATTTTTAATTTTAGTTTCTCATTGCTTAAGATAACATTGAGCATAAATTTAAACATAAAGCAATTAAATATACTAGTGCATAGATAATTTTGGTTCAAGTGTATGTACTATGTTTACCTTCTAAGTTATCAAACCCAAGAACGACGTCTTCGATATTTCCGTTTCTGTCAGGTAATTTGACAGATAATATTCTTCCTCCAAAGTTGGTAACTTGAACTGTCACGTTTTTCTTGTTGGTCCATGTGTATCTTTTCACCGGAATGTTATCCTTGGTGTAACCGAAGATATCTTCCGTGAGGGAAACCTCTTCACATTTCTCTGCCATGGCACTTGCCAAAATAAAACAGAACAGAAGATACAGATAAGCCATGTCGCAACTGGAAACTAAGCTGAATGGATTCACTGCCTGCTTTATATAGCTTTCTCTCTCTTGAGAAGCGGCAACCTTGAACGTCAGGAAGGTGAGAAACCGCTTCCTTGAAAGCGAGAGTAGGACACTCATATGGACGCAAGGACTATATGGCTCATGACCACCGGAAATGGCCAAAAATATCTTTGTTAGATTATTTATTTATCTTCACTGTACTTATTTTAAATATTCCTGTAATTAGGATAAAAATAAAAAAAAACACGAAAATATAAATAAAAAATAAGAATAAAATATAAGAAAACCGTATCCTTTATTCAGAGAGACAATTTCCCCCTTTCTATGTTGGCAGTTGAAATTAATATGTTTGGGTTCTAAAGAAACTGAAATGTGTTGGAAGCTCAGTTAACTATACATAATATAAAATGGATATTATGTATTGCTTATACACAGATATACCTAGACTAATATCTAAAAATTATAAAAAACATTGGAAAGATTAGAATTGAGCGAGTCACAATGTAAAAATTATGTTTCACATGCGAATAAGAAATTTATATTTGGCAACCTAATGTATCAATTTGTGTAGGAAATCAGAAAGTAGGCGGGACTTCAGTTAATATAAGAGCGTACATTTCTGAAACTTACGTCTTACGGAGGCGTTTACTGTGTTCTATTATACTGAACAACAGCCAGTAGGTTATGGAAACAAAAATAAGCTATTTCTGACTAATATGGTACCGCTAATGATGAATATGACAGTAAAAATAGCCATAATGGCCAGGTGCCATTGTATAGCATATGTTTGAGATTATTCTTTTCAGAAGAAAGCGTCAACACTTTCTCTGTCATGGTTACAGAAAACTCCTTATACAGGGGAAAATGAGATAGATTTATGAATTTGAGGGGTTGTGTTTGCTTGTAAAAGAATTTTGGAACGTTGCTAGTGGAGATTGACTTTTTTCTGTGTTGTGAAGTAAATTCATACAATCGTTGCAGTGCTGTGTATAACCATATATAGGTACGTGTTTTTTGTGAGAATATCATTTTTAATTCTGCATGTAATGTGAGGAAAATTAATATGCCACGCAGATGTATAAATAGTGCTGATAATTTTTGTTATATTTGTGGGAAAATGATTTTTGTAATCCAAAAGCGAAATATAACCCAATAAAGAAGGCATACCATCTGTATTTTGGATGCAAAATAGGAGACCAAGACAAAAGCTGGGCCCCTCATATTTGTTATAACGCCTGTCCTGCAACTCTCGATGAATGACTAAAAGGAAAAAGAGATCAATGCCCTTTGCTGTGCCCATAATTTGGTGGGAATAAACCAAACATATTAATGATTGTTTTTTCTGCAAGTTACCGCCTGTGAACTTAACTCCACAGAAGAAAAATTCAGCTGTGAATTACCCAAATATACCTTCAGCCATTTGTCCAGAGTTCCACTCCAATGTACTCTTTATTCCACTTCCAGCTGAGTCATATATCATTCATTCTGACGATGAACCGAATTCCAGCATTTCTGAAAATACATCTGGAGCTTCGAGATCATGAGCGAGATTTCAAAATTCAAACTTCATTTCACTTAAGTAGAATGACTCAAAATGAGTTAAATGATCTTGTCCGATACTTGGAACTTTTAAAGACTAAAGAGGAGCTACTACCATCTCGACTAAGTCAGTTTAAATATCAGAAATTGTGAAGGTGTCTGCTTTTAGAACACAGTCGAGCTCTTTGGAACATTTTTTCGAAATAAATAATATTATTTTTTTGTAATGATGTGCTAGCCTTAATGGAAGCCATAAATATCCAACACGCACCAGAACAATGGAGATTATTTTAAGATGCTGCCACGCTGAGCCTTAAAGCTTTTTTACTGCACAATGGAAACACTTTGCCTTCAGTTGCAGTTGGCTACGCAGTTTATATGCAAGAGACATGACAATATGAGAGATATTTTAAATTACATAAATTATGAAAAATTTAAATAGCAAATATGTTGTGATTTAAAGAGATTGTGATTCTTTTTGGCTTACAACAAGGATTTACAAAATATTATTGTTTCGTAAGTGAACGGGGTCCTGCGCCGTGGCGTAGCGGACTAAGGCAGCATGCATCCCTGGTTACGGAAAACGACTGGGTTCGATCCCACCCATATGGTGGGGATTTTCAGTCCCGGGTATAGGACCGGTGCCCACTCAGTATCGTGAGGAAAGTGAGGAGCTTACGCTAGGTAAGCGACTAGGTCATGGAAACCAACATTCCGGCTGGGGGATGCCGAGATGCTGACCACATCTCCTCCCCGTATCGGTTGGATGATCGTCCACCTCTGCCGTGCGTAAGTGGGCGTGAGGCCGGCAGTCGGGTTGGTAGGCTTTGGCCCTCTAAGGGCTATCGCGCCAGTGGTTAACTATTAAGTGAACGGGACAGCTGGCTTGAAACTTTGCACTACAAAAGGGGAGACTGATCTGTTTGACAAACTTTGTAACCAGAAACAATGAACAATGAACATAAAGCAGTAGCCATTGATTGAATCTAGAAATATTTTTCTTCCTCCATTGCATATCAAACTAAGACTGATTAAACATTTTGTTAAAGCATTGGATCGTTTAGATATTTACTTTCAAAATTTCTAAGGATAAGTACATAATTGTATCAACATATAGATAATCAAAAAATAAAAGAAGATAATACATTAAAAACTATGGGAAAATTTATGTAACAATACGACTAGAATCAATATACTACCAAGAAAATCCTCTGTAGCAACGTTTAGACTTCTAACAGGCCATGACTGTCTTAATAAACATTTATTCAGGATTGGTATGGTGAAATCTCCTCTGTGTCCTTTCTGTATACTTAAGAAGATATGAATGGAAACCATGTACTCCGCTGCCCAACATTTAGTCAACATACCAACACAACGTCAAAATACTGGAGTGCAAGAGAGTGAATGGCTTAATTGCCAACTGGTTAACATTAGAGTCCACCAATCGCCACTTTTTCCTACAAAAGAAAAAGTGTTACTATATAGGATGTGCTTTGGTAAATATGAAATGTATGGTCCTTGCACGTGCACACCTTAATATAGATAGTTCTCTATTATATTATACAATAGCCTATAAAACTTAAGGTGATAAAAAGAAGTACTTATTGTTGTTTATGTATTTCTTTTTCAGTAGTCATTAGATTTTAAAATGTTTCAGGTATCAAGTACTTGGAACAGAAACTTTCCGCTTCGTTGTTGGATTAACTAGGATAATATGACAGAATGAGGGGACACCTGACATTTTAATACAAAATGGATTTCTGTGCTTATCACCTTCTGAAGGAATGGGTGACGTGAAGGAAACACACAAAGGTTCCTAACAATTTTAAACTGGATGACTTGGTCATACTGCTGAGAGAAGGCTTTCTTCTGACAGAAATATGCAGAGCTTGACCCAACTGAGATTAGGCAGGGTCAACAACAATTTTCCATTAAAGAGGCATACGCAAACACCGAGTGATTCTGCACAATCTCTAAGCCTATCTGAAAGGGGAAGGAAATGAGGGAAAGGAAATTTGTAATAAAACAGAAACAACAGAGCATCTTGCCAAACATGCAATATTCAGAATCTCCCTTCCTGGGGAAACTAAGATCTTGTGACAAAAGGCGAAAAAGTTCACATTTAAACTTCATTTGTCATTAAATAATTAGCTCAATACTAACGTACACGTGGCCTTTCTTTTACACAAATATAGCGCGTGTTATTTTCTCACGGCAGATTGCGCGATTGAGGATTATCTCTCAAGCTGAAACTTGGTCGGTTAGGTGCTGGCTTGCTGTTTCCAATCCCGTTATCCGACCCAGACCAATGATTTTAAGCGTGCTTAAAAGGGATAACTCCATAACAATAAATTTCCTGTTATGTAAATGAAAACTTGCGGAACCAAATTCCGTACACCGGCGGGGCTGTTGTGATCCTGGTGATTGACAGCGTAGCTTACATATAAAATATACCGCTGTTTCATTTTCCCAAGGATAAACACATGTGTAATACCGCTGTAGAAAGAACATGCTCACCTCATGCTCAAGAGGTCACGAGTTCGAATCTCGATTAGTACGAGTTATCCGTATAAGGTTTCTCCGGGGTTTGCTCTTATCTTAAAAGACAAATGTTGGGTTACTCTAAGCTCCATCTACCCTGGGCTCATTTGGGCATAATTTCACCCATTTCATTCATTTTCCAATAGACTTAACGTTGGAGGACATAAATCAAATTAAGTAAATAAATAAACATACACATAAAAAGAGCACAGCGTTGACTGGAAGGTGACGGAGCATGACGGGTGTCTTCCCATCGGGAACTGCTATTGGAGTGCACCTTGGATATAAATAAGACGGATCACAGATCACAGGTAGTGATCGCGGAGAAGTCGAACGACCGTCACCCGCTTTCTGAAAACATATCGTCCTGGGAGCCTTCGCTTGGACGTGTAAAACGTTCAAGAAAGGATTTGTTTTGCCTGCCCTGGAATGGAGGTGTCTTTCCATCTAGGAGGGTGAGGCCCAAAGTGCTGCAAGTCAATAAGCGCGATGAATCAACCTAATTTAAGGGGACACTCTGGTACCAAAATGGCCAAAAACGCAATTTTTTTCAGAATACCTTTCTTTTTTTTTGTTTTGCAGAAATGTTGCCTTCAATATGTCTAGAATATGGCCATTAAATATTATGTGTCAAATTCACCTGGAAATTGGTGTATTTCAAATTTATTTAGGCTCTTGAAGTGAAAAGTGGGTGTGGCAGATATGTCAGATTTTAGTAATAACAAATAGAGTAAGTCTGTTTGTGGATTTTAGACTTTAATGAGATATTTATTTTTAAAATATAGATATTGGCTGCTTTATTGCACAAGTGCCGCTATCTGTTGACAGAACATTAAAAATATAACAAATAAATTATATTGCTTATAAAGTAGCTAAGCATCCATGTATATAGTTCAATTGCTGTAATATTTGTATCATTTTAGCAAATATAATGGGAAAAGTGTGTCGTGGAAAGATAACAAAGAAAAAGAAAGCTAAGTTTTAGCTGAAACAAGATGAAAAAATTCCACAGCAGACAAAAGTGAACATGAACAATCTTATGCTAATAACTCTACAGCTGAAAGTGTTACATTTGCTCCACTATGTAAAGATGAAGTTGCAGAGCCAGATTACCTTTTTGTTGACAGTAATATTTTGAAGAATTTGTTTTCAAGAGTATTGTGTAGTGAATGTAAGGAGGAATGTATTATTGTGAATTTGAGAGAGTTCTATGGTTTTTCTATGAAGATTGTAGTGAAGTGCCAAGCCTGTGGTTATGTTTTCTATGACACTTTTTCAAGCAAAAGAAAAGAAAAGTAAAGGTACTTTTGATATAAACAGGAAAATGGTAACAAATATTTTCTAAGTTTGGAAGAGGACATGTAGCTATGGAAATATTCTCTATGGGTTTAGGTATGCATACATTGAACGGTGCAAGTGTCCAGTAGGCGTAAGCTCCTGGTGCTTTTATAGAAGAACTGTTGCAAGAGGTGACAAGCCTGAGAGCCACAAATACGAGATCCATACATCTATAAATGTCAATGTAGTGTAGAAAATGATACACCTACATAAAAGGTTGTGTTCAAGAGAACTGTTAGAAAGATGTACAAGAGGAAAGACTCAAAATGCAAATAAAAGTCTTCATAGTGTAATTTGGAATATAAGCCTCACGGAGGTCTTTGTTTCCGCCAAAAAGGTTGATATAGCTGTGGCAGAAGCTACATCCCAACTTTTGACTTAAATGACAAAGAAGTCAGAAATTTCTCCCTTTTCCACCAAAATAAGAAAACACAACGCCGTGTCAAGCAGAGTGTTCGACGACACTTAGATATAGAAATGAAAAGGAGAAATGCAACAAGTGGGGCAAATATCATCAAAGAAGATTTGAGCCTGAAAGGAGAGGGAGTGTTGTATGCTGAGAAGATTTTTAATGGACGAGTAAAGAGCAATAGTTCCAATAAAGTGTGTTCCAAAACTTTAAATAGCTTTATCTCCATATAACAATTTTTGTGCTTTGGGATTTGTAGTATATATTGATGAATAAAGTTGAATTTGTCAGAATATGTAGAATATGACTTGTTGAAGAAAACCGTTCATTGGTTTGTTGATCACATTCCATTAAGAAGCCAAGATGTGTAACAGTAGTTTCGGGTTATGTTTGGAGGAGGTATGAAAAGTTTATAGATTTATAAAAAAAATGATTATGTAAATCTATTTAGTCATTTAAATAAGAAAAAATATATGTAATTTCGTGATTGGCCGTAGTAATAATTTTATGACGTAATGTTGTGACGTGGAATTAAATCGGCCAATTACAACATTAAGATAGGAGTGACGATAGTTACGAAAAATCAATAACCTTAGTAGAGATGTTTTGTAATCTTGAGTGTGATGGATAGTGGTGCAGGATCAAGAACATTTATGTAATAGTTGGAACTGTTTAAAAATAACAAAGTAATAATTTATCGATATGTTGGAAGTAACCTGCAAGTGACTGGGAAAGGAAGTTCAAGTAAACTGTAATCCAAATAATGCAATTAAATTGTTACAAAATTTGACTTCTCCGAATCTTTATTCCGAACCACGCCTGAAACTTAGATTCTCGTGACTCTTATTTAATTAAACACAATCATCAAGAAACAACTCAAAATACAAATAATTAACCCTGTTATATCTGGCTTCCCGACGTGGGTCTTCGACAACTCAACGTGCATCCCATCTCAAACATAGAAATCCCGCACCAAATTGTGCCCGAACGTGTGGCTGATGAAGACGGAGATAAATTAACTACGAATAAAGAATTCCTGTCCCAGATGTAATTCTACTTTTCAATATTCAGTAACTTTGTAAATTATTATTTTATATTTAATAAAATACTGCAACAGAAGTTTAATTCCTAACAATAAAGTGATAGCAATATCTCAACCTAATTGCCATTAACATCAAGTTGTGATTCTTTCATTTTTAATCCTTTCTGTTTTTATGTAATAATTTCCATTCTAAAATATATGCTGGAACATAATAGAAACTTCCATGTAGGTATATCTTTCTTATGACAGATATTAAGAAATAGAATAAAAATATCTTTATGATATTACATGATTGCTCATTTTATTCTTGGTCAATTCCATGTGTATGCAGAATGGGTTGCTAAAATGAAAAGAGTGAATTAATGAATTAATTAATTCCTGTATTTCCTTAAGCAAAACATAGGGCTTCTGAACCACGCAACCTCGAGGTCCGTAGGAAGCGGGTTGAGAATCAGAGGTTTCCTGATCAGAAAGATTCCGGGATGATGGATTAGCTCAACTCCGGAAGGGAGCCTGCCTCGGTAGCGTGGATGGTAGTGTCTGCCTCATGTTCAAGAGGTCCCGAGTTCCAATCTCGGTCAGGGTGAGTTACCTGGATAAGGTTTTTTCCGGGGTTTTCCCTTATCCTGAGAGACGAATGTCAGGTAATTCTAAGCTCCATGGACCCCAGACTTATTTGACCCAATTCATTCATCGTCCGATATGACAACGTTGGAGGACGTAAATTGAAAAAAAAAAAAAAAAACTGCCCCAGCGCCACGTTTTTCACAAATCTCAGTTTGCTGTTGCCTGGGATTGAACCCAGGCCGCCTTGGCGAGAGTTAAGTTGTCTAACCATTCAGCCATGGTTCGGTCCTCGAAATGAAAAGAGCAGGCTTAAGTAATGTAAATATTTTATTGTCTTAATTTCTGTCATTATAAGTAAGATAGACACCTAAATTAATGCTACATTACAGGGCAGATCTAAAAACAACTTTTAAGCTTTTTAAGCCTTCAATTAATCATTAAAGGAATTTGAGGGTCTCCTTTCTGTTAGTAGCTTTTCTCCATTCTTAAAAAAATTACAAACAAGTATCAACCCTTTAAAACTGTTTGATATTGAACACTATCTACACATAGCTGTAAGAGTTAGAAAATCTGAAACCTCTTCATGTGGCCTGAAACAAATGCCACTAGAAGTAATAAATTTAATATATCGTGCCAATGAATGGCTACATGCTTACACTGACAGCTCCAGTTCACCAAATAATAATGGTACTGGTGCTGGTGCAATTTGCCCAACTTTCTACAAAAGATTATGTTTAAATGCTAAATTTTGATGGAGAATTTTCGGTAATCCTTCAGAGCTTACAAAATCTTCTATATCATATAAATAAATCTGAGAAAAGTTGTAATAATATCTGACTCAAAAGCAGCTATAATATCCAGAACATCTGATAAGATACCTAAAAACTTAGATATTGAGTATACCATAAAACCATAACTAGGGGCGGATTTTGCCCTATTTGCCTATTTTATTCCTTTGTTCAGAAACGTAGGCTTTTAAGTTATAAGCACGTTTCCTACAATCATTACCCTAATTTCTTAGTATTATTGTGCCTATAAATGCCTATTTCATACGTTTGCTCCTATTCTGCTTATTAGTGCCTAAAACTTCACTTTTAGCTAATTTCTTCTGCTTGTAATTTGTGACAACAGCTTTTGCATTTATTTCAATGCAGTAGCATGATATTTTTGTGCTTGTGTAAAGGCTTATTTCTTGAGCTAATAGTAATACTTGGGGGAGGGATTATTAATTAAATTATTGATGATATTAATTGTTAACAATCATATCAGATCACAATCAGTACCGCTGGTAAGTAGGACTTTACCCCGGTAAGATTTCTTTTACATGTGTGTAAATCTACTGACACAAAGCTGTTGTTTTACCCAATCTTAAAGTCACCACTCTGGGACTCCGTTTAGGTTACAACTTAAACTTGTAAGGCCAGCGATTAAATAGCTAGGCTACACAGACTAGGATTAAGAAAAAATTGTGATTTGCTCATGCATACGTTGTTCTACATGTCAAGGAGTCATGAAATCGATTGCTTGGAGACTTCCGGTGTTGTTTCCAACATTGAAAACGAAACTACAGACCAATAAATCTTAATGGTTTGTGTAAAATTTTACAGAAATGTTTTTATAAAAGTAGGTACCAGAAATCCTTTCACGATGCCGTAATTACAGTAATTCTGTTTGAACGGAATACGCTTACTGAAAAGCTGTGCTTTATTATTTGTTCTTAGTCGACAAAGGGGCATTTAGGGTTTTTATTACAAAAAGTAGGATTCTGTAGCTTTAACTTTTAATTAATTTTAGTTCTGTGCTTTGTACCTTTCTGACACATCGTGACATCATTTTAAGTGATATTAAGATTGCTTTGATGAACTTTTGAATTTCTTAACTTTCCAACAATCGTTTCTTTTAAGGAGACACATCTGTGAAAATTGGCCCAAAACTTACAACAATCCCAAATTTAGTCTTTTTTCTTCTTAAAATTAATATAGACATACTTCAATAATATAAAGTTTTTTTTCTTTTTCTAGCGGCACTACAGAAAACATCACATCACTATTTCAATAACCCTACACCTGTATCGTAGCTACTATTACGTAATTTTAACCATAGATTTCTCAGATTCCATATTTTCTACTTTTTCCTAAGTTCAAAATGTTCCACAGGATGCAGTTTTATATTAATCTGAATGAAATTCTAAACATGCCTGTAAGGGCAACTGTATACTAAGTGTACCCATTTAGATTTGTTGTGTTTCTGGTATTTGTATTGAAAAGGATTATAATGTTACTTCTTATTTAAAACGCTTAGGAAAATAAAAATTGTTAAATAGGTATGATTATTTTTTTCCCTTCGTTAATATGGCGAAGAAAAATATTTCACATAGGTAGAGAAAGTTAATAGGTTAAAATGGGTGCAGAAACGTATACCCCAAGCATTAATTTTTAAAATTACATTTTAAAACTCGCTTGTAATTTAGACATAAACTGTTAATTCCTCAGAAACTAATATAACTAGGAAGCTGAAACTTGGTATTATTCCATTCTTCATCGATCACAAAAATAAATGGTATAAATTTGAAACAAATCTAACATAAGCTTCAGATATTTCAATTTTCACCTTCAAGCCCTCCTCCCAAATCCATGTTTTTGTTTTTTGACATAGTTAATTACTTCACACCTTTCTGCACATTATGGTTCTTACTCAGTGAAGTGGATTTATATGTATTTTAATTATACGACAATATCTGTTATTTTAACTTGCTGTTGAGCCATTTATGAAATTTGGAATAAATTGTAGAACTATTTCGCATAGGGAACCGCAAAATAGTATGTGTTTAGCGAATTTGTTTCAGCATATGCAGCGATGATTGTCATTTTGATATAGTGCATTTATAGTAGATTTTAAGAGCAATTTTACCAAAATTTTGCATTTCTAAGTGTTTAGTTAGAAACTTTTTGGTGCCTATTTAAGTGCCTATTTTGCCCATTTTTAGTGCTTTTTTGCCTGCCTATTTCACACATTTTTAGTACCTCCCTAATCATATCACAGTTAATTAGTTTAAATAAATTTTCAATACTTCAGTGGACACCATTGCGGAATGCATGGTGATGAAACAGCTGACTTTCTAGAAAAAGGTAGCAGTAAAATTAGGTGGGATTCATTTCAGCCACCAAGTTTTCACTCTATCAAAAGAATAAAATAGAAAATTAAAGAAGGAAGTGTCATAGGACCCAAGTCAGAGAGAGTTTTCCGATCAGCATTTCTGAAAGGAAAATAACATATTGCTTGGGAATCTTTCAGTAAGGTCAAATTTCTAAGGGAACCGTCGTGCACTAAACTGTATGGAAATAGTGGACAACATGTTTCTGGATTATTTTCAAATGGGTTGTAATATGTCATCGAAGATTCTCCATTTTCACTTGGACTTTTTCCCTGAAAATTATGGTGCACTTTCCGATGAACATGGAGGACGCTTTCACTATACAATTTCAACATTCGAAAGCCGTTACCAGGGTAAACGGAGTACTCCATGTCAGTAGATTATTGCTGGTTGGTAGTGAGGGATGCTCCCGAGCTCTATTATAGCAGAAAAGCTGAAAGGAGACGTCTGTAATTTAGGTAAACGTGGCAAATACTACCATATTTGGGAAAATACAATTTTTTCTATTTATTTCTAAAGTTATGATTCTTGTAATTACAAGAAAACTAGACCACATCTGACAATTTTGTTGCTATATTTGCAATCAGCATGAACAAGGTCATTGAATTCCAGTGCTTTCATTTCCGTAACAGAAAAAAGTTAAATTTTGTTGTCCAGTTTGCTCGGGTTATACTCGTACATGTCGGACTTTCCGATTAACATTTCAGAAATTAATAGCAACTTAAGCTTCTCTTTGTCATTACGGAAACATTTTAAGCCATGAGGTACTAATACGTCCTAAGTTAGCAGATATACCTGATACATCAATAGCTACAATTTATGATACTGAAATTCAGAAACAGTAGCTCTATGCACATCGTTAATTAGTCGAAAAATTGTTTCAAATACCTATATCATTATTAGCTTCCATTAAATTTATCAGCCAACTTAACTGGTATTGCCTATCCTCACACCCGTCCACATATACCCTGCAAAAATGTTCCTGGTGTTCACAACTGTAGCAGCCACCAGAAGATCCATGAAAAACCGTGATATTGTCTCACGAAGGAATATATTCAGATTGTAATTTTAATTTTGATGAGAAAGAGTATTACTGGTCTCGTTAAAACGTGTTTACTACAGTGTCTTAAGCGCGAAAAACGGGAATGTTTCCTTACAGACTGTGAGCACAAACACCTGTGTGACAATTTCTACTCAGAGACACGTAACTTCTACTTCATGCGTATCGTCTTGCATAAGTATTCCTAAGAAGCAAACAGGCTTAAGGCATGGCAGGAACACGAAACTAAATGCGTTTCGCAGGGACTTTGTACAAATAACAGGGAGCACCACATGTGAAAAAAGGCCATAAATTATCAATATACATAAATATGGATTCCGGTGTTATTAAACACTATAAAACTTCTTCTGTAATTTTATAGTTTCTTTTGGTGTACTACTTTACAGGGCAAGATCCTATGAATTAAAAAATCATCTGTCTTCTAATGTTTGGACAGTTTTACCATATATTCAGAACCGTATATAACATTTCGATAAATTTATTCTAGTTCCTACTTTTGTGATCGCACAGCCAGTAAGACACTCTGGCTCTCACGACTGGTGTTATAATATTTACCTCCCTTTACTACAAAATCCGCTGTGCAGTTTGCCCTCTCCCCCTTTTTCTGCTCAACTTTCCTCGTACATTTTTCTTTTAGTTGTATTAGCAAATTCTCTACCTTCTTTACCCAGAACTTAAAACACATACACATAGTGCACAAAACATAGTGCTACATCAAACTGTTATTAATTTATTACCTTTTTCATTATTTCTTCAAATGGTAATATGAAATGTTCCTTGAATCCGACGGTTTATCTGTCGTTCTTTAAATTTTAATTTAAGTTTACTCTACAAAGTTAAGGAATTTGTAAGCATTTCCTAATTTTAATTGATACCAGGTATTTTGTTTGATTTTTTTAACTTCTTAAAGTGCTGGCTACGATTAGTAATTAATAGTAATTAATAATGGAATGATTAGTAATTAAATTAAAACGAACTATTAACTATTTATAATTACTGTGCGGTGATATTTTGATCCGTAATTTCTAAAGTTCTACTGAAATTTTCAAGTTAATAGTTAAAAATTGTTGTCCGGCGAACGTTTACTACAGTGAAAAATGTTGAAAAAGTCGAGAAAATGGAGCATAAAACGCGATGTTTTACCAAAATTATACAGTCCGATTAATTAGCTCTTTATTTCTTTAAAAGTTCTGATGAAAACCTGTTACGTAGCGTGAAATTATAAGCTATATATATAATAAACGTGTAGTGCATATATATATATATATATATATATATATATATATTAACTATTATTTTCAAATGTAACGATACTTAAGCTTAAGGCATTTCACATAAGCAATTTAAATAATCTAGCTTCCTATAAACTTCTAATAAAGGAGCATTAAGTTAGAAATAGTGTCATTTTGACGTTATAATATTTAAAGGTTTAACCTCTTTTTTCTCAGCTTTTCATTTGTTGACACGTTATATTTCAAAATTATTCCACGTGATTAATTTCCCATATAAATGAACGAAATTTAGTATATCTGCTTATAAATAACAGAGCAAAAATGATGAGTTGGAGCTTTGTTAACATATTTATGATGTTATTAAATAGTAGAACTCATAGTGAGTAATTTTTAAACAAAAATATTAAATTATGTAAAAAACTGAAGCTGCTGACAGTGAAGTAAACTAGGTTATCAATAATAACTAAACACTAGTAACACAACTTCACTATTTACTTATCTTATTGAAATAAGATAAATAGTGAAGTTGTGTTACTGGTGTTTAGTTATTGTTGATAAAAATATTAAAGTTTTATGCTTAACATTTATTTTGTATTAAATTTTAGCGTAGTTAAAATTTCCCTCTTTAATTTATGAATATACTATGAAGAGAAGAATTATAAAATATTAATTATATCAATTGTTTAAACGATAACTGCATAATGTGGAACAATTTTCAAAAGAGAAAAGCTGGAAAAAGTATTCGAGAGTTAGATTTAAAATATCAATGTAATTTAGTTTACGTTTTCTACATTAAATCCCAGTTACGGTATTACAATTACAAATTAATCAAGCTAAAACTGTCAGTACTTTCAGTTCTTTAAAGTCCTTTCGATATCAGCTCTTTCAGCTGATTGCATTCAAACGATATTAATTTTATAGAAGTGTAGTGGTAGTGTAGTGTTTTAACGCCCGCTTTTACTACATACGGCACCGCAGGCGGTGACTGATGATGCATGAGATGAAGATGGAGCACCGGTGGAATGAGATGGCGGGGGAAACCGGAGGTCCCGGAGAAAACCCGCCCCAACGCCGTGTTGTCCATCACAAATCTCACTTTGCGGTCGACTGGGATAGGCTGGTATATGGCAAGCAGTTCTTAAACATTTGGCGTCGCTATTGTCTTTGCATATAACGAAATGTGCATTGTAGCTATTTCTGCAAAGTTCTATCTCAATTAAGATTAAGTAAATGGAAAAATAAACTTGGGTAAGAATACTTCGCATACATACAAGGGTTATTCGTAAAGTAAGGTCCGATTCGCCTAGCTCATCTAATGTCGCGTGAACATTGAAACGCGCATGCGGACCAACTCCCGGCATGCCTTGCGCGTAAACGATACCATTTGCATTGGTGGTGGTACAGTGTGCTGTTAATAGTGACAGTTAAAATTGCTTAAAAAAAATGGAGCGGCCCGCCGACTGAAATACGGTCTGTGATTCGGTTTTTGACGTCAAGGAACATTTCAGCAGGGAATATTCATCGACAGATCAGTGAAGTGTACGGCCCCAATACGATGAGTGACAGGAAAGTGCGTAAGTGGGTTCGAGCTCTCAAAGACGGATGCAGCAATGCCCAAAATGAACCGCGATCAGGCCGGCCAGCAGTGATCACAGAAGATTTGGTCAATGCCGTGGATGAAAAGATCCGTGAAAACCAGCGATTCGCAATTTCCACTTTAGCAGTGGAATTTCCGGATGTGGGTAGAACTCTGAACAAAATTGTCTCTGAAAATTTGCAATTTCACAAATTGTGTTCACGTTGGGTTCCAAGGCTGCTTACTGAGGAACACAAAATGACAAGAATGGCTTGTGCACTGAACTTTTTGAGCCGATATCATGACGAAGGAGATCAACTATTGGAACACATTTTCACTGGGGACCAGACGTGAGTTTCTCACATGACTCCTGAGTCAAAACTTCAATCGATGGAATGGCGCCACACGACATCACCAGTCAAGGCAAGGCCATGGCCATGCAGACAATCTCCACACGGAAAGTGATGGCATCCGAGTTTTGGGATAGACATGGAGTCTTGCTAGTCGAGTTTGTGGAACGAGGGACAACCACCAATGCAGACGCTTACTGAGCTACTCTGACTAACCTCCGACGTGCAATACAGAATAAGCGACGTGGCCTTCTGACGTCTGGAGGTCTGGAGTGTTATTGCTGCATGACAATACCAGACCACATTCTGTCAGGCGAACCCAAGATCTCATCAGCTCTTTTGGGTGGGAACAGATTGACCACCCACTGTATAGTCCAAACCTGGTGCCGAGAGATTTTCCCTTGTTCCGCTACCTAAAGGAGTTTCTCGGTGGCAAGCACTTCCGCACAGATGACGAGGTGAAAGAAGCAGTTGAAGACTGGTTATCCTCACAGGCGGCAATGTGTATGACGTCGGTATACTGAAGCTTGTAGAACGTTATGACAAATTTTAAACAAATATGGTAACTTTGTAGAAAAATAGAGAAAGATGTAAGGAATCCAATAAAACAATTGCAAATATCTATGATGATTTAATTTATAAAAAATAACGGACCTTACTTTACGAATAACCCTCGTACTAATAGCCGATAGAGGTTTCAGAATGTCAATGTAACATGACGGATTATTTTACTAGTACTTCGTCTGTCTCTTTTGTTTTTTCCAGTTATACAGAATAATAGTACATTTGTTCAAATGAAGGGGAGTTTAGATCATTCTCAGGATTCTCTGTTGTGTCTTGTGTTGGTTGGATGTTCTTAATATAATATGGCTGAGACAAAAAAATTTAAAAGTTTTAATAGTGATTGGGAGTAGCAGTATTGTTTTGGGGAATTCAGAGGAAAACCCGTGTATTTATTATGTAACAGTAATGTGTCTTGTTCCCAAGAAAAGTAATGTAGAACGTCATTTTTCGACAAATCACACAAACTTTAATAGTGAATTTCCGGTTAGTTCTTAACTACGAAAACTCAAAATTAGGGACTTAAAATATAAATTAACTTTACAGAAAAGTGTATCTACAAAGCCAGTTCAGCCAAACGGTAATGTGACAATGGCTTCTTGCAAAGTCTGTTATGTGTTTGCGAAAAGAAAAGAAAAATCAGTGATGGGGAAATAGTTAAGGAAGCAATGCTCAGGGCTGCGAACTCTCTGTTCGATGGTCACTGTCTTCTATAAAATTGTTCCACCAAACTGTTGCTAGACGTGTTGAAAAAAGTTTCTAAAAATTTGGAATCTCAGTTGTATCAGGACCTGCAATCATGTGAATATTTTTCGCTTCAGTTTGATGAAAGCATTAATATTTCCGATTCTGGACAGTTGTGTTTATTTATTAGAATGGTCTTTCCTGACTTTACAGTTAAAGAGGAATTCATGAGCGTACTAGGAGAGAAGACATATTTAATGCATTCCTCAAATTTGCGCAAAGTAGTAGTATTACACTTTCTAAACTTGTTGCTATGAAAACGATGGGGCGCCTTCATTGACTGGAAAGAATAATGGGTCTCTTGCCCTTTGTGCTAAAGACGTTTCATTTCCGAAATTTCTTTCTTATCACTGTTATATTCACCAGGAGCTTTATGCGCAAAGGTTTTAAAGTTCGACCATGTCATAAAAATTGTAACTCGTGTAATAAATCACTCAGATCTTCTACAAGTCACCGATGGTTCAGAAATCTTTCGAATATAACAAATTCTGACCACGGTAACGCAATTCTTGATGCAGACGTAAGTTGGCTTAGTAGGGGGTAAAACTCTGGAACGATTCTGCAGTCCTCAGGATGAAATGAAAGATTTTCTGAAATCAATGCCCGGGCAATGTTGTGAGGAATTTGATGAGCTACCATGGCTCCTAGATTTAGGTTTCTTGGCAGATATCACCTCAAAATTTATTAAGCTAAACCTCAAACTGCAAGGGAAAAATCTCAACATTTCAGCCACGATGAGTACTGTAAATGCTTTTCCGAGGAAACTAAACTTATGGATTACACACTTAAAAAGAAATTCCCACTTTCTTCACACTTTCACACTTTCCAACTTTGAAATCAGTTATTGAAACTGTATATTTTGGCGACTGTGATGTATCATTTGCCCAGAATCTTGAAATTTTGGTCACAGAATTTAGTAACAGGTTTAGCCAGTTTTCAGCACTTGAGCCAGTAATTATGTTTATCAATAACCCATTCGCTTCAGTTGACGTTACTGAACTTGGAGGTAGGATATGCGAGATTTTGGAGATTGTAATCTTGAAGAATTAGAAATGGAAATTTTAAATCTTCAAGAAGATATATATTTTAAATCATGTTTATCAAGTTCAAGCAATTTCTGGACAAAAATAAATACCCCATCATTGGTAGTGTTGCTTTAAAAACTTATTCTTGTTTGGCTCGACATATCTTTGCGAGGTCACATTTTCGTCTATGAGCATCATCAAAAATAAATACCGATCCACTTTAACAGACTCACATCTAGATGACGCATTAAGAGCAGCTTCTTCTAGCTACACACCGGATTTTTCCTGCGCTTACAGCGAACATGCACTGCCAAACTGCACATTAATTATGTAAGTTGAAAACCTAAGCAATTTAAAATGTGATTCTTTTAAACACTTTTACACCGATACATGTTTGTAGTACTGGTGGTGGTGGCAATGGCAGTAGTTGTTGCAGTAGTAATAGTAGTAGTAGTAGTAGTAGTAGTAGTAGTAGTAGTAGTAGTAATAGTGAAAATAGTGGTTGCGATAGTAGTGGCGCCCCCTCATTGTGTTGTGTAAAATGTGTCCGAGCACATGAAGAAGTTGCACAGCACTGCTCCATATAAATTAATGTCAAAAAATTACACGTACCTACAGAACGTGTTTTAATATTACAATATGTTTTTATGGCCGCGCCATGGCTGAGTGGTTAGACCAATTGGCTCTCACCTAGGTGGCACGGGTTTGATCCCAGGTGACGGCAAAGTGGGATTTGTGGTGGACAACATGGCGCTGGGGTGGGTTTCCTCCGGGTCCTCCGGTTTCCCCCACCGTCATTCCACCAATTGTTCCATCATTTATTCATCCCAGGCGTTGGCTGACCCTCCAAACCTGATCTAATCTATCAGGTCAATATGCTTCGACTCCCACGCTCTGAGGGAATCCAAGCGACTCCTAACCCAGCATTGGTGAGGAAGGGAGACATAATATATATATGCTGTATTAGTTTCTTTGTTTTTATGAGACAATGCCCATTTCCTACTCTAATAATGAATGAAAGCAATAAATTTTAGTTTCATTTCCAATCGCATTTGTGAACTTATATTCCAGTTTCGTTCAATGTTTTGTTTTTGCTACTCATAGGGGTGCGCGGATCTTCTTGAAAAAATAATTTTTGCATTCAGGGACCCTCAAAGCGTGCACATCCAGTGAAACCCCTACATCAGCATTTGAGGTGGAATGTAATATCTCCCCTACTAGTATATATAAGTGGTTAAGAAAATAAAATGGTGAAGATAAGGAAGAAAAAGGAAGGGAAACAAAGAAAGAAAGTGATAAAAGTCCACAGCTTTGTAATTGTGTAGTGTTTGGAAACCAAAACTCGAGGGAACAAAATAAAGAGGTAGTTTTATGAGTACTGAATAATAAAACACAACGTCCCTATACACATTTTCGTTCACTAAGATTCAGAATACATGTGCGGTTTTTCTGTAGGGAGGGGGGGGGGTTTAAACTTAAAAGGTGTTAAGTAGAATAAGCGACATGACATCTTTGCTTACTCACAGCGAACAACACACACCTACAATCACCAGTGAACGTGTTTTGTATCTGGTTGTGTTTTCAAAGAAGGTAGTAAAAATATTTATAATATTTATTTTATATTTGTGATATTTATAAGTCATTCTTAAAACTAACTGTAAAGTTTTGCATGTTTAGAGCAGGGAAATATTTGCAAATGTCCTCCACCTTTTTAAAATTAAAAATCTCCAAAGTATATACGTCATATCGGACGATATCCTCCACTCTGTGAAGCAAGAGGCAAAGATAAATGAATGAATGAATGATTGATTGATTGAATGAATGAACGAATCTGTAGTGCAGGGTATAAGGATCGAGTTAAACAACCTAAGACTTCTGACGTATCTTAGGGGGACATGTTTCCATGGCAATGTACCCTCCGCTGTTGTTCTAGTCAGACCACCCTGCATTACCTTCACCAACAAGCTGAAATTGAGGAGTAGCGCGTTGCCGTGTTAGACTAGACAGCAGCACGTGGTTTACTGTTGTTGTGTAGGTATTCCCTTTATTTTCACATTCATTATATGTTTTAGAGTGCTCGTGTACTTAGTTTATGATTCTAGCGCTAACCGCATCGAACTTTCTCTGCGCTAAATTTATGGAAGAAGTTTACTATTTCACAGGCTGCTGAACAGCTGAGTATGTTCTAACACAACGTGCCATCTCAGTTCGCCCTCTTATCGGCTTCGACTGAGCAGCTTGTTTAAATGGAACTGATACTGGTGGAAGGATATTTAACATTGACTGTCCCATGCACTCCTCCAGCATGCATTTGACCAGTCACATGATTAATTATCTAAGTAGTTGTCATTAACATGTTCATTCGTTGCGCCAATTTTATTTCCATCGCTGCTATTTCACAGAACAACAAGTTTCCCAAGTACTGCTTCGTCCAGCCTTACTTTGAATAGCCAATGCAATGTGCCGACGACTAAGCACAAAGAGAAATTCCAAAATTACTTATGCCAGATTTCACCAACAGACGTTAAAATCAACGTTAACAAATGTAACGTAACAATTGTCACAGCGCTAACACTAATCTAAAATTTCTTGCATTTCACCAACATGTTTTCTGAAAATGTTAACAAACATCTGTTAACGCCAAGAAACTTGTAAATATCACAGCTATAGAAGGCTATGTATGAGTCCTATTATTTTCTGAACGTACTGCGATGCGCTTTTGTTTTCATTTTCGTCTGCACAAGCTGAAAAATGGCGGATGAATAAAATCATAAATAAAGCCGTGAGACAAATTTCTCATTGATGGATAAAGAATTGTTAATTGAATTGGTAACGAAGTGTTAGGATATCATGGAAAATAAGAGGACGGATGCGGTGAATGTAAAAGAGAAAGATGTCACTGGAAAAATATTGGAAACGAATTTAATTTAAATGCATGTGTCTCTACTACAAGCATCAAACAACTTGTCAGTATTACGTAAATTTAAAACGAGGTGCGAAGGACAAGTGGCTTAAACGTTTCAAGACGGGAGGTGGACAGTGTATTATCCACATGAATTATAAAATCGCAAAGTTATTAATACTTGAAGCAAAGGCGAGATCGGCATATTCCTTTCGATGCATGTTCTAACTCAGTATTACGTAAACTTAAAACGAGGAGCGAAGAAGGGCAAGTGACTTGAACGTTTCACGACGGGAGGTGGACAGTGTATTATCCACATGATTTAGTGAATTATAAAATCGCAAAGTTATTAATACTTGAAGCTAAGGTGATATCGGCATATTCCTTTCGATGCATGTACTAACTCAGTATTACGTAAATTTAAAACGAGGAGCGAAGAAGGGCGTTTCAAGACGGGAGGTGGACAATGTATTATCCACATAATTCAGTGAATTATAAAATCGCAAGGTTATTAATACTTGAAGCAAAAGCGAGATCGCCATATTCCTTTCGATGCATGTTCTAACCTCTCTTGTACTTCCGCAGTAACCTTCATAGCAACATGTTTCGACAGCCTATACCTCCGTAAAAATTTTTCTTCTGCTAGCTCCTCAAAATCATTTCTCCTCATAGGCCGTATTCTATTACGAATGCCATTTAGACGGTCTTAAATATAGCAAATAGACCTCAACAGCTGAGTTCATGCTCGCCATCTTGATTATTTACAATTGTTAAGGACTTAACATCAGAAATTTGGCTTGTTAGTTTAACAAGAGATTTAAGAAGTGTTACGCTAACACTTGTTGGTGAAATGCAATTTTTGTTTTAACTTTATTTAAGTCTTAACATCTGTTGGTTAAATAGAGCATTAATGCAATATCAGACAGCTAATTAGAAGAAGAAGAGCATGTCTTCAGAAAAGGCTGATCATACTGGGATTGTGTGTTCATAATCAGATGATCAGCTGATTAAAGACATGAATTTAATGTTCTAGTTCATATTCTGCTCATTGATTACGTTAACTTTCTCTTTCCTTCTATCTGGCAGGTAAACAAATAGGTGACGTGTGCCACAGTGGCAGTCGTTCGGGATTTAGTAGTAATCAAATGGATACTTTTGAACTCAAGTTTTGGCTAAGAAAGCACGAAGAGCCTAAATGACCCTGAAGGATATGTGTGAAGAATATAGCGACAATGTTAAACGGCTCCAATTGTCATTATGAGAGAAATGTTTCACACTACTGACCTTAGTCAAACCTTAAGTTGGCAACAGCAGTTCTATAGAATTAACATGCTTTAATACCTTTGTTCTGTTATCGAATAGTTCTTATGCAGTAATAAATAAATATTTCTTTTCTGCTGCTAAAGACGTTCTAGTGCTTTCTATACTGTATTCTTAAAAATAATCGTAATCATCTATCTACACAGTGCATCGAACCTGACAGCATTGCACATTGTTAAATAGTGATATAGTCTTAATGATATTCCCCTAATTTACGCAATTGGTATCCTTGCTGGTTTCATTTTAAATATTGGTGTTTCAATGTCCAGCAGCAAACTAGATGAACTTAAACGTAGAATACATGAAGACGCTACTGGTTAGCAGGCTGTTGCTGAGTGTCAATATCCCTTACAGTTGAACACATTGATAGGTAGTACCAAACATGACCAGTAATTTGTTTGCAAAAAAGTGCAGCCTGGGAAATGTGTATACAAATCTAAGCCATGTTTTCCTGAATTGCGCAGTTGTGTTTCTTAAGGTTTATAAGGCTCCAGCACGAGCCGCATTGAAGTGCCTCTTTAAAGTAAAAATTGTAATGTATTCAATGTTAGTAGGTAATACACATCAAACTGTGATTTACCACCACTGCACTGATAGACTGCCACGCGACTATAAACAGAATCAACCGGTTTACAGTTCGGCCAGCCGTTCTCCGGCTCAGACATTTCTCGAGAGGGGAAAGCGGCCTTTTGTCAGTTCTTTAGTGGTAATTTCAAGTAGAGGAACATCCGCATTTCGAATATTTCACGCATTTTGCATATTTCAGGAACCAGTAATTAAAATAGCGATAATAATAGGACTTCTAGGCACTAAAAATCGGAATTCACTCACGCACAAAATAGCAAAGAAACTTTACCAGCACAAGCACCAAAAGCAACTGAAGATACGAGGTCCAAACAAAATTAAACTGGCAACACGGTGTTGGATTTGGAAGCCATGCATAGCAGTGACAATGCTGATTGGCGCTAGCAGACAGTTTTAACTTCCTGACCAACAGAAGCAGTTAGTGCGCGCAAAGGGCGTTTAAGAAATGTTTGAATAGAGTGATGTTGTAATGAATATCTTGCATGATAATGAAATTGCAAGTTAAATTTCAATATTCTTCTTTCTTCTTCTGGCATCAAGGATTAGGGTAAAGCCTGCTCCGGTCTCACTTCCTTCCATCTCTTTCTAGGTCTTCCTGTAGATCGATATCCTCTTGGTCTGTACTTAATTTTTTGTTTGGGGATTCTATCAGGGTGCATTCGTTGTAAATGTTGTATCCATTTTTCCCTATACTGAAATATACTATCTACCACCGGTTCAATTCTTCACTCTCTTCTAGCATCCACATTTCTCAAATGGTCCTGTCTTGTACATCCCTTCACTGATCTCAGAAAGCACATTTCAGCTGCCTGTATTTTACTGTAGACTTTATTTTTTATAGTCCAAGCCTCGCTACCACACATTAAAACCGGGAGTGCCATGACGGAAGAAAGCTTTAGTTGCGTGTCTTTATTCGGTTTTCCTTTTATTGTTCTTCGTATTGTTCCACATATTCCTTGACACCTTGTACATCTATTATTTATGTCTTGGTCTATTCATATGTGACATAGCAACCCAAATAATTAAAATGCGACACATGTTCAATTGGTCTGTTTTCTATATATAAATACATATACATATATTGGGTATTTGCCATGAAATGCCATTACCTTGGTTTTTGTTTCTGAAATTTTCATATTATGAAGCTTGCTAACCTTATTTAATTTATATATTGCGTTCTGCAGTCTATCATCTGTACAAAAAATTAAAACATCATCATCAGCGAGCCACAATATGTTTATTAAGCTTTGTCCTATGTTTATACCTCTATATACGAGGGTAGATTAAATATAAACGGGAATTTTAATATGACGCTGCTGTTGGTAATTTTGAGAGACTTTGTCAGTATGTTGGTGGGGATATCTCAGGCCACGCCGTGGCTCAGTGGCTAGACCGTTTGGCTCTCACCAAGGCGGCCCGGGTTCGATCCCAGGCGACCGCAAAGTGAGATTTGTGGTGGACAACACGGCGCAGGGGCGGGTTTTCTCCGGGATCTCCGGTTTCCCCCACCATCTCATTCCACCGGTGCTCCATCTTCATCTCATGTATCATCAGTGTCATCGCCTGCGGTACCGTATGTAGTAAAAGCGGGCGTTAAACACTACACATTTCACGTGGGGATATCTCGAAAGGGGGTAGTGCGCACGCACGCACCATGGAGAATGGGGCTGCGTCAGTACGGCATGAGTAAGAGGTGCACACATCTGTTGCGCAAGGCATCATCGTCAGATTTCTTGCAAAAAATGTGGCGGGAAGAGAAGCTGTAGAAAATAAACGCCATAAGAAGAGATCGCGGACAAGCTTTACTGCAGAAAACATTGTTGGCATTCGTTACATTATTGAAGAAGATCGGCTCATGAAATTATCCGAAATTATTTTTTCCCTAGGAATAAGCTACGGACTGTCCAAACAATCGTCCGAGTTGAACTCCACTACAGAAAATTCTCTACGAGGTAGTTCCTCGTCCCTCAACCAGGAATAAAAAAAAATGTTACGTCAGGAAGTTTGTCAGAGACACCTGCATCGCTACGAGGAGGAGGGAGAAGATTACTTGAATCGCATTGTGATTTGTTATGAAACGCGGGTGCAACATTACACCCCAGAGTCAAAGCAAGTAAGCAAGCAAGTAAGCATGGAGTGGCGGCGAGGAGACGAAGCAGGTCCGGTCAATATCAGAACACGCCCATCTGATGGAAGGGAGCTTGCAGCCGTTTTCTGGGACTCCACGGGGATTTTACTGGTGGATTTTCTTCACGAACAAAGGACAACTAATGCAGCCTATTACTGTCACGTTTTGGATGAAGCGAAAGCTGCATTTCGCAACAAGCGACGCCGGAAACCGACGCGAAACACTATTCTTCTCCATGACAATGCGAGGCCACATACTACCACTTTAACGCTGGAAAAACTGGAGAAAATGTATTGGACACCTCTGAAACACACTCCTTACGGTCCAGATTTATCTCACTGTGACTACTATTTGTTTGGATTACTCAAACAAGACCTAGGAGGACAGCGCATTGATGATGACGCAAGTGGAGAAGAGTTCGTGCGTAGCTGGCTCCGCACGCCTCCTTCTTCTTTCTATAAGGATGTCATCAAAAACTTTCCAATCGAATGGAGAAAATGTGTATGGAAGGCAGGACACTATGCAGAAATGTAATCTGTATATGATCATTTTTGTTTGCTAATAAAATAAAGTAAATAAATAATTCCTTTTTAATATATGATTTGCCTTTGTACTTTTAGGATCCATTCCCTAAAATATCATCAAAATATATATTAAATAAAATTGGGGACAGACTGCAGCCTTGTTTAACCCCTTCGTTAATTTCTATTTCATTTGTTAACTGTCCTTCTACTTAAATTATTCTTATCATTGTCATACAAACTTTTTATTTCTTTAACCAAATGAATAGGGCAGCCATTAGTGAGTAAAATATCACCTAATTTTCTCCTTTCCACTCTGTCAAACGTGGATTTCAATATTTTTAAACTAATATAGACCTATATTTTCATTCTAAAGATAATTTTGAGGATATGTTTTGAATTGCTCATTGCTGTATGTTGGTACTATTAACCTTCCCCCTCCGCCTCCTGCAACCGCAAAACGTCAGGGCCGGAGATCCAACGGCCGTACTGTAGTTGGCTTTCTTTACCTGTTTGGTGAAAGTAGTGGGTAGATAAATTCACATTTATAGTGCCTTCCTTTTCTGCCTTGGTGTAGAGAGTAAACTTTCAGCATTGAAAAGGGGTAGAGCTAGCATGTGGGATATCTGGCTTTATATGCTTCAATCGTGACGTGGAAAGGAAAGTGATACCGAAATTAAAGAATTGCAATGTATAAAGAATCATGATGAATGTCAAAGGAATGTTGGTTCTTTGTTACAACACGTGCAAGGGCAGTTAAGTCGAATAGCAGTTTGGGTGAATAAGTTGTTTTAATAAAAGAAACGTAAGAAACAGTGTCCTTAGCAGATTTCTAAAGGATGACATTTGACTTATTGAATAGGGTATTCTTTGAACCATTCATAATGGCGACAAAATAGCCACAAAGAGAATCTTTGTGTGAAAAGAGGGTTTCCAAAAAGTGGAAGTTACATATACACCCACACGCGCCGCTGTGGACAACAGTATTCGGCGTGGAGCCGATTAGAGCACTTCGTGGCTGGCAAGCCATTGAAACAGTCTGAGGCGTGAGGGCGATTAGGGCAGTCCTCTTGTCCTGTCTTGGGCCAGGCATACCAGAAATGTGAGAATATATTTGTCGGTTCATATATACGTGAGGAACGAATAAAGTTTATCGAGTAATAAACATTCTGCCGCCAGTAACTCTAAACAGGGATATTGGTAACCCTTGGTCGGCAACTTCAATTTCGATGTTCTAAAAAAAAAAAAGAAGCAGTAAATAAATAAGTTTGAAACGGGCATTCCAGTGTCATTAAAATATCCTTCTCACACACATCCACGCATACCCTGTGAGAAATCTCATTGTTTTACCCTGAGCTAAACAAAATTGCTTCAAACGGTAGCCTCAACGTAGAACTCATTGTTCGCCACATATATTGTTGCTTCAAAAGGGTGATACGTCTGGATGACTACGGACGCAAACGTGAATGTTACGTAACGTTTCCATGTGAAGGCATCCCACGACACCCCTACCCTCTCAAATCTCCTAACCCCAGCGCTTGCAACTTGGTGTGGGGCCCACACAGGGGTGGGGAAATGAGCGTTCACAACCGACACCAGGGAAGAAACGTTTACAGAAATTTACATCCATCTCCCAGCAGCAACACCCCAATACAAAGGCCTGGTCCTACAACCCTGTATAGAGGCCGCGTTTAAAGCATCCCCAACCGGCTCTCTTTGTAGGGAAAAACTATTCTTCCCCCTAACCACAATGTCATAAACATCTTAGGAAACACCAACTGGGGTCAGAGGTGAAGAATGTTAGGCACGTGTTTACAGCCGAGAAAACCCAGTGTTGCCGTTGTTTAAAATAACGTTTAGAGGCAAAATATAAATAAATAAAGCAGAATTCACTGTAGGAAATCGTCATTGATCTTTTCAAATAAATTGTAAATGATTAATGTTTTCTATAATAATACATAATGTTACAAGTCTTTATAACATAACTGAAAAGAGATATGTTACCTATGCTGTTATGCTATTAGTACTTCTATTACGTACAAGAAGTAAATGCGTATTATTAGCATAATATCTTAGTAAAACATCATTACAATTTTAAAGGCGTTAAATTGCATCAGTGTGCATGAATTTGTGAGGGATATTTACTTGCAAATTAAAGAAGCACTTTGGTTATTCTGGTAGTTAATAATAATTTATAAGCAAAGATTGCACATTAGAGCTTTGTTTATTGCAATCGTGAGTCGTTTTATCCTAAAACATTTTCCTATATTCTATGGCAGGTACAGGTGGTGACTTTCTGTTGATTTAACAAAGCAATAAATACTTCAAAAGTAAAAAAGAAATAAATAACAAAAAAATTAAAAAAACGAACCAAGGAATTAAAGAAAAACTAGTAAGGAAACTCTATTACTCTTTTTAAATTTTCGAAGCTTTTTACAAGGATGTCTGCTAATTTTATAAGTTTGAATAAAGTTAAGCAGTATATTTTCTGGGGCGCGGGGTGTTCTGCTAAACACAATTTAAATAAATAATCACGTACATTCCACATAATAATTAAATATGTCATAAACGCTTTAGAACTCGAGAAAGTTTAGAAATACTGTTAGATATATATTACAAGTATTTATGGAAATCCATGTTAGCATATCCATGTTAGGTTTATTCCCATGGTATCCACATCTTAATTAAATTACGCAAGAGCTAAACGTTAATAACTATTAAACACTAATAAATTTATAAAACTATACTAAGAAAAACACTATGTAACTTCTGTAAATATAAGCTTAATTAACATACATAGGAAGCACGTTTGCACAGTCTAAGCTAATTTCTGAAGACACAAGAAAAATATTGCAACAGCGCTTTAACTTGGTGAACGTTTTAAGAAGGATCACCCATATGTTTAAGGGTGGAAAACCCTTATAATTGCTTACATGTGAGGAGGCGTGGTCAGAAGGGAAAGCTTTTGACGCCGCCTGGGATGCGATGGACGAGGCTGCTATAACAGATGAGGAAATGGAGGACAGGAAAGACGTGGTAGAAGAGGAACCACTACATCATTCATTTAATGTCCTGAGAAACTCATCGGTCAGAAGAAAACATTGAAAATCGTATAGACCATATAGGTGGATAGTTTTAAATATCCCATTAGGATACAATTTAAAATGACTAAAGCCTTATAGTGACTTATAAACTTCTTAGCTGACGTCTAAGTTGACGTCATGATTATTGTGCTGCATGAATTTCTAAAGAATTAACCTCAATTGTTGAATTTTCACCTGTGCCTTTTGTTTACTATGGAGCATGACTTCAGACACAACCTATGTATTTTACACTATAAGACGCAACTTGTTTTGTGCCCAGCGAAACATGGATCTGTTAGTGTTGTGAGTTGTAACGCTTTTACAGTATCTACGCGCAAGTGATAATTACTTTGTGTTAACGGGTTATGTAACGAGCACATTACCTTTGTGGGGCAGCTATGTAGCAGCACACATGCAAATAGAAAAGCCATTGATATAGTAACACGCAAGATATTGTTTCAACACGCGAATGAATGCAAGGAACTTCAAAATAAAACAAGGAAAAAGACTAGTTACATGAACTTTTGAAACCTTTATTTGCTTCAATAACCTCCTCTTACAGCTGCAGTGACTCGTAAGTAAGGGGCAGGATCCTATGACGTTATTTATTGGGTTTCAAAAGTCACATTCTCGCTTTTTATGATCTTTGGTCATATTTATGCTTTCCATGATAGTCATATTATGGAGATTATTATGGTCAGCATACAATTAAAAATAAACTGTTTATGAGTCTTTAGAAAAAGTAGTTGAAAATTTTTATTCTTTTGATTCGTCATCCATTAAGATTGTGCAAGATGCCTTTTCTTCACTGACCTTGGCAGTAAATTTGCCATATATAAAATCGATCTTCGGTCAAATATCAGGCGCGATTACTCACCTAGAAACTGTAGGACTTTACTTAGTGATGCATTGAAATTGTGAAAGAAATTGAAAGGTAATTAAAGCGAACAAAAGGTAAAGCGGCTGAGTAAATTACTGCAAAGCTGTTGTGGGCTTGAAGCAAAGTTTGAGGTTTCTGAGCCGGCATTTTCCCCAAATAAATTGACTTATTTGAAATATAAACCTATAACATTAAGTGATTTTTTTTTTTTTTTTTTTTTTTTTTTTTTTTGTAATTTACGTCCTCCAACGTTAAGTCATTTCGGACGGTGAATGAATTGGGTGAAATGATGCTCAAATGAGTCCAGGTCCATGGAGCTTAGAGTTACCCGACATTCATCTTGAAGGATAAGGGAAACCCCCGGAAGAAACCTTATCCAGGTAACTCAACCTGACCGAGATTCGAACTCGGGACCTCTTGAACGTGAGGCAGACATGCTGCCATCTACGCTGCCGAGGCGGGCCTTAAGTGATGTGGAACGTAGCTTTTCCAGATATAAGAATATTCTGTCTGAAAATAGAAGAGGCTTCCAATTTGACACTAAACAATGCACATTGTCATTTTATGTAACTTTGCTGCTACTGCTGCTGCTAATGAAAACTAAACTCCAGGTATGAATATTTTATTTTCTTTGATTTTTATTTTCTTAAGTTACAATAATTATTCTTCTCTAATTTAGGAATTTTTAAACTCACAGATTCTATGACGTGCTGAATTAAGAAGTAGAGAAGGTGCATTTCTCCAGAACTGATTAAAAATATGTATGCATGAACAATTATTAATTGTTAATTAAACTTAATGTCAATTCAAATAATATGATTAATAAATTTATTAAATTATAAAGGATATGCTTTGTCCTTTTTAGGTCACATTTAAGGTATTTTTAGGTCATAGATGCATGCGCACAATCCATATTTAGGTCATCCGCCCCCTGCTCATAAGGCTTTCGTTTCCACTCAGATAACTTTTATGCGGTACATTCGCATGACTTCATCGACAATTATTTATTTATATGTAGTTTTGTATAAACTAGTTTTACAAAAGCTCATTTAGGCATATATGCTACTAAACTGTGCATTTAATTGACACTTAAATGTTCACAGGCCTTTGTAGCTACTAGTGAACTCAATCAAGGCAAAGCAATCATCAATCGAACGTATCAAATTTCTTGCACTCATACTACTTAAGTCGTTTTTGCTATTTCCTAACTGTGAGTCATAAGAATGCTAATTTGGCAAATTTTGACAGATTTAAAAAATAGCAGAACTCTTGACGTAAAAGTCAATCTATGGTGTATTCACCAAATGCAATATGGGTAAAGCATTTGCACGCTAAGTTGTACATGGCCAGAGTTATAATGGCACCTCCCAAGGTAGTTTCGAGAAAAATATGCCAAGGAAAGGAAGTGGAAGGTAGGATATATGCGCAGACTAAGGCTTTCTTCGCATTTTCGTAGCAACCATATTCAAATAAAGCAAAGACTGTCATTAATACATAGCCCATTTCATGCAGAGTAATGTGTTATTACTAGAGCCCAGATTTAAATGCACTATAAAGTATGAAAATGTGCATGCATCTGTGTAGTATAAATGTGCTAAATATGCTCTAAAATCTCTCTAATATGCATTTAAAATAAAGTGCATTATTTCAACTTTCTCACATTTATCAAACTTGAAGTAATCGAATATTAAGTTCTTTAACAGAGGCACTAATTAATATTTACTAGTCTCTCAGTATATTTTAGTATTAGTCGTATTTATTGCAGCAAACAAGTAAATATTTTTCTACCCTTTTCGAGAAAAATGATTTTCTTCAGCTTCTTAAAATGTTTTTATATTTCTATGATAAGCTGTTTGTAGATGTTGCGTTTTTTTTTTTTTTTTTTTTTTTTTTTTTTTTTGCAGGACAACTATAACAATGGCATACAAATATTGTGGGCTTATTCTAGTTAAATAAAACTAACCATGACTAACTCGAAAATTGCATTGATTTTTAAAATATTCTGAAAATATAAATACGAAATTTAATGTTTTTAACACACTTGCACAGTAGAGATGTATTTTTTTATCTTGAAAAGTGCAGAGCGATGCGCAGTGGTATCTGGACGAGTCCACCTCAGAACGGTTGCAACTGGAGGGGAGGGCAGGTCAGTTGTGTACCAGCTGCGAGCAAGTAAACAAGTGCAGAGCTACTCGGTAATACTACAGCTTGTTTCAGAATGTGCTTGTCTCCTGGTTCCAAGAGAGCATTTGTAAATGACACCTCCTAGCAGCGCATTAGGAAATAAAGTGCTACATTTAAAAACACGAAAAGTAATAACCAATAGCCATAGGTTTATAAAAAAAGAATAATTGTCTGGGCCAGCTATAAAAATCTGGGGAAGGGTATCTGAGGCAACAGTTGTGTCTGAAAGCAGTTTAGGTGAGTTATTAAGGAAAGAAAGGTCATTGGTGTTACTGCAACAACGTCCTTCTCTATGCCCAGTAAACAAAGATTAAGAACATGCGCAAAATCTAATTTGGATTTTATAATTCAGAAACAGTTAGGCGAACTGTGAATAATTTTCAAAACACAGAAAAACAAAGACCAACTTTGAAGAAAGTGCTTATCAAGCTTAAAATTCTACTGACTTTCAAGGCAGTATCTGAACATTAAAAAGAGTTCTTTTGAAGCTAGGATTATTTGAAAAAACACTAAGCGTGACAGACAAATTTTAATCGATATTGCACCATACGTGCAAAACAATCATGCATCTAATATAATGAATTATCATGTTATTCATCACTTTAAACCCTTCAGAAATCCTTACAGTGTTATTACAGAACGTTACGTTAAAGCTTATTTGTAAAATATTCAAGTTTATCATTTCTGTCATTTATATCATTATCAATCATTAATTAACTCTGTTAATCTCAAAAGAGACGTAACCCGAGCTTCTGAGAAATGACTTTCATGTATCCTGACAGGAAACTGCCTGTATGGTATTTATCACCTGAATATCTAAATTTTACAAATGTACACCTGTCATAAAACTACGAAAACAATCCTCACGCTTACTATAACTAATTATTTATGAATATTTTCATCATCACTATTATTGGTATCATTGTTTTCTCATATACGACGTGGTTAGGCTTTATGTCCTGCCTAAACAAAGGGAATGCAATATGAAAGTCATCACATAGCACCTGGCTCTAAAATAATTGACTAAACTCTTAAGTCTACTGTATTGTACTACTTCCAGTGTAGTAGAAGCTACTTTTAAAATTCAGAATACACAAAAAGAATAAACAGAATAAGTAAAACAACAAAGGAGTTAACTAATTTTGTCAAGCACTTGTAGTACCTGTTGAAGAATTTGTGTAGAAAGTGATGTGAACTAAATTAATGAGTATGACAACGTATGGAAACCATGAAATCTATGTGATTCCAGACCAAATCTCAAACTCATGATCAGTAAATGACTTTTATATACGTGTCTTGCCTCTCTCGAACTTTTTCGAAATGGATATGGAGGACTCTCACAAACGCCCTATGACAAGTGTGACATTTGAAACAAGCACCTTCAAATGTTTTGTTCATTATAAGCGGATATAAGTTCCAGCAAAATATTTGCGATATGCAATTAGAATTGGCACACAAATATTGTCACCCGAACGTCGGAACTCCCGATAGAACCGGTCGGGAAGCATTCGATCACGCCTACCCATTTGTTTTATAGCGCTAACGAAGGGATGGTTGGAAAAATATCACTGGCCGTCTCCTTCCCCTCTCTCTGCTGTCTGGAACCTTCGCGGTGATTCACTGAAACGCGAGACTTCCAGAAACAGCGATATTCCTATAAAAAGGGGCTGCAGTTGGCGAGTCAGTCAGTTCTTGGCAAGCAGCGGTGAGGAGCGCCGAGTGAGTTAACGAACCGGAAGACTGTGAACGTGCATCAGAAGAGTTGTACGTAACTGTGAGCGTGCAGTGAACCTGTGACAGACGAACTGATGAATTGTAATTGTGTGTAATACGTAATTCTGTGTAATCGGCAAGTGTTCCGACTGTAATTCGGTGGAAATAAAGAACACTTTTGAGTTGTGCAATTGGACTTTTAATTTCACGAACCCACAAAGTTACAACTGGTGTCAGGAAGCGGGACGACAACATCACCGAACATTACAGTCATGGACGCGGCATTGGAAAGGATTTTGTAGAAGATGATGGAAATGAAGGCCGAACTGACCTCGGAAATGAAAGCAGCAAATGACAACCTCGCTGCGAAAACAGAAACGGCAAATAACAACCTGGCTGCGGAACTAACAGCAAAGACGGAGGCGGTAAACAACAACCTGGCAGCGGAACTGAAGGAAATAAAGACCAAATTGACCACGGAAATTAAAGCAGCGAACGAGGCTCTCGCCTCCAAATTTGAAGAACGGTTGGCCGGCGAGAGGGATGACGTGACGGAGCTGGGCAAGCGGATGGGCCAAGTGGACGAGCGCGTCGAGGACCTGGCGAACCGCTTCAATGACATAGAGGAAAAGGCCGACAGTAACGCCAAGTCCCTCGACGCCATGGTGGAAGACGTCGAAGACCTTGGTAACAGCGTTAGCAACCAGGAAGGAAAGGCCGACAGCAGCGTCAAATCCCTGAACGCCATGGTGGAGGACGTCGTCGGTAGGAGGTTGAAGGATTTAAAGTCCGACGCGCCGGGACGCGACACAACATCGGCGCGCGTCAAACAACCGAAATATGACGGCGCGCCTACGTTTGAGGTCTTCCGCCGCCAATTCGACGCAGTGGCCAAGCACAACAAATGGTCATCAGAGGTGGAGGCCACACAGTTAATAGCCAGCCTCCAGGGAGGGGCCGCGGAAGTCCTGAACGCTGTACAGGCAACGGCGGTGCCCAAGGATATCTGGGAGGCCCTGGAGAATCGTTTTGGAAACCACCGCCTAGCCGCAGCGTCACAGCAGCCAGGGGAGACGCTACGGCAACTGGCTACAAGTTCCTAGTCGACCTCCCACCAGAGTTCGTATACCGGGAAGCTACCCACACATTCGTTGACGGGGTACGAGACACGGAGATTCGTCAGCGCCTAATGCTCGGCGATTATAAAACCATCCACGAGGCGCTAACGGCAGCATTAAGGATGGAGGCAACGAAGGTTACATCTATCCCGACATCGAGAACGAGGAGTGTCCGCTACAACGGAGACAGAAGACCAGCCGAGGGACGCCGGCGCAGACCTAGTGGCCTGTCTTGGGGGTGTGGACAGCCAGGACACCTGGAGAGAGACTGCCCGCACCAGGAAGAGCAGCCGGAAAAAGAGTAAGGGCCGTCGTGGAGAGGGCCACGTCGGCGCCATCACCACCATCCCCTCGAGTGACACTGCGCGCCGTCAGCGAGCGTATGGATGACAGCCTCCTCGCGGACGGTTGGATAAGAGGAAAGCCGTGCCGCGTGCTGGTGGACACTGGGGCACCCGTGACCATCATCAGACCTGACGTGGCGAAGGGTTTGCTGACAAGGAAGCCGAGCCGACCATACCAGCTTGTCACGGCATCGGGCGACACCTTGCCTGTGGAGAAGGAGGCCCTGCTGAGGCTGACCTTGGGACGGAGTGCCGTGCGTCTGTGGGTGTTCGTCGCGAAAGTGGCTGAGGAGGTGCTTCTGGGGCTGGATGCCCTCAGGAGCCACGAGGTGACGGTCGACGTCGACAGGAAGGTCCTGCGCCTCAACGGAGAAGAGGTCATACTCCGTCAACCCGAAGAGCGCCTTGAAATCTGCAGGGTCATCTTGAACGAAGACGTGGTTGTCCCCGCGAGGAGCGAGGTGGTGGTGACGGCACGACTGGAAGGCCAGAGAACCAGGAACATGATGCTGGACCAGAAGACGCCTGTACGCGGACTGTGTGTAGCCAGGGCATTGCTGCCCTGCCGAGAGGAGGTGCCAGTGAGACTGCTAAATCCAACGGACACCCATCACGACTTCCAGGCCGGGACGGAGTTGGGAACGTGCGAGCCCGTGGTAAGCGTAACAGCAATGGACAAGACAAAGGAGCCGGTGTCGACGCAACTCCTGGGGACCCGGCTAGAAGGCTTACTGGAGAGGGCGGCCGACCACCTGACCGCAGAACAACTGGAGAAAGTTAGACAGCTGCTGAGGCGATACCAGCGTGTCTTCAGCCAAGGCGACAGCGACTACGGCCGCACGGACAAAGTGCTTCACCGCATCGACACCGAGGACGCCAGGCCTATTCGGCAACCACCTAGACGCGTTCCGCTGGCGAAGCAAGGGGCGGAACGAGACATGCTGGAGGACATGAGATCCAGGGGAGTGATTGAAGAATCGGTCAGCCCCCGGTGTTCCCCTGTAGTCTTGGTGACGAAGAAGAACGACGAACTACGCTTCTGCGTGAACTATAGGTAGCTGAACGCTGTCACCCGGAAGGACTGTTTCCCCTCACCCCGGATTGACGATACCCTGGACACGCTAGCTGGTGCACAGTGGTTCTCAACCCTGGACCTGAAGTCGGGCTACTGGCAGGTAGCTCTAGACCCGAGAGACAAGGAGAAGACCGCAGTGTCGACGGACCAAGGGCTCTGGTAGTTCACAGTTATGCCCTTTGGCCTCTGCAACGCACCAGCTACCTTCCAACGCCTCAGGGAGTCAGTGATGAGAGGGCTGACTTACGACGCCTGCCTGCTATACCTGGACGACATCATCATCTTCGGGAAGACTTTTTAAGACCATCTCCAGAATCTGAGTAAGGTGCTACATAGACTGCAGGTGACCAACTTGAAACTGAATGCGAAGAAGTGTCAGCTCTTCCGCAAGGAAGTTAACTACTTGGGCCACATAGTCTCAGCAACCGGAGTGGCCACAGACCCGGAGAAGATACAGGCTGTGAGAGATTGGCCTCATCTAAAGGGTTAGAAAGAGTTACGCACTTTCCTGGGGCTGTGCAGTTATTACCGACACTTCATAAAGGGGTTCTCCAGCATCGCCAAACCCCTCAGCCGCCTGACAGAGGAACACCGGCCTTATGTGTGGACGGAGGACGCCGAAGACGCTTTCCAGCACCTGAAGAAGACCCTGTGCAGTACTCCAATTTTGGGATTTCCACAACCGGGTGCGCCCTTAAACCCCACTCCCCGCAACCGGGTGGCGCCTTCATTGTGGACACCGACGCCAGCGACCATTGCACTGGAGCTGTACTATCGCAGATCCAAGACGGCCATGAGTGGGTGATAGCCTACTACAGCAAGACGCTATCCAAGGTAGAGAAGAACTACTGCGTCACCCGACGAGAGTTACCAGCGGTGTTAAAGACCATGGAGCATTTCCACAAGTACCTGTACGGTCAGCCATTTCACCTGAGGACTGACCATTCCGCCCTACCCGGACCAAGGGACGCTGCCCGAATCTCCAGCAGCCATAGCAAGGTCCGTACCGGGTGGTGAAGAGGATTAACGACGTGGTGTACCGCATCCAGAAGGTTCCACGAGGGAAGATGTTGGTGGTACACCTAGATCGCCTGGCTCGCTGCGATGGTGCTGTTCGGGACGACCATCTTTGAGGAGGGAGCAGTGTCACCCGAACGTCGGAACTCCCGATAGAGCCGGCCGGCAGTAGGGCCAGACGAGAAGCAGTCGACCACGGCTACCCATTTGTCTTATAGCGCTAACGAAGGGATGGTTGGAAAAACATCACTGGCCGTCTCCTTCCCCTCCCCCTGCCGTCTGGAATCGTTGTGATGATTCACTGAAACGTGAGACTTCCAGAAACAGCGATATTCCTGTAAAAAGGGGCTGCAGTTGGCGATTCTCAGTTCTTGGCGAGCAGCCGTGAGGAGCGCCGAGTGAGTTAACGAACCGGAAGACTGTGAACGTGCATCAGAAGAGTTGTACGTAACTGTGAGCGTGCAGTAGACCTGTGACAGACGAACTGGTGAATTGTAATTGTGTGCATTACGTAATTCTGTGTAATCGGCAAGTGTTCCAACTGTAATTCGGTGCAAATAAAGAACATTTTTGAGTTGTGCAATTGGACTTTTAATTTCACGAACCCACAAAGTTACAATATGAACTGAATTCGGAAGAATTATAAATATATCTTCGTTCTAGTGGACATCCTTTCTCAAATTGAGGCACTTGTACACCCAGTATTGTGTTAATTTACACTAGATCCGTGTTTCAAATCCCGGCTATGGCATCGAATTTTTCATTCTGGCTCTACTCATTCAAACCTTAGCCTACATACGGCTAGTGTGGAAGAAATGATTATTTCCACCAATTTACACTACTGCAAATATTAATCTTTCCTAATTAAATACAAAGTCAAGCCTAAATTGCACTTCAGTTAATGCCAGTTACAATGTTCCACAAAAGATACTACAAATTACAATCCTCTACCGCCGCATCAAATATTACAGGTAGGGCCATCTATGGACAGCAGTATACAGTCGGTGAGCGGTTGTATCTCCTAGCGGCAGGAATACAGTTAAAAGAACCTTTGCTACATTATATATTTTATATATCTTTATGTCGGTAAATTAATGTATTAATGTCACACTACTTTCCCAAACGACTCTACAATAGGACTGTTTTTCTATCTACTGTAAGTTTAAGATAAATATTTACAAATGTAGTTTCATTAAACATTTTGTTGTATATACTTGAGTACAAGTCTGAAGTAATAGCTAAATGTTTGAAATGTAGGCCTTTGTGTTTGGGCTTTTAAATTCGCACGATACTACAGCAAACACAAGTATGGATCCTAGCATTATCAAGACAGAAGAGCATTGAGCATTATAAAAGAAAATTGTCAATGACATAAAGAACGAAGCTCAAAGTACTTATTTATTGTAAACAGATGTACGTTATTTGTGTCGTGTAAATAAGTAGTATGTTCTCTGGTTTGATCCCAGACAATTGACGTGAAACCTTATGTCCAGGTATTATTCCAGTTTTTACTTCACTGGACTCCAAGAAGTGTAAGTTGACCCTTAGTTGTTAGATACAGAAAGAACTACTCACCATCTCCTTACCTCTAACGCTGGGTGGGACAGAGATATTAGTGGCGGATGTTCCTTCTGCATCTGTTTGTTCATTTTCCTCATTTGGTTCTTCTTCCTCTTGCACCTCATGGTCACAAATTTCAAAGTAGTTCTCTGGATTTTATCTGAATAAGCTCTAAATCAATTATAAAATTTCTCTAAACTTAAACGTATTCCGAGATAAAACAACAAACTTAAAATCAGTGGTGTAAGCTTCACAGTGAAAACAAAATAAAACAAAAAGGTAAAATAAAACAGCACCATTTGCATTCAATGAACATAAGATACTGATGGCTTGGTGTGCCATTTTTCTTAACCATCTTTCAATTAGTGTTCCACATGATAGTATAAATAGATTTTCTTTGAAATAATTTCTATTGCTCTTATTTGTTGTTCCTGTATATTCCAAAATCTCACTTATTCATCCTCCAAACAATTTGTCCACTTCATTATTAATTTTATGGATGAGATATCTCTGTTTTAATTTTTTCAAGTTCCTTCACTGTAAGTGTCGGGTTTCTATAGATCCCCAAATATTGCTTGATAATTTGGTATACGTCAAAGTTTATTGAATATTCACATTTGCTATAAAGTATATCAAACAACATTGCTTAGGCTGTAAAAATGTGCTCGCTATTTTCTTCCATAAATGTATTTACAGATACGAGGGGTATTCAAATAATAAGATCTCCTTTTTCAGGGCTGAGGCCAGATAGGAACTTGTGGTTTATTTTAAAGCACACGTGGACTCTTTGTGAATGAGTGACAGAGATGGCAGCACCGTACAGTGCATAGAAGTCTAGTGGCAGTAAAGAGTGTTAGGATTGTTTTTGATACCTAAAATGACGACGTTTTCATTGCAAAAACAAGGAGTAATCATTCGGTTTCTCCATTCTCATGGTGTGACGCCTATTGAAATTCATCGCCAGTTGAGTGAGGTATGTGGTGATGGTACCATTGATGAGTGTAATGTGCGTTCCTGGGTGCGACAGCTCAATGAAGTCAGAACATAGTGTGACAACAAACCAAGACAGTTGCAGACATCTCCTCCAAAATTGGCATTTCCGTGGGGTCTGCGCAGTCCTGCAGGGAAGTCATCCACGATAATCGGAGGAACATGTCTCCGTTGGCCCCCACCATTCTGACCTCTGCCAGAATTGGCAAGGGTTCGACGGCTGGACTGGTCAGAGTGCACGTTCTCTGCAGCCAGTCTCTCAGTGCGCTTGGCTTTCGGTGATTTAACTTCATGGAACTGCTCGCCATCCGTGGACATGCCCGAGGAGCTATGCTTCAGGCGCTCCTCTTATGCCGAGCAGTAGCACGAGTTAGAGGAGTACACCGTGTATCCTCCCACTACGTGTAGAAACTGAGGTGCGGACACTGGCACACTCATCTTTGGAGTCAGACTCCGAGTTTTGGCCTACACGGTGAACAGGCTCCCGTGAGTCACCCTAATTGGTTGTTCTGGTATCCAAGAGTACCACCTTGCCTTCTCCGCTGTGGCGTTATTGGCGAGGTTTTCCCTTCCTGGTTGCACCAGTAGAGGTATTAGGAATGGCCGTTGCGGCCGAGTCGGCTAGCCCGTCATGAGCTGAGCTGGTGGATGGGATAGGTTCTATCTCCAACATGGTTTCTGACTAGGGTCATACAGGTACTAACAGCACTGCACCTAGGTGCAGTGCGCAACAAACACACGAGCGTGTGCCCTCACCTTAGGTAGCAGGTGCTAAGAAGCGTACCACTAAGAGTACCGGACACCTGTATAAACAAATGCGCCTTACCCGATACTAGGTATCGTATGGCTTTGGTCTTTAGTGGCAACCCGCTACCTATCCGCTCTTGGTGGATCCAGGCGTAGATAGTCAGGCTGGCTGAGAAGGTCCGTCTGTAGTAGAACCGAAGTTCCAAGTCGCAAGGAATCACAGCTCGCCGCCGCCTCCGCCGCCACGACCAACCTGCCAACCTCCACGAAAACACCACCTGACACAGCAGAGATCCTTACCCAGCTCGAGGAGACCATCACAGACACAGCAGCAGAGAACTTCAACACCTTCCAGACCTACTTCACAACAGAACTCTCAAAATTCTCAGCCCACCTAGACCGCATGGAGGAGCTGATAGGCCAACTCTCCAGAATCGAAGAAATCTACCACAACCTCGAGACGATCATCAAGCAGCTCCACAAATCAACTACTGAAGATACTCCAACTCTACTCACGACCAAAGACAAAAGATGCGAAGATAACCGGAACTACCTACTTACGTCAATACATCAACTCGAGGCCTACTCCGACAAACACACCGTCGCCGAATTAGTCAGAGCAATCAACAGCACAGTAAATCCACACATGAACTACCTACGCCGCGACATTACCGACTGGAGTAAATGCCATACTGAATACCCAGCTTGGCATCCAGGGCGCAAGCCATGCCTGCCATCCTGGCCTTAAACTTACGCCACGCAGCACGACTCATGCTGCTTAAGGAACATACGACATTTTTCAGAGTGCTCAACGCGGGATCTGCCAAAACTCCATGCAATTTCCCTCTCCTAAACCCGCTTCCACACATGAAGCGAACTTCCTTGTTTCTGTTTTAATAAAGCCTTAAAAAATTGCCGGGAACTGCCCTAGGGTCGTTCTCGACGTGGCAATGCGCTGGCGGGAGAGAAGATTCTTGATGCTTCTTCGTCTGCTACTGGAGGCGGAGGACTTCGAAGACTCGTTGAGGCGCCAATTTATGTGGCCTTAGTCAGGACTTCGAAACGAAAGCCCCACGTTGAGGGGTGCCAATTTATGAGGTGGTCCGGCCCGTAGCGAACCACGTCGAGCTCTCCCTTGTGCTCAACGCCTCGAAATTAAGGATTGGTGACGTGCGGAGTTCAAGGATAGGGAGATTGGCACAGGTTCAAGGTCACTTTTGATATAGCTCTTGCGTGGGTACTCTCATCTGAGCTTCAGGGAGTGGGTGAGTCCTGACTCGTTGTGGCTTCAATGAGGAAGACACCTCGAATTTTCCAGATGAAAGTTTACTGTTATCCTTAAGATTCCTCTGCTCACCAACGTGAAGTTGTCGTTAGCGGAGTTGCTGTGCGTCATACCACTGTGTTCCACGTCAGTAGTGTGATGTAGTGTGTAGAAACAATAGTGCGGCGAAGCTGACTTCTATATATCGTATCCCTTATATATGAGGAGCATCGTTTCAAAACGCGATAAGTCCGCAAATAGCAATTTTACAGGAAAGCCAAAAATGTAATAACTACTAAACAAAACAACACTTTTGAAATGAGTTATGCACTCGTGATTTAAAAAATAATGAATAACATGATGCTGAGTGTCAAAAATCAGAGGCGTAATCTAAAGCTATAATCGAGGAATAAAGTATGAAAAAACTATTATTAGTATTAGAATGAATTTTAATTAAAATTATAAATAGAAGTATTTATAAACAATGGAGCTTTATCAATAAAATCTTTTTAAACCACTTGTCAAACTACAAAAAGCACTTTTATATGAATTTCGAAATACCAATGGCGGATGACGTCATTCAACTCGTTGAACAGCGCCAGGAGAGGGAGGCGGTCACCTGAAGAACTAGTCAAACATCAGCTGATGATGGGGACGCATGGTCCTTGAAATGTGTAGTGTTTTTTGCCCGCTTTTACTACATACGGCACCGCAGGCGGTGACACTGATGATGCATGAGATGAAGATGGAGCACCGGTGGAATGAGATGGCCGGGGGAAACGGAGGTCCCGGAGAAAACCCGCCCCAACGCCATGTTGCCCACCACAAATCTCACTTTGCGGTCGCCTGGGATCGAACCCGGGCCGCCTTGGTGAGAGCCAAGCGGTCTAACCACTGAGCCACGGCGTGGCCTATGGTCCTTGAAACATGTCCTAATTTTAAATGTAAGTGGAGCTAAAGTGTTTGTATAGTTTTACAAGTGGTTTAAAAGGATTTTATGCATTTTAATGCTTGTTGTCCTATAAAAACAAAAGTTTTGTATAGGAACAACTTTACAAGAGTAAAATTTGGTTTAAAAACGATAAAGCTTAAAGAGAAAATGAAGCATTATTACTCGTATAAGCTACATAAAGCAACAGGATATGAGAACTACAGAAATAAATATAAACAGGCTAAAAATTGTTATTTAGCAAGCTAATGTATATAAAGAAAAAATAAACAATTCTGGGAACATTTCTAAAACAGCTTGGGGTATAATTAATAAGGCTAAGAGAAAATTGCCCGTTTCAAAAGATCTTGCATTAGACCTAAATGGCTCAGTACAGAATGACCCTATTAAACTCTGTGACTATATAAACAAATTCTTTTTAGAAATTGCAACCCTTTCAGATAGTCAAAGAATCTTATCTAAATTTTGTACAACAGAAATCTATCTCATTTTATTAATCCAGTGACAATAACCGAAATCATATAATAACTAAATTACCAAACAAAGTGACTAGTGGTTGGGTTGAAATAAATACACAAATTCTGAAGCAATGTAAATATGCTCTTGCAGGTCTCCTTGAGCATCTTATCAAGTATTCGATAGCAAGAGGTCAGTTCCCAGATTGCCTAAAATTATCTTTAGTTAGACCTATTCATAAGCATGGTGACACTAAAGACATAAATAGTTACAGGCCAATTACACTAGCTTCAGAATTAGCCAAAATCTTTGAAAAGGTAATACTTCAGTGACTAATGTGCTGCTTAGAAAATAATAGAATAATTTCTAACTCACAACAAGGATTTAGGAAACATTATTCAACAATTTCAGCCATTATTGAATGTACAAATAATATAAAAAGCACTTGGAAAACAAAGAAATTATTATTCTTTGATCTTACTAAAGCATTCGACTGTGTAGATCACAGTATACTACTAAATAAATTAGAATCAAATGGAATTAGTGGTTTAGCTAAAGATCTAATTAGTTCGTACCTTATTGGCAGAAACAAGCAACACAAATATATTATAAACAAGGAAAGTTAACAATAAAATATATATCCAGTTTGAAACTGTTAATTATGGTGTTCCTCAGGTTTCTGTGATGGGTCCTCTCTTATTTATATTGTACATGAATGACATACCTTACAATGGATAGAGTAAAGCAATGTCATATGCAGATGACACGACAACTGTATGCTGGGGCACCCTGATTCTAGAATTACATAGCACAATGACACAGACTATTGAATTACTCTTTAATTATTTTTGAGAGAATAATTTGAAATGCCACATGTCTAAAACAAAGTTAATACAGTTTAATTTGAGGAATTTAAATAATATACAGGACCCTATAAAATTATCAGATTACAACATACATGTTACAAATAAACATAAATTACTGGGCATTATAATAGATCAAAAACTTACATGGTTGGAACATATTCAGTACATCTGTACTTGCTTAGGCATTTTTCTAGTCTTCTAGAAGAAAAAGAATGAAAAATTATCTGCCATGGTGTCATATTTCCTCATCTAGTGTATGGAATTGAAATTTGGATATGTAGTGCAAAAATAAGTATGGAAAGATTACTAAAATTACAAGGTAAAGCAGTTACAATAATGTATCATCTAAACTATAGGGTTTCCTGTAGACAGTACTTCAGGAAAAACAAATTTTTACAGTATTTTCATTATACATATAAAGGGTAATAATGTATGGATTGGGAAAGGATAACTTGAGAAATAGTGATATACATAATTATAACACATGACAAAACAATGAGTTCTTTAGACAGGGTTTTTTGAATAAATAGTAGTATTAAAGATCGAAACATAATGGGACTGATTTTATACAATAGACTGTCAAACTATGTAAAGCAAGAAGAGTCAGAAAATACTTTTAAAAAGGGGCTTAAGATTTACCTAATAAATAAGGCATTGTACACGATTGATGAATTGTAATTCTATTGGCATTTTTTTTATTTTTAAGTTGTATAATTGTAAGTTGTATATATGTAAATATTGTACTTGTAACTGACAATGTCAGAAACTGATTTGTAGTCCATTGACAATAAATGCATCATCATCATCATCATCATCATCATCATCATCATCATCATCATCATCATCATCATCATCATCATCATCATCATCATCATCATCATCATCATCATCATCATCATCATCATCATCATCATCATCATCATCATCATCATCATCATCATCATCATCATCATCATCATCATCATCATCATCATCAATCATCATCATCATCATCATCAGCAATCATCATCTATTATTATTATTATTATTATTATTATTATTATTATTATTATTATTATTATTATTATTATTATTATTATTATTATTATTACTATTATTATTATTATTATTATTATTATTATTATTATTTTTTTTTTTTTTTTTTTAATTTATTTCTGATCTCTACATGCTCCACTACATAAGTAGTACTACATGCTTTTCACTATTTTTGTGATTTTTGTATACATTTTTCCAGTTTTGATGTGAACCATTTAGTTTTTTTTTTTTTTTTTTTTTTTTTTTTTTTTTTTTGCTTGTATTACACATTAATGCCTTTTAGTACTTGAAAGTCTATAGAGTTTACAAATTTTGTAAATGATTTTAAATGTCTTTTAATTAGTACAATTATCTTGAGGTGGCAGCTGAGTAATGATGCACATTAAATGAATTAGTCTATTACCACACCTGGAAGGAGAGTGACAATGGTTTCTACATGCAGATCCATTGATGGTGTATGCATCAACTGCTGCACATGTAGAAATCATCGTCAATCTCCTTCCAGGTGTGGTAATAGACTAATTCATTTAGTATGCATCTTTACTCAGCTGCCACCTCAAGATAATTCGACTGTATTGACTTGTGTGTTGGCCAGTTATCAGTTCTTAGAACACTATGTTTTAGAGTTTCTCTTGCACTATTCACCACACTGCACTCTAATATTATTATTATTATTATTATTATTATTATTATTATTATTATTATTATTATTATTATTATTATTATTATTATTATTATTATTATTATTATTATTATTATTATTATTATTATTATTATTATTATTATTATTATTATTATTATTATTATTATTATTATTATTATTATTATTATTATTATTATTATTATTATTATTATTATTATTATTATTATTATTATTATTATTATTATTATTATTATTATTATTATTATTATTATTATTATTATTATTATTATTATTATTATTATTATTATTATTATTATTATTATTATTATTATTATTATTATTATTATTATTATTATTATTATTATTATTATTATTATTATTATTATTATTATTATTATTATTATTATTATTATTATTATTATTATTATTATTATTATTATTATTATTATTATTATTATTATTATTATTATTATTATTATTATTATTATTATTATCATTATTATCATTATTATCATTATTATCATTATTATTATTATTATTATTATTATTATTATTATTATTATTATTATTATTATTATTATTATTATTATTATTATTATTATTATTATTATTATTATTATTATTATTATTGTTGTTGTTGTTGTTGTTTTTGCTGTTGTTGTTGTTGTTGTTATTGTTAGCAGCAGGTGAAATTTGTATTTTGCTGTTACAGAAAATTGTGGAAGGTAGCTTGGGCAGTACATCAATTTATAATTAAAAAATATGCAATATAAACATCCAGTTTTACTCCTTTTACTGCACTGAACACTTGCACATAAAATTCAATTTAGTTTTTTCCTCAGTTAAATAGCACAACTCGCTATTCTTCATCCGTCTTCCTGTTGTCGCTGTAATTCCAATTTCCATCACCTTGGTTCCAATATCACTCCTCCTGATCCAAAATAATCTTTTCTCTTTTAGTATAAACCTACGATACACTGGCACCTTCTTTTCATACATCCCTCATTCTTCTATCCTCCTCTCACCTTCATCATATCCTCTGGGGACCAAAATAAATCCTTCTGTTTTTTTGTATTGTTTAGTTTTCTTAAGTTCTCTAATAGCTGTATATCGTAGTTCAAACTTCTCATAATCTTCTGTGATTCCAGTAGTATTTATCTATCTGTTATGGACCTTAAACATCTATCATTCCTCTACTTTTAGGCTGAACTCTTAGTGATCTTCACTTCTAGAATTATGCTTGGTGTTACTACTGCCTGCACCTGGTCTATAGAGACAATTTTCCAGCTATTTCACCAACAATATTTGTACTATATTATAAAGTTTTTGTTAATTCAGGATTTCTAAAAATTGAGTGTCATGCATGCCCTTCTAAAGCATTCCATTCTACATTTAAATTTCGCCTGTATCTGCTGAATTTAAGTAATATTTGCTTTGGAGTATCTTGAACTCCACAGATGTCACAGGTGTAGTTATTTGTTTTATTTATCTTTTTCCAATATGTTTCATAGGGTCCATTACTGATAGTATAATGAAAGAAAAGGCACCTCTGATTGGTTGTACATAGTGTAGTGTTAATCTTTCATCCATTTTATTCAATAAATTAAGTTCTTCTTTCCTCATTAATACTTTCTCATGCTCCCACTTTAAATTTTAGTTCCTGTTTGATTTTGGCAATTGTTTTACATATTTTCGCAATTACTTTTTTTCACCATTACATAATTTAGTTTCTTTAACCAAAATGTTGCTCCTTGAATTCAAATGTTATAATCAATTGGCCATATGGCTAGGGTAACTAACAGTGCCATTGTGGGTGTTGTGTTTACTGTACCTGTAAGTGTAAGGAAAATTTTTCTCCGTATCATACCTAAATGTCTCCTAATCTCAACATTATTAATCCTGGTTGCAGAAATACTGGATCCATATGTAATAATAGCTGCAAAGGCTAGGTTATGGTAAATGCTAATTATTTCCTGCAATATTTTAAAATTATGTTGAGTCGATATGCTATTTGCATCATTACTTTTTCATATGTTTCTCTAATACTATCTGAATGTTTTCTGACATTTTATTTTTCATCTGACATAATTTCTAGATATTTATTAATTTTCTTCCTTGTAATACTATGGTTTGCTAATATATTGATGGGCCTCTTTTTCAAACAGTTTTAGTTTTGACGTTACATACCAATCATTCAATAGTTTCATTAGCTTGCTTGCTTACAATTTAATTTCTCACTTATTTTGTCCTTGTATCAAAAATATTATATCATCAGCATACATAATTGTATTCAATATTTCACTATTCTGCTCTGTCTCTTCCCTAAAGGTTTCTATTACAATGTACCAAAAAAGGGGCCTCAGGACAGAGTCTTGGGGACATCCTCTAAATACTCTCTTTTTGAGTATATCATTTATTCTTTTTATAACAGCTTTTCTATTTGTGCAATAGTCATAAGAGATTGTGTAAATGGTCTGTGGATAATTTTCCTTCTTAAGCTGTCTGAAAAAGTGTGGCCCCCATAAATTACCAAATGCTTCAGAACTGTCAATAAAAATTTTGATTATATACCTTTTCTCGCTACTGTTAATTAGGGTCATAAAACCTGCAAGCCGATGGCATTGATAGAAATCAAACTGTATCCCATTCTTTTTATTTACGTGTGACAACTGATAATAAACTGTTTTTATATCAAAATTCTTTGATGTGTGATTGAAGCTTCCTACCCGCCCAACGACCTTAGATCTTCAACCTCTGTAGCAAATAATGCACAGATGAGTCATTGCTCCTTAAGTTCCCGAAGTTCCTGAGTGAGTTGAGGCATTCAAACAAAACCCACAATCATAAAATTTCTCTTCCCGGAAACACCCATTCTGAGCCGCAGAGAACCGTGGAAGCAAAAGACAGGAGCCACCATTTTGAGAGGACCTCAGAACGTGCATGGAGACTTCACGGAGATCGCTGAGACCAGGTGACCATAAAACAAAATAATTTTCTACTCATACTAATTACTTTTTAAGCTCTTGTGTCCTTTTATAAATTAATGTTCAACAATTTTTCCATTGTGTTTAGTAAGCAAATTGGTCCATATGGTTTTGAGTGCTTAGCAACCTTGTTCTTTCTTTTCTAAACTACTACCACCCTGCTTCTTTCCATAAATCATGAAATTAACATTGACATAGACAGCTGTTAAACCACTGATGTAGAAAGGATATAATGTCAACTTTCAGCTTGTTTAGAATCTTATCCATAGATTTGTACATCCCAGCAGCTTTTTTACCTTTTAATTTCTCAAATATTATATTAACTTCAGTTAGCTCAAAAAACATTCTCATTATTATATTCATTCCTAATTTCTGCTCTTCATATATTTTCATCTTCCTCTCCATCATCAGCGAATAATGTCTCAAGTAACAACAACATTGATTCCATCTCCTCAATCCTTAGTGGTTATTAATTCTGGTGTTATAATTCTTTCTCTTTCAATTTGATGTGGCAAGCTACATATATGCCCGCCTCCGTAGTGTAGATGGTAGCATGTCTGTCTCATGTTCGAGAGGTCCGGAGTTAGAATCTCGGTCAGGGTGAGTTACCTGGATAAGGCTTTTTCCGGGGTTTTCCCTTATCCTTACAGACGAATGTCAGGTAGCTCTAAGCTCCGTGGACTGTGGACATATTTGAGCATCATTTCACCCATTTCATTCACCGTCCGATATGACTTAACGTTGGAGGACGTAAAATTAATAAAAAAAAAAAAAAAAAAAGCACCAAATAACTTGATTTACCTTATATTTCAAAAATGACTGCCAATGTTTTCTCCTTGTTTCTTCAATTAGATCCTAATATTTATGTTTAGCTTCCCAGTATTTTTACAAACCTTTTCCCTGTCAGAAAATGTAACATTTCTGATGTATTCTATAGTTTCCTTATTAATGACTTGGCTTTTGTGGTTTATCTGTACAAATTTCTTCCAAATCATATTTGGAACAGTTTTATTCATAGCACTTTTAATCATTAATGTTAAGATTTTTACACCTTCATTTACTGGGTATCCTTGATAATTCAAATTTAGAGTTTTAATCTCTTATCTCACTTTTTGAAGATTTGCTTGTTTTAGATAATCACCAATCTTCTCTGCTCTCATCATTCATATTTGTTTTAATTGTGTTATAATTAACATTTACAATATTATGGTCATTGTAGTCCAACCTTGACCCACTTTCCAATTACCTGTGTTGTTCTTTGTTACTATTGAACATAAAGTAATATCTATGTTTTCGGTAGCTCCTGCTTCATTTTGAAAAATGGGAGGGATATTATTTTGTTTAATATAACAAGTCTTAATTCAGCTATTAGTCACCCCAAGTTGAGGGAGCTCAGCTACATTTTTGTTTCTTGGTTGTTGTATAAGGTGCTGTAACAAACTTCAACTGTCTATATAAACTGCCGCAAAAAATTATGCAACACCCTTCAGGACTGTGTTCATTGAAACATGGGCATACTATGTGTATATTGATGCAACTGTTTGGACATATGTTCTCGTGACATATCTGATTCATTTGTGCTGATTTTTTTTCATATGATGCTATCAGATGTATTCCCTCTCACTTAACCTTTCACGAATATTAAGTAATTCTTAAAGGTATTGCATTTTTTTCTGCCACTGTATAATGCTGCCTTTATTTGTTGAGAACTCACATGAAGAACTTCGTTTAAAATGCTCATAATTGCTGCCAATCTAATCTCCAGAAAATTTGAACTAGGTTTTTTGGAACTGAAAACCTTACTTGATATGTACTAACAATCGTCATATAAATGCAACTTATTGTCATTCCCTGATATGTTTCTATTTACAAATACATTAAAGGAGTTTAACCACTTGTTTAATAAATCAGGTCCATTGAACTGAGAAATATCAAACCATTTTATGGTAGGGGAACCTTGAAAGAAAGCTTATTTAGCAAATAACTTTGAACAAGATCCAAAAGCAGTCATTTAGGGGTATGTATGATGTCTGTCTGAAGGAGCAAGTGCTTTCTTATTGTATGACTGGGTGACAGTTAAAACAACTTTATAGGCAAGGTATTAAATGTCAGCTGAACATGTTATGACCATGCCCATGTCCTGATTTACACAGGGGTCAACTGGGCATTTGCCCAGAGCATCAGCTTTTGTGGGACAGAAGAATTGGAAGACAAAAAAAAATTTTGTTTTGAAATTCTTTGCATAAAGTAAATTAGTTTGGCAAAATGGCAAATTTTTATTTGTCTATTTTACTATTTAATTTTTTTAAACAGCCTGTGCCTTCAAAATACATTACTTGCATAATGTGTTAGCTTAAAAACTATAATACATAACCTTTATTCAGTAAATATTTTGTATATTTTCCCGGTAGACCACTATCTTAGACTTACTATCGTAAATACTTCAGTCCCAGGCTTCATCATTTAATTCTTATTGTTTTAATTAATTGATGGAATGGTAAGTCGCCACAAATGGTGTATCTCGGATGCGAGAGCCCCTAGTGGTCTACCGGGAAAATATGTGAGTCAAATGGAGAATTTAATGTCAGGACGGCACGTTGACCATGGTAGCTCAATGGGTTAGAGTGACTGGACGGAAACCAGGAGATCCGTGGTTCAAATCCCGGCCATAGCATTGAATTTTTCATGTTGACTCTATCCATGAAATTAGGTATTTAGCATGAAATTTCTACCTCAAGGTTTCAATCATATAGCTGATCTCAGAAATAGCCAAAAAACAGAGTTCTTTTGCCATGGTAGCAGGGTGGAAATGCAATTGCCAAGGTAGCTCTGAAAAATAATGGTAATTCTTCTTTAAACTAGAGCTTTTCTTTTTTTAAAGACAGTCTTGACATAAGACTTTCAATGATTTTATGCTTTCGGAAGAAGGAATCCAATGCATGACAAAAGTGCTTAAATTTTTCAGGCAGAATGTTAAATTCCAATGAGTAAGATCTATGGTACAATGAAGTACAAAATTAATACAATTTTGAGTCAAACTAGTACTCAATGCTCCATTTATTGCTAGTGTTTAACTAGAATAGGTTTCGTTAGATCTTCCTAACTTCCTCAGCTTATGTTGAATACTGAATGTTGGATTGGTGAACTCCTTGGAGTTTACTTAATTTATGATATTTTACTTAATTTATTTTATTTATTTGTTTTTTATAATTGCTTTCAATAGCATTTTAGCTTGAAAATTCCATATAGGAGAGATGAATTTCTGGTCAATAGAGAGATAATCACCCTCAAATTTAATTGCCATTGCCATTAAGCAGCTTTCTCATCAGCACATTCTTTAAGTATTTCATTCATATAGTTTATATATTTTTTATAGAATTTTAGTTCCAGTATGACTTAGGTCTCATAATATTCTAGTGTATGTTTGATTTAGTTTTAGTTGTTAAGCTGATGACGTGATGAATGAATTACAAAACCAGTCCTGTAAAGAATTTATAATTTTTTAAAAAGATAACTGAAGTTGTTTACAAATTATTATATTTTATAGCAATATTTGTACTGCTTCACTGTTAGTAGCTTCAGTTTTTATGTAGTAATATCTATTTTCTCTTGACAAAAAAGACTACCCTATGCTGACTATCCCTTGAGCAATCAGTGTCTATTTTGTTATTCTGTTCTGCCTGTTTCCATTTCTGGCTATTATTTAATTATAAAGCCATATAAATTAATTAGAAACATGATTTTATATGGACTACAGAAGTATTTCTAAGTAAATATAAATCATATGACTCAAAAACTGATGTATAGTGTAACAATTTGGAATGGAAGAGAGAAGATGGAATGGATCTTCCATCCATAAGCCATACACAATTTTCTTAATTAAACAATCAGTGGGAAATTATAAATGTCAAGCCCCTCATTGTAATATTTGTATAGGAATTATGTAAGGTGCTTCCTAATGAGGCACATAACTCTGTTATAGTTCAGCATGACTTGACATATAGCCTCCATGAATACAAAGAATGTATAGATCCTTATTGTGGAAATTGAAGGTTCCCTTAATGCCAACTGAATTCTCTTACAAGAGACACCTTTGACCTCGAACACTCAAAACCGCACAAAACATGCTTAGTATAACAAACGACCATTAAAACAACAGTGATCTGTATCATTTCCATGCAAAACTACACACTTGACTATTGTCATCATTATAAGCTCTATAAGTACATAGTAAAGGCTGTATATCATAAGGGTTGCTAATTTTGTAAGACTGCAATGTGCTGAACCACAAATGAAGATACATGATTGTTATTTCCGTATCAAAATTCACTCTGAGTTTTACATTTACTGCACCAAAACATAAGCTTATGTTGCTATATGCTTTGCAAAATATAAGTTATAACACTGACATATCCATATCATCATTTGCGTGTATAATAATCCGGCTAACGCATAAGTGATACAGAATGTAACAATGTGGCTTTAGTGAGGGACGAACTTTGCTGTTCCACTTTCTTTAACCACTTCATCAAAATCCTGCTTCTGTGCTTTGAAGACTAATAGTCACTTTCTGGTGTGTAGTATATGTATGTTTAGTGCTGTTATAAGTACTTTAAGCAGAGGGCTTTTAGCACTGTTAATTGAAAATAATTTTCCCCTTAAGGCATTGATATCTTAAGGTATATGATATCTTGTCACTTTGTTTCTCTCTATTAAAAAGTCACTGGAGGCAGAACAGAACGTTTGGCATAGAAATCACACAGACCACTGTTTTATTTATAATCAATTTGGTGTGGGAATTTCTCTTGGTGTGGCCTTTTGGTATGGTATGGCAGGATGGTTAAGGATTACGTGTCGGTGAGCAAGAGTACTCTCTCAGGGTCCAGCAGTTATCACCACCCAATGAAAAGTACTGCTTCAATTTCCTGTGGATTGTTTATTCCCACAGATCCTACTTGTCTGGTTGCTTGGCTTTTCTCACTTGCACACACTCTCGTTGAGTCGCCTTGTCTGTTTGAGAATATTTAATACCACCACATTTGAAATCTAGCTCCACTATTACCTCACCATCAGATATTAAACTAACGTGTCTTCTCCCTTTTGTTGTAACCAACTGAGTGACGTTTCTCACCTTGCCCTACTCTCAGCTTCCTCCTAGATTTCTTTGTCTATCTCCACCCTTTCTCTATTTGTTCTCTATTTCACGCCTATCACGTGGTTTACACTACATTTTATTGGGGGAGTTTATTTCTACGATTTTACCTTATTGGCCATTTCCATTCACCTTCAATTGGGTAGCTGTCACGGGTCCACCCCCTAAAGTTCTATGACCCTTCGGTGTCATAGCAGTACCGCATCCTGCCACTATTTTCCTATGCATCCTATTTTCCTTAAACCTCGTTACTGTCTGAGGCTTCGTGGTGGCGCTGGAATTTTGGCCTTCTATTGTCCTATTGTTTACATATCTGGCCTTGTCTGCCCGTTCTAACTTAAGGCAACATTTTACTTATATTTATTTCATTTGCACGGTATTCCTATTACAATATTTCTTTTTGACTTTATTTCATATATCATTTATTCCCAATTGCTTATTAATAATTTATATGGTTTTATCATCCCTTTCTTACATTCTTCTATCAGAAACCTGTGGTTTCTGCTTCAAATTGTTATTCTAGGCTTGTTTTTGTGTGGTTCCGAACATTCGAAGTCAAAGTTGTCCCTTGTTAGAGTAAGAGTATTTTCCTTCAATTGAAATATTAGACTGGAAGCCAGAATACAGTGCAGGTTACAACTTGATACAAAATTATTACTTATGTTATAAGTTCTAGGTTGATGTGGTAGTGGGGAAATAAACTAGCATGTTTCCCAGAACTGGCATGTTGAAATTCATCTTATTCTCAGTTCTTGGCAATAACTATTTTCTCCCAAAGTGACTATTCAAAGGGATTCTTGGCCTGTTTAAGCAATTTGGTATTGTGACAAGATCACAAAAGATGAAATTCTCCTTAAACTTATATCGAGAGGACAAAAAGAAACATAGGCACTAGAAAGAAAGAACACTTCAGGCACTTAAGATACAAAAATATTGATAAGTCCGCAATAGCAGCTGATTTCTGGTCTGAAAATCATGAAATTGAAGATAGCCCGAATTACTAAAATACGTACAAAAACAGTGAACTCGTCACATGGGAGAGAATATACATAGAAAAACATAAAAGCCAACTAATGCACTTTGAAATCCCTCCAGAAGAGAACCCCACATTTAAGTTCATCACTAAATCAACAGATGGCAGCAGCAACTCCAGAATTACCCACACCACTGGATCAAGCTTTAGTCGCATAAGAGCCGAAGATGCAAACAATGATTTGCGAAACATGTCCTCAAAATAGGTACGGAAGTGAAGCAGATGTGTAATAAATACGACTCATCTAAAAATTAATAACTCCTTAAACTTCTTGTCTGTCACTAAAATCATTAGTGCAATACTAACGTACATCACCTTCTCTTTTACACAAATACACAGCTTCAACAAGTGATGTTGTTTCTTTATGTCTCTTTAGCATGCACAAACTGTGCAATTGGCAACTTCTCTGATGTAAACAGGTTCACACGTCTTACAGGAGCTGAACATTGACTCTGATATTGGCTTGTTAATTGTTTCATGCACCTACTCCTCACCACAGAGCTGCACTCATCGCCTGACACTTGAAGCCTGAAATACACACAAACTCTAAACAGTAAACAGTACTGCACTAGGCCTCACATTGGCTCTTATATAACTGCCATGTGTGGGAAATCATTCTATTAGTCAAATCTTCTCAAATTGCTTTTCAGAATGGTTTCAAACTATCTCTGCACAGAAATAATGCTATTCACTTCATGGTGTCAGCTAGTGGCATCCTTGAAAGCCATATTAATTCTCAAGGCCAGCTTGTGCTATTGCTGTGACAGTATTCTTATCAGTGTTATTGTTTTCTGTAAAAAAATGGTTAAAATCTGAAGACTTAACTGTATGTTTAAACTTAAAGTTCCTGAAGTGCTTTTGTTCCTATATCTTGGTACAGTTTTGGTCTTTCCATAAATTTGATTAGTGTAGCAGTTTATGGTGTAAATGCCTGATTCCTTCTCAGGAGGAATAGCATTTTTGAGCAGGTCATTTAGTAGATTCTTTAAGTTGTACTTGGTTTTTGGAGCAAAGCGCCAAATTTCTTGAAACTCTGACATTCTCTCATATTTATTGTGGACACTCTCTAAATGCTGATTGACAGTGTCCTATTCTATACTGAAGATGCAGGAACACATAATTTTCCTCAGAGGCCTCTTTGAAGCCTTAATCACAGTGGACAATAGAATGCCGGTATGTTTGTATACTCCTCTCGAATGATGAAGACAGCTGTAAAAGACCTATAACTTCACATTTCTGAACCAAAAAGTTCAATTTTAAAAGAGAGAAAAGCAGTAAAAAATAAAACTTTATTCAATATATTACATATCTTGAATCTTGATTGAACTCACCGTTATGGTGTAGGAGTAGCATATCATCGTTGTGTCTGCAAAATTGGCTATGTGCACTTTTTTATGAAAATGAGTTATGTGTACCTCAAGGAGCCAGAAAGCAAGCAGAATGGATCCTGTAAACCTTCTATGGGAATCTCCCATGGTTGAGCTTGTACAGGTGAAAATGCAAATTCGGCTATGTGCTTGAACTGGATACTGTTACTGCCAAATCAGCTATGTGAATCTCTTGCACATAGCCAACCTTGACTCTGCTATGTTGCACTTTATCATGCACATAGCTAATTATGCAAAACCTCATTTTATGAGTTCACACTAATGAATTAGTAATTGGTTCTTTAATATTTGATATACATGCAAATTAAAGTATACACATTTCTCCATTTTAATACAACAATCAGATAACATACAGAATTATAGCATAGCATTACAGTTACATAATGTGGCAGTACTGAAGACATGTATCACACAAATGTATAATAAAACAGATTTCAAATGAAACGAAATAGGCTATAATTATGAGAGCATTAATTATAATGGCCCAATAGTAATCACAAGAAATAAGCGCAAATGGTGTAAAACATAATATAAATGACTTACAAATACAAAGAACTACAAGGTGGATGAAGATATATAAAACACATGAATTAATGCATTTATAATAACGTATCTGAAAGAAAACTTTTCATGTATAATGGAAAGAATACTTATTTGGGAAAGCTAAGGATCACTGATATTTTGGATTTTCAAAGAACAAATGATAATTCCTGTTCATGAACATATTCAGAGACTGTAGGCTTTCAAATTTTGTTTTGTCTATCTTCAGTGAGTCATGATAGAGATTTTGAGGATCAGTTACATTCAATATGTGCCTGTGCTGTGTAAGTGGTTGCCACTCATCTTGATGGTTCACTTTGTAGAAAACTCCCCCTCTTTGTAAAGTAGTGTTCATATGTTGGTGACCGTAGGATAGCCTGTTTTCTTTCCTGGTCTTATAGATAGAAAGTTATGTGGAAGGCTTTCAAAAATTTTGAAAAACAAATAGTCCAGATGATTTATTATGTATGGATGGGCACCTGTTTTCTTGTTCCTAGTTTCCTCCATCCTATTGACATAAAGTGCAGGGGTGTATATTGGTAGATTAAACAGCCTTTCTAATGTTGAATGCACACCATCCACCTCCATCATTGTATGTCCTTTCTCCAGTATGATTTGTTCAATTTCAATTTGAAATTTACTTGATGTATCAGTCAAAGCACTTGCCAAAACTTTATTTTTATTTTGGTATGCACAACCATCGGACACCAAAATTATTTTTTTTGTATGTCGAATTTTTCCTTATGAAATCAAGGATGCAAGTTGTAAATTCATTGGCTGTAATTTTCCCTCTCCTTCATGCCACACATAAAGGTGCACATCTTTTACATTACTAACATAAATTGTAAAATTGTGTATTTGTAATTTCTGACTGTAATACTGTTTAGTAACAGTTAATTTTGGGCACAGAACACACTTTGGACACCCATCGTAGCCACAATGACACTATCAGATGCTAAAGAAATTGCATCTTGCTTTGCCTTTCGCGCTTCATTTTCCTTCTGGACCTGCAGATTATAATCTTCTTGTTTCAGGTTCCCTTCCTGAAATGCAATGCAACTGTTGCATTGAACTTTCCCATGTTTGTGCATCGATATTTTCTGTTTTTCTAAAATTTCACAAAACTTTTTCCTATTTTTTTTTTTTAATTTATTTTACATATTTTCTTTCAAGTCTTAGAAACTACAATCAGCTGTTGTTTGCAACCTAAGTCAAGCTAATACAGTTAAAAGTACAGTGTTAAGATTACATTTAAAACACTCAGAAATATGATAAAATGGATTAAGAAGGTGCCAATTTTTCAAATTTTGTTTGAAGTATTTGAGGCTACAGTATTGAGCTTCTATAGCCAGTCTATTTTTTCTTACATTTGCGTCCATCTGAGCGGATAGTCCTTGGATAAGGATTGCCTAACTATCTGAAGGAACACTGTTCTGAGAAACTTGTGGCGAGCAAATTGATCTTGCTAAAGATTGTCTGCGCTCCATGAAAGCAGCCAGTCTAGATGTTGGGATGGAAGTTGACTTTGGAACCAGTGTAATGGAGCTCAAATCGGATGATATAAGGCTCCATAGAATCACTGAGCCCCGCTGTGATTAGCTTCCAACGTTCCCTTCGCAGGAATTCAAACCATTCCCTCTGTAATGCCACATTTCCAGGATTTTTCTGCATTATCCAGTGTAACGTTCCCATTACCAACCAGATCGCACACCTGTAGAGCGCCGTGTCTTTAAAACTGAATTCCAGTCTCTGTAGCCTTCGGAGACATGGTGGAAACTCCGGCGGACACCATTTTCCAATAAAGTCTCTGAGCACCATCCAGATATTATGCACCTGTTTGCAAGAGGCAATTCTATGTTCCAAGGTGTCTATTTGTGAACAAATTTGGCATCTGTTACATGTTGTACGGCCATGTCGCCATAATTTCTCCGCTGTTGGTATGTTGGTTAATACTTCATATGCTGTCTCTTGCCAATCAGTAGGAACAACTTTATTAAAGAGATTCTTCCATATAAGTTTCCATTCTCTATTCTCTTTCTCTTCAATCCTGGCTGTACACTGCGATGTATTGAGCAGCTGATACTGTTTTCTCGTTGATTCAAAAACTGCGAGGTCAGCACTGGTGTCCAGCAGATTTCTCAGATGGTTAACAATGGGTTTGAATCCCGGATATATCCTCTGAGCGTGCTGTATCTGATCCTGCCAGAAACTCCCATCTATCGATGAACCATTACCACCCAGTGATCTGACAGCAGTTTTGCCTAATAAGGCCATGCATTTCTTGGCGATGTCCACCAGTCCACATCCACCTTTGGATTGCGGCAATCGTAACTGTTCTCTGCTCACCCTGTAGGCTTTCCCAGTCCATAAGAAATAGCCAAGCAGTTGCTCAAGTCTCTGTGCTTCACGTTTCGGAATTGGCAGTATCTGCGCTAAGTACCAAATTTGACTGAGACCATAGATATGTATGTACCAAATTCGCTGCATCAAATTCAGGTTCCAAGCCCTCTCCAACAATAAAGAGTATCGCAAGTGGTTGATTTTCTCTCTCCAGTTGTAAACTATAGTGGCTTCCAAATCTCCCATAAAAGAGATACCAAGTATCCTGGTGGTGGTAGTACATTTCATTCCCAGTGTTTGTACTGGTTCCAACCACTGTCCAATCAATAATATCTCAGATTTGTGTACGTTTAACGTTGCACCCGACATCCTTGTATAGATCTCCAATCCATTCTGTAGGGCTGCCATATCGTGATTGTTTGTCGCTACAATTGTGACATCATCCGCATAAGCAATGACTTTAAAGCGTTCATTGTACACAGTAACCCCATGTAGCGTATCTTGCAGTCTTTGAAGTAGGGGGTTTAACGCTATAGAAAAAAGCCCCATTGATAACGGGCAACCTTGTCGCACTGACCGGCCTATTCGTACTGGAATGGAAAGCCAGCCATTCCATAACACCCGGGATTTTGCTATACCATAAAGGCCTTGTATAATTTTAATCACGTGCATTGGAAATTTCGCCGCCTTTAAACATTGCCATAAATACGCATGTTGCACTTTATCAAATGCTTGTTGGAAATCCAAGCTTACCAAGGCCGCCACTTGCTGTTCCCTTTGCAAATGTATGAGGACATCGCGCAATTCTCCCAGCGTAACAATTATATTGCGCTTCGAGATCGCCGCTTGGTTGCAGTGTAATATTTCTGTATACGCTTCTTTCAACCTGTTTGCTATGACTTTGGTAAATATCTTATAGTCAGCATTCAACAATGTTATTGGGCGAAAATCCTTCATAGTAGTAAGCTGTGCTGTCTTTGACAACAATGTGATAATTCCATCTGCAAACGTTTCGGTAAACTGCGCTGTTTCCCACAACTCCACCAAAACTGCCATCACTTCACGTTTTATAATGGGCCAACAGGTCCTATAAAATTCATAGGAAAGGCCATCAGGACCTGGAGACGTATGTTTACTGGTTTTTTGTATGACTTCTAATACTTCTTGTTCTGTAATGGTTCGGGTGAGTAAGTCGGCCGTTTCCTGGGTAACCCCAGTTGTAAACAGCGGCCACGCCTCATACCGCGGTGGGGTGCCTTCATCTGATCCCTTGTGAAATAAAGCTTGAAAGTGTTCTGCTATAAGGTGAAGGATAGACCTGGTCCCTGTAAATGTGTTTCCAGTGTTCACATCTTGAAGTGTACGTGGGCATCGGGTACGCCCCTTCTTTCGTTCCTTTGCAAAATAATAAAAGGAATTCCGTTCTTCCTCATGTGGTTGTTGAACCTTTGCTCTGATTTTATATCCATCCAGATGCTGCAGTTGTTGCATTTTGATAGTTTCTTTCACCTGCTTGATCTTGACATTTACATCGTAACCTTCCCGTTGCTTCGTATACAAGTCCCATAGGACTTCATTGTAGAAATGTAAACGCTCCTTTCTTGTCGTTGCCTTCAGAATTCCTATCTGTTTAAAAAATGAACGAATAGCCGGTTTTGCCGTTACAGTCCACCAGTCACTTTTCCTAGATGCATTGCAAAAGGAGAATTGTAGCCGTTGCCATTTCGTCTGAAACTTCTCCAGAACGTCGGCATCCTCCAAAATGGAATTATTGAGCTTCCAGTATCCCCGTCCGGCAACTTCAGCACAAATGGCCGCAATTTGTATTTGGCAGATCACTGCGTGATGATCACTGAACGCCACAGGTAGAACGCAAATTCGGTGTACAGAAGTAACTATCCCTGGCGAGATATAAACCCTATCTATCCGCGAGGCTGAGGTGCTCCTAATAAACGTGAATTCCACCTCATTTCCATGCTTTAGTTCCCATGCATCCTGCAGTTGTAGTTGCGACACCAAATTCTGGAGCATGATGCTAAAATTGGGTGCCCCTTTTTGGTCCTTGGCACAGAGAGTGGAATTAAAGTCACCTGCTAATAAATATTCCTTACCATACAACAAATGTGTAGTTAAAGCGTTCTGAAAGAACTTCTCTCGTTCTTGTCTATTTTGCGTTCCGGACGGAGCGTAAATATTTATTAACACTGTGTCGTCCAATGTCGCCGAGATGATCCGGCCAGATGGGTCCATCTGAAAATTCTGTAGATGAAGTCCTTTCCGGTATACAATGGCAGTGCCCCTTCCTTCTACGCCGAGATTCACCTTATAATCATAAGAGTAAAGCGTATCCAAATTGAATGTGTTCACTTCCTGTAGAAAACAGATGTCAATGTTATTCACCAGCAGAAAAGTATTGAGCAGTTTCTGGGTCACTATATTCCTGCAGCCATTCACATTTATAGTGGCTATTGTTCTTAAATATATCATCCTAATGAGGGTAGTTGTCACTGCTGGGTGTATGTTGCTGGCTGAGTGCCTACTCCTGAGTAGTCTGCAGTTGTGACTCTTCCCTTACTTGGAGATCAGACGCCGTCTCCTGCCGTGTCCAGTCCTGCACCGTGAGATGCGGTGAACCCGATTCTGCATCTTTCCGCACCAACTGAGTGTGTTGCTTTCCCCCGTTCGCCATTGCGCCCTCATCGGCAGTCGACGGACCACTGTATTTGTAACTCTGTTGCATTTCACGAACTTGGAGCCGAGGGTCACGCACAGAAAGTCGCGCAGTTGAAGCCCCGTCCATTGTAACCTTCTGCGGACTGACGACAGCACCTTCACCCGCCGCCTTGTACCCGGTCCTTTGCACAGGCTCTGGCGTTCCACCCTCTTCCGAGTTCCTCTTTCCCTTGTCCTCACCTGTACGGCAAACCTTGTGAGAAAGCTGGTTGTCTCGCTCCTCCCTGACGCTGCTGTCCAAATGTGCAGCAGCTATTGTTGGCTGGTTTGTTGCCGTCGTGGTTGCGGGCTCTGGTGGTAACATCTGTCTTCCAGGCTGTTCTGCAGACACACACGCAGCCAGTTCCTGCTCCTGTTCCATCTGGCTGCTCCAAGACGTTTCTGCCTTACTAGCTTTGCGTGTCTTTGCCCTCTTGACTCGTTTCTTTTCATTGGAAGGTGTCTCCTCCTCTGTAGCTGTCTCAGACATCAGTGAGGCACTTCCGGTCTGCTCCTTCCCCTTCGTGGTGTGCTGAATGCCTCTTTTCCCAGGACTATCGCGAAGCACGGTGGCATAATCCTTTTTCTCCACTATGATCAGCTTCTCTGGTGTCGGCTCCTCTTGTTGTTGTTCACCTGCCAGTGCCGGCAGTGGATTGTCAGCTATGGGTTGTTCTTCCTCCTTCTGCACGCTCCGTGCCACAGATGTGGTTGCCGTGTCGTTCCTCGGTACCGCCTCGGCCGGTCGCAACTGTGTCGATCGGTGTGGACATAGCTCCTTTAAATGTTCTGTACTATGGCAGATATAACACGATCGGGGTTGGCCAGCATATGACACCCATAAACGGTAGCTGCCGATCACGATATAACTGGGAACATTTGTCTTCAGCTGCATCTTTACAGCTCTTATCCCGTTGTACACCGGCACACGGTACTGACGACCCCATTGCTCTTTTCGAATGTCATACACCGTACCGTAATTTTTCAGTGCTGCTTTTAGCACTTCATTTGGGAGCTCTGGTGGTACATCAAACACACGCACATTGATTGCATTCCCGGTAACATGTTCGATTTTTACTTTAGTAACTTCACCATTCATATATGTGAACGTTGTTTCCTCCGGAAAAGTGTTTAAAATTTTCTCCATTAACAAAGCCGATATCAGTTTTATGTAAATTGCGTGTTCACTGGCGATTAACTGAATGGTATCAACTTGTTCCGCATTTAACCGTAACTTATCTGCTATGAAATCATGCACCTCATAAGCTGTGGGCTTCGTCGCATTTAGCGTGAATTTTACCCTGATCGTATTTTTCCTTTCATACATTTCCATTTTCCACAAATTAGTGAACTTTGACTAGAAATAAACACGGGAAGGTGTGTGAATGCCGCTCTGGCACTCAGTACGTACGTCGCCGCGACCCGAAATGTAAACAACACACGTCACAGCACGTCCGCTCTGTTCAGGCGCTGAGGCCAGACTGTCCTTTACACTGATTCATTTCCTATTTCTTCACACCACTCCTTATATATTTTGTGCAATTGATTAACAGATCTAAATTCTGAATCCACATATACACATGAACTACTATCTCTACAGTAGTGGTTGGGAACTTTTGGAATTAACTCTAACCACTTACTTACAGATTCTGATTTGTGCAGTTTCCTCTTAATTGATGGTTCTTGTGTATGTTTCCTCTTTCCACCCTACACAGCTTCAAGTCAGATTCTTCACTTTCAATGGCTTCTTTTGTCTTAATTTCATTGAAATCCTTGACCCAGTTATTAAAAACAGTTTTCTTCAGTCCCAGGGTAGGAAGAAAATATCTCTGTACACCCTTACTTTTGACCCACCTACTAGGGGTAGTTAAAAGTCATAGCCATACTGCTTAGTAGAATGATCTTTTTCAGTACTTTTTCTTCTTCTAACAACTGGCCTAAAGTTAACATGGCCATTAATATATACCTTTTTCTCCTCCCAAGTATTAAAATTCCAGAATGTACTTTCTTTCGTATATTTTCGTTGAATTTATGGCACATAAAACTTCTTTTGTCTGATTTGCTGTCTTTGTGTGGACAAGTTTTAGATAGTAATTTTCTTCCCTCACGTCCCACTATAATGTACACATTGGCATCCTTCTTCTGACCTTGATATTTCTTCCCATGTATTCTTAATTCTTTATTATCTGCTCTGCTATTATTTTTCTTCCCCAAGTCCTTGTTATTCTCTTCATTGTCGCCTTCGTTTCCACTATCTAGAATATCGTCGTTAGGGTCAAGTAGCTCTACTCCTGTTATATCTGACAAAGTGAATGTATTTAGGGTCTCAGTTAGCTTACAGTTGTCTAAACTGGTATATTCAGCTCCACCACCATTGAGAGAACTACAATTTTCATGTCATTTATGCTAATTGTATCAGAATTACTCACTACAAATGCATCAGTCATTACTGTCTGTGTTGGCATGATTGTTGCTGGAACATAATCCCATGGCAATACAATACACTCTTTATCTGTAACAATATAAATAATTTATTTTATAATACTGCCTAGCTAATTTTTTAGTTTCTAAAAAGTTAAAATTGTAATTGACTGCTTTATAAAATCTGTCTTTACTAAATTATTTGCTATAATGACGCATTTATAATGATTTAAACCCATCACAAAAATGCCCTAAAATAAATTTAATACACGCCCAATACAACTACTTCATCCGCAATATTGTGTGGCATATGAATGTAGGGTATCTTCAGAAACCAGAATCCAGTGCCAGTTTCACCAAACGACTTCCTATGCTATTCATTATTGCAAAACAGACTGGCTAAAATGGACTGTGTACCATTCAAGACTGCAGTGAACTAAACATGCTGACAATATGTTGGCAGCAATCTATATGTTTGGCTAATAAAAGTCGTAACAATTGAACAACGCAATGCGTTCTTGGATCTGTTAGTGAAACAGAGCTTCATCTTCATACACAGAAATGATTCCATTGTTGACAGAATTACAGTATGAAGTCATGTCACATTTTTACCATGACCTTTTATTAGTTTTAAAAGTCCCGACTGTATGAATAGATTATTTGAAGTTGTTATGCGACAGTCACTTCAACTTCAGCATCTGGAAGTAATTAAAGTTATTCTGATTCTGACACAAAAATATTTTCATATTTAAATTAATTCTTCTCATTATAATATCATATGCTTTAACTTTAATAACACATAAATAAGATAGACATTATAACATTAATACAGAAACATTACATACTTTTAACGCAGCCTTCTGTCTACTAAATTGGCTATGTGAAACATATTCAATTGGCTATGTGAAGTACTCATTCAAATTACCTTTACTAGAATATTTTTGCTGAAATTGAACTGAAATTGCCATATCCAAAATGTTATTGAGAAAATAAGAAATTTAATGCTGCATTAACATGAATCATAAATCGAAAAACAATTATAAGAGAGTGTTTTTTCTTACTCATGTACAATTACCTAGACTTAACATGGCCGTTTTTACAGGCACAATGATGATATACACTTGCTAACCCAGATGGCCTGCTTTGAAACCCTATTGCAGTCTGCATAAGCTTTCTCCTTTATCTTTTTAAGACAAATATTACTTAATATTTGTTTCACTAGTGCAAAATCTAATCCTCAGCCTTACCTTACACCACAATCATTATGGGACAGGAATCTTCTATTTGATGCCTTCCATCCCTAAAGCTGTGCCCCTCTGCCTCTCTTCCTACTTGCTGGAGTGCCTCTTTAGCAAGTTTATTGTTCATATAAAATGAAAATGCTTATTTCAGTTTTCCTTTGTTCATTGCTTTCCTAAATGAGGTTGTGTGTATGTTAGATCTATGGGCTCTTGTGTGACAGTGTTTTCTATTCGAGAAAAATAGTATTAACTCCTAGCGCAATGAATCCTGGATTGATGTGAACACTAATCTATTGATTTTGCTCAGCATCTCCGAATGTTTTTTAGAATGAATATTAAATGCAGAAGTTTATTTTGAATACCATTGTAGGCATGTTTACAAATTTAAAGTGCTCAAGATACCAGGTTGCTGGTGTAATAGCAGCAAATATAGCTGTTATATTAATTAAAAATTAGAGAAAAAATTTCAAGATCTAAGAAAGATGATTTGGTTTTGGAGTCAGAGTGTTCAAATAGTGTGATAAGAGATTCTAATATCCAAATGACTTTGTAAGTTTTCATTTTTCATATCTGTGCAATTCATAAGCCAATGACAGACTGTATGGTATGTTCTGAATTAATGTACTGTGGCAAATTATTGAGAATGGGACTGTAAGCAACACATATATAGGAAACAGACTAAAATTTAATACTGTATATGCAATAGTTTTCTTATACAAATTCAACTCTTCAGAGTTATATACTGTATTAAGAGATTTAAATTCAGTGTTAACTATTTTTTCCTCTCTTGCTCTGTAAATATTAAGAACTGACCTGGTTTGCGTAACCGTAGGACATTTGCAAACGATACTGACTACACTGCTCCTAGGCATTGAAACTAATGTGATTGTAATTAATCCTTGAATATTTGTTATGCTAATGATGTTCTAACATGACAAAATTTTACTTGACAGTCTAGTCCTTTGGTTTTGTGGTTAGTTGGTATCTAATTTTAAGCTGTTGGCAATGAAACTATTTGCTCTCTTGCACTCCAGTATTTTGAGTTCTGTTGTTTTCCTTGAAAAGAAGGTTCCTGCCTGGAAATTTGAATAGTATAACTCAAATACCATAAATACCATAAAGGAATTTTTTTAGTTAATTGATGGAAATTAATCATTTCTTCACACTAGCCGCATATAGGCTAAGGTTTTTGATAGATAGAGTCAACATGAAAAATTCAATGCCACGGCCGGGATTTGAGCCATGGCCGGAAACCAGGAGATCTGTGGGTCACATCCCAGCTGTGGCATTGAATTTTTCATGTTGACTCTATCTACCATAGAGGAACTTTACCAAAATCGTACCCCTACCCCCAAGTAGGATATCCCACTTTTCTTGTCAAGCAAGTGTTGGAATCTAACGGTAAGTATTGGAGCTGGTTAACAAGGATTAGGATTATGATTACTATGGAGGGGATTTGGCATTGAAACTCTGGTTTATTGTACCTAAGCCCCAAGAGGGGTTCTGAGAGGAAGGATGAGGCAAGAGGAGACAGGGCAGCCAAACTAGGAGTCAAGACAGCACCGAGAAACCCACTAATACTTCTACCCTGAAAGAGACTAGCAGATTCAAGATGAGGTGAAACAATAATGGAGATGAAATGAAGGAAGAGGAAATTCAGGAGTTGTAATACCTAGCACTCGCCTAGCGACTTGGGGAAAGCATGAAAAAGAAAACCATGGGTCAGGTAGGTCACACATGGGAACTGAACCCATGCTTCCTGAATGTGGGCCACAGACAAAATTGACTGCCTAAGCCATCCCGCTTGGTGCTGGTTAACAAAGTCATCATCACTGTGTGGAAGTGACATTTGTCAGTTCGAGGTAGTCATCTTTTTTGAGCATGTGATTTCTATTTGGTGAAGTTTATAAAATTATTTAAGTGTAATTTTGAGGCATCATTGCTTTGATTTCATACAGATTACTCGCACATAAAGACAGAAATGATCTACCAGATTAGATGATTTACTTTTGCCATTCCTGATTCAGAAAATTAAGGTTGCCATTTGTTAATAAACATTACTTTGTCTTAAATAGAACTGTACATGTGCCAAAGCAGGATCTCTATGTATTTTATAACAAAAGTATGTTTATATGTATTTATAAATTTTAAAACTATATTTTCAGTTCTACTGATATTCATTTATTTATTTTTATTGTTTAGAATGAAACAATGGCAGGTGATAAGAGACAAACCAAGGAAAACATCATGGTCTTTAGCATCCATAGTTATGCCAACAGAGGCCTTAACAGGAAACAAAATAGGTCAGAAAAATGCAGCAAAAGCATCTGTGGTGCTGAAAACAAAGATCAATCATCCCACAGTTCTAAGTCCTGAGCTGGAGAAAGAGCTGGTGAAGCTCGTGATGAATCAAGTGAACATGGTGCTGTCTGCATATTCTGTGTAGGAAAATGGACAATAGACATCTTTTTAAATTTATTCTGTGCAATGTTAGGTCATATCGGATGATGAATGAAATGGGTAAAATGATGCTCAAATGAGCCCAGGGTCCATATAGTTTAGAGTTCGTCAATATTCATCTTTCAGGATAAAAGAAATCCTAGATAAAAACCCTATCCCGTTAACTCATTCTGACTGAGATTCAAACTCGGAACCTCCTGAATGTGAGACAGATATGCTATTATCTACACTACAGAGGCTAGCTTTATACTGATATTACTTACTATAATAGAACATTTTTGAGTGGAAGGGATTTCACTTTTTCTTCTTATTGAGAACCCGTTTGGTTAAAGGACTTAAGGAAATGCTTCCAAATTTCAGAGCAGTATTATGGAATAGGAGAAGTTTAATCTCTTCCCTCTATATTTGCACACTATACAGATAAATACTATATACTATAGCCTTTTGCAGGCCAAAAATTGTATGACTTAAGGATATTACTGGTGAATAATAAATAGAAACAAACTTAAGTACATATGGAGGTGAATCCACCTTCGAACATTGCCACTTCATAAAAAACTGTACGGTATTTTTTATTTCAAAAATGTTTAAGTACACACATAATCTTATTAGGTACATTATATTTAGTTTAGTGTGTCAATCTGACTATAATATGTTGCTAGATTCACTTAGACATTTGCACTTTTTCTTATTTTCTTTCCTGTTTATTGTGAAAGAAGCTACATGGCTATATTGTTTCCAATTTTAATACTGACCAGGTTCATATTTATCATCAACTTTTAATGAGAAAGAAAGGATTACAAAAACATCTAATCTGTACAGCAAAATTACAAAATTAAATTTCTTAACATTTTTGCATGTTTGCTAGTACACTAGCTGATGATAAGAGCAAAAGCTCTTGAAACATGTCCTGTGAAAAAACAGTGTGAGTGAAACAATGTGTCAATATCTTCTCAACTCACTTTTGAGCTAGTTATCAGCTGATCAGTAAGTATCAAAGTTGAAAGTCATTCAGCCAGAGCACTGCAAAGTGAGTTTTAGTCAACAAGTAGTGAATGTTAAAAGCTATGAGGGCAAAGTTTGCTGAAAGTTGTCAGCATCGGCAAGCAGAGCAGCACAAGTTGGTGCATGCAACAGAAGCAATAAAAAAGGAGGTTCTATGGAAAAAGAAGTGTTTTCTCTGTGTATTTGTAATAAGTGAAAGTGATTGTAAATTAACAATGAGTTAACAACAAAGTGAGTTTGGTGTAACTTTATGTTGTCCTTTTTATCACAATATGATTTCACAATATGATGTCAGATATCCATTGATGCTCACTGAAGCTTGTAAAGAATTTTCTATGTAGTTAGTTATTCTGCAACAAAATGTATTAAAGCTGACTGAATTAGATTCATTGAGAAATATGAGAAACCCTGTGTATGATCACATTATAATTGTATTAATAGAATATATCTGTTATTCATATTTTTCACTTTATATTTAATAGTCATTTCTATTTAATTACAAGTATCTTTGAGCAGCTTTACTTCCTTACTTTTCTGTTAGGTGTAGTATAAATTAAAATGTGCTGATGAGCATAATTATTACAACAAATTAATCATATTTAGTACACTATTCAGTTATGTTTTGTTTGCAATAAGGTAAACAATGGAACAGCTTTAAGTTAAAAAAAAATATTCAGTGGGTAGTATCTTCTAGTTCGTTCATTGAAGAGAAACTGTTTAATCAGAAAGCCAGAATTCCTCCTGAGGTGATATGTCTCAGAAAGATTCTAGATTTACTATGTTTTAAATTATTTATTCATAATAACACTAATGATAATAAGTGGTATTGTTCTTCAAAACTGTTTTATCATTCTGTTATAAATACATTAAGAATATTAATTTTCTTCCAAATATTCTTAATATGTATTTCTTTGCAAATCTTTTGAAACTATAAGTAGAATGTTTATCTGGTTCTGATTTATCTTTCTTATTCTTATCAGATAAATAAGTAGTATAATATTATGTGATATTTGGAGGAATACAGTGGTGTCCAAATTAATTCATAGAACCCTTTGTTATGGAATTTTTTTTTTCAAACTGTGTCACTTACATTTTAATTTTGAATGGAATAGTGTTGAGAGCTACTACTTCCATTTTCAACCTGTTAAGTGCCACTGAAAGTTGTAGTTTAATTCTACCAAATAAAATAAAGTTCACGTATTTTGAAATTATCTAAACTATCTGGGAAACTTACAAAACATTAGTGTTCATGTAATGTGGAAGTTTAGGAGATAATTTATTAATTACCTCATTGCATTAGACAAAGTAGGACAAAGCGGAACCTTCCTGTTGACGTTTTATACAAATGTTCTAACATGTGTGAATTAATTCAGACCTAACACTATTATGCTGCTTAATGTTGCTAAAACTGGAGAATAATACACTTAAGAACTGTGTGATAGGTTGGTATAATCAAAGCATTATAGCATTTGCTTAAAACTAACTTTGTATGTAGGTATACTGAAAGGAAATTATTTTCATCTTCAACCATTCATAGACTGTTGCTATTTGTTGAGTTATGTAATCATCTGTGAATACTTAAAACATTTTTGCTAATGTTGCTCCCTAGCAATAATCCATAGTCTTTATTTATCAACAGAAATAAGTTGTCTCCAAAATCTGATGATTGCCTATTTACTATTTGTGAATTCATTTCTCATGCCTAGTCTTGACTTTGAAAAGAATATGTATTCTGGTTTCTTTGATACAATTTTTATGCTATCATTCAACACACTCTTTCCATATTTATTTCTTTATTTTTTTAAATATAAATATGGTGCATAACTATAAATGTTGGAGCTTTGAAAATGAAATATTCTAAGGAAAACAGAAAGATTGGTATGATTTTAAGAGAAAATTTAAAGCTAACTTCCTGAAGTAATTTTTAATTATAGAGTTTATTCCTAACATAACTGCACAGCCTTTATCTCTGTAGGTATTCTCAGATTTCATGTTAGTCTGGATAAATCGGATAGGTGTTCGCCTATTGATCCCAAGGTCACCAGTTGAAATCTAGCCCAGCCTGATCGTCTTTAAGTGTGCTAAAAGGTGTAAATAAGGGGGTTATTTACTGCAATGTAAAAGAACTCCTGTATAATGAAATTCCGGCAAATTAGCAGACTGATAAATTCCTGTTAACTGAGAGTATTGTGAAAAAAAAGGTGATATTTTTTTCATTTTGTTGTGTGGCTCTTCTCTACTGATTCTGGGTGTAGAGAATTCAGAGGAATCTTATGGCTAGGTAAACAAAATTTCAGGCTATGCTCCTAAAATTATTTTACAAAGTTTTTTAATTATCTGAAAAATGTATTTGTGTCAATAAACGCTCTTTAGAAATAGACATGTTAAAGTGGAGTTTGACTTTTCTGCAATATGAGAAATATGACATAAAGAATTTCTGTTTTCAGTCATACTAGTCTCTTGTTTACTTACCATTTAACCCTGCCGTAGGCATGCCCTTTTCACTGATCTGTTTAGGCACGTGGAGAACATATGTCAACCAAGAACAGCAACTCATTTTGAGAGGTTTTTGCAATAGTAAATAATAAATTTTATTTGTAAAAATCATTTTTACATCTAGAATGAACTGTTGACAGTAGATTTTTGCATTACAATTGTGTAATTTTAATTAAATAGTAATTCACCATTTCTGGTTTCCTTTTGTTGCATGTACCTTCATCTATTGCTCTGTCATGGTGCATAGTTGATAAATTGTTATTTTTGGGCAATATGAAACCAAAGTCATAACTTTTTGAAGCCCAAATAGAGATGAGTTTTTTTCTCTTTATTGTTTTGGCAAGAAGTTTGCTGGAATATCTCTCTTGTTCTTCCTCATGGTTCCAAGGTAAGTGAGTTTCTTTTTACTGAGTAAATTTTTGACAAGAGGTACATTTGAAAACCAATTATCACATGTAGAGTTTAGATTTGTCCCACTCATAGTTTCAACTAATTGCAAAACAATTTTTTGAGAGCTATTGCTCTGCTGATTGGGACCTCCATATTGTATACCCACATATTGTTCAAAATTTATGCTGGATGCAAGGAGAAACATTTTCACACCATACTTTGCTAGATTATTTGGAAAATACAGCTGAAAGGGTTTCACTTAAATGCTAGTAACTGCTCATCAGTGGTAATGTATTAACTGGGCATGAACTTTTATTTTTGGATTTTATGTCCTGCAACATTGAGTCTATTCGGACAAATGGAATGGGTGCAATGATGCTCAAACGAGCCCAGGGCTCATATAGCTTAGAGTTACCTTATATTCGTCTTTCAGGATAAGAGAAAACCCCGAAATAAGCTTATCTAGGTAACACACCCTGACCGAGATTCAAACTTGGGACCTCTTGAAAGTGAGGCTGACATGCTACCATCTACGCTATCAAGGCAGGTACGTATAATTCTGAAAACTGTTTACCATTAGTTCAAATAATTCTCATACTAGAGCTAGCTTGTCTATGTCTCTGCATGTAGTTCTATCCCTTATATCGTCAAATCTAATGCATCTCAATAGAAACCAAAATCGTTTCTCTCTCATGGTCAAATAACAAGAGTCAAAGCCATTTCACCATCTTCCAGGCAACACTAACTCAGCAACAATCACTTATAAAAGTATCATTGTTTGTGGTGCCAAACAAAATGTTAACAATTGTTAGAAATGAAAGCATTATAATAAACAAATAGGTACTTACAATGGAAAGCGATTGGTCATCCACACAATGCCAATGGTCATCCATGCTACAGATTAGTTCACCACAAACACAATTTTCAAGATCAGCTGCTCTAACTAAAATGAACTGTAGTCAAACATTGGTCTGAGAAATACACAGAGCCATGTATGCGTAGTGCTAATTAGGTTTAGTAAAATTTTTAGGAGAAAAGCACTGGATAACACCTGTCATCCATGAGCATAACCTGGGATTAACATCTAAATTAACAGAGCGATACTAGGTAGTCATTGTATGAAACTATGTCTTCCCCATGTCCCTTATTTTGCTCATTCAGTAAGCAGACCTATGACAGTACAATAGTAAGTACAGCTTATGAAAATCTCAATTGAAGTTCTCCTCAAAGACAGTCATAGAACTTACCATTTTTCAGATCACATTCAGCTTTCCTAGTGATGCTATACATCAAATCTCCAAATACATCAGTTTTCAATTAGTCTCTCATAGAGGAAAGCAAAGGAGAAATGAAATTTAATGTAACCGTGTTGATGAAACCTTTACCCTACTGAACTGAATATTATAAACATCTGTGAGAGAACTCCAGTAATTACTACATGTTATTATACACTAAGGTATCCAGATTAATAGCACTGTAAATAAAATAATGATTTATTCAATGTTTATAATAATTTATTTTAATGAAGGGCATACTTCTTTAAATAAAAGGTAAAAGAGTTTGAACTTTGCATGGTATTTGTCTTTTTCTGCCTTTGGTAGAATTTTCATGCCTATCTTTTATTATTTATTGTAAAAATGTTTATCATCCTGACCTAGAAAACCTGTAATGTCAATAAAAGTTCACTTAAAATTTTGGTCGATTTTAACACACATTGAAATTTCCCTAGAGTAGGTAATTTTTGGTTAAAACTATGAAAGATCTTAAAATTTGCAACTTATTGAGAAGAAAGTCTAAACAATTACAATGTTGCCTATTATACAATGTAATGAGAGTCCCTTTATTTGCTCTATCACTTACCTATAATAAGTGAAGAAAATATTATTAAAAAATATGTCAAGATTTCTCTAAGAGTATTCGTTTATGGGACCCTTGGACCTCATAAATATTTTTAGAAAATTTATTATGTGTAAATAATAATAATATGTGGCTGAAACATGAATATACTGGTAGTGTGCAGCAATATTTTCCCAAAGTGGTTTGTTTTACAATGCATCACAATCACAACCACCACCATCGGCGCCACCACCACCATCACCATTTATTCCCACAATATCACTACCAGCTGTGATTGACATGACACATCTGTTGGTTTGTGAGCCATAATGGCAATGTAATCAGCATTATTTATTTGTTCAATGATGTCATCTTCTGATATATCTGTGTAATGTATTCTAAAATGTCATTCTGCATAGTTTTAGGTGTTTCTTAAAATGCAGTGGAAGATGCCATTCCTCAGCACTGAATTGAATTAACACTCAAGTTACATACCCCAATTAATGGACTGGTAGAGGGGGACAATTCCATGTCCAGCACGATCACCAGGTCTGACACCACTGGACTATTTTCTATGGAGTGGTTTGAAAACCATGGTGTACGCTACTCCCGTAACATCGGAGGAGGACCTCTTTGCACGAGTACATAGAGCGACTGCCATTCTTTCAGGTTAACCACATTTAGTGGAACATGTAGGTGAAGCTCAGTACCGCTGATGTAGGCATTGTAGGCATTGTCATAGGAGATACCCAGTTTGAACCCCATTTGTCATGTTAAACTGATTTGTGCTGCATATCGCTTGATCGTTGTATTGACGACATGTGGACGGGACACTTTGCTGTTTATTGCGCCCAAACTGTGCGTTTCTGGACATGGGTTGCTGCTTGGAAAATGATCTCTTTGTCGTCCTGCACAACATACCATACTTTGTCGGTGATTTTTGGCTCACTCTTAGAATGAAACGCTGAGAACCACAACAGTTAAAGAGCGTCCACAAATATAAATTCTATTTCTATTTGGGATCGTTATGAGAGGTTCATACTTTAAATAGTGGCTGAAGTTATTGCAAAGTTTTCCTCATTCCTCATAAAATAATGACAAATGCCGGGAGAGATGCCCTAAACTTAAGTCTGGAAAACATTTCGTTCCCAAACCTTTTTCAGCGCTATGGAAATTAATTTTTCTTTCACACTAGCCGTGTGTAGGCTAAAGTACGGAAAGATAGAGTAAGACTGAAAAATTCAATGCCATAGCCGGGATTTGAACCACGGATCTTCCGGTCTCCCTCCAGCCGCTCCAACCATTGAGCCACCATGGCCAACATGCCAACATGACATCAAATTCTCCAACTGACTCGTGTTTTTCCCGGTAAACCACTTAGGAGTTCTCATAAACACATGAGACAACTACCTTAATGGCGACTTACTATGCTGTAAGTACTTTAAGGCCCTGGCTTTATAGTTAAACACTATTAGGTCAATTAATGGAAATTAATTGTTCTTTCACACTAGCCATGTGTAGGCTAAAGTATGGAAAGATAGAGTCAGACTGAAAAATTCAATGCCATAGCCGTGGTTCAAATCCCGGCTATGGCATTGAATTTTTTGGTCTTACTATCTTTTCATACTTTTTCAGTCCGTCTCGACAACGCAGATGGTAGCGAGTCTGTCTCACGTTCAAGAGGTTCCGAGTTCGAATGTCGGTCAGGGTGAATTACCTGTGTAAGGTTTTTCCAAGGCTTTCCCTTATCCTGAAAGACGAATGTCAGGTACCTCCAAAGCCATGGACTCTCGGCTCATTTGAGCATCACACATTTCATTCAACATACGATATGACTTAAAGTTGGAGGTCGTGAAATGAAGAAAAGAAACTTCTTTAGCAATCACAATTTTATTTTATGTATCACTAGTGTCCACCGCCTATGGTACTATGTTAGTAATACTGAGTTAAGCATCACAAAATAAATAGAAAACATCTGTCCACGTCCAATATTTAGCACACGTACGTTCAAGTTGTAACATCGTAAGGAAAGTCAATGGCTATCTGTCTATTGCGACGTGCTGCACGCCGTGCTTGTCATGCCAATCATTCAAACAAATTCAATAAGAGTACATTGGTATTCATCAGACCTGGTGGGTATTATTTCAAATTCTTAAATTAGAAAAATAATATTTTTAGAGATTCTATAATAACAGTACTTTAAGGTGTACATTACAGACATTGAAAACTGCATCTATAACAAAATTCAGCCTAATATACCAAAATCGAATACACAGATCCATAAGAAGACATACGGCGCATTTAGCGAACATAGATGTAATAACGAATGAAGAAACCGAACAAAACCTCAGGGACAAACGCAATGGAAGACGGACATTTAAATCTTGAGCAATTATATGAATAAGTTTACAGGCGCCATCCTTCATTTCAAATTCTGCAACACAACATTGAGCTTGTACCACAACATTTTTCTGCTTTGTTTAAAAATGAAATTATATTTTTGAGACAACTATTAAAGGGTATTTATAAATGAGAGTACAATTTTCAGAGTAACACCCCTAAAATCTGAGCATTTGAAAGTTTGAGTTTTCGGAGTGTTAAAAAACACCCTGTGCCCTGTGCCGCAATTAAATATAAGTTCAAGTCGAAATCTAGTTATTGTTTTGCAATGTAGTAGGATATGCGCTATAAAAAATAATAATTTGAAATAGAACTGTTCAAAATTTCATCGCATGAAGCATTTCTATTGGTGCTATAGATTTACATACCATAAAAAGCTCAAGTTACTACAATGAATTTATAAAAATGTTGATTTTATTGTGAATGGTAGCTGATAGAAGTTCAGCTAGGTTGTATGTAAACTGTAGATTTTTCAAACTGTGCCATACTTAAGTAGAACATATTGTACGGTTTAATTATAATTTGTTTGCGATATTTTCTAGCGCAAATAAAACGTTTATGTTATAACGCTGTAACAAATAGGTTAAGGAAAAAGTTACAAGTAATTCCTTCTTTGTGCAGCAATTAACGACAATAGTGTTGTAAAATGTTCCCGTGTGACAGAATATGACACAAATATTGTTCTGAAATCTTTATTGCTATTTTGGAGTGGTAGGTATACTGCTGTATGAGATACTTCTTTGTGTATGTTGGTAAAATAGAATATGGAGATTATCTTCAGAAGCACAAAACGTGTTGGAAAATTAAAGGAAGAAAAACGCCTTGGCACAATGTGGATAAAAATATAATAATATGGGATTTTGAATTATAAAAACTTTTAACTGTGCACTTTGTTCTCACTTAGTATACGTATTCTGGTTTAAAGCGCGGTTCTTTTGAAAACATAAATGTACGCAATTATCTTAATGTGTTTTGTATTATGACAGGTATTGTATGGTGAAGTTTGGCATTTATCTGCCAAGTGGCAGCTCATTCACGTCCTTGCCGCATAAAAGCAGATGCCCACGTATAGGTTACTCAGGTGTACATGAGAAGTATCTCACGTTCGGGCGGAAGTCAGAGCCATTACATCTTACTTTTATGTTTGATTAGTTTTTTATTTTTTTAATTTATTTTACTTAATTTTAAAATCTCACACCATAATAAACAGAAGTTGAATTTAAATAAGTAACACAAAGCACGTTTTGATCTGTTCCGGTTTACATGCACCTTCCACCCACTCGGATAACCCTTGTTTTCAAATGCCACCACTACAAGAATGTTGAACTTTCCGTTCTGTCAACTGATAATTTGGAAGTAACATGTGGTTTTTACCCAAAGCATTGGCTTAGGCGGTTCCATCTGTGGTACGGGTTCGTTTCCCGTGGCCGGCCTAACCGACCCATGGTTTTTCCGGCGGCTTTCCCGGGTCTCCAGGTGAATGCTGGATAGGTTAATTGCATCCTCCGAATTTTCTGTCCCTCTATTTCATCTTCATTATCATTTCACATCATCTTTCATCTGTTGGCCTATTTCAGTGGAGAAGTATCGGCGGGAATCTCGACGCTGCATGGCAGGATGATATGCTCCTGGTAAAGACGTCCTCCTCCAGCAGGATGGTCTGCGGTCTCCAGGCGGTCTAGTGGGCAGTTTCAGGACCACGGTAGGTGGAATGCCGGTTGTAATGGCCTCCTGGGAGTTTCCAACTGGTCAGTTAGTAGGGACCTTGCCCTCTACACTGTCGTCAATCCTTGGGTTGGCCGCCCTCTGTCTCCTCTCGCCTCATCCTTCCCCCCGGGGATGCCACACTCGGGGAATAGGCACAGTAATCAAATCTGGTCGACGTATTGAATCTCCTCCGTAAAATCCTATCCTATAGTATCCCATCCCATCCTATCATATCCCATCCTATCCCATCCTATCTTATACTATTCTATATTAATACTATCCTATCCCATCCCATCCTATCCTATCCCATCCTATCCCATCCTATCTTATACTATTCTATATTAATACTATCCTATCCCATCCTATCCTATCCCATCCTATCCCATCCTATCTTATACTATTCTATATTAATACTATCATATCCCATCCCATTCTATCCTATCCTATCCCATCCCATCCTATCTTATACTATCCTATATTAATAATATCCTATCCCATCCCATTCTATCCCATTCCATCCTATCCCATCATATCTTATACTATCCTATATTAATAATATCCTATCCCATCCCATCCTATCCCATCATATCTTATACTATTCTATATTAATACTATCCTATCCTATCCCATCCTATGCTATACTATCCTATACTATCCTATCCTATCACATCCTGCACTTTCCTATCCCATCCTATCCTATCCTGTCCTACAATATCCCATCCCATCCTATACTATCCTAACATATGGCTTCACACAGTCACAAATCCCAAATTCGGTTTACGTTTGTAATAAAGACAGAACACTGTAATCTCAGTAAGGTGGCCTTGAAGTCACAAATATTTAGCAGCTCGGTGGACATACCTTACATTTACACAATATAATAAAAAGAACATCCTGTTGAGTCTGAAAGTTTCTTCAGTTAAAGACAATTTACTTTTATGGTACACTGCTGCTCTAAAAATTGCTCTACGCAACTTCGCTGAGTATGGATGTAATGATTCAAGTAACAACGGTACAAAAGAATCTGCATAGAAGTTCTAAATATAGAGAAAGCAATTAAAATGAATTTTCAGCACGTATTTCAAAACAGAAACATTTGGCGTGACTTACAAAATGAATTTCACCTTGCCTTTGGGGTAAAATACACCTATGTTTTCCAGAAGTGCAGTTTAAGTTAATGATAGGCATCCATTTAGTTCAATAAACTTAATTAGCACAAATTAAAGTGGTTTATAACTATTGTTGCCAGATTAGACATGCTCAGCTGGACTGTAGTTTAACGGAAGTAATATCATCGAGACACTTGAAACGCCCAACCTGACCGAGTGTTCTATATTCACAATTCATCACTACATTCTTTTTAAGATAGAAGTCATAAGTACATGGACTTTGAAGGAAGGAAAAAAAACTTTATTTCTCCTCTCACTGATCTTCTTGTTTTCTTTACCACCTCCCTATTGCAGGAGTGTTCCTACCCAGTAATTAATTATATATCGTCATTTCAACGAAAATATGAATTTAAGATGTATTGAACCCCGCAGGAGTGTTCCTACCCAGTAATTAATTATATATCGTCATTTCAACGAAAATATGAATTTGAGATATATTGAACCCCGCAAGAAATCCTTTTCAGAAAAAGATCTCTGTCTCGGAACAGTATTAACCTCGTAGCCGTGGTCAGTGTGTGTGTGTGTGTGTGTGTGTGTGTGTGTGTGTGTGTGTGTGTGTGTGTGTGTGTGTGTGTATGTATGTGTGTGTGGGGAGGCGTAGAGGGTCGTGGGTTCGAGTCCCGCCTTGGGCATGGGTGTTTATGTGTATAGTGTATACGTGCAAAAATACAGTGAACAAACGGAAGCAAAAAAAAAAAAAGTAAAAGTAAGGAAAAAGAAAAAAAAATTATATGTATGTATTTTTCATGAAAAAATACTCAAACATTAAAAATGGAAAAACGCCACATTTCATATTTGTGTCGCACATGAATAGCATATCAGCAGAAGAATTCTAAGAAAATCCCTGGCGAAAAACTACTTTTGTGTGTTATTTCCATTTTTGCTTTCATTTCATAAAAAATGGTTCAAACGATATTGATTAAAATGCCATGAATGCTTTCGATATTTGAACAGCGAATAGCAATTTTCTATGAGCAGTCTTACGGCCTCTTCGTTGTGCGTGCATTTTCTAACTAGGAAACTGTTTGACAGACAAAATCTGACTTTAAGAATAGCGAGCGTGTTAAAACACATGCTTTTTTAAAATAATTCTCTTTTATTAGTGTTAGCAGTTTTCAAAATGTTTTAATAACATACGTTTCAAATATAAGTGATTCATTCCATGGAAAATACTTGACATTTTATGAATCTTCTGTTTTGTTTTGCTTCACTAGAGTCCTCTGTGTTTACGATAACACATTTTAAACTTTTTTGGCATATTCTATATAACTAATACTTTATTTGAGGTTGTTTGTGGGTAATAGTGTATGGTGAATAACGCAACATGGAAAGAAGAATAACTTTTTAATTGATATTATAGCATTTTATAATATTTTGCAATAATGTTTTTCTGTGGATTATTTATTTCCATTTATTGTCACAGGGCAATAATACAATTATAACAGTCTATGCCATTTATACATTAAACAGAAATTGTTTAAAAAGTAATATGAAGAAACTAAAATACAAACACTAAAGTATGAAATAAACAAAAATAAGAAAATGAAATATATAACAACGTCTACAATTAAATTATATGTGCTATATTATTAAATGTAGAACAACTAGAGCGCATAATTACAGAAATTTAATTGTAAATTTTCCTACGTTAAAAGAGAACCTTAAAGTAGAACCTTAAAGTAGATGTAAGCAACACAGTATTGCATTACAAATATAGCTTTATAGCGAAGTGTAATACAGCCACCTATTTACTAAATTTCTTTGCTGAATTTATATCTGACCACTTTCTCTATTATCTTACTTAAGTAGGGAGAGTATTCTAAACTTTCCAAAAATTTGATATCCACATTTCACTTAAAATACATGTTTTGAGGCACCAATGATAAAAAGAAAACAATTTTTGAAAAACGTCTGCGAGCGCGTGAGTGCCTTTCTCCGTGTTTGCGATAATTCAGTAACTCAAAACAAAATGTCAGTTAAAATACATTTAGGGCTAAAACTAGCTTCAGGGCCTTTCAAGGATGTGACACGAAGATTTTGTAAAAAGAATCCTTCAGCCCTAAGCACCATTATTTACATAGAAAATTATTACCTAATTTGATTTTCTCTAAAATGGCTCTAATCGTTTTAATTTAATGCTATACCTTCCAGCTGTTTAAGGATAAATACAATCTATTCTTAAAATTATATATCGTAGCCTTTATTCTCAATTACTTGTAAAACGGTTAAACATAGATCATATCCAAAATATTGCTACATAAAAAGCTGAGTGAGGTGGCGCCACGACAACGCACAAGGTTAGCTTTGGGGTGACGTTGGATTCGATTCCCTTCAATCACTCATTCTCACCTGAAGTTTTTCGTGGTGAATGATGGGGTTGTTATCTATCACGACTTACTTTCCCTCATTTCCCGTTCATTTTGTTTGCTTCTCATATTTGAGGTTCGATTCTAGGTTACGTGGCATTAGGCTCTGTCAGCCAGATGGCGCGGGTCTTGCTAAAAGTAAATAGTATTCCCATTGGACACCAGAGGGCTGCTTGGTTGAACAGGTCGTTCATCGGCTCTCTGGACAGTTTCAGTAGTGGGACAGGTCTTCGAACTGGAAACTTTTAGACTTCTGCGCTTCTCTAGGGCTGGCTGCCTGCCTGTGGCTTGTAGCCTCCTGTAGTTCTTTCACTTCATCCCTTTCTTCCGAGGATTAATAACAACACATAAATCGCAGTGCACGACGTATCCCACTCCAGATACCTGCCCTGAGTTAAGGTGCACGTGGCGAATGGAAGGGGCACGTGAAGGATTGAAATAAATTGGTGGATGCAGTCACAAAATATTAAGCGTTGTACCTTCTGTTTTAAAATAAATGGATGTACTATTACAATTGCTAACACAGATTTATTAAATAACATTATATCTATAATCTATAATCTAATCATTATATCTATAATCGAACCCACTCACAGCCTCTCTCTATTCGCTCACTCTCCGAAGCTCAGCAGCAGGTATTCTTGTGATTTCTTTCACAATGATTTCCCTAAGTCCCTGTGGTGTAGAGGATTGGAGCGATACATGTCTGCTGAAACTGGAGCCATATCGCTATACACGTATGGAAGTGTTAAAGCCAAATGATCTCGCTAAACGTTTGAATTATTGCAACTGGTTTTTACAATCCGTAGAAAGGGACTTCATAGACACAAGGCTTTTGTTTTTCACAGATGAATATAGTTTTCATTTAACTGGACGTTTTAATACTCACAGACGTCAGTGGGCCTCAGAAAAACCTGTTACTGAATGAAACGCCTCATTATGATAAAAAAATTGGTGTGTGGTGTGTGATAAGTGCTAGAAGAATAATAGAGGCCATATTCTTTGATGAAACAATAAATGCAGAGCTATATCAGAGATTAATTCTGAGACTATTTTTCAGTCGCTTGACAGAAGAAGAGAAATCGTATGGATTGGTTCCAGCAAGATTCTGCAATAGTACATACGGCTGCCGAATCATTACATGCAGTAGGAGAGGTGTTTGATGACATAATAATTAGTGTTGATTTGTGGCCCCCTTGTTCTCCTGACCTAACGAGTTTTGACTTTAATTTATAGGGTTCTTTAAAAGACAAAGTGTATCGTTACAATCCTCATACGTACACTGCAGGGATGTATGGTAAACAATGTGAAAGAAATTACAAGAATATCTGCTGCTGAGCTTCGGAGAGTGAGCGAGAGTATTTTTACGAAATATGCTGTCTATTCCAGAGTAGAAGAGCAACATTTCCAGCATCACAAGGTAAGGATTCCAGACCGCCTCTTCCGGCGTAAGTTCCCCGGCGACTGCCGGCCGTCTGGCGCAGAACAGAGAGTGGGTTCGAATATAATTTAACCACCCGATATTTACTGTAAGAATAAAGTAAAAGTCAAATGAGTACATTGACTGGTGGGCTTTAATACTCCCGTATTCTACCACAATATAGCTCCTCGATTTATTAACCTTCTTACTTACCTGCTTTCAATAAACTATTCAAGTTGTTATAGGATTAACATTTCAAAGTGATTACTGCGAAAACAATGGCTCTCAGATGTTCAACAATGCACTGGTTGAAGTAACAACAAAGTTAGCTATTAAAGTCAAGTGGCGGCATTGCTGATTACGTGTGCTCGTGCAGATGTTATATTAATGTGTAGTGTTTAACGCCCGCTTTTACTACATGCGGCATCGTAGGCGGAGGCAAGGATGATACATGAGATGAAGATGGAGCACCGATGGAATGAGATGGCGGAGAAAACCAGTGATCCCGAAGAAAACCCACACCAGTTGCTTTTGTCACCTGAGGTCGAACCCTGGTCGCTTTGGTGAGAGCCGAGCAGTCTAACCACTCAGCCACAGTGCGGCCTGTTATATTAACCAATTACGTACTATAAGCGAAGCTGAATGCAGAATGCAGAGGAATATTTTACCTTATTTTAACAGCAAATAGATTGCAAATGATAATAAACATAAGGCATATAAACAAATAGCCAAAAGTATACGTACATGACCACTGCAAAAAGAGGCTTTCACGGACTAAACAAATGTCATAATTCATTGTGTATGGGCAAAGTGAAATGGCATTTACATGAAATAATTAAACAGCATTATTCGTTTTGCGTGTACAATGAGGTCTGAAGTAGGTATGTGGAACAATGAGCCTATTTGAATGTGGTTGAAGTACTGTCTACAAATGATTGTCACTTAGCTGTGTAATCTATACCCAGTTTTGCATATTTTCAGAGCAGAGAACAGTTGCAAACATTGTTACATAATGCCAAATACACTCATAGGTTTTACTACCTACCTATACAAGCGTGGAAATCGGTTTTGTGGTATACTTTGGTAAAATAAAACTAGTTTTCTCTAGATAATTGTCACAGTTAAAGTTTATTATCGCCATTTGGAATTCAGAAGAACTACAGTTGCATTAATTGAAAATGGAAACAGGAATATTTGGAATTCTAACTGAAAATATTCTACTTTACGAAACCTGCCTTCAAATACTTCATCTGTTTTATTCAAAGACGTATGAAGGAAGTGTCTTTCGAATGCGTCGCCTTCTCCCACTCCTAGTTCATTCTTCGTTCTGCTTTTACCTGAAATGAAGTTGGTTAATTTGAAAAACTTACTTTATTCCACATAAAGTTGCAATGAGATTAGTAAATGACTCAGGAAGGATTTTCTGAATTAACAAAAATTAAACAGAAGAGTAACGATTGCAAGAATAGTGTTCTTTTATTTTATGGACGCTCTTGTTTTTTGACACTTTTTGAGTATTTTACACTGGACGTGAAGGATCTCTTGATTTTGCTCAGAGATCTCTTTATCAGGCTTGAGGTTCTTTTGTATGGCGTAGGCAAATCTAAGTTACAGGGACAGCAATTTGAAAAATAATGAGTAGAGAAAATTATGATTAAAGCTTGGCAAGTTTTAAGATTATTTCTCGGATAAGACGACTTTTCATATTTAAAACGTTTTTGCAAAAAGCATTATTATTGCATGGGGCGAGATAAGTGTTACCAATGTCTTTGATAACCCACTAAAACGAAAAAAGAAATAAGGGTAGTGGTTATATGCTTAAGACATCAATAGGTGGAAATACTTTACAGTTTAATATCTAAGACCTAAAGAAAAGAGGTAGCTCCCGTTCTTAATGTTCTTTTAAATTCCACTTGTCTTTCTAACATTTAGAATCACTTTTCCTGGACTTCATGTCTGTACTCGTTACTATAAAATGTGTTCATTTTCATTGGAGCATAACATAAGCATTAGTTCTCTTGGATGGCTCAGGCGGTTCCGTATGCTACCCACATTCGGAAGGTCTGAGTTTGATTCCGATCTACCTCGCCCATGGATTTTTCAGGGGTTTCCCGGGTCGCCAGGCCAATGCTGGGTAGGTTAATTACATCACCCGAATTTCTTGTCCCTCCATTTCACCTTCATTATCATTTCATATCATCTCTTATCTGGTGGTCTCTTTCAAGGTAGAAGTGTCAGTCGGTGTTTCGGCGTTGCATGGCAGGATGATATACTCGTGGTAAGCACTTTCTCTTTCAGTAGGACAGTTTTCAGTCTCCGGGAAGACCTGGTGGGCCATTTCAGGGCCACGTATGGTAGGAAGCCGGATGTGCTGGCCTACCGGGAAGTTTCCAACTGGTAAATAGTAAGGGCCCTGCCCTGTGCAATGTCGTGACTTCTTGGGTCGACAACCCTCTGTCTCCTCTCACCTTATCCTTCCTCCAGTGTTTGCCGCACTTGGGCCATAGGTACAATAGATCAAGACTGATCACAGTATCGATTTCCTTTCGTACCGTAACCCATTCCAATCCAATCTCTTGTTATCACTTTGCCAACCACGCACATTTTAGATAGAGGGTAGAGAAAGCCACGTTAGTGTAACATTTGTTTTGTTGGTTATGGATAATGGTTATGAAAACGAACGTATATTATTTAAAATGATTATTGATCACGTCATCAAGCCAGCCTTAAAACATTAAATAAATGAATCTCTTGGTGAATGCTGTCTAAACATAGCAAATCGAAAATAAGCATAAGTTTTTTCCTAAATAGACGATGTACCATGCTATTTATAGCCCACAAAGTTGTATAAATAGCGGTACTAACGTGATAGGCCGTTTTTAAATATGCTTTTTAGAAATATACATTTAACCAAAAGCTCACATATTGTCACTTTTATATATACATGCATACACATTATTTTTCAACGCTTTAATCTCACTCTATATGTTTTAAAACCATAGCCATATAACTTACAGCTCTGTAATATTTGTGTTTCACTTAAACTAGTATTCAAAATAACTAATGGCCAAATCATAACAACAAAATCTACGATTAGAAAGAGCAAAATAAGTCATTATTTCGAAGTTTCATAATATGCTTTATAGTCAGTTAAAATGTAAAGTCGATTATGCAAAACTAAAATTACGAGTGTAAGTTCATATTTTTTTAAGTATGTGTTACGTTTACATCATATATACATTTGTTCTGAAGAGCATTTTTTGCTTCAGCTATGTTTAAATTACAAAAATCCAATTCCCAAACCCAATTGTTATACCCCTTTCGGTATTCTCGCTGTTTTTATGTAAAATTCCTAATCTTTATTCAAACTATGGATCTCTATAAAACGTTTCACCGCGTGGGAGCTTCCTCTGTGCACTGTGTACCGTATTCGACCGCCAGATGGCTCCAAAATGCGCGTATGATGCGACTAGTTTAACTGAACTTCCAGTGCTCCTTACAATCAACACTAATGAAATGTAATATTGTTAGCATGTATGCCTTAATTCGGATACATGATTAGTGTAATGCTGTTGCAAGTAGCTTTTATTATTAAAATCCATGTATTTTAAAAAGACACTGGGCATAGAAATGTAAATTATACACTTTTTAAAATCTAGACCTACATAAAAAGCAGCCATTACCTCGCTTAAAGGTTATTATCCTTAATTTCTAACAGCACAGGAGTTACTATGCAATTATCCACCGGTTATTTCATCATACATTCAAATTTTAAAGCTATATCTTAATAACTAGGTATTGACAATTATGTTTGGCCTTGTCTTTCAGATCTATGACACAACAGTGTTCTGTTAAAGGTTGTATGCGTATGTTCCTCACAATAAGTGCCTGGTTTCTTTTTTGTTAATTATTTAATATGATATAGCACCGACTCTCTGTCAATACTGCAGTTTGGAGCTAAGCCTGGTTACAGAGGGGAAACTTTCTTTTTGAGAAAGTAGGTATGTACTCGAGTTTAAGATTTTAACCTTCTTTTCTTTAAATATTAAGTTCAAGAAATTAATGTACTTTTATCTTTTATTTCCACCAAATGCCATAATGTACTTACACCCTCTTGAACTTAAAAATGACTAAATGGGAACTAAAGCGAAAATAGGGACCTTTCTTCTTCGAAATCATAAAAGAACGCATGCATTTTTATGGAATTCATTTCAAACTATTAGTTATTTCTTAGAACACACTTTTGTAAATATTGATGTTACTATCACATCATTGATATTATAGGTTTGCACAGAAATAATTTACAAACCAAAAACTATTTACATCCCAAATTGTGACTTTAAAATTGTGACTGCAGAAACTATTACATTACATTTTGCTTTCGAGTCAATTTAAATGTAGGTAGAAAGTATAATCACAGTAACCTTAATCATTATTTAAAAAGACAACAAAGAGGATTCTAATTTCTCTGATTATCTGACTTACAACTCAATAAAGTTTAAAAATATTAAACTTGAAAAATTAAGTCGTTACACTTCAAATTATATCACGTTTCATTACTTAGAATTTCTGTAATACTTATATCATTACCAATAGTTCCAAATCGTAGATTTTTTATTAAAATATGTCTCTCTCTCTCTCTCTCTCTCTCTCTCTCTCTCTCTCTCTGTGTGTGTGTGTGTGTGTGTGTGTGTGTGTGTGTGTGTGTGTGTGTGTGTGTGTGTGTTTGTCAAAATGTACTGATTTTAAAAATTTCTATTTTAAACCTATTTGGAAAAACTTATAAATATACGAACATGGAAATAAAATTATACTTATTAACAACAGTGAATACATATAGAATGTCAAGGAGTTGACTTAATTTTACATTTAAATACCTTCAGAAAAACGAAAACAATCATTTGGTAATTCCAGAAAATGGGTCATTTAAAAAATAAAGAACTGAAATAGCTTGATAGAAAATTAAAATTTCGGGCCTAAGTTTCTATCAAGCTATTTCAGTTCTTTATTGTTTTAAATGACCCATTTCGTGGAATTACTAAATGATATGATTCACGCCGCCATATAAAAACTCTTACGTGTTTTCGTTTTTCTGAAGGTATTTAAACGAAAATAAGTGCAAGCTGTTAAGAAAGAGAGCAAGAAAGAATCATTTCATTAGTCACAGAAGCATAAATGGATACTGTAGTGCTATAAAAAACGAATTTATTGTGAGTTTTTAAGTTAACAGTAGTAAACAATGATACAGTGATTAAACAATTATACATTGGCCTCACCTTCCTTATTAGAACCTATATAAATCATTTATTGCAGTCATTTGACCTTCCAAAGCACCTGATAGGTAGTTCCACCAAAATGGTGTCCCGAATGGTTAAAATTATAATTGGTTTTCCCGTTAATGAAAGTTATTTGAATCACAATAACACGTGAAAGACTGTTCTAGTTTACTAGATATAGTATATAGAAAGTAAGAATTTTATGATGAAGGCTCTCTTAGAAGCCGGATTACAAATTCCTCTAGTTTCTCTGGTTAATAACTATGTTTCTGTATAACACACATAAACATAATTACCTTAACGTAGCTTTAAATGTGCATGTGCAAATTTGATGACCTATTTTCTGCCTGGCTTTCTATTTCTATTTAAATTATTAATGAGTGCCACGCCCACTGTATCAGGAAACCCACGGGTCTCCGGAAAATATAAATCCATCCTGGCTACATAACTTCTCAAAATCTACAGTTAGACACAAGTTAATTATTATTTAGTTCATAATACTATTTTGGACCAATAAAACAAAAGGGAGCTTTAAACTTAAGACAAGGCGCCTACCAATTTGTGATATTTTATAAGTTTCCTAGCTTGTGCTTGTAGACATTCGATTCCAAAAGCAGTGCTATGATTTGCACTTTTAAATAATGTATAAATCTGAGACTAATAATGGATGAATTAGTTAGCAAGTCTTCCTTATAGGATTCTCTGAACTTATAAAGAATTGCTTGACGTTGCACGGGTAGCTTTTCAAACTCGAATGACTAAATAATTTCATTTATCTCGCCCATTTCTTTATTAAATTATTGTACAGTGATGTACAAATATTTTATAGCAAATCTTTCTCCCTAGCGTATGGCTAGGTGCTGGGGTAACTTAGCAATTCGACCTTCTGGAGATGCTTTGGAGCCTATGGCTAAGAGGAAGAGTTGAGAGGACTAGAGAATTGTTCAAACTCACCGGAGGCGTCCAGTACAACCAGGTACCCTCCTGTAGATTACTCATCCCATTGGTGGGCAAGGGAAGTGGACGTAGTGTTCCAGAGAAACTCCTCTTTCTCTGCCATACAAAGCCAAGGCTCCCAACAACACTTGGAAACCCGTAAAAACCAAACAAATGAATGCTGTAGCGGAATGAGAAGTGAGATTAAATGCAGCTACAGACAGTTGGGGGTTTAAGTAACCTTCCCAGCATTCCCCTGGTGACCCCGGCCAGCACCCAAAATGACCCACGGGTCAAGAATGTTGGACTAGAAGATCGATCTCACGAACTTCGATTGGAAGTCACAGGTGTTAGCGCTTGCGTCACAATGATCGGTAATCCTCCTCTTTCCCATGATAATTCTAATTTCGCACAGACTCGAATAATATTAATAACTTATAAAAACTCCTTGATATTCACGTAAAGGATGTGAAGCACAAAACGGAACATCCGACCTCCTTAACTTGCCTCCATGGTGTCCCAAATTCTTAAAATTCTGCCTGGTTGATAGGAATCATATGGCTGTGGAAAAATCCTCTATCGGAATGGGCGAGTAACTTGGTAGATAACTGCAGTAGATGAAATGTTAAACGTGTGTATCTTCTTTTTGGTCCCGTAGATATTTGTTCACCTAAAGACTACGCAGATGTCAGAGAACACAGGATACCGTAACATATACAATGAAATAGAGATGAAGCTATGGAAATGTAAACAGTAATTGCTCTGCCACCTTGTTAGCCTATGTACCTATATGGGTGACAATCAGTTATTAATTACAAAACTGCCGGTTGACCAATTTCAAAGTGGAGGCATTGTATTGGTACTTCATATAAGTAGGGGGCTGAAAATAAAGATAGGGGGAGTTTTAAAACACATAAGCAGTTTGTAATTTGTACCTATACCTAAAGCGAAAATGTATTAAGAGTTGTCCACATAGGTGAAAGAGTAACAATTTTAACATGGTTTAGAGGTTAAAATATCGAGTGTGGGTGACTTTTTGAATATGTATGGTATACTTTAACTTTCAGCAGATCCTATTTTTTAAGTACGCGAAATTTTATGCTGGTTGGTCAAGCAATATAACTTCAATAATAAAAGTTGAAGCTAAAGTAAGGATAGCCTTAATAAAAATTTTGAATACTACTTAGGTAATTCAAAATAAGCATTGGGAGATACTAGCCTAGATATTTTCCAACTTTTACTATACAATTGAGTAATGATTTGAGCATAGGATTTAAATAATCCAGTTTTCTACATAAAAGTTTTAAAATATGGTAAGGGTAGTTTCTTAAAATTTTAAAGTAGCTTATAATTTTTACAGGGTTCTACATACGAGCACATTAATGGCTTGGCCCATAGGGCCTGAAGTTTCTTTAAGTGAAGGTTTAGCATGTGAAATGAAATGTTTTGGTAATATTCGAAAGAAAATTAAGTGCCTTACAAGATAGTGTGTTTAGCTTTCGTATGCTTATATACTCCGTTCTTTCCAGGTGAATAAAACGGAGTGTCAAGTAGACAAAAGAGTGAATTTTCAATTCCTGCTCTCTAGGTTTAATCGAGCAGCCAAAGCAGATGGTGTTGAATATTCCCTTTGTAGTCAGTTTGACACTTAATTTTACTATCTGAAATGAACCAAGTGTATATAAGCACATCAAACTTAAACACGATGCCTATTTTGTGGAGCACATAATTATTTAACCATAATTCAAAAAGCACAGTCAAAACATTTTATTTTGTGCAAAAAACTTTCATGTAAAAAACTTCAGGATGGGGTCAACCCATTAGAACGCGAATGTGCCCAGTTTTTTCAAAAGCATACCAAAACACTACAAGATAAAACTTGAGTGAAATATAAAATAAATGTGGTGGGTCACAGACGAAACTATGTGAGCCATACCGCTCGGTATCTACATCAAATCTACAGTCCGACGTTTAAATACCAGAGGCTGTATACGGGCCTTTAAATTCCAAAATCTTTCCATCACCTTACGAGAAATAATTGAATAGCAGCACCCCTATAAAATGTCAAGAGCATTAAAAATTGAAACAGCAAAGAATGGGCATCGTTGAAATGACTATTGCCACAAATCTTTATTTGAAATAATTTGTGTGATTTAAATGGATATACGTTTAATGCATCTTATGCCCTTGTCTATCCTTTCTTTACCAGTTTTACAAAAGTATGTAAATTTCCCTCAGAGTGACAAAGGGTTCATAGGCTATTCCCAGAAAATTCAAGACGTATATCTTTTTTCACATAAGTATCTTAAAATGTTAATATTTTAATCAAAATAATATGAGAGATTTACATAAAATAAAATATATCTATCATTTTATCATGTGAAATTTCCGAGATATTCTTGTCGCATCTTCGGAATACTCATATATTATACCACCAAAATGCCAAGTATGGTATTTATTGTCGTTATTGAGTTATGCTGTTTATATACATTCACACAAAGGACTTCTACTACATTTCACAGAAATGTTCCCTTATGGATTCAGGGGGTCTGAAACATGTGTTCTGGTGGAATTTCTATATCGAATTTTGGATGGAATGAAATACTCTGCATATTAAGTTCGTGGCAGGAAAGAAATAAGCTTTCGTATTCCTGAGAAGATTAAATATCACATTTGTATAGCTTGTAAACCAATAACAGTGTTGGCTGGTAAATATAGTCCATTTTATTAGAATGACATTGCAACCTAAGTATTAACAGCAATAAACTAAAACCAGATACTTTCACGTAGTTTACTTCACGTGGGGAATATATTCTGATGTGTCTAATTGGCTTACGTTGGACCGCATCCTTCATTGGCTAGGTTAGATTCGTTGATACCCTGTTTCCATTCAATATAAATCGATTCATATCTAACTATAGCCTATTTGAGAAATCAGAATACCTTACTGACTAGACGTGATATGAGCTGGTTTCGCTCTAATGTTCTAAGCATCTTAATTGCTATGTCGACCTGATTATAAAATGGATTACACTTTGTGAACAAGTGCCTTGTTGCTGTAGGGCTGTAGTAAACTCAAAGTACTTAAAACGCCATAAAAGACCGCGATGCATTTTTAAAATAAATCAGTACGTTTTTTGCATGCTTTCCACCGTTGGTTAAACCAAAAACTTTGCACTGAAACATCCCTGTTTTCTGGGCTTACTAACTAGTCGGTCATCTGAGTGTGGAAGTGTGCCCTAGACACTAATTAATTATTCATTACTTGGGCTTCCATCCTTCAAGTACATCGATCACTAAATTGGTATCTATTCACACAGCAAATGATTACACACACATACACACACAAACACACACATACGCGTCTGTTGAATCCAACAAACAGACTACAGTGATATCGATTGCTAAACGTATACTACGGCTGACAAATTCATCATCCAATGCTTGTTTAAATAGACGTGAGCAATTAATTACAAAATATAATACAAAGAGATACTTTTAACTTATCGTGGAAAATTTTGAGGGGTAAGTTGGGTATTTTATTTTAAAATCATAAAGAAATTTCACAATACTTTTATAGATAGTAAACGTGGTAAATATAACGTTTAAATGAAGCTTTTATTTACCAATTCTAAGCATGTTTATTTATTTGTGCATGGGCAAAACAATAATCCATTTACAATAACCACATCAATTTGAAATGTATTACACTTTATTACAGTAAGAACCTAAAAATAAAAACTAAGCACCTATTTGTAAATAGGTATAATAATATGGTAGCAAAGACAACATTATTCAGATAACCACAAAATACCGACACGGGTACCCAAGGTCGTTGAGCCATGAACTCGTCTGCGGTTCATATCCCGCCGGAATCGTCCTCTCAAAAGACTTTTTCCAGGTTTTCCTCTATCCTCATAACTGGCCAATGATGGTACCTAAAGGAACCTAAAACTTAGCCTTGGGACTTTTTCTTCCAAATTTGCTTTCGCAAATATAATTTCATTTCATGTATTATCGGTGTAACTGCCTGTGCTTTCGTAGAGTGGCATTATTATTAAAACACAAAAATGTAATTAACCAAAAGATCAGAAAATTAATGATTATTAAATATAAAGGTATACATTCAACATTTTAATAACAAAATTCTACCCAAAGAATTAAAAGGAAAATCACAATCAAGAGATAATTATATTTAATGCTTCTTAAATTTACTATAATAGTATTGTTTCAAAGAATATCCTCAGAGATACCTTCTCTAATTGCTCTTCTGGTATTGAGAACTTATCAGTCCCCTTCCTAAGACTTACAAGTTAGGACCTGGGATCATAGACCAATCAAGGGGCAGATGGTCTCTATCGTAGAGAGAATCCCGGGCGGGTGGTCAGACGAATCTTGGCATGAGAGTTAAGAAGGAAATACTACGAAAGTATAGTGAAATGAATGTAAGGAAAAGTGGTTATAGAGCAGAGAAAACTGGAGAAAATCCGCCTATTGCCAATACCACATACGGTCTCCTGGAATCGATCCCGAGTCCCCTTGATAAGGCGACTCGCCTTCTACGCCTCTACAGCCTCAGAACGAGGAATAACATGGATAATTCTGAAAAATGTTTAAACTGCAACTGAAATGTGCTTTTTCAGGTAAGCATTTATTACTTATTAGAACTTTTAGAAGAGATTACTCAATCATTTATTTTACAAATTACCTACGATGGTAAATGGATATTCAGCTGAGCTCTTTTAAAAGTTGATTTTATGGAGTCTTTCTATTATGTATAACATTACTGTCAGATTTATTCTTATAAGTATCTGAGATAAAATAATAAGCTATACAACTATGGCTAGTAGGCTGCTAAAAACCTTAGTTACTTGTCCGTGTAGCAGGTGTAATAGGCAATAAATCAACCAATTAAAATGTTGCTTAACTTCTCAGTTATTGAAATAATGTATTTAATAAAACATGCTTCTAGCCAAATCTTTTAGTTATAAAGTTCCCAATAGGATGAGCATTTAGAAAGTTTTATAAGTTTCCTTTGCTTGTATTCGTGTGTGTACGCCACTTACCACTGGAAATAGAGTAGTTCCGATCACATCACTACCGTTAGACACATTCACGTGTACCTTTAAACATTTGATTTAGTTTACATTATTATTAACATAGAAGAAAAAAGAAACATGTGATTAACAGTTTTCAAAACTTCACGTAATGTGTGCCTTAAACACACACACACACACACACACACACACACACACACACACACACACACACACACACACACACACACACACATACACACATGCAGAGAGAGAGCAAGATGGAGAGAAGGCAACACGAGAAAATTACGAGGAGAGAATAAAGTGAGGGAGAAAGTAAAAGAGTGAGATAGGGAAAAAAGGTGAAAAACAGGGCGTGAAAGTTCATTAGAAAATTAGAGAGGGAGCTACACAGAGTAGAATATATTTACACAGTTTCTGTAATAGCTGGAACAGAGCTGCGAAGTTCCACTACATATTAGGTATGCACTGAAGGGGAAAGTACTGAAAGTTAATTTGGGAAAAATATAAACAAACGGCGTATCCGAGAATAACTGTATAATGTATAAACTTGACTGCGTTCCGAATAAAATGCTTACAGAAAACCCTCTGAAATTTACATTCGCAAATCTACATTCGCAAAATAATTTCAGTAAATGGTGATTCGTATTTAAACGAGAGTTAGAATTTGTACTAAAATGAATCTAGCAAGGGAAGTTTCGTTTTATGTGGGACAAAATAATGAGGAATAAAAGGAAACAACAGAATGATACACGCATTTTAAACGAAAAGAAATTACATGCATGGGGTGAAGTAATATTAAATAGGCAGATTAGTTTACTTTATGCAAAATTTGAATGTGAGTAACATATTCGGCATAACTGAGCATTACACATCGACAAACAAGCAGCCGATAATGCCGATTCTTACTTGCAAGAGTTGATCAAGTCATTTGTTTAAGGTCATGAGTTACTTTACGTTTACGGTTGCATAGTTACAAGTAAGATCGCTATCTTCCATTTGCCCAGAGTGGTGTCTGAGATCATTAGGCGTTTATACAAACCCACCCAGGTATCACGATCATACATATCCGGTCTCCATTGATACCTCGTCAAACTGCTCTGTCGAGATCAACCCAATTTGAACAGCTTCCGTAGGCGAGAAGCTCGAATATTCAGGTCCATAGTGTTTGTCTTGTCTCAACAGAAGTTCCACGAGTGCCACGGGCCTGCAGCGTACACATTATGGTAGCTGAAGGGATCGGGCACATTTTAGTAAGTTCCACGAGTGCCACGGGCCTGCAGCGCACACATTATGGTAGCTGAAGGGATCGGGCACATTTTAGTAAGTTCCACGAGTGCTAAGGGCCTGTGGCGCACACATTATGGTAGCTGAAGCGATCGGGCACATTTTAGTAAGTTCCACGAGTGCTAAGGGCCTGTAGCGCACACATTATGGTAGCTGAAGCGATCGGGCACATTTTAGTAAGTTTCACGAGTGCCAGGGGCCTGCAGCGCACACATTATGGTAGCTGAAGGGACCGGACACTTTATAGTAAGTTCCACGAGTGCCACGGGACTGTAGCGCACACATTATGGTAGCTGAAGGGACCGGACACTTTATAGTAAGTTCCACGAGTGCCACGGGCCTGTAGCGCACACATTATGGTAGCTGACGCGATCGGGCACTTTTTAGTAAGTTCCACGAGTGCTAAGGGCCTGTAGCGCACACTTTATGGTAGCTGAAGGGACCGGACACTTTATAGTAAGTTCCACGAGTGCCACGGGCCTGCAGCGCACACATTATGGTAGCTGAAGGGATCGGGCACTTTTTAGTAAGTTCCACGAGTGCTAAGGGCCTGTAGCGCACACATTATGGTAGCTGAAGGGATCGGGCACTTTTTAGTAAGTTCCACGCGTGCTAAGGGCCTGTAGCGCACACATTATGGTAGCTGAAGGGATCGGACACTTTTTAGTAAGTTCCACGAGTGCTAAGGGCCTGTAGCGCACACATTATGGTAGCTGAAGGGATCGGACACTTTTTAGTAAAGGACTACATGAGGGAGACTTAGGTAGATCAAGAAAACAAATTTAACTGGTGTTGGATGAAGTTTTTCAGGTGCAGTGTATGGGCCCATGTAATGATGATATGATGATGATGATGATGATGATCGTGATTACGAAATATGAAACGTATAGGTTACTTTGAACAATAACGTCAGGTTGTAGTCTTTTGTAGAGAATCCAAGCTCTGTTTAACAGAATCAAAGCTAACAATGTTGCATGTATAACTGTTTCAGGTTAATGCCACTATAATCATCTGTAGTGGTTAGCTGGAAGGGTATTAATTTCGAGTGCAACGATCATGTTAACGATAATGGCACTTATATATTGAGCTCTGGAAGGTTTGCTTGGAAGATCGCTGGTTTTCCAAAGCCATTTACCACACTTCATTAGCATATGTTCGCGGTTATAATTGGAAGAGGGGCGGGGGATTAGCTACATGGAATTCTAAAATATTTATGTTGCGAGTCCTAAGGTACGTAAACTCTGTTTAATATAAATTTGTACAATCTGTCTTAGTTGTTCACGTCTACTATTCAGTTCTTATTGATTACGGTTGTGGGATTCAAACTAGTTTCTTATTTAACATGATCGTCTATCGTAATGTATTCTAAGAAAATTGCCAAATTTAAAATTTCATAACCGTATGAATAAAATACGTCACGTGAGGGAGGTCATGCATCTGGAACGTATGTTCTTTCCAACCAATAGATAGCAAGATCCTGCGATTTAAAATGGCTTGTCGGGATGACGAAAGCACGTCTATTTGTCACGCCAGCGTGTTTTACGAAGGCTATTTGATAAGTCTGGTAAATTTCCATGAAGGGATGGAAATTTTTTTGTTGCAACTTTGTGGGTGGTAAGCTTGGTTATTCAAAATATTGTACACATAATTTCAATGTGCTACAATATGTAGTTCATTGTTGACAGCCATCTGAACTGGTCAGTGTAACAGCTGGGATTGAAAATAAAAAATCAAGTTTCGTGCTGTTATTAATCATTTTCATTTGAAGGGCTGGACTGCCGTACAAGTCAAAACTGAATTGGATAAAGTTCACGCGGACTCTGCACTAACTTTGAAGACCATTTACTTTTGGATCAATGAATTTAAATATGGTCGTAGAAGCACCGAAGATGAACTGCACTCTGGTCGCCCAATTGAGGTCACCACACACGACGCCATTGAAAAAACCCACGATATGGTTATGCAAGATTACCAAACCAAAACTCGTGAGATTACTGAGGCTGTAGACATCTCAACTGAGTGAGTGCACAATATATTACATATAAAAATTGGCAATAAAAAACCTGTGTGTAGGGTGGGTGCCGCGATTGTTCACAGTCAACCAAAAGCGGATCCGTAGGAACACTTCTATAGAGTGTCTGGTGATGCTTAATCGCAATCCGCAAGACCTTTTGCGTCGATTTGTTACCGTGGATGAAATTTGGATCCATCATTACACACCAGAGTCAAAACAGCAGTCAAAACAATGAAAAAATGCTGGTGCAAGTGACTTAAGGAAGGCTAGGACGACTTTATCAGCTGGTAAGGTGATGGCTACAGTTTTCTGGGATTATCAAAGAATAATCCTCATAGACAACTTGGAAAAAGACATAACTATAACTGGAGCCTATTATGCTTCATTGTTGGATCGTTTGCAACATGAATTGACTGAAAAGAGACCGAGATTGAAACGCAAAAAGTGCTCTTTCACCAGGATAATTCACCACCACACACATCAGCAATCGCAATGGTGAAAGTGCATGAGTTGGGCTTTGAATTGGTTCCTCATCCACCTTATTCACCAGGCTTAGCCCCAAGTGACTTCTTCCTGTTCCCAGACTTGAAAATTTGCCTTGGTGGCAAAAATTTTTTATCAAATGAAGAAGCGATAGTCACCGTCAACGAGTATTTTGCAGACCATGACAGAACCTATTTTTCTGACGGGATGAAAAAGCCGGAACATGCTGGACCAAGTGTATAGCCATCATTGGAGACTATGTCGAGAAATAAGGTGAGATGTTAATGAAAATAAATACTTATTCTTGGGTTTTTACCAGACTTATCAAACAACCCTCGTATGTCCTTTATTGTCTGACCTTGAGTTGTAATTTACTTGTTTGCCACCATTATTATCAATATAAGCTGTACATTGGATCATAAGAGGGAAAGGAAAAGAAAAGGTAGCGCGGAAGAATACGTATCGGCGGGGCAAGTGTATAAGAAACAGAATTCCATTGATAATTCTATTCCCAGTGCAATAACTAACGCTTAATTAACAAATTTCAGTGATAACTGCAAGTGGCTACTGTTATGTTCGGTAGTCAGTGAATCTGATTAACGTTCTCTTTACTATTTTATTCATTACTGAGTAAATACTTCTGTTGTGCTCTTGTTATACTCTCGATTTTTAGTATCTGATTCCTTTTTCTCGCTCTAATTTTTCAATATATTACTAAATAACTGCTCAGTTTATGGCTCGTTAATGTTGTAACTGTTGTTATGCGAATAGCTACTTGGTCCCTATATCACTTGCAACCGTTGTACTAATACAAGGACGACCTGGATATATTTAAAATGCCAAGTTTCTTTAAACAAATGAATTTGATTTATATTTGACAGCTATTTGGTAATATTTTAGGAGTTGGTTTCCGTGTAGTTTGTTCGATTTTCTCTAATGTTTCTTGGTTATAATTTAAAACATTTTTAATTTACTCAAAAATTAATTGGACTAGACTTTTCTGGGCTATAAATTTTTACCGTTTTAAATCTCATTAACCTTAAATAGTGTGCAGATGGACTTGGCAGTAAATTTGACGAAGAAGCCCAATAAAAAGAAACCATTTTTAATTGGTACAGTGAATTCAAAAGAGATCAGTTTTTTCTTAGTGATGCATTGTTTTACAAAGAACACCTAACAACTGTTGTTAATCATGAAAATATCGCAGCTGTTCAAGCGATATTTGAAAAAGACGGACGGAGATCTTGTGAATTATTTCGGGTGATATTGGATATTGGTATCAATGAAACCCAAAACAATTTACTACAGACGTGAAAATACCTTATTGTCGAAGCCTTTCCACGTAACCTGACTCCGGATCAAAAACAAGAACGCATTGATTGATGCAGGAAAGCCTGAAAATTTTCAAGGGAGTACATTTCAAATTTGATTTGGAATATTGTTACTGGTTGTGAATCTCGGATTTATTGTTATGATCCTGAAAAGAAAAATGAATCTGCTTAATAGGTGTTTAGAACAGAGCTTAACACTACAAAATCCGAAAAGTAATAGGCAATGTTTTTAAGAAGATGGTTGGAAATGTATTTTCCAACACGGGCCATATTGCCACTAAAGATTTAGAAGACAGATATACCGTTATTTCCGATTGGTACACAAATGTCAGTTTACCACAAACTTCTGAAGAAATTCGTGAAAATCGTCCAAATGGAGGAATAATCTTATATCGTAACAGTGCATCTTTCCAGATATCAAAACTAACAACTGAGTATCTGGATGCCCTAAATGAAGTAACATAAAATCCCCACAATACAGTTCTGTCCTCGTATCTTGTGGCTTATTAATACTTCCATAAATTAATGATAAAACACGTGGAATTAATCTATTGTCATCAAATGCAACAGTGTTATAATATTAAAAAACCTGGTTTCTAATGTGCTTCAGGAAGTATGGCATAATTTCTTCAAGAACTGATTTCGTAGAATGAAAATATGTTTTCACGTTAAAGGGAAACATTTTGTAAAGCAATAACATTATATAAACATTTTAAAAGTAATTCTTGTTTGATTTTCTAAAACATTTCAGTTTCATTCTCGTAACGTAGCCGAAACTTAGTAACCACCACGACACTTTCAAGTCATCCCTTTTACACTACTGGAGTTTCCTCTCCTCAGACATTCGGAGCACCTACTTCCCACCACGGCGTTAAGTAATGATAACTTAAAACACAAGGAGGTAGATTGCTTTTAACTATCTAGATCAACTGGTATTACGGAAGGCTTTTGGAATAATTGCAAGGACAGAGACGAAAATCTATGTTAGACGAAGGAGTTCCGCTTTGTCGAAAACAAAATTGGAATATACTACGTTAGCTAATGAGCTGACTAGAGATTATTTCAAAATAGCAAAATATGCATATCCCCTATCTAGAATTGATATTCCTAGACTTCAGTTTCTCAATGTTAGACATTCAATGTCAGTCTCTGGCAGATACTGGCACAACTGGAAATAAGTAGCAAATTATACAAAATTTAATTAGAATGAAGGGGCATTTATAGGCTACTTACCGAAAATTCCAGATATGTCTAGTTTTATTTTACATTTGAGTTCCTCGAATGTTATAATATGTTAATTCAAATCATTGGATCCGTGTTTCATAAAATAAAACATTGAACATTTTTCAATGAAGAAGGTATTTATTTGGAAGGGAAGAAATTCATGAAAATTATAGAGCTGCTTTTAATTTCTTAATGCCTGGAACTTATTTCATTTACGGCTTTGGAAAAGAGGATTTTTAATGGTAGGGCCGACCTCCTTTTAAGTAAAATTAAAAGAGTAGTTTTGCACGTGGGACTCTAAATTTAAGTTTAAGGTACGGCAAAATTTTGTAAAAATGATATCTATTCATTTTAGCTAGTTTAATTTGCTTTTATACTTAACAATTTTGAAAAAAAGAAAATAAATAAACAATAAAAATATTGTTTGGTGCAAATTTGCTACTATAGGAATCGGAAGTTTAAGAGGTTTTGAAAGTAGCCATGGTTAGTATTTTCTGTTTTGTTTTTTATTTTTATTTTTGCTGTCACCTGTTCTCTCTCTCTCCCTCCCTCTCACTCACACATATATATATGTGTGGTAGCAAATTAGTTCTAACATGCTTAATTATTGCTTTAAATCAAATTAAATGACGTATTTATAGCAAACTCTCTATATCACGTTTCGAATAGAATATAATACTCTCTCTCTCTCTCTCTCTCTCTCTCTCTCTCTCTCTCTCTCTCTCTCTCTCTCTCTCTCTACTTTGATAAGTAGTAGAGAAAGTACATGAGAGTGGCATTCGTACGACTTTCTCTACTCATTACAACTTCACAGATGCAATGCTTATAAAGCGTTTTCCGTCATATTACGGGCACCGCACATCAGAACGTGCGTCAGCACTTAAAACTAAGACCCCATCGCCCGCACATTATGCATTACGCTTGTTTGTGGCTCGCAACGGTATGTACATAAGTGAACAGCCGTTTTACTGAAGTCATTGTCTAGTTTGTTTCGATTCTCTTCAGTGCTTATAAATTTAGGAGTTTTAATTATTCCTAATTAAGTTGTGAGCAGTTTCTTTGATTGCCGTAATATAAATTCACGAGTTTTAAGCAATAAAACTGAATTACTGGTGAAAAATTACGATTGCGTAGTTTTCCATGCCTCACGTTACCACAAATGGTTATGTCCGATGAAACTATATTATAATTTGATAAAAAATATTTACAGGAAAGTTAGAAGGCGATTTGAAACACATTTTTCTTGGTTTACCTATCCTAAACAGAGAAACAGTGCAAAGATTTGCGAGCAAATTTAGGAGAACGTAGTTCATTCAGGACAGAAAGGGAAGAATAAAAAAGCCAGTTCTTACTGGGAAGAAGATGAATGATTTTGATCTATGAGGAATGTTTAAAAATAAGTTGTATACAAGATATTATGCGAGAAATTCACTCAATTTTGGACATTGAACCCTCGAGTGTGTTGCAAATTATCTGAGAAGTTGATATATGTTTATTATCATTGCAATTCTAGCTATAACAATGTGAACGGGAAGCAGCTGCAGTACCTCTTTGGGAGATAGGCCGAGTCGAAGCGGCCGGTACGTGAGCCACTGAGCGATGGCCGCAGTATGAGGAAAAAAAAAAAAAAAAAAAAAAAAAAACGCTGTATATTATCGTATTCACATAAAAATAACATTTTACTCACTTTACGATAGTTACTCGAGATACATTATTATTGACCTATATAATCCCAAAGAATCAATATGTATATACATTGATTCGAACTATCCATGTACATATTTGCTTGCACGGTATGCTAGCTCGTTAAAGCAGGAAAATATGAGCGGAAAATCCGAGGTTCAAACCGAGCTAGGACCGTCCTTCCTGACTTGAGAGTTTTCTGGTTTTTCTTAATATTCATAATGATTGGCAAATGCCAGGGACTATCCGAAATTTAGGCCTGGAATGTTTCCGTTTCAGCTTTCTTGTCCCAATTATCTTTATATTTCATGTACACCAGTACCACTGTCTATGGTACCATATGGAGTAGCAACAAGAGTTACACACTACAAAAAAGATACACAGATACACAAATCAAAACATAACTGCTTCCACATTACAGAGGCATCATTTTCTTTTTATTGGAAATAACCCCCAGTCGGGATAAAAGCAGAATATTGACTAATTCCTTTCTGGAGCAAGATTGCGTTTTAACCTGGGACAGTTCAAGAAATAAAAGAATATTTATGAATCAGCTAACAGTACAAAAAAGGTTTTTGAACATAAATTCTAGGTGACAGTTGGTTAAACATTATTCCTGCGTTAAGCATTATCAATCTTTACGGATTTGCCAGTTACACAAAAGTACGAAAAATATACTCTGAAGAAGAGAGCCCTCACAGAAAATGCTAGATAATATATTTCATTGTCATAGAAAATGTTGGAAATGGCATTTTCAGAATAAAAAATAAGGATGTTTTAGCCATTTTAAGGAATTTTGTGTGGCTGAGTTTTATTGAAAATATTCACCACTTATTGTGTGTACAGAATCCAGCTCAAATATGACTTATGGTAACCAAATGACCATACGTTTTTGAATGCACACAGCCGTTTTAAAATACTTTGTTTTTCTGAGGGCTTAAAATATGGTGTTAGAGACATTTTTCATCGAATATTTGATTGAAATACAAAACCTTATGTACCTTCCATAGATATGTGGTTGAGAAAATAAAGTTATATTTATGTTTGCGGCATGCAGATGTTAATATTTAAAATGAATGAACATAGTAAAACAAGGCAAAATATGACAGTGTTTTTCAGCGAAAGGCACCGAATATTCGTCATTTCATTGTCAGGGAAAGCTCCTAAATGTGACCCACCCACGTGGAATCGAAACTGGGTCTGCCGCCAGGAAAACACTCAATATCGGACTGCGCATATTGGAGATTCACAAGACAAAATTTTCTCTGGAAGATTCAGGTCAAAGAAGGTATTTCTTAATAAACAATGAGAAATAAGTGGAAAATTTTCAGTGATAATAAAAGAAAACTTCACAATTTCAGGACCAATTTATTCTGCCAAGTGTATTCCATGAAATAAGAAAGTGTTGAAAAAAGGAATCTCTAGACTTACAAAAATTACACGTTAAGCTTTGAAAAGAATAAGCTAATTTTGCAAGCATATCTTTAAATATATTAGGGCATGACCTATATAAATCTATTGACTATGATTTTACTAAATTTATCTACTGATTATGATTTTGCGATTATCATTAAATAGAATTCTTGCTACGGTGCGTTAAATAACAATGCCTTTAAGATATTTCTGTAAATAGATGCTACAAAATTGTTTGTTCCTCCCATAGAAATAAATTTTCTTTAACCTCACTTCAATTATTCGGGAAGGCAAAAGCCCTATAATGTTGATTCTTGGAAGTTCGTCTTGACCATTTGCTGGTCTCTGCAGAAGTCGTCTCAGGTTTATCACCATGGGCTTTTATAATTGAGAAAACAATTTTATTTGAGTTTCACATAGCCAGAAAATTCTGTTTATAGTTTGCAAAAAAACACAATATACAAAGTTGAACGTTAAACAACGGTTTTAGATTCTATTGTATTCTGGATTCTATGTATATGGAGTAGAATTATCAGCCCAAGAGCAGCTGCTGGTGAACTGATAGTCATAAGCTAATAAAATACATGTGCAATTTCTTGATTTTTACAATTAAAATTGAAATTTATTAACCTAATTATCATTCGAAACGGGCTACTTTTGTAGTCTATATTTTTAAAACTTATTACTATTGAGCAAAGAAGGAAACGCGTTACAGTATTTCATCTGAATTCATAACAACTGAAATGCTACAAACTAAACTGCAACGCATACAAAATTATATTTTCCATCTCTCTACGGCTTATGATGATGGGCTTTATTATATTATTTCATACAATATTGTATTTGACATGTAAATGTAAATATATTTTAGATCCCTTGAACATCATACTAGTAATGTTTATCCACAAATTAGGATATTATGGTTTGAATAACAACAGTTTAAAAATAATACAATCTCATCTGTCAGGAAGAAAGCAGTAAACTCTATACATGACCGAAATTTACATGTCATTGGTATAACTCATGCAGTGCCCCAGGGCTCAATATTGGATTCATTTTTGTTTATTATATAGATTAGCAACCTTGCTTATAACCTAGCAGACATCCCAGGCTTTATGCGGATAACACTGCTTTGGTAACTAGAAACAAACATGTTGATAAAGTGAATAAAATAACTGATACTAATTATATGGCGGCTAAGGACTGTTTTCATGTAAATGGCTTTATGCTGAATCAGGAGAAAACTAAAATAATGAAGCTAGGATTGTAACTTGCAGGTGATGAGATGAAAACTGTAAATCTGCCAGGGTTTAAACTCGACTCTAAATTTTCATGGAAAGTGCATGTTCATAAAATACATTGTAAGCTGTTTTGAGTCACTTATTTAATAAGAAAATTAACATCTTGTTTATCACCAGAAGGATTGAGAAGCATATACATTGCACTATTTCAAAGTATTATTACATATGGGGTGCATTTATAGAGTAATAGCCTCCATGTTAAAGAATTATTGTTGTGCTAAAATAGATTTATTAAGATTATGCTGAATAAGAAACCAGAGAATTGTTGTAATTCATTTTTAAGAACTGAGAATAGTTACCATTTTTAATTTGTTTGTGTCCTATGTTTTGTCTATGTACATACACATTTGCACCAATGTGACTTAAGACTATACACTCATAGTGATAATACAATAAATAAACATAAATTAGGTATACCTAACTTACAAAGATTTGTTTTGACGAACCAGACGTTATTGTCGTGGCAACGGGCATAAAAGTTTCGGTGCAAATATATAACAGACGCATAGTGTTTCACGGAGATAAAAAGCTTGCAGAAGCAGATAAACATAGCGCCGGAGATAAAAGACTTGCCGACACAGATAAGTGAGGTAAATGGAGCATTCTAGTGATATCTTGATTGTTGTATAGAACATTCGATTTCTTGTTTATTCCGGAAATATCTAGAATTATCAATGAGGTATTTAAGGGAGCGAAGACTCGCCAAGAGTCAGTCGTAAGCAGTCAACAGCTGAGCTGATGTTGTAAACAGATGTAGTCAGAACGCTGTTTTTTATTGTCATCGACCTTGATAGGTTGTGTTGTATGTGTGATGTAACGTTGTTACGTGAGAATTGAACAGTGTATTTCTACGGAAATAAAGAACATTTGGAATATCTGCAACTCGAACTTTTAATTCTACGAACCCACAAAATCACATTATTTTAAGGGTGTAGAATTTTGTAAGAATTAGACATTAATTATAAATCATTGATCATGAGTACTTCTAAAAGAAAGCTTTTTAACTGGCTGATTTAAGATTCATTATAATCTATTAATGTATTCAAGTACCATAACGTAATATATTGATAGCTCATATAGATTTCACAACGTCCTATTCATGTAAATGATTTTAGACAAATAAGATTAATAAGAATATAACCAAAAGATACTTTGCACTGAACAAAAAAACTGCAAAATAAGCAATCAGGTAAATATACAATTTCAAATTTGAATATACTACTGTGTCAATAAAGAACTACGAATTGATCATATAAAAATCTCGTATAAGACGGGATTCAAAATTGTTGTTATCGTTAAGTTGGTACATCTTTCCTCTATACCCAGGCGGAGTTTATTTATCATCTGTAATCTAGTTTGTTTACAGGGCGCCATTTTGTTGGTGCATCAAAAAGGTGTGTTGCGATTTTACAATGAATTCTCCTTTAAGTCTTCTATCGACTGAAAACGGATGCCTTGAAGTGGTAACTTGAGTTTTGGAAAGAGATAGAAATCGGTTGGAGCCAGATAAGTTCAATACGCTGGTTGTTCGATGAGATTTGTTGAGTTTTCGTCCAGAAATTCCTTCACAGTGATAGCCTTGTGAGCTGGGGCTTTATCGTGGTGCATAATCCACGAGTTGTCTTTTCACAAATCTGGTCTTTTTCGCCGCATTTGTTCTCTCAAACGACCCATAACGCTCAGATAATAGTCTTTATTTACTGTATGAACTTCTGGCAAGAATTCCGAGTGCACGACACCACGATAATTGAAAAAAAAAACTGTCAACATGACTTTCAGTTTTGATTGAGTTTGAAGCTCTATTGGGTTTCGGATCAGTTGGAAGGCGATACTCGGAAGCTTGTTGACTGGTTTGCATGTCAAACTCTTAAACCTACGTCTCATCACCAGTTACAATGCGTTTCATGAATGTGGGGTTGGAGTTGGTTCGTTCTAGCATGTCTTCAGCGATTCTTACGCGATTGAGTTTTTGCAGAAAGTTCAAGTCTTTCGGAAGTGATGGAGTGGCAATACGTGGCATGTCCAAACAATCGTTTAAAATGGTACGAATCGATTCCTGAGACACAGAAAGTGGAGCAGCAAACTCTCTCAGACCTAATTGACGATTTTCAGACACCATTTCCTTCGCTTTAGCAATGTTCAGTTTATTTGAAACCGTTAATGGCCGACCAGAAATAGGCAAATCTTCCACCACATCTCGACCATTTTGAATTCACTGTACTTCTCATACGCACGTGTTTTTGATAAAATCGATTCACCGTAAGCCCTCTGTAACATTTTCCGTGATTCGGCACACAAAATATCATTGGCAATGCAAAATTTGAGATATATTCTTTGTTTGATATTTTTATTCGTTGTAAAATCACAACACTCCTTTGAGATGCACTAACAAAATGGTGCCCTGTAAACAAACTAGATGACAGATGACAATCAAACTCTGCGTGAGTAAAGAGGAAAGATGTACCAACTCGCGATAGCAATAGTTTCGAATCCCCTCTTATACGAGATTTGTATATGACCAATTCCCTGTACTTTCTTGACAGAATGTACTCTACTTGTATATACCAGCAGAGAATGTTTAGGAAATACCCCCTCCCCAAAACAACCCTTTGTATGTAAAATATTATTATTTTTTATTTTCTCAAAACCAGCTCAAAATATTTTGAATAAAATATATGCTTAAAATTTGGGCGTGGCACATAAAGCTTCGTTTGAGTTAGTTCAAATGCCTATGTTGTCTTCTGGACTATTGTTGAATTCTGTTTTCTATGGAAACCATAAGATGCTGACTATATCTTATTCTAGAAAAGATGTATATCTCGTTAATATATGTTTGTGTAAGAAATCATCACTATTTTTTCCGTTATCGTTTTCGAATATGTTTAAAAATGTCAATCTTTTAGTTTATGTTACAATCTTAATATACTGGTACTTCAATCCTTAGATTACACTTTTTCAAAACCACTTGCACATATTTTGGTGAATTACAAAACTTATCAATATTTCATGGCTTTATTGAACAAAACAGTTCTTAAACTAAATGATTAATTTTGGTGTTTACTGTTTGTCACTTTGATGATTCTGTATTTTGTCATATCTTTTAATTTTATTATATTCGCTTCATAAGTTGTAAACTATATCCCTAATATATCTTTGGGTAAAATAGGAATCACAGAATTGGATAACAAATAAATAATAAATACTATGAACAAACATGTGTATTGTTATCTACTTTTTAATAATGGTTAATAAGCGTTCTTGTGTATTACGGCAGAATAAGCGATAGGCACTGATGATACACGATCTCACTCGAGTCTACTGCCTACGTATATGTACATGCAGGGAAAGATATTTGGGGCTTTAGTTATTTTTTCTATAAATAGCTGATCCCGTCCTGTTCATTTCCATCAAGATATACTTACCGTATCAAAAGCATAGATCTCGTTAAGCTGTAGGTCCTGCTATCAAATACCACTTTTTTAACAATTTCCGAGACATTTTCTTGACTAGTTTGAATCCTGGAGTAAACCGTTATCCTTGTTTGATTTCTGTTAAGCTCGTGTAAGGAGTATAGGATAACCATTAATCTGACAATCATAAGCGCCTCATGTTTCCACCTACTATATAATATGTACCATATATTATATAATGTGTTACATTTACATGGCCGTCTCTGCCCTCTATTTGGTATATCATTATTACCAAAGTTTATTTTTCCATCTACTTCATTTTAAATGAGAGAATCCTTTGCAGAATCAGTCACATAATTTCCTTATGGATTCAAAGAGAATAGCAATAGTCAAATTTTTGGGGACTGGGTGCTGGATTTAGAAGTACAAACCATTTTATTGCAATCGTGACAAGCAACTTTCGAGCTAGAGGAATTTAAAAGAAAGACAAGCTGTTCAACAATTGGAAACATTATTAATGGATATATCTTATGGTACACGAAAATTTTATTTGAAATTAAATAACATTTGTGTGTTTTAAAGAGATATGTAGTTTTTGTGCGGTTCGTTTTTGTCTATCGCTTAACATTTACGTTATGCAAGATTCTACAAAGCTTCTTCCGAATGACCGGGCTTAATAGATTATTCAATATACCTACATGATTTTTGCCACGTAAAGATCTTTGGTATTTTAATCGAAATTCTAAAGCCATGTTTGACAAAATCGAATATTTCAATAAATCTTCCATGTAAACGCTACTTTGGCTTGAAAGATTTTCTGAAAATCTTCATGTCACAAATTTTAAATTGAAATACCAAGTTTGGCATTTAACTGACTTCGGTTTGTAATATAAGTGTATTTACTTCGTAAATCATAATATGAAAGTATTTTAAACACAGCTAATTGACATTTTTTGTGTTCTATAGATTTTATCCTGACCTTATTAATACCTTCTGTAACACTTCCATATAGGCTAGCACGAGTGTTAAAATACACCATCATTTACATATAGCTCTTTTGGGGGTGAGTTTTACAAACAATTATCTACTATATTTCTTATTGCTTAACCAAAATTATGAAATCTAATCATTTTACACAAAAAACTGAACCTATAATATCAAACTATGTAAATATAATACACAAGGGTATGAATGATAATGGGGTAGGCATTTTAGCAGCGCGTTCTCAAAATAACTCCTAATTTCATCCCAGTGTTTAGCGTGATCCAATGACAACTCTGTTTGAGTAAATTGATTATATTGTAACTGAGTATTTTATTGTATACAATATTTTATTTATTTATTTATTTATTTATTTATTTATTTATTTATTTATTTATTTATTCATTCATTCATTCATTCATTCATTCATTCATTCATTCATTCATTCATTCATTCATTCATTCATTCATTCATTCATTCATTCATTCATTCATTCATTCATTCATTCATTCATTCATTCAAGGGCCCAAATGACCTTGTTGTCGACGGGCCCTTAAACACCACACACTCACTCACTTCATTCATTCATTTATTTATTTATTTATTTGTTTATTTATTTATTTTTTCCCCATTCTACGTTAATACAATTTTTTTTACTTAATGTTTTGATCAGTCTTCAAATATACTTTTTCTTCACATTCTCTCTTTTTCCATCATTGGTGCTGTCTATTTCTGTAACCAATTCGTACTTGATATTAATATCTCATTTTTTGAAATTTCTTTTTTCTTATTTCATAATCTAGAACGAAGTGTAACTGACACGTTGCCGTAACAAAATATTATATGTGGTTCCCCTGTATATTTTTGTTTAATCTACCATTCGTCTTATTAGGTACTCGTTTGTGGTCATATGTATCTCAGTTACATTCGAAACACGGGTAATTGGTTACTGGAAACTATAATTTGAGGAACTTTTTATCTATTTTATCAATTTTTTTCTGAAGTGAAACCCTTTTATTTTACAATTAATGTTTATGAAGTAGGTATGTTCCATGTAAATTAGTTTGAATTTATACAACGTTGTCTTTCCTTTTCATTTATTCTAATATTAACAGTACATTACTATGTTACTCTTAATTAAGCTGTAGAAAGTAGAAAGTTTTAATGCTCAATTCACTTGTTTGCTTGTACCATGCGTTTCGTATTCTTTACGTTAGATAAATTTAGAAAAACTATCCCAAACGTTTTCTTTATTATCCTTTTTTGATTAAATTCCATTCTTTCAGCTTCTGTTTCTAAGAAAATTAGCGAGGAAAGATATTTTCAACTTGCAATAATAAATTTGTAAACGTTAATTGACTTAGCTCTGCTAGGGTAGATTTAGGGCAAGCTGCAGTATATTATATTTGATCTGCTGGTTTTCCTTACGCAACAGTCCCCAGATTTCTGGTGCTGCCAAGTACGGTTACCTAGACAACGTTATTGCGCCAGACAAATGAACATCGCAGTTCCGCAAGGATTGTTCCTCTTTACCGTGTCGGCAAATGCTTGGTTTGGTCTATACGCTTTAGAGGGAGGTGGGCTGCAGTTGCATGGGTGATGCTGGCGGGATGCTGCATGGCTGTTCGAGGGGTAGGTCGGTCAGAGGGGTTACGGGGGCTCCAGACGGTGGCAGTGGGGCAAAGTGGGATAGGTCTGGGTTCAACCAGGCTCCGACACTGCGACTGGTCGATAGTCCAGTCTGCTCCACCTAGACATATCCAGCTCCCACGCCAGCCAGCGTCATTTGCAAAAAGCGTGCTTTCCAATTTTCGACCAAGTTGATTATACCGCCATACCTATTTCTGGGCTACGCTGCCAGATACACCTACTCGTTTTGTTAATTATAATACCCAGAATATTAAAATTAAATCCAGTTTCTTTATGAATTAAAATATTTTATTTTATTGTTTGTCATATATCTACCGTTTTAACTTTCGTAAAAATTATCGCTGAATTTGTAGAATTTGTCTTTCTTTCTACAACTAATTAACCGCAACGTTTCCTATTATTTACACCTTTAAGTGGGTACCTACTTCATGTCGCTATTGCACTTAAGCTCCAGTTATTTTAATTTCCGTTTTGTTTGTACCTGTTATAATTCTTGTACAGTGCCATTTTTACCTTAGCCTTTTAGTATTACTTATGTTTATGAAGTATACGACCGAAAAAGTGGAAGAGGTGTTGTGGTCTTAAATTCTAGCAAGTTAAATGGTAAAATAAATATAGGTACAAATTAATAGCGCTTTATTGTATTGCATTCTTTACATTAAATCTTTGTCATATAAATTACAAAGGTGTACAATATGCATATAGTAATGTTTAACTTCTAATACTTCTACAGAATAAAGGAAAACCTGCCTTTGATGTTTTTTAATTCTCAATTAGTATTCTACAGTATTATTTTTCGATGAATACACGTTGTTATTTCAATCGATTTCTAAATTTTTAGTCTCACAATTGAAGTTACCAGGATGTTTAATTAAGAACACATTAAGAAGTTTCTGATGAGACAAGTTTCGAGTGCTGCCTAGGGCCATAAACCAGAGAATGTTAATTCTATTTCTGTAACAAATTACAAGTCCGTCCCAAAACTGATTAGAATTCAAAAGTTTGAAGATAAATGTGACTCACTGTTCTATTATATTTTTACAATACATTTCCAATTCAGCTTCGTTAATTTAAAACGTAGATCTCCGTAGTAATTATTGGTTTTTATCATTTGTATTCATTGTAGATCTAGAGACAATATTATGATATTATAAAACAATATATTTATAAGGCTACCGTATAGGTAGTTACAAAAGCTACGTTTTAGCAACCTTGGATTTATTCTAACCTCAAAGTATATAACGGCCCTGGTACTGTATTTGATAGATTTCATAAATAAAATAAACAATACAAGAGTGCTCTTATAACCTCATTTCTGATTTCCTTGGAAATGAAAGGCATGAATAGTTTAATGAGCAGTTCACCAAAATAATTTTCGAAGACTTGAAACAGATAGGAAGAAGTGAATGTACAAATAACATTTCTGTAAATGTTAATTTTGGAGGTATATGCTTAAGATGAAAACACCATTTGAGGAAGAGATGGAATCTATTTCCATTGGCCCATTATGTTTAAAGTGCAAATATAAGTTCTACTTTCAGAGCATTCATTTTCCAACATGACACGTATTACATACCGACGAGGTGGCGCCGGGCTAACATGAAGAGTTCTCGGGTTCAAAACCTGGGAGCCGATCAAACTGATCGAACGTTTATTCGCGGTTTTCCTATACCCAGATGAATGTTGGCTTGAATAATTTGACCCACGAATTTTCCCACCGTCCCTTTTATCACTAAATTTCATTTCTTTCTTTTTCACTACCATAAGAGCATTGGGTTGATCATCATCCGGATATGCTATGATCTAAAGTTTACTTGTACCTCGAGAGGCTACGGATCCAAGGCTTTGCTTGACAACAATTTGGGGTGTAAGTCCTGAGAAGGTAAGGATAATCTGAAGAAGAACATTATTTAATGCACTTTAGTAAATGTTCAAAAGATTACTAGAAGATGACAGCAAAATACATACACAAATTTATCAGCAGCATTCTAAATTAACTACTTAAATCTGTAAAAAGCCGAGACAGTTATATATTTGATTTTCTAACTTGAACCTACGACATAGAAGAATTGTTTTTTTTTTTTGTGTTAAAATAGCTGTAGTAGTGGAAGGCAAAGGTGTGATTCCTAGGTATTGATTCACTTTTGGCTTTACACTAAAAGATGTCATTACACATGAATGAAATATTTTTATATTCAATGTACTCTCTTATCTAAATTTGAAATCTATAGACAGCTTTTAGTTTTTATACACATTTAAAATATGTCTTAAATCACTTGAATGTGACATAGCTGTTGAAAACTGAATATTTGACGTGATGGACTCACACAGTTTTCTAAACTATTACTTCTTCTATAATATTCTTCATATGTTTTACTGTTAGTATGAAATAACTTCGTTGATTTATTTGACACTAACTAGGAAAACTATTGCCTTTGAATTATAGAAAATGATTCATCATGGACATATTTACTTGTAAGATGCCTAGCAAAAGGGTAATTGTTTATTACATCACTCAATTTCAGTTAGCTAGGAGGCGATACAGAGAAAAAGTTAATATAAAGATATTCCCAAATATTCTACATAGAGGACACGTGACCGGTAGGTCTGGTGTGACTTTTAATACATAGCTTATAATGAGCTCTACATTTTAATAGGGGTATACTATTTTCTATCTCATATAGTTTCTCCGCTCTATAAAACTTACTGAGAAAGTTGAGGCTTCACATGCTATTCACAGTAAATTCAAAATATGCATTTCATTCGTCATGCTGTTATCTGAAACATACGGCACTTTAATCAAAACCGTTGTGAATTGAAAGACAACTTATATTTTGTCATAATGAGAAATTAGTTTGGGATAGCGGAAGTTTCAAAATCTTAGCCTGGTAACCTCAAACGGTGTGTAACTTAAGTGTGGAATTTTATATACATCTGACTTTTCGTTCCGACTTTTTGTTCCTTTGGGCTCAGAGGACTTCAAATCATTAATTTCTGCTGAACTCTCCATATTAAATTTTTGGAATGGAATGAACTACCAGGATTATAGAAAACAAATATTCATTTCACGCGGAGTAGCTCTAATCCAAGCATATATCAAGATTACAAATACAACGTATATTGCTAAATTAAAAATCACTATTACCAGTAATGGAAAATGACTAAACCAAGGAAAAAGAATACAGAAGTACAATTTATGAACCACAACAGTTTGAAATATTTAAGCAATGGAATGCTGTATAGCTTATTGATTTTACCTGACAGTTTCTGCTCTAGAGCGCTGTATAGCAGCACGTTTCAATTGTTAGAAAACGTGACACGTTTAGTCTTATTATAATTTATAGCATGTTGTGAAATATAATGTTATGGACTTATTTATTTATTCCTTTAATGGTCATGTTTATTTATTTCATTTTGTATTTCGGTCATTTACTTGCCTCTGCCTTACTGATAGACAAAGCAAGAACAATATGAGTATCAGTATAGTTATTAAAGGTTATTATGTTTATGAAAGTTTTACAAAATGGGTAAAATAAAATATGTTATTGTTATAGGCTTGATTGTTCCTTCTTTGTAACCGATTGGGAACTTTACGTTATTGCATGTGGAAAACGGACATATATAGTCAAAATTATTTGAATGGGTTTATATATTGTCAAGAAAATAATTTTAGACGAATGTAGCAAATATTTTATAGGATCAGACTATATATCATTAATTTATTTATTCTAATAAGCAAGATTGCACCTGCCGTATGAGTGAAGTTACGTAATGACTATCCAAGTTATTGGGTATTTCAATTCAGTGTTACTGCAATTTAAGCGCACAGAGCTTTGCGTTCGTGTGTTAAGATGGTCATAGGATTTACTTTAAAGTTAACCGGTAGGCTTATCTTATGTTTTAATTGCAGATATGAATGAAACAATTTATGAAATGAAGATTAATTGCATTCTATTAAGTATAGTCTACTGTATAATTAAACTGACGTTGCAACTACGGTGTTTATAGCAGTAAAGCGAAACCAACTGCTATCATGTGATTTACTCCACTTGGGGTAGCTATTTCGATGTCTAATGGCTGAGTTAGAAATGAGTAAATGTAGCCAATCTCCAACCAACTTTAGCGAAACGCCAGAATATTTTCCCCGAGTGCAGTGAATCACATGATAGGAGCTGGTTTCACTTTACTGCTGTGAACACCTCAGTTATAATACCAGTCTAATAAAATGGATCGTACAGATATTTTTGTTAGGTACCTGAAAATTAGGGGCTTAAAATGCGTGCCTTTTTCACGTTTACAAATTAGAGAGCACAAAACGGAGAATAATTCACTTCCTGGAATACGATGTGGAATGTTAAGGACAAAGGTCCTCTCCCGTCAATATGTCATGCAGTCTGATATGCACACTCACCTGTGGTATGGGAAACGTCTGCATAACGCAACCCGAAAAGCCAGACAGGCTGACACAGTACTTGCGACCTTGACCTTTGCAGGCATATAAAGGGCGGGGCTTTTCGTAATCACTATAAGTAGCAATATTTGTAGTGCTAGTGCTAGTGCTGACGAGATTATATTCATGCCGAAGATATACTTTTCAGAGAAAGAGCGATGGACTTCTTACATCCTCTGTTTGGCCTTTGAGATATTTAAAGATTTATAAGTAAGTTATCCAAACGTAAACTATTTCCATTTTTGGGATGTATGCCCTAACCTGAATAGTTGCAATAATTACAAATGTTTTCGTCTCACGTTGTCTGTGTGCGCTGGTAGCATAATTTTTAGAGACGTTTCCTTATTGATCAGTTCACTGCTCATGCGTGGAAGCATCACTTAGGTTACCTACCACTCATGCCCTTCAGCTAACCTATGTTACAAGTAAAATAATACGAAGTGAAGTTCATATCAACTCATTAATCAATACCAACAAAACAGGGCACGACTAATAGCCCTATCTAGGTTGTACTTCTAACATTTTGCTTAGAAATGGAGCTTTATACTGAGAAAAAACCCGGGCATAGTATAGTAATTACAATATCCTCATCGCTATTGAAATACATACTTTCTAGCTTGTAATATGAGAATTAAACAAAACACCTTGTTACACAAAGTAACAAAATGTGAGTCCTCTCACAGTCCTCTCATGGTATCAGACATCAGTAACAATCACCCTACACATCCAGATTACAAGTAAGTTACCTTTTTTACGTAAACATTACAAATCAATATTGGGATGTGATGTAATAGATCTTAATTCTTAGGCTGATCAGCATTATTGATTACTTTTTGCTCCATTGGTACTACAATAAGTCACCACTTTATGACGCAGCTCATTTCTTTGATATACGAGGGCTGTTCAATAAAGAATAATCACAACTTTTTTTGACAACGTACCTTTATTCATCCTCATAATTTTGATGGTCATTCTAAAAATAGTCTGCCCCGAATGCGATGCACTTGTCCCAGCGTTTCTGCCAGTCTTCAAATACATGCTGGAAACCATTTTTGAGAATTCCTTTAAAATCGCCTCCGCAGCTTTCACCACTGCTTCTGATGATGGATAATGCCTCCCATGTAGGCGTTTCTTCAAGTTAGGGAATAGAAAAAAGTCACATGGGGCTAAATCCGGACTATAGGGAGGGTGAGGGATGTACTTCACGTTGATTTTTGCAAGATATTCAGCAACAACATTGGCAATATGCGGCAGCGCATTATCGTGGTGTAGCATCCAGCCTGCTTCACGGAAATGTGGTCTTTTGCACCTGGTATGGACTTGTAAAGTTTTCAGGACATCCCCGTAGTACTGTCCAGTTACTGATGTGTGTGCAGGCACAACATGCTGATAAACCATTCCATGAATATCAAAGAATGAGATGACCATAACTTTCCCAGCAGAAGCAACCACTTTTGCTTTTTTGGGAGTTGGTGATGAAGGAGATTTCCACACTGAGCTTTGCTGTTTGCTCTCAGGATTAAAATGATGTAGCGATGTTTAATCAGCAGCGATTACGTTTGAAAGAAACTCCGGATCTTCCTCTGACATCAACTTTAACTGCATGCAGACCTGCATGCGAATGTCCTTTTGTTCGGGAATCAACAGTCTTGGAACCCATCGCGCACAAACACGTCTCATGTGTAATGTTTCTGTCACCAACGTGTGGGTGGCACCCAATAAAATGTTCGTATTTCAGAAAGTGATCTTAAGGTAATTCGTCGATCCTTTCTCACAATGGCAGCAGCAGTATTGATGTTTTCTTCTGTAAGAGCAGTAACTGGAGCACTGGGTCCACCTTCCTTTGAAATTGATTGTCTCCCCCCTTTAAACATTTCAAACCACCTTCGGGCTGGCTGTAGGGAAGAACAGACTCTCCATAGGTCTCCTGTAACATTGTATAGGCCTCAACTGAAGATTTGTTGAGACGAAAGCAGAATTTCAAAGCCGCATATTGTTCCTCGCGTGTTACCTCCATTGAAGTGGTAGGCAATACTGAACATGTCTGAACTTGCCTATTTCTCACAGGCGGAAACCAGGAGTACCAACAATGAAACTACTACGGTGTGTTTGTTTCACATTAAGCTAACAGAATATAATAAGATTGAATTTTAGTGCAAACAATTATAATCGTAAAACAATTATATTTATTTATTGAACAACCCTCGTACTAGTATAAACACAATACGACGTTCTCCAGGGATATATCAGTAAATCCGGCATTAAATGTCTTAATAAACTGGTGTATTTCTAGTAGTAACGGTGTTACTTTGAGTAGTTGAAATCAGACTTCCAAACGATACACCTCGATAATAGGACTTCATCGGGTGTCCATATGTGAAATAAATTTGATGCTATTGATGTTTATCTTTAAAAAAATTAACATGTGGTCCATGATGAATTCGGATTGCAGGACTCATTTGCCATTAAGGTAATAGTATATAAGGGGCGGTGCCCATTACCTCCGATGGTTTGGTTCTAATGAAAATGACGATGAAACGAGACAACCTAACGTTTTTATCATGGATTTCGAACAGAGTGGGCCTTAGAGATATTTCGTATAACTTGGAATAAATAAGAGATAGTAAAATTGTATAAAAATTCCAATTCTTCTGATATGTTTCAATGATATTTTGAGGAAATCTCGCATAAAAACTTTTGTTTTATATGGGGGAAAAATTATCATCTTCTGTTTCTTCTAAAATGGCTTTAACGTTTCGATTAAAATTCCATATGTTTAAATTACATAACAAATACAATACTATTTTGAATTCTTTGTGAATAGCATTGAAATATTCCTCATTCTCTATAAATTTATACCACTGGTAAATCACAATAAATAGATAAAGACTTACAAATTGCAAAATAGTTTCTGTTTTATTATATTCTTATAGATTGAAATAATTTCGGCGTAGCTTATGTTAACAAGTTACATGGGATTCTACTCTTCTTTATATACTTATGATATAAATAGTTGAGTGTGTGTTTGTACTTCTTATGTAATTAAGTATGTACTAAGTTAAAACTGCTCTTGAATAAACATATTTCTTTGTGATTAACGAGAGAATATGTAGAAGAATTAGCATCTTATATTCCTTAAACAGCACACAAGGAATGCTAGATTTGGTAGTTGGTAGAACAAGTCTTTTAACATTATAATATAGCAGACTTTTTTTAGCATAATGCAGCATACAATATGAAACGCTTGTTTCCCAAACACTTACTGGTGGTACTCAAATCATTGACTGTATTATTGTTAAGGCAATATACTCAATTTGATGCTAAAGGATGCATCTGTTAAGTGCGTCCGACATTCAAACTTGTTTCATTTTCAATTCCGTGTGGAAAAAGAATACTGCTACAATGATGTTAATTTTGCTCTTATTAGATGCACTAGGAAATGGCATGTTTTCTTTACGGATGGAGTGTCATTGTTTCTTCTTCCTCCATGTGCTCCGTTTTAGAATAATTTGGGAAGTTCCGGTATGAAGAGAGTCACACTTTAGAGTAGAATTTTCACCAATGGACTGATTTCATTTTGTTCGCTCGTGTTTGCAAATATACACTCTTTACTGATTAATAATCTTCTATTTACATGAAATTCAATTAACAGATCTGAAATGCTAGAGTCATACCTCTCATTTCAACAAAAATTGTGTCGTAGAGGCTGTATCCCAAATTCGGGAGGCCGGCATTGAACATTTGGAAAGATAAACAGTGATAATAGCGTTCTCGTCCAGCGAAAACACAAGATACACTCTCGACAGATAATCAGGCGCCTCTGAAAGTTTTTCTTTCCCCCTGCCTCCAGAACATGTGTCCAGAACGCTTTAGAATATTGCGTGGAAATTTCTAACAGGTGTATAAACACTGGAAGAAGTACCTAGGTGCTATAAACTAAAGGTGTGTATCATCTAAATATGTACAACCATAGTGTACGTGTTAAGTGTGTGAAGTAAACAGTAACAGTGCTGAGAACAAGAAAGTACGCCATTATAAGAGCGCAGCAACTGCACAAGGCTTTTTCTTATATATATATATATATATATATATATATATATATATATATATATATTTGATCGGTCAGCAATAATACATGCCTTTCAGATCTGGGAGAGCAGATAAAAAATAATTATAGAGTAATAACATTGTAGAGGTAGGACAGTACGCCTCCTCTGAACTAATACAAATGTGTTACTGCACTAATACAAATGTGATACTGAACTAATAAAATGGTATACATACTTCAATAGTGAGAATTTATACAGCAGAAAAGAAGAATGGGAAAGCAAATGTGGAATAGTAGATCATTCAGAAGTGGAAGTGTCATCACTGTAAAGCAGGTCCTGTGGTAGTGGTCGCTTCAGTCACGTTGGCCGGCGACTTCGGACGCCGATGTTATACGTCGTCACAGCTCCTGGAACGTGGCGTATATTGTAGAAGAAGCGTCGAGCAATCTGCCGGATGAAATGGTGGAAAGGAAGAAGTCCCTGCTCGTGATACAGCTGCTGGTTGCGGACAAACCAAGGAGCATTGGTGGCGATTCGCAGGAATCGACTCTGGATGACCTGTAGACGCCTCAGGTGACAAGTACTGGCAGCCCCTCAGAGCTGACAAGCATAAGTTATAGGAGGTCGAACCAGAGATTTGTACAGAAGCAGTGAGGATTCTAAACCAAGTGAAGTGCACAAGGCTCCTAGGAGTTGCAGCCCTAATGAGCTTCTCAATTGCTACTCCCTGCGCAGCAGGCGGCATTTGCCCTCAAGGCTCACATTTGATTTTATTTCATTCATTTCATATACGCAAGCGCTTTGGGGATTCAGAGAGAGGGTGAGCTACTTAGAGCGCACACCTCTGCTACGGCAAAATGTGCTGTTCTCCGAGCGAATACGTGACAACTGCTCTGACCTGCAACAGTGCTGCTACTGCAGGAGAGATTGGAGAAGTCTTGTATTCGACTATCCAATAGGTGAACCGACCGGAAACCTTGCGTATTTCATTACCCCGTTACATCACGACGAAAGTGAAGTCATAGTGAAAACCTAGTGAAATGGCAACGGATAATTATTGAAGTTACAGCTATGAATTACATGAAGTCATGATATTTTGAAGTAAACTACACTAAAATTCCCTCAAAATGATTTCCATAAACGCGTTCTTCCATTCCTTACACTATATACTGAATGAACGGAAGTGCTTCTATTCACAAACACCAATAGAAGGTTTATAACACAATACTAGTATTTGAACGCTTATTTCATGAGAATAAACGTTCACCACATTAAAACCACGGACTAATTAGGACACATTTTATTTAAATTAATATTAGAAAAGCAATAAATCTAAACTTTTTGTTGTGTACAATTTCTACCTGAAGTTTCTTGTTTGTCAACAATTTAGCATTTTGTTTAGTGTAAATAATAGTGTACGTTGCGTGAATAATTAGGCTCACAAATGTCTTAAGCTGCTGTCATACAGTCCACCAATATGCTATCAATATTGCAGGTAGCTTTTAATTTTTTTATTGATATTTTAAACAAAAAGAGACAGTTTATTTGTTTGACTCATTAGATTTCCTTTGTTGTATTTTATTAGACTTTTAAATAAAACACGTATTCTCATTTTATTCTATCTCATTGAATGCATATATAAGCATTATCTTTTAATTTGTTTAATTTAATCTTTATGCAATAATCCATATTTCGTTTTTCAATTAGAAAGTCGTGTCGAGGAAGAGATATTTAATCTAAATGGGGCCCAATTAGACAAGAGACTGACACCTGAAGGGGAAGCCATTTATTCAAGCAGCTTTTTTATTAAATCTTAGGCATTTGTAAACCATTCCTTAAGAAGCAATTACAAGAAGGAAGACGAGAGGGATGGAAGGGCAGCTTTATGGTAATCGTGATAACCGACCCGGATGTCTCAGGCTGATTATTCTGTGGACCAGGTTCGAGAGGTCCGGATTTGATTCCCGTGGCCAACCTAGCTGACCAGTGGGTGTTTTTGGTGTGTTTTCCGGGGTGCCAGGCGAATGCTGGGTAGGTTAATTATGTTCCTCGAATTTCCTCTCCCCCTATTATGGGTAGAAGTGTCGGAGGATGCCTCGGCGTTGTATGGCAGGATGATATGCTCTTGGTAAAACTTCCTCCTTTAGTAGGACAGTCTCCGGTCTCGTGGAGACTTTTCCGGACCACAGTAAGATGGAATGCCAGTTTTTCTGGCCTGCAGAGGAGTTTCAAACTGGTAAAGTGTAGGGCTCCTGCCATCTGCACTTTCGCAGCTCCGTGAGACGCGACCTGTGTCTCCTCTTGCCTCATCCTTCCACCTGTAGATATCCCACTTGGTGCATAGGTACAATAGATCAAGACTGGTCGCAAGGCTGAGTCCCCTCCATACCATCCTATCCTATTCTATCCTAACTGTGAAAACAGTTGGAAATGTTCACCCTGGGCATTCCTATTATTCTGTTATTTTAATATGGAGTACGTTCAACCGATGTTACTTACAGTGTATTAAGGAATTTCTAAGTTAAATATTAATTTAGTTATATCTTTCAGTAAAAATAAAAGCATGTTTCCATTTTAGTTGTGTTTATAATTGATTTTCACTTTGATAAAAATGAACAAAGTAACTACAATGAGAAATAAATACTGCTAGAAAAGATCGGATCATTCCGTAATGCAATACAGCTTCTAAACCAGAGCATGTATTCTAATAATAATAGCTATGAGCTTAACTGGTAAGTGCACTTTTTTCATCTCCCTGCAAAAAGAAAGTGCGAGTTTACCGAACAACTCAAAGAAAGTGCGAGTTTACCGAACATCTCTGTACTTCAAAGCAATTTTCTACAAATCTGTGAAGGAGAAGAGAAAAGTGCTCAGGAAAGTTTTCGACATACATCTTGTGGCATCCACAATCTTCATGGTGTGATAATTTAACTGAGCAGCATGTATCAAAGACAAAAGTAGGATAAATAACAATTTTCATACACTTTATGGATGCAAAATTAAAGTTGTAAAGAAACTCCCTCATCGAAAACGAAACTCAGTACGTATGAAAATGTTGTATTTTCTCAAATATATTTGGTAAGTCTGGTTGTAATATTATATTTGACACATTAACTTGGCAGATGAAATATCACACATGGAGCTTCCGAATCCTTTTCCACTTCTTAAGATAATCTTGTATCTGCACGAGGTGCCAGTAATGATGGTTGTGCGGGCATGTACGAAGAACATAACGTACACTATAAATAAACAACTGCAGATAGAGAGAGAGAGAGAGAGAGAGAGAGAGAGAGAGAGAGAGAGAGAGAGAGAGAGAGAGAGAGAGAGAGAGAGAGAGAGAGAGAGAGAGAGAGGAGGATTCAAACACCATACCTCTTCGTTAGAAACCAGGCCCTTACCCCTCGTACAGAATATATAATTCGAATATGCTGTTCAAAGCAGCTGCCTAACAAATGACATTCATGACGCAAGGGGCGCTATTATTATTATTATTATTATTATTATTATTATTATTATTATTATTATTATTATTATTATTATTATTATTATTATTATTATTATTATTATTATTATTATTATTATTATTATTATTATTATTATTATTATTATTATTATTATTATTATTATTATTATTATTATTATTATTATTATTATTATTATTATTATTATTATTATTATTATTATTATTATTATTATTATTATTATTATTATTATTATTATTATTATTATTATTATTATTATTATTATTATTATTATTATTATTATTATTATTATTATTATTATTATTATTATTATTATTATTATTATTATTATTATTATTATTATTATTATTATTATTATTATTATTATTATTATTATTATTATTATTATTATTATTATTATTATTATTATTATTATTATTATTATTATTATTATTATTATTATTATTATTATTATTATTATTATTATTATTATTATTATTATTATTATTATTATTATTATTATTATTATTATTATTATTATTATTATTATTATTATTATTATTATTATTATTATTATTATTATTATTATTATTATTATTATTATTATTATTATTATTATTATTATTATTATTATTATTATTATTATTATTATTATTATTATTATTATTATTATTATTATTATTATTATTATTATTATTATTATTATTATTATTATTATTATTATTATTATTATTATTATTATTATTATTATTATTATTATTATTATTATTATTATTATTATTATTATTATTATTGTTATTATTATTATTATTATTGTTATTATTATTGTTATTATTATTATTGTTATTATTGTTATTATTATTATTATTATTATTATTATTATTATTATTATTATTATTATTATTATTATTATTATTATTACTATTATTATTATTATTATTATTATTATTATTATTATTATTATTATTATTATTATTATTATTACTATTATTATTATTATTATTATTATTATTATTATTATTATTATTATTATTATTATTATTATTATTATTATTATTATTATTATTATTATTATTATTATTATTATTATTATTATTATTATTATTATTATTATTATTATTATTATTATTATTATTATTATTATTATTATTATTATTATTATTATTATTATTATTATTATTATTATTATTGTTGTTGTTGTTCTTGTTGTTGTTCTAGTGTAGCATTTACCGAATATAGAAATACCAGAAGGCTTCTAAAGAAAATAACTCAACAGAAATAAGCAGTCCAACATGGTTTAATAGCAAAATAGGAGAATACTTTTCCATTCCTAGTGTTGTCACGGGTTCTGTATTCGAACAAAACAGGGACCATGTATATTTTCAATTTCAGTAAATATTCTGTGATGATATTTTCATTTTTGAATCCAATGTGTATACAGAACTCGAAAGGGAAAAGAAAATGTACTTCAGAAAATTGTAAATTCAGATAAGTTACACAATTTGCAAAGAAAGTAATAATTTTAGTTTTAGCTTTTCCTAAATATTTTCTTTTGTTTCTTTGGTATGTCTTAGTCGATACAATTTGAAATGTTCGTCGGACATTCTTCTGTTTTCGTTAGCACGAAAAAACGTGTTTGGGGGGGGGGCGGTGTATAGAGTTATTTCGCTGTTGGAAATTCTTTCACCATTTAAAAGTTATACTATTCCGGGAATAAGCTATAAATATTTACAAAAGTGTAAAACATGAGAGAATAAGGCAGCTTTCCTCCTGTCACACAACTTAAATATCAGAAGATATGTTGGCACTTTTTGCGTACATTACCGATTTTTAATAACTTCTAGCCCAAAGGATCTAGAAAAAAATTGGGTTGCTGAAGGAGGATGTTGATATCATGTTCATAACATCAGAGTACTCCATAATTTCTATTAACTTCGTCATCAGGGAGCCTTTTGGAATTATTTAAAAAAAAAAAAAAAAACTTGTTACAAATGGATGATAAAATGTCTAGAAAGCGTGCGAGGTGGCTTTGCTTGAAACTGTGAGAAAGGTATTTTGAAGGTCCTGGGTTCGATTCTTTTGGGCTGATTAATCTGACTTCGGCTGTTTTTTAGCCCGCGCCGTGGCTCAGTGGTTAGGCCGCTTGGCTCTCACCAAGGCGGCCCGGGTTCGATCCCAGGCGACCGCATTGTGAGATTTGTGGTGGACAACACGGCGCTGGGGCGGGTTTTCTCAGGGACCTCCGGTTTCCCCCGCCATCTCATTCCACCGGTGTCACATCTTCATCTCATGTACCATCAGTATCATCGCCTGCGGTGCCGTATGTAGTAAAAGCGGGCGTCAAACACTACACATTTCACATTTTTTTTTCAGCTGTTTTTCTTGATTTTCGTGGGTAAAAATCTTTAGCAAGACTTCTTTCAGAAGTAAAGCTAAGCCGATGGTACCATGTAGCACATTAAATGCGTTTGATTAAGATACATTTGAGCAAAGTTAAGCGGTCTTTTAAGCCCCATATAGAATGGGATACTGAGAACCACATTAGGTAAAGAGCACTGATAAATAAAATTAAATTTTTTTATCATGAAAGATGAGAAGGGAAGGGACTGAAACTAAACATCACACTGCAGTTCGTCTACTGACCAGATAGAAAATTACAAGAAGGCATAGGTCAGAGTGTACGGTCGATGGCAATTGAACCCAGACCTTCTGAATGGAAACCTCATACGTCAACGGGGAGCTATCTTGCTCAGTTACAAAATGAGATAAAATAATTTGAAATTTAAATAAAAATGCAGGATCTCTTTTGTTACACATTACCACGTTTTATTATTTTTCTGGTAGCTGACATACATAAGCAAATTCTCGAGTGTCTTAAGAAACTTGTTTCTCATTATTAAGGTTTTATTGCACTTCGGTGTTTTATAGTTCGTAGGAGGTGACGTCAGTTTTCATTACCTGTGAGAAAGATTAACCTGCTGCTTAGTTAAAAAATAATGCGCGCAACAAGAGGAAAAATGTTACCTATTAGCACAGAATTAGTTACCGCTCGTCGCTTCCAATTAACTGCTCAGCTAAAACTCGTTTTTAATGATGTTTACACTTAAAGGTAACCCAAGACATTACATCGTCTTAGCATCTGAGGAGAGGTTGTAATATCTGCCATACATTGTATCTCTAACTTTTCCAGTTAATTAACATTGAAACGCTGGTGAAATGTTAAATGGTTTTAATACATTACCTCTCAAGTGAAGAACACTGTGAAATTGTACGTAATCGTGAAATGGTGTAAGTTAATATTACAGGTCTAGAGTTATTGTGAGCACTATTAAATAGTCTTGAAAATATGTAGCATAACACCTTACTTATTATACTTAACATATTAAATATCACAAAATGTTATTCTTAGTGCTGAACATGCACCGCTTTTAGCATGATAAGAATGTCTGGCTATCTTTGGATAAATATTTTGCTAATTTATTAAGCTGTACTGAATTTCTTAGAATATTTTTGATGGAAAATGTTTTGAGAAATGACGATTTTTAAAATTTTTTATATATTAATTTAGTACAATATTAGTACAGTTAGAGTTGTCTGGCCATTAAAGTTATGACAGGATCACACAAAAATTTGTAAAATCGTCCCCACATGTCGCGTTCCTAAATACAAAGCTAAATTGCAAAAATTGCCAAAAGTGTGCAATTTTATGCACTTTTACAAATTGGAATGCCCATTGTAACTTTATATGTATACTACTATTGTAGGTAAAAAGTTAATGCTTTGAAAACATTGTATTAATGTTACTGTATCTAATGTTTTGAGCTCCGAATGTTCTGCCACTTTCTCCTACTCTTTGGAGTTCAGTGGTGGATTTAAGCTCATCTATTTGGGTAGATAGTTTGCTCTATTGATGAGCGACACTTCCTCATATGATAACATTCATATAATGAAAAGAAATGTGACTTTTCCCTTTGTATATATAACCGTACTTCTCTCCACTTCTACTTGGAACAACTTTTTTCTCTGAAAGACATTCTCTGACTACCTACTTTTCGGGAACTATTGAAGATGCCAAATGAAATTGTAATATGCTAAAAGCAACACATTAACTCTATTGCTGGTCTCCTTTGGAAGAAATGAGTTATTTATATTTTAAAACGTCAATCGCTGATCAATTCTACCTAAAATATGTAAGTAAGGAGGAAAAACAATAATATATTTCTTGGAAAATCACTTTGTTAAATAAAAGTGCATAAGTTAGCTTAGAAGTCATGCATGCACACCCTTCAAAACTTCAGTGTGATATTTGTATTTGTTTTTTTAGGTAAGTCAAGAAGTTAGCAAATTTAATTTTGGCAGGCTAGCTTTTAATTTCCCCTTAAACTATAGGCGATAAAAATAGAACTCACGAGTCCTTTGCGCTAACAAACGCCAGTGTCCCAAATTGTTAAATGGCATATATATTCCATAATATTTTGTTCTTTTCAAGCCGTTTTCTATTTTGGGGCACTTTTGCTTTTTTAGGAAACGTTTGTTATCTGTTAACCGTTTACGATTTCAATTACATATTTGTTTTCTTGCCATTTACTTTGAGTTTATAACAATTTTCAAATTGTTCACATTTTACAATGGTCAAACATAATCAATTGAACTAATTAAGTAAAAACTAAAAGTAACTTTGTTATGCTTTGTCCCATGTTTAGAAAATAATAAAAGAGAACTTAATTTAATAGTTAGTCTGGAAATGAATTACGCTTGGAGGAATATTGTCACTGAGGCATTGTTGTGCTGCTGCCGCAAGCCGCAGTCGGCGCGTGGGCGCAGAGCTAGACGCTTTCCGAGAGAGAGAGAAAGAAACAGAGAGAGAGAAAGAGAGAGCGCTAGTTCCATCTTTCTCTCGCTGCATTGCGTTTGTAATCGAACGATCGACTGCATTCTAGAACAATGACTGGAGGTATAAAAACCACTTAAAGTGTTAGAGCGTAGTCAGTTGTTAATTGAGTTGTTATTTGTGCAGTAAGTGTCAGTGTGTGGACATTTGTAGTGTACCGCAGAGATTTCCTTCGTTTGCTTACGTGTGGCAGGGCAACGAGACGACCTTGAAGACTGCTGTTGTGTATGGCACGTCTTTCTTTTGCTGCAAAGTGTGCACGTATTCACTGTTTACAGCAATAAATAGCATTTTAAATATCTGTAAACAAGACTTTTAATTCTAGGAACCCACAAATTCACGATATGTATAGTTAGATTATTATTATGAATTCATGTCCTAAATTAGCAAAGTGTAATGCCAGGTCATGTAACTTTTGCATTAATAAGTGCATACAACTATATTGTTATAAGCTGTGTATCCGTCTTCATTCTCTATGAATTTTGTATAATCTACAAAATCAGGAGTTAATGCTTCAGTTTTGTAAGATCAGCTTCAATAGTAATTTTCACCTTACCTTCTCACACACTTCCCACAGAACAAAGAACAAATATATTTTATATTAATGTTCTAAATGATCTTATCATCATGAAGTGTAAATAGAAATTTGGATAAGTAAATTGTTATCTATTGTTATCTTCATATTGTAAATAAGTTCTAGATAAATTGTAAATATTTTCTAATGCAACTTTCAATTTTTTAACCATGTCTGTAATTCTGAATGAATTTCATGGCCAATAAAGTGAACTGAATTCATACTTCTACCTCTGTGGCAGAAAAGGTATAACATACGTAATCCATGTTTAAATTGATTTTTAATTTTTCAAACTAATAAATCTCAATTATAGGCCATATTTGCAATAATTGTTTTAAAGGGTTCCTTTTTTTCTCCTTCTAAACTGTAGGTCATCAAAATCCGCATCCTGGTAATTACAGTTTGCAATACTTCCTTAGTTTATTTTCAAATATCTGCATTATGCCAGTACACTAAGATACAGATCACCAGATCAATAAGGATTACTTATACATTTGTAAATGTCATTTTGAAACAACTTGAATATAATGGTGACACACTGTTTATGGAACACATTAGGAGATGCATGTGATTACCTGCATATTTATATTTTGCACTTTATCATATAATTTGTAGAAATATAACGATGTGACAAAGCTGAAGATAAATGTTATTGGATACAGGATTAATACTGATATCTTTACTTTTTACAGTATTTCATAGATTTCTGTAGAGATATATCTGAAAGAAAAAGAAAGGGCAATGTTTAAGACAAAACATTAGGAGATGAATCAGTGCTTGCATAAGCAATAAAATAAATATAAGCAGAATGCTAACTTATAAATTTTTCTTACTAGAATCGAGATCATGTTTGCCAGGAGGGCAAGAGTAATAATTTTACTCACAGCAAGAATAAGATTAATAAACATTTTTACTGTTATACCCCTGAAAGTGGCATCACAGTGTTCATTAAGAGTATATTCCTAATTTTGTCTTCCAAACACAAGAGTGAATTGGATCACTTTAGGTAACCAAACGCAGGGTTTCTAACCGACTAAAGATTCAAATCCCTCTTTGAATAAAAACAAGTGAGATTTAAAGTAATATCCCTTAAACATTAAGGTATATTTATTCCTGAGCCGAAATGAAAAGGACAACGTTTATTTCGAAACTGGAAATCTAAGCAATTTCTTGTAGAATATTAAGCGACACGAAAGCTTTCATTTCATGTGAACAATCGTGATGGCAGAGGTTTAATGTCACGTGAGTTTAGAAAACTTAAGTTCTGTTGGCGTCTCGCTGCAGCAGGCAAACTGCAATAGCGCACTATACATTGATTTTTATCTATGTGGCCATTTAAAGTGTAAACGCTTGCGCCCCGCACCGTCGGATATATTTACACACACAATATGAGCAGAGATATTTTTAAAAACATGCACAGTCCATAACTTTTAATTGTCTCTTCTCTATCTCTCCCCCTCTTCTACGTTATGTATTTGTTAGGTAACGTATACAAAATCGTGAATTAAGCTCTTTTATAGAGAGCTGGCACTGAAAGTAGAGCTTTTAACATGGGCCACTCATATTGAAAATTGACAATTTTAACACTCAGTGAATAACAGTTTTCCAAACAATATTACTACTACCCATTTTTCTTCCAATGGACATTATAAGTGTATCAAGCGAAGACCAAGCACCATTTAATGTAACAGCGGATTATTTATTATTGGGAAATGAATTTGGCAGGAGCTGAAGAAATATTATAAGTAGCATAGAGGATAATCGTGGGGGATTTCACCAAAAATATGGGGGAAACATGCCGACATAGCATTCAAAATGTTCTTTGTAGTCTAGGGGTAACATACTAACAATTCTTAGTATGGATGGGTAGGTTTTCATAGCCTGTATCTTGATGAGTATCCTTAGCTTCCGGTGAAGGCCGCGTCATCGTGGTCATACTTGCCCAAGAAGAAGCTCACGAGATGATACGCGAACCGTCGGCAACTATGACCAAGATGACGCGGCCTTCACAAGTAGCTAAGGATACCCGTTAATTCTTAGTATGTCTCCACGGGCAGAGGAAGTAAAGCCGGTGGTCACGTGTCGTAGATTTACGGCACGTAAATGAACCTCAAGCTCGATAAAGAAGCCTCTCAGTAAAATTGTTATTTCATGCTCAATATAGAGTAGGACGCTGAGTACCAAAGCAGTTAAAACCTTCAATTTAAAAAGAAATACATTATCACATGCAACAGATGTTCTAAATGCTATTATTAGTAACAATGGCAATTCTTGTGTACAAGGAATTGGTATTATAAAACTTAACAATTGTAGAGCGAACATCACAATTACATGAAAGTAATAAAATAATGATAATGATGATGATGTTAATAATAATAATAATAATAATAATAATAATAATAATAATAATAATAATAATAATAATAATAATAATAATAATAATAATAATAATAATAATAATAATAATAATAATAATAATAATAATAATAATAATAATAATAATAATAATAATAATAATAATAATAATAATAATAATAATAATAATAATAATAATAATAATAATAATAATAATAATAATAATAATAATAATAATAATAATGTTAGTTAAAATATATCTATTAATAACTAAACTTATCATGTAGATTTACTTTAATTACAGCCTTCTGTTTATTACAGAATATCATGACTGTGTAAGCGATCACGTTGATAGCACTGATGCTGTGAAGGTTAAACAACAATGAATGCCTAATGAAAACAGATTATAGTTAGTAATAATATAGTTGCTCCGTCCAGCAACGCAAAGGAGGTCCCTGTAAGGAATGCCCTGTGTTACACAGTGGGACAAGGACAGCAAGTGTGTGTGGCTGCTACACAAGGAGCAGACCGCTAAAAAAAAACATGTGCCCTATTCACTCAGTACACTAAAACCGAGAAGATTCATTCACAGAAGTAGAAGCCGTCAGAATGTTTTTGAATGGTCTGTAACTGTACTGACATGGGGTGTCATAAACCTGTCCACGGAGGGTGTGGGAACCTTCGCCAACCCCCATTCGACTCATCCGTCGGAGACTTTCTCTCCTGTGGAGGAGTATACCTTTATGCATGCCCGATTATATACTGCTATTTCCACAAAACCTTAAGCTGGATACTTGATAATTCAATACTCATGATTGTCTAAAATTTAAAGTGATTTTATACATTCACCCCTAAATCTGGTTCTGAAAACGTTCCTGTTTATAGAATAAAACTCCATATTTAAGCCTTGTATCATAAATAACAATGTTTGTGTTTGTATATTTAAGTTGCATCAGAAGCCAAATAACAGTTTAAAAGAATATATGGAGATTTCGTCATTTTATGAGGTGAATTCGTGTGCAGAGGTGAAAGAAAAATTATGTAAATTTTATAATAATTTTCTTAGTAGTTTCAGCATTATATTTATTTGTTTAGTAATACATAAGCTGATGTTTAATACCTTAAAATATATGCGAACCATGTTATTTCTCCATCTACGTCCCTAAATATTGAAATTTAGTGTATTTAGGTTGGTTACAAAACCCTTTAATTTATAAATTAAATATCCGTCAGCATTCATTTGGTTTCATTACCACCTTTGTGAACTTACGAACGGAATTTTTTTGACGCATGAAGATTAAAAGGTGTTATACAACTTTCATTTCCGATTAAAGTGTGTGTATGTCAGTCATATCATTTATTTCCTTTCGCTCATTCGTTCATACTTAGAAGAAGTGTTTGGGCTTTAGTTCCTTTTATTTATTTGTGGATACATATGGCAGATTGCTCCGAGAACTATTAATATCACTACAATAATTCAGTCATGGCAGTCTTCAGAAGCCCTCTTCAGCTTCTCTGGGAAGAACGTTTGGCTTAAAGCCTTCAATGAGACTTTTTACTAAACGGCAAAGGGAAGAATCTTCCTTTCTAAGAGGATGTCCTACAAACCCTAGAACGATATAAATACACATATTTTCAATTTGCTCATTTACATCTCTATCTGTCTCTCTCTGGCTTAAGGGGCGACACCCGTGTACTTTTAACTCAACATACTACACAAATTATATCCTCTTAGTATTATCTATGTATGCAAAGATTAATAAACAATTGTATACCGGCATACTATGTCTGAGCACTTATTTCACACCAGCACAAACAGAAAAGAAGACTTGACCAGATTTCGTGGCACACTTTAGTGGCCATAAAAGAGGTAAGTTTAAGCATATGGTATACCAGCCGTTGATTTTTATTTCTACAATCTTAATTATGTATCTTAAGTGTCTAGTTTTGTCACAGTTTATTATTTTTTGTTGCCATTTTGAAGTGTTCCTAGTTAATGAGTGTGTTTTTCTATGACCCAGAACTAACTACTACTAGATATCCTACGTTGTCTTATTCCTCTTACTATCATTGCAGTGCAATAAAGAAAAGTTATTTACTGGACTGGCTTATTAAATGTTGAAATAAAACAATTCATTTTGAGTTACTTTTTACTTATAAATTGGTAAACAAAATTTCAGTTTTTCCTTAAATTTCTTTCGTTTAACAAGAATGTAAGGGCGTTAACCTTTTATTTTTTTAACATTTGACGACTTAAATCTACTGTATCATTTTCAATTGTTCTTAAGTGGATTCCTTTACTAAATATTAAATATTTTAAAACACTCTAAATCTATAAAATATTAGGACGGACAGCTTAGTATGGGTTGAACTTATAATGACGTCATTTGCAGTTGCTTATAGATCTTTTAGCAGTGATTAGGACGCACCTTAGTAACCTGAAGGTAGTTATATTCTCTTGCTGTATATCTATACTAACATTACAGTGAACATATGTATACTTTGATAATAATTCTTTTACTACTAAAATGCACTATTATTCCCTACAGATATAGGTTATAAAGTACTTTCAAAATTTTTAAAACTGCTGGCTTTGGAAAGTTTTAATATTCATTTCACCCAACTTCAGTTCCTTTTATTTAAATATGAATATTGGAGAATAGTTTTGGAGCTTTATTGTGAATATAGGGGGAATTTAATTACTTATAATATAAATGGATAATTTGATGGGTGCTTGAAATATTTTAAAATTGATTTATTGAAGACTGAGTTGCAAATATCTGTTCATATTATGACATTTTATTGTGATTTCACTTAGATTTATTATCAAGAAGCACTTTTGGAATAATGTTGAACTAAAATTGGAACATTTAGGATTTAGAACCTAGCAAAAAATATAAGCTTTCCTGCCTCTTTGGAAAACTTAAATGATCATATACACAGTTCCCTTTCCGGACTTCTAACATGCAAGTTTAAACTTTTTATTGCTTAGATAACCATTGTATATTTATTATAGTGTCCAACGAAAATTATGGAATACATTACAAAGTTTGACCCATCTGGTGAAAATATTGTACAATTACACCATGACATACGGCAAAATAGATTGGTAATAAGTTAACTTCCACAAACCACAGAACACTTACTCTTTGTCTTGTGGCGCTAGAAACTTTTATTAACTAATTTTGCCTTTTCTTCAACCGTTTTAAAGGACATAATTATTACAATTGGTGCTCACCCGGAGAATTAGAAAAAATTGTAGGATAACTTATACTTTCAAACAATATCTCTTCCGTAGAAATTTGCTCCATTTGATTTATCTGGACACAATTTTGGTCATCTTCGCTTTAGGTATCTGTGAAACTATAGGTTATCTATGACTTTCAAAAGTTACCCTTATCCATATTTTCAACTCCTTACTTACTTGTTTAATGCACAATTTTGCTAAGGCTTACCCTTATGGGCAATTGTAATTAAATGAAAAGTTTTAAGACTTACACTTATGGGGAAAATTTTTAATATTTCAAAGTTTAGATTATCCTAAGGTGGGATACGTATTGTACTCTCTTCTGATAATATACCTTAATACGTAGTTTGCATATAGTCAAGGGTGTATATAATAAGAGAGGAGAGAAAGAGCTGAAGAAAATAAATAACGCCAGAGTGGGTTTTGCTAGCAATTAAAATTACGACAAAGTAATTCTTAAAATGGAATTACACCCAGGCACTCAATTTTCCCCATATTATTCAGGTACTACAAATATACTATTGTTTTCTCCCTTACCCTTATAAGTATATTGTAATGTCTTATGTATCCGTCTGTAATCTCAGTCACATTACTAATCAATACGTGAACATCCTTCTACCTCTGGATATGGTTTTGTCCTTCATTCCTGTTGTGCACAAAAGCAATCAGAACATACTAATTCAAAATAAAGGGGCGTGGCACATACTATGACCGTTGACATGACCACCTCTAGCTTCGGCTATCTTCGTCACTAGAATTCCGCGCCAGACCACCTTTGGCGATCGAAGTTTTGGGACAGCTCAGTAATCGAATCTACAGCATGGAATATCATTTACGGAATATGCAAGGAATGCTTTACATAGCCTAAGAATATCTCCGAATTATTCAGGTGTGACGTAACACCTTGGATTGCTAGCAATCCAAGCTTAGCTTTACTCGCCAACAAGGGAGAAAATTTAGTCAGTGAAATAGAAACAGGGTAGTTAAAGAACCTTTATTGGACTGTTATTAATCTCAACATCTTTATGATTAATTCCCACCACAACGTAAACTTCCTCACCAGGTTAATGAACCACACCTAGGTTTTTCTGAATTTGTGGAACCTGTTAAGATAAATGGTTTTACTTTAAAGCTCATTTGCTTACTTGGAAAGAAACATGCCTCAAACTTGAAGGAACGCGTGTTAATCTGGGGTGAGCTCAATTTTAAAATCATCGCTTCTTATAATAAAGCTACAGCAGTGTTCTAAATTAGTTTAAAAATGTTACTGCATATTGCATTGGTCTAGCTTTTTTTCTGAAGTCACTACGAATTAAAATGTAGTTAAATGAAAAGAAAATGTTAGGTTTCAGTAACTACAGAAACAAATAGACGGAATGCATATAGTCGAGGGTGAGTGCTATACATTAAGTTCCACTTAGAAGAAATAAAATGCATATTTTAATTATGTCACAAGCTCTACCTCCTACGTTTTGTATAAATACATAACAGCTTATGCCATTTTATTTCTTTATAACATTCTAACATTTGTTTTAAGGTGTATAACATACAAATAAATTTGGGAAGTTGAAATGGAAATTTGGTTAGTAGAATTCTCAAAGCTATTTAAAAGGCGGTATAAACATCCGGTATTACGAAATTATATTATTGATAATTGCATATAAAGCAATCTAATCTTTTATTTACCCTTTATTAATGGACCGACTCCACTATCTAAAAAAATTCCCACTCACATGCACACACTCAAATGCTTTTACTTTTATATTAATACAGCGTTCTCACTTGTTCCTTTAGGATGCTTTAAGGGAAGCGTCTTGAGGTTGCGTCTGCTCCTTTAACGTCTTTATGTAGGTAATTGCCTGATCAGAGATATTTCCACCGTTGTGCCAACAACAACAGAAGCTGTAACAAAGCAAAGCGAAAAAAAAACGGCTACTTCCTCGTCAATAAAGAATTCTCTCCTACATAACTTTCCTGTGGAGTATTCCCTTCCTTTTCCTATTTCAACTAAATATAACACACTGCAGTAGACACAAATGAATACATAGTTATTCTTGTTCCAATATATTTTTATTTGTTACGTTTTCCTCAAAGAGAACAATATTTGCGTGAACTTATTGATGAGACACGTGCCTTTTATCACGTCATCTAGAGGAAAATAAATTTTAAATATAAAACAATCCCGCTATTCATTTGATTTTCTTTATCCTCAATTTCATGCATTGGGTTGGTACAACTTTTTCTTTGTAATTTACGTCCTCCAACTTTAAGTCATATCGGACGATCAATGGAATAGGTGAAATGATACTCAAATGAGCCCGGGGTCCATAGAGCTTAGAGCTACCCCACATTCGTCTTTCAGGATAAGGGAAAATCCCGGAAAAAGCTTTATCCAAGTAACTCAACCTGACCGAGATTCGAGCTCGGGACCTCTTGAACGTGAGGCAGACATACTACCACCACGCTACCTAGGCGGGCGGGTTGGTACAATTGACGTTAGATAACAGTATAATGCATTACGCTTACACCAACAATTCTTTTTTCTATATTACTTAATCGCTTCCAAAGAGTTTGTGGATTATATCCTCTTAGTTTACTGACTAGTCGAGCAGTTTATATGTTGTGTAAGGTATAGTTGTATGCTAATATGAATTTTATTGTTTACAGATCGGAGTTCCACATTACTGTCATTCTTGCATGAACAGATCTGTGGTAAGCTTCGTCAGGAGTATTTACGCGTAGTTAATCAGACAAAGAGGGGACGGACATTTCCGAGGACTTCTTTCCACGATATCCACTAACTAATGAGTTGGACCATAGGTTCTAGCATTTTTAAGTTGCAGTTTTACGCACAAAGCAAAGAATTTTGGTGATTGTGATTTATGTTTTTAAATCGAGAATTATGTGCCCTATAGAATCGTGTGATTCGCTTTTTTTTAAATTTTACGTCCTCCAACGTTAAGTCATATCGGACGATGAATTGAATGGGTGAAATGATGCTCAAATGAGCCCAGGGTCCATAGAGCTTAGAGTGACCCGACATTTGTCTTTCAGGATATGGGAAAACCCCGGAATAAACCTTATCCAGGTAACTCACCCTGACCGAGATCCGAACTCGGGACCTCTTGAACGTGAGGCAGACTCGCTACCGAGGCGGGCTAGTTTTTTTTTTTTTTTTTTTTTTTTTTTTTAAGTTTATATAGTTTCTCTTCCTTTCAGGTCAATAACATGGAATGTCTAACCGACAACAAAGAACGGTTTCATCACCTTTTGCTATTCCTGTTTCGATTTCTGAAACGATTGTCACCTTAGCCGTTGATCTGACAAGCGAGCGAAATCCCATTTCTAAACGAGTGGAGTCTCCCTAGTAATACCGAAGGACTGAATGCTGTGACTCCATACACCAAATTAGTAATTGGCCGGTACAATTTGTCAGTGACCCCTTCTAGGGACTGAAAATCCTTACATTTACAGTTTCAGGACGCTTGGTTTATAGCGATCGCATGACACGTTCTTCAGACCTACCCCAACTACCTCGGTGAGTACTCAACCTACCCTTGCTACTCTCCTAACTTTTAGTCATCGCTGTCTACCAAAACTTCACTTTCTTCAGGTGACATCCATATTGTAAAGACACTTAATACACTTTAGTAAAGATTAATTTAATCATAACTACAGTCAGCTTTTAGGTAGAAGTTAATGACTATTAAATCCTTTATCAATGGCATACTGCATTGTTCGTAAAAGCTCTAATCCTTGCAGTAATATATACACAATGAAACTCCAATTCGTCAACTGTGAAACAACCGGACAATGGGAGATGCTTAAACAAAGCTTTCATTGCCTCTCTCTCTCTCTCTCTCTCTCTCTCTCTCTCTCTCTCTCTCTCTCTCTCTCTCTCTCTCTCTCTCTCTCTCTCTCTCTCTCAGCATATTGATCTTCAGATTATCTATCGTCCGCTTTTTAGCAGTAAGTACCTCAAGTTACAGACGAGCGAATAGAATCTGCTCTAGACTAAGTGTAATTATATGGATATCATCAACACGCATTTATTTTATTGTCCTGAGTTGTGTTGTCTATTTGAATGTTCTCTGTCACTTTGGTTTAGATTATATGTCAAGGAATCCTTTTCTGATTAGCTCTTCTGTATTTTACATCAATATAAATAGCAAATATAACACAAATACAGTGGAAAACGACCAATTTTATTGTCAGTTACGGTTTTCCACTCTTGAATCTTATTTTATTTTCCCTGACTTTGTTGACCTATCATCTTCCTTTTATAGCTGGTTTACGAATTTAAGTTCTGCCTTTGTTTATATTTTATCAATTATTGTCATTCCTTTAAAGTCGTCTCATTTGCTTTATATGTATGCTGAAGTTTGTTAAGCAACAGAGACTATTTCCTGAGTGTTTTTACAAAATATGTTGATAGACCACAGCCATTTGCAATAAAACATAAAAATGTATGCTCTTCACTATATAATGTGTGTCGCCAAACATTTGAGGAATTGTTCATGACACGAACAATGAAGCAATCTAAAATATTAATTACATATCTAAGTGATCGAATGGACTATCTTACGTATCTTCATGTACGATGTTGACTTATATCCTTATAAAAACGAGTACGGTGTAACTGAACTGAATACGTTATAATCTGTATGAATTGGAGAAAGCACTTGCAATGTGATACCGTCATCAAATGTCTTTTTTCCTCCAATATTTCTTGTAGAATTTGATGTTTGAAATAAATTATGATCCTACGTCTGTTGCACAGGTAAGCTCAATACCAATGTCGAGTCCTTCCTTACTTACCTTCACACAAAACATTAAAGTAGCATAGTTTGCTGACACCTCAGCTAAGTTGATCTTGGGAGATGTTAGGCTGACAAGCTGAAAAAATGATTTATTTAAGTAAAGTTCGTCAAGCGCAGATTCACAATATTGATCAATATATCACCTCTTTCACTTCTAAGAAAGAATTTTATCAGTATAACTGTGACTATCGCTATTTCGGCGATATTGTCTAGATTATGTAATAAGGGGTGATATAGTCGATTTGCTGATCTTTAGATAGCAATCTGCCTGATTGAACCAAATTGTGAAGTTTCTCATTGTTGATGTTCCGGAAATTGAGAGTACGACAATTTAAAACACACTCCTCTCTCACTTTCTTTATGTTTTATTTTTCTCATTCTTCTCAACCATAGGACTGCAAATTCAAAGGACAGTTTCAACAGTGGCGAAAATTCATCACATTATTTTTGACTTATTCATTTCTCGCTGATCTCTACTGTGCTGTGCAGTGGAATAGAACTGAAAGGTAGTCAAAATTTATAAAAATTTAAAATTAATGATTATTGTGGAATGTGCCTCTAGTTAATTGCCCTACCTTAGGCGGGGTATGCTTTCGTTGTCACTGATGTGTGGCTGGAGATAAATCCTTAGCGGTCTGTCAGACAGTCTGATCGGGACACGCATATAAATCTCTAGAATTGTCCTATCTCTTGGCTTGAAAGTGGCTGCCCATATGCAAAAGGAACAGCAATCACTACTTCTGTGTTATTGATGTGTAGGATTTAATTCTGTTCTGCTACTGCAGCGCGCTGGTAAATGGCAGTTGTTAATGGGAGAAGAGGGGTGTCCTAAGTTCGACAAATTAGGAAACGATCGTAGAAGAGAAGTTGAGTTGCGTGCCTGCGAATTTAAGTCCTGCTTCTTGGAAAACCAAACAATGACTCTAGAAAGAGCAGAAATATGTACTATATTTAAAAAGCTGAATTTAAAAACTTCTACGAAAGAAAAGTTATCCTTTTTGAATGGAAATATTCTACTGAACGATAGAAATCCTGTGATACGACTTTTTTCCAGCGTTTTGACTTTCAACTATCACCATTATTTTATTCAAAAGAAGAGGCTGCAAGGAGCGAATGTTGTGACCTTAAATAAAGAGGAAATATGTTTACAAACTGGACTTGATTCATCATTATTAATCTACAGTCTTGGCTGCAGCCCCTGTGATTGAAGTTTACATTCCATCGATCAATGATTCTGAATAAACATAGGAGAAATATAATGCACAATTTACATGCAGGTGGAAATAATTTAACTTATTAGCACTGATGTCCTACAATTGGGTTTAATTTGTCTAAGAATATTCTGCAATGACGTATTTGTACTATTACTTACAATGGCATAAACAGATTAAATAATTCACATTTTAGTTCACAAGGAATATGCATTGTAACTGTTAAATGTGTGTAAAAGTTTGATACAAAAACTAGCTGTCATATTAAATATTGTAAAAGCACAACAGCTTGTATTTAAAATAAGAATTCGTGTTCTTGCGCTACAGAAGTATTCAGATTTGGCGACATTAGACATCATCCAGCAACTTCGGATTCCTGGGAAATTATAACCAGATTTTGGTGAGTGCTCCACCTTATACAATTTTCCTATTCTAAACAAGAATATATTTTCATCCAAATTACTTAAAGTACCGTGAGGCGCCTAGTAAAACAGGAGTAAAACATTGAACGCAAGAAAATAAAGTGGTCCTAATTTCGTTTGCCATAGTGGAATTCTGTTAGAGTTGGTGACAGGACATGAGCAATTAAGTTCTCCTAGCGTCTCACTCTTCGGTAGAGATCTTGTAATCTGTGAGTTGCACCTTATTCCAGTGTTTGGGGAACCCATATTAATGAAATATGAAGCTGTGGACAGCGTACAAAATTAAAATATTGACAGTGACGTTCAACGATAGGACTGATTATTGCAAAATTCAAGTAACAAGAGTCATTTCTTTGCTTTGATCAATTCTTCTTCTTTAACTACCGTATAATACCTCTATTGTAAGTTTGGCAGTGACTTCCTCGGATCCATTTCTTAAATTCTACTGTATCCTCTACCATTGCGCGTTGTTGGATCCATGTCATTCCTCTGCTTGCTGCGATATGTGTAATTCCCTCTTCCCATGTGATCCTGGTTCTTCCTATTGGTATTCTACTCCTAGGTCTTGCTTTCAGAAACTGAAGTATATTCTGGTAGCTTTGATTATGTTCTTCACAGAACTTAAGGTTTGTTCCGCGAGTTCATTTTGTCATAACCTTTGTTTGTTAAACATCAAAGATTTCAAGTCATCATATGATTGGAGATGATTTAATTTTTATTGATATAAAATGAAATGAAAGCTTTAAATTCTCATGTTCTCAAAGTTATAGAAATTAATTAATAAAAAGGGTTCAACGTGCTGAAAATTGTGGTAATTTATGAATGCTGGTCTCAGTGTACGTTCATCAACTACATTGCTCTTAAGATTATTTTGAAGAAAAAAGAAAGAGAAGTGGTTCATCTAGTTCTAAACTCTAATAATAAACCCTTCATACAGCTCATTTTCCATATAGGGTAGAACTTGTTACACTGGAGTGGTTGTCTTATCGATAAAACGAATATGAAGTTAAATTATGCAATACTGTACAAAGGTCCATATAGACAATAAACATCTGTCAATATTAGAAAATGTCTGCTCTGTATTTTAGAGTAGATTTAGAATGCATGTAACAAATTTCCTATGGTACAGTGTGACTTTATTGTTTTCTCATATCATAAAAAATTAAAGATAAATATTGTATACGAGACCACAAGGAGGGCATTTGGGAAGGTAACTTCACAGGCCTAAGTTTAGAATACCTCCCCAGCACTCATCACTTTTGAGGACTGAGAGAAACCTTAATAATGAAAATGTTATGTGTACACTCACATACATTCTCTATTCACTATTTTATGAACTATTCTTAAAGCACTTTTTCTTCTGTCAAATGTATCTGAGTGGAATGACTCAGGCGGTTTCGTATGTGACCCGCATTCGGGAGGTCCAAATTCAATTCCCGTCGCCGACCTACCTGAAACATTTTTTTTCGTTTTTTTTTTCGGGCCACCAGGCTAATGCTGGGTAGGTTTATTACATTCTCCGAATGTCCTGTCCCTCCATTTTATCTCCATTATTTGACATTGTCTCTCATCTGGTGATCCATCCTTTTCAGGTTAGAAGTGTAGGCGGGAGTCTCGGCGCTACATGCCAGGCATGGTGGCTGTTTCAAGACCACGGTGGGTGGGATGCCGGTTGTACTGGCCTGCTGGGGAGTTTGCAACTGCTCAATTGTATGGACCCTTCCCTCTGCATTGTTGTGACTCCTTCGGGCATAGGTATAATAGATCAAGGCTGGAACTCCGTGCCGAATCCCCTCCGTTCCGTAATCCAGACAAATCTATTAATGCAGGTTAATCGAGATGAACCTTTGTGGAAAGGGTTTTATAAATTTCCTTGTACATTGAGCATAAGCCATAAGCCATAATTTGTGATTTATGTTTTTTATCTAAGTGTAAGCATTTATTAATAACATTATTAGGATTGGAATTTATTGTTTTAATTTTATTTGTTATTTTGTATTATTATGTAAGAGCTGGTTGCTCTGTGAGGGCTTGAAAACTCCAGTCTCTTTCAATGGCCAAGAAATAAAAAAAACAACGAAAAAGCCTTTCTAATTGAGAAAAGTATAAGTAGTGGAAAATTTAAACAAAAAGCAATAGATTATCGAAAATCGTTCATCTCCACAGAAAAAGAGACAAATTGTTTGCTTTAAGGAGACCTAAACTTTTTGTGTAGTAAGATTTTGTACATCTCATCCGATTTATCAGTTACGCAAAACTCGTCCAGAATGAGGATGACTTTATGGGATATATATTTAATTTTAAATGAAAATTTACAAAATATTTAGTGTTTCAATCAAAATTGTTAAAGCGATTTTTGAGAAACTGAACACTTTAGAAAAAACGTTCCTTGCCAAGGGTAGCGTGAAGTGCGTAGATTATCCTTGACATTTTCGCGTCACATTCTTGGAAGACGCAGGTTTGATATTTAACTGACCTTTCGTGTTTCAGTTAAAAGATAGACAGACAGACAGACAGACAGACAGACAGACAGACAGACAGACAGACAGACAGACAGACAGACAGACAGACAGACAGACAGTCAGCCAAACGCACATACGCATAAATGTTTTCTGGAAATGCTTTTTAGGTGTTTATTGGGCCTCAAAACATACAGTTCCTTTGAAATTCCAAATTGAAATTTTGAGTGGAATACCATATTATTGCTACTTACTATACGCAGTAGAGGAAGTATAAAAATCAAGAGGAAAAACAAGGAAAGAAAAAGAAAATAAAGGCTCGGATCCGTATTTTAATGACTTCGGTTTTGTGTAAAGCTTCCATTTCTAGGAAAGGAATAGTGAATTATAATAAATGATAAATCAAGTTTTGTTCTATTAAATGATTTAAACGCATTCTTGAAATGAGAGTAATTGTAGGGTATCCAATTTCTTGAATTAGAATGGTACCAAAAATGAAATTGTGTCGTTGCCCTATTTTTTCATGTAGTTGTTCCGTGGCACAAAAATAGTTTCCTCTCTTTGGTATTTAACGTTCTTACAACACGCAGAAATCCATAGACAAACTCCTGTGCATTACAGCGTTGCGATTAAATGGCTTTATTTTGGGTTGGCCAATAAATCTTTTCTTCGGGTGAAGGCTTTACTCGCAGAGTAAACTGTTTTAGCAAAACGTTCCATGTTATTCGATTGACATTATTATATGTTATACAAAAGAATATGTACACTTTTTGTACGTTTATATACTATTTGTTCTTTCCAGGTCAATAAAATGCAGTATTAAGTCGATAACAAAGGGTATTTTCGACACCTACCTCTTGCTTTTAATTGAAGTGTCAAAGCCAGAAGCTGTTTGCGAACGCTCTGGTAATTATCATTTCACCACAAGCCAATTCGGTTTATGTATTTTTGAGGGTAGAACTAGATTGAAATGCCATATTTGGGAAGTTTAATATTATACTAGCATGTTTCCATGGTAACTGAGTGGTTAGAGCAACAGCACAAAAGGTGGTAGATCTGCGTCCTCCAATTTACAGTTACGGCGTTATATTTTCCAGTCTGATTTTAATATCGGTGCATCGATGCAGTGTAACTATCCGGACAAAATGTTGAAAAAAGATCTCCCGATGATGTTCCCCAACGTGCGTTACGAAACGTGCGAAATATAAAATTGTAGCTTATATCGATGACGAGCTTAAAGCACCAGGTTAATTTTTCTGTTTTTGAGAGGTATTCCAAACAGAAGAGATTCAAAGTGTGTCTCATGTGTATCAATATATTGAGGATATGGCATGATCAACGTACTCCCTTATTTATAGATGGTGAAACAGACTGAAACTAAGGATATTTGCTCACCACAATAAAAAAGACAAAAAATAAAATTAAATACTTTAATGTCAGTCTATGCAAATTGGGTACATATAATTATTCTATGCATATAGTAATGTATTTCAATATTTACTAAACATTGTGGATAAAACCTGTGTAGAAGGGTGTCAAAACTTACAGCGTTATTGTGAAATTTATATTACACAATTTGTATCTAATATTCCGCAGATGGTACTTTACTCTAAATGCTTTAGCATGAACCACTATGTTGATATTGGTATTTCTAGCTGGAATAGTGTTATAATAATTATGGACTGTACCTGTGGTTTGGTAGTTAGCAATCTAGCCTCATATTCCAGATATCCCAGGTTTCGTAACCAACTGAAAGATAACAATCTATCTTTGCTCTCCTACCCAGTCTGAAAGTATGAATGAGAGAGAGGGGGGGGGGGGGAGGAGGGAGGAAGAGTAAATTTAAAATACAAACACAAAGAGCAACAAAGTGGATACCATTGCCAAGATCAATTGTTCCAGAAGCAAAAGTCACCGATATGACCTAGATTCTAAGGGCGGTATGTCAATGAAACAATAAACCGAATATCCACTACTTTACTTAATACAAAGTTGTATAAATTTACATAATGGCAAAGGTTTAAAAATATCTAAATTAAATTTTAGAGAAATTATTAAATATGTACCTAATCTTGGCAATGTCTATTAAATTCATTTATTTAAATCAGAGGAAAATCAATTTGATGATTGCATTAAATATTACCCTCTCTTTCCCCAGTTGATAATTTTACTGATGAGTAGCCAAATCAAAAAATAATATTCAAATAATGTGTATTTTCTTTGGTTAATTACTGAGTATACAGCAAGTTTCAAGTGAACTGTTGCACAAGGTTTACAATTACTATGGTGCTTCAGAGGGTGCAAACTACTGTAGGTTTTGAGGTAAAGGACCATTTAAATAGGATGAGGAACTTGAGAGGGCTTTAAAAAACTAAAATCAGACATTGATTTGAGAGAAAAAACAGACCAGATACATTTGTTCTCTACAACTGTTTCCTGGTCATGGGCAAATCCTCATTTGGTTTACTCCTGACAATTTTAAATATTTTTAAACAGTAGTAAAATTGGATGGCCCTTTTTTAAATAAAGTTAAATGTTCAATATCTTAACATTTACCTATTTTAGGAAAATCAAACAAAATGTCTAAGACTATCACTAGAAAAAGAGAGAAAATTGAACCCGCTTTCAACCCAAGAAGAGCTAACCTAGTATGAACACGCTTTCAGGAAATAATAATAGCAACCCTAATTTGTTTGTTCAGAGAATTTCTTCAAGCGCATTCTGCGGAATTTGTACGGCATCCTGTAGTAGTTACTTGTTCTGCTTCGGCACTATTACAAAGACGACGACGTCGACGAAAAACTCCTTCTTTTAGACATCCGTGTAGCCAGAAATCAATAGAGCTTACGTCTGGTGATCGTGGGGGCCAGATGTTAGGAAAACACCGGCTTACAATGCGTTTGCCAAACGTTTGTCGCAGAAGGGTTACAAAATGTGACACAACGGACCGTCTTGTTTTAAGATTACAGTTTCATTTTCTCAACGATGGACCCACAGTATGGCGTGATAATCTAGCAGTTATACAATATCGCTATCCTGTCGTTATTAACCTTCATAGAATTAAAAACAATGATTAATGACTATGTGAAAACACAATGAACAATAGCTTCTTAATGTGGTTCTCGATTTCCTTCGTTTTATATAATATTTTGAGCGCTCTTTATAAAGGTTCAAGGAAACGAGGTGCCGAGAAACTGGCACCCCGGCAAAAAAGAATACATATTTATTTACAAATCCTCGAAGGCTTTGACACAGTCATTGTAGACCAAACAATGTAAAGAAAGTTTGGGTGAATCTATTTTGTGATGTTAATACGTAGTCATGCTAACTCAACTTTAAACGGAGCCACTTTTCTTAATTCGAAACCCTGTTATTCGTCATTGTTTAGAGGTCTATATAAATAATTAGTAAATTTCTTGGATAAGGCTGATATAAACCATTTAAAATATACTCAATATTTTATCGTAAGGAAAAGTTCGGCAGGAATCGTAACACAAGCAATTTAATGGAAGCAAATCCTAATCATAAGTCTTATCGGAACAGACAAAGGTTAGCTTTTGCAAATGGCAAAAGCACACATAGAAATAAAACAATAATACAACTATCTTTCATAGCTACGCCATCTGCACATCCTCCTGCTTAAAGCACCAAATGAGACTCATTTTGTTTTTAAAAAATAAAATAGTAGATTTTCAACAAGCTGTGTTAAATTATGAGCTTTGTACCTCGTAATAGGGATTTAATTAAGGTTATCAAACTCGGAGAGGATGTAATGCAGTTAACCAGTAGATTGACACTTCTAACGTATTTAGTGTAATAATGATGGTTACTCCATTTCAATTAATTTTATGGAATTCAGAAGCACAGAAACTGTTTGCGATCCGAAACAATGATTGTGAAACCAATAATATTTGTTAACATCACGTCAAGCAGAGATCGACATCCGAAGAGTAAATAAGCAAAATAAATTCTCATAATAGTTTCACTTGAGTGAAATATACCTCAGAGTACTTGCCTTGTTCTTAAGGGTGATTGCATTGCGGGCCTGTTTCACCTATTTGGCAGGCGTTTGCCGCTTCTCCTCTGGACTTCCACTTCTTTGTTATTGCTAAACTATTCGCCTCCAAACAGGAGCTCCAAGATAAATGAATGAAAATAATGCCACATCGGAATTTGCCGATGAGTACTAATTATTGGGTGACACTAAGAAAATACATTCAGGCAACTTTTAGTTCAAAGTTAGAAATTAATACAGTAAAATGCCTGGTAAATACTTCTAAGGTATTTGTTTTCGTTAAGTTTTTGTCAAAAACTCCGGTACTTTGAATGCGAGTGCAAACCAGTTATACTTCGGGAGTTTTCAATTACTGAAGTAATTACAGTATAGAATTCATTAAATATCTTGACGTGATATATAGATACTGTCTCATAAGTAATCCCATTTTTTAAGAATAACAATTATTTGAAACGTGTTCTGACAAGCAATTAACTAATTTTCAAAGTATAGATCACTAGATTCAATGGGATTGAGCCATCGTTCAGCGAGGTTTATTATCCCACGATGGTACCAATATCTGGGTTTTTCAAGAATTAGGTGACACCCACTTGCACTGCTTCAATATTGTCGAACTTTCTTCCGCGTAGAAAATGGGCCATGGATCGAAAAAGATGATAATCTGATGGTGCGAGATCAAGACTCTATGCTGGGTGTGGTAGTAGTTCAATTGCTCCCAAATCCTACATTTTTCCATGGTTGTTCGTGCAGTATGGGCTGTTCCATTGTTCTGTTGCAGAACTCTATTTCGGTTAACTAATACTGGGTATTTCCGTCTCAACATTTCACGAACTCTTTCCAGATTTTGAGAACAAAGATCGGCATCAATCTTCCATACCTTTTGGAACAGACTCCCAGTGAATCACAACTTACGGTTGGCGGGGATTAAGTCACTATTTCGAAGCATCAGGGTTTCGGTAATATATCCATTTTTCATCGCAAGTGACAACTCTCCTGATAAATCTATTATCCATAAGATTATGGATAAGCTGACGAGTGATATTCATTATACGTTCAGCCGGTTGAGGTGTCATTTCATGAGGTACAGATCTACAATTTGTGCATGGTTTTCCAAGTGTCTTAATTTGGCGATTTATGGTATCTTTTGATGCACCAAGTTCATTTGAAAGCCTACGGGTTTCTTTTTTGCGAATTTTCTTGCAGAACTTGGCATGTATCCTCAATGTTCCATACTTTAGGTCCTCCAGAACGTGGTAAATATATAGTGTTTTCAGCTCCATTGTTGAAACTTTGGAATCATCGTTGTGCCACACATAACTAGCGACACCTGCTACCACTTCACATATTCTTCGAGCTGCGACAGCGGCTTTATAATCTTGTTTCGAGTAGTGCTTTAGAAGGACTCTAAGTTCAGACTTTGTCATCTCCATTTTGTGATTGCTTATTATCAACTGAAGATTGATAAATGCTCGAAATTTACACATTAGCCATGGCATCCTGCCAATGGCATTGCCATACCAAAGAAACCCCATAAATTTTCCAAAATAACAAAATAAGAAAGCGGACTTTACTTAGGAGGCCACCTAATATGATCATCGAGTTTTTGTTGTGTTAGCAACTTGAAACATGTTATCGCGACTAAGATAGTGCTGTTTTCAGAAATTTCATGGTCTGGATGACCGTTAGCAATGTGTCCTAGGAAATGGGGCTTCAAAACAGTAGTGTCTAACTATGCTTAAGTGCGACAGCCTCGTGTCACTAAACTTAATGACACAATTCTGATTCTCCAGGCTACACGAAGTTTCATATTCCCTGTCCTCCCCTTGAAGTTGTATCTCATAGTGCGTGGCAATTGTATGTTGTAGGGTTGTGATACAAATTTTAATCAGGTACGACTTTTTTTATTTATCCAGATTTATCGAACCCTATTTTACGCAGTGGTATATTAGGGTTAGAGTTGATACATAAAAATATACAATTTTAACAAAAATATTTTAAATACTTGAAGGAAGAAATTATGTTTTATTCTGATGCATATTAATTTAAAATATTTCGTTTAAACACTGAGTTTATAAACATCATGAATTACTTATACTGTTTTGGCTTCATTAGCAAATATGTGAGCGGAGCAGAAAATTCAGTTCCTAGAGAGTCTAGCTTGAATATTAATTCTTGTCTTTCTCTCCAGAAAATGGGACAACAGAAAAGGAGATGAACCACAGTTTGAAATTCTTCACCACACATACACTCGGGGTTGGATGTTAAGTGAAGGCGTGATAGGTATTCACCAAATTTACCATGTCCACTTAAAAATTGTGTCAAAACAAAATTTAGTACAAGAGTTTTACATTTTCTTCTGTCATATACACTAGGGAAAAATAATGTTTCTGTTAAACTTCCATTTGGAGTTGTTAGCCATTGTTGGTTCCATTCTTCAAGAATATGTTGATGTATTATTCTCCTTACAGTAGAAATAGGACATAAAGAGTATGTCACAGGAAGATTGGATTCTGCAGCCTTCTTAGCCAAGCAATTAGCTCTCTCGTTACCTAAAAGTCCACTGTGTCCTTTAAGCCATCTCATGCAAATATGTCGTGGATGGTTTGAAAGCGAGGTTCTGATTTCATGTGCTAATGAATTTAAATTGTATTTATCATTAATAGCGAGTAGAGCTGATTGTGAATCACTAAGAATACGGGCACTGTACCCATTAACAGTACACCATTTTATAGCTTCTTTAATTGCTAAGAGCTCCGACTGGAATACAGAACATTCAGGTGACAATTTAAACATGGAGTGATTTAGTTCCGTTTTTTTTTTCATAAACAACATAAGCACATCCTACTGCAGACATATTATCTTCAAATTGGTAACGCGAACCATCTGTATATATGTAATAATCATGAAAATTACATATTTCCTTTAAACAGCCGAATATTTAAACATTTAAATATTTCAGATACGAATTGTTATTCTGCGCATAAGTGCATCCGTAATATGTAACAATTGGATAATATTGATGATCATGACAGGAGTGAATATTTGTCGCTCATAAAGATTATCCATGAGATGGGCACTACCTTCTATGCGATCTTAGCATTACAGATGAACACATAATTCGACTTCTATAGCTGATATAAGTGACTGGAGTTTATATGTTCATAAGTGACTAGTTACTTTCTCTGCTGGTTTTTAGGTGTTTCGTATAACCTTAGCGTGCTGAAGTGATAAACAAATTAATTCTTAGAAGAGCAGTGATCAAGTGTTATAGACTGTTACATGGCTTGTTATCAGCAGAGTATGGTAAATAATTATAAAACCAAATTTTAATTAGTCTGTATGTATGATGCACAGAGATTTTCTCGTCTTCGTTGCTTCTGTAATATCGTAGAAAATAATATTACAAAATGATTTTCCCTTTTCTCTCCAGGTCAAGACAACTTCGAGTACTAGTATCTACTACGTCATTACAGTATTGCTCTCATTGGTACGTGGCCCATAACGAGACAATGATATATGGTAATGAACATAGTAAGTATTTTTAATAATGATAGGTTTGCATAACTTACGAGTATACTATATATTACAGATTGGAAAGGGATTGCGACTGAAACCTCTTTTGAGAAATCCATCGACATAACAATCATGCAGAAAGCACCGTTGCGGTAAAGCACTACTCACTAGGTAGGTAATCCTCTGATATCTGACTCAGAAAAGGAGTTTATTATTATTATTATTATTATTATTATTATTATTATTATTATTATTATTATTATTATTATTATTATTATTATTATTATTATTATTATTATTATTATTATTATTATTATTATTATTATTATTATTATTATTATTATTATTATTATTATTATTATTATTATTATTATTATTATTATTATTATTATTATTATTATTATTATTATTATTATTATTATTATTATTATTATTATTATTATTATTATTATTATTATTATTATTATTATTATTATTATTATTATTATTATTATTATTATTATTATTATTATTATTATTATTATTATTATTATTATTATTATTATTATTATTATTATTATTATTATTATTATTATTATTATTATTATCATCATCATCATTATCATCATCATCATTATCATCATTATCATTATCATCATTATCATTATCATCATTACCATTATCATCATTATCATTATCATCATTATCATTATTATCATTATCATTATTATTATTATTATTATTATTATTATTATTATTATTATTATTATTATTATTATTATTATTATTATTATTATTATTATTATTATTATTATTATTATTATTATTATTATTATTATTATTATTATTATTATTATTATTATTATTATTATTATTATTATTATTATTATTATTATTATTATTATTATTATTATTATTATTATTATTATTATTATTATTATTATTATTATTATTATTATTATTATTATTATTATTATTATTATTATTATTATTATTATTATTATTATTATTATTATTATTATTATTATTATTATTATTATTATTATTATTATTATTATTATTATTATTATTATTATTATTATTATTATTATTATTATTATTATTATTATTATTATTATTATTATTATTATTATTATTATTATTATTATTATTATTATTATTATTATTATTATTATTATTATTATTATTATTATTATTATTATTATTATTATTATTATTATTATTATTATTATTATTATTATTATTATTATTATTATTATTATTATTATTATTATTATTATTATTATTATTATTATTATTATTATTATTATTATTATTATTATTATTATTATTATTATTATTATTATTATTATTATTATTATTATTATTATTATTATTATTATTATTATTATTATTATTATTATTATTATTATTATTATTATTATTATTATTATTATTATTATTATTATTATTATTATTATTATTATTATTATTATTATTATTATTATTATTATTATTATTATTATTATTATTATTATTATTATTATTATATTCATCTCATTACTGTAATGCAATAAGGAATTTTACACTACTATCCACGTTACAAAATTTATAGTAAGTATACAGTTAAGAAGACACTAACGAGGTAACTATCCCTATACTCACACCTGTACGCGCTTGAGATTTAGATGACATATCTGTTTTATGTAGGGCCTATGGGCCAAAAATCCGGTGCGAATTATAGCTGGAAGTACCCGAAAATGAGTCCAAAATACGTAGGAACATATAGGCAAAATAACACAGCATTGTAAGGGAGGGATTGCTTACTCCTGACGGGCAGTGATCCACATTGGCATACGTAAGGAGCGCCACCTCCACATCCGTCACAGAGCTGACGAGAGATGTCCAGCAGCTACCTGCAAGTGGTTGCATGCAGCACTTTCCAAGCTTCTTGGGCGTTGCGGTTCTACTCCGCAGCAGAATTTTGCTGCACGTGGTTTATATACAGCAGGCGTTTTGCCGTAAAATTTTCTGAGCTGACGAGAGATGTCCAGCAGCTACCTGCAAGTGGTTGCATGCAGCACTTTCCAAGCTTCTTGGGCGTTGCGGTTCTACTCCGCAGCAGAATTTTGCTGCACGTGGTTTATATACAGTAGGCGTTTTGCCGTAAAATTTTCTGAGCTGACGAGAGATGTCCAGCAGCTACCTGCAAGTGGTTGCATGCAGCACTTTCCAGGCTTCTTGGGCGTTGCGGTTCTACTCCGCAGCAGAATTTTGCTGCACATGGTTTATATACAGCAGGCGTTTTGCCGTAAAATTTTCTGTGCATAGTGATATAAGTAATGTGTAGTGTTTAACGCTCGCTTTTACTACATACGGAATCGCAGGCGTTGACGCTCATGATATATGAGATGAAGATTGAGCACTGGTGCAATGAGATGGCAGGGGAAACCGGAGATCCTAGAGAAAACCCGCCCCATTGCCGTGTTGTCCACCAAAAATCTCACTTTGCGGTCGCTTGGGTTCCAACCCGGGCTACCTTGGTGAGAGCCAAGCGGTCTAACTTCTCAGCCACGGCGCAGCCCACGTTATGAGAACAATGATTGTTCCCTTGTAAGAGATGTCGCTTAGATCGATGTAGCAAACAAAGCTAAACTTTAGTAAAGCTACTTGTGTCGTATATGCGAAAATTTGGCAATATCAGATTGCTTTGAAATAATGTAACTGAAACAGAAACAGTTAATAGTCATGGATATACAACTGTAAAAATATAATATCATTTCTAATGTTGGTATATGGGTTGCCTATTCGAACAAGTTGGATGGCGGTTTGAGAACACCGTATGTACCAGACGGTGCTTGGCCTTTAAACAAATCTTTGTACGACAGTCATCATGCACGCGGCAGAGAAGACTATCGTTCATCTAATAGAGAGGAATGGTGGGTCGGCATCACGCTTCTCCAAGCCGGAACGGTGGTTTCGTCACCTAAAAATTGTTAGCTATCATAGCTCTTCAGTTCTGCATGATATTGATTGCTGAATTTATGCTCTTTATAAGTTAGTACGACACACGCAGAGCGTCATAGAACAAACCTAGCAATGATGCAATTTTTTCTCTGTCGTTTGTACAACGTTATACCAGTTTCCCAAAACTGTATTCAATATTTGAAGGGATGGAATACCTCAAAGATAAATAGACATTCATGTAAAATTTATATTTAAAGCCTATTGAGTATATGATTAATTCTTTTGTAATCTGTGCACAAATTTACAAAATTTGTTACTCCCTCTTCGAGTTCTTTATTCCTGTTCCCCCTAAGGTGCGCAGTTTTCATTCCATCAAAGACCCTCCCTGACCTTGAAAGAATTGTTATAGAGCATTATCTATATATGCTAACTAATCCCGTTTACCAAAGACCAATGTTTAACGAACATGTTTCCACAGAGACAATGGCCAGCACAAGAGTGAAGAACAAACCCCTTCTTTAGCTCCCTTATGTTACCAGATTCTCTGCACACAAACTCTGTTTTCTCTATTCAGCCGCCCTGCTGTGAGTTTTAAGCCCCACTCACAATGAAAAGTAAGCGCAGCCGCAGTATAAACGCAACACTCTTTACCCATGCTATTTAACGAAAGCATTCACATATAGTCAGTAATACACTACATGACGCAGGGATTGCCAACTCCAATATGCTTGCGTTGCATGCACAAAGGACGAATTCTGTATTGCTTCCTTCATGCATTGCATGTTTTTCAACAGCACACGATCGCGATAGTAGATTTCACACCATCTGGTGTATATACATAATGCTCTTCTATATGGATGTGCCACGCCATTTTAAATGCTGATATAGGCGCAGCTTTGCTCTTTGGTTCAACACCTTTGTATGTCTTATAATTGGGTGAATTTTCTTATTGGATATTATTAGCTATATTATTACATTTGTATAATTTGTGGTATGCTCGCAAGTTTTCCGCATAGAATACAACCTAGAAGAATGGTCTTACCCATCCTTATGCGAAAGAAGGGAGGGTGAATTACTAGTCACCATCTACTTTTCGCCGAGCTTTAACTCATTCGTGGGACTCGAAAGCTGTCCTCTCTAATGCTTCTTTACCTGAATGAGTGTAGGTGAAATGTTTCATGCACAAAACGAAAGAGGTGAGGTAGAGCGGCAAGAGGATGTAATAACTACATAAGAAATGAAAAGTTGGGAATCGCTGGTTTTATCTCAAGCCTGCACTTATGTTGCTTTTTTTAAACTTTTTTCTTCTTTGTGAATGGGAACTACCTCTTACAGTCCGTTGTTTCTAAGAAATGCAGGAACGTTCAGAGAGAAAAGAATACAAAGTGTTACTATAAACAAAAATAGTGAAATATATGAATGTGTTATTATTGTTATTACTTGTGTCTCTCCGCTCTTAAGAATGTCTGAAGAAATTCTCTGGTCTTTGGTATTGTTATGAACATAGCCTATCGAAAACAGGGAGCTTCTGCGATCCTTCAGTCGAAAACGTATGTCGCTTAGTCGACGTTGCCATGTCATAATTCATGCACTGCCTACCCATTAGAGGATTGCATTTGGTTTTTTACGCTTACAGGTATATCGAAGACATTCCAAGATCTCGATTTCATACGAATGGATCGATAACACTTGGAATTGGTCAACAGCCTAAAAAGTTATTCAGAGAATAAAATAAGCTGCCTTGTCTGCCTGTCAGATGAATATATTCACAGCTGCAGCGATTTTAATGCATTTTTCTCGCATTATCCTCACCGATATTTGGACTCAAAAATACAACAGGAAGTAGACCGTAATATAAATACCAGTTTTACTTTTTATGCTGTTATCTAAACAAATTTGTGTTCACCACAAAAATCTAGATTAAGTAAATGCGAGTAATACACCGGCAAATGGTGGAGTGACTTTTATGAGCTGGGATTCACCATTCTAAATCTTCTCCAAACGAACCCCATTGTCCCGAAAATGCTGAGAAGGGGCAGCCCCATAAATCTGAAACTAAGCGAGTCCGTCGACGCCAAAGATATCATAATTAATTATAACTATTAGGTGCCTCACGACACTGTTGCTCCTGTGACCGTTATTAATTTTAATGTCTCTCAAGTTATACGCATTTTTGCCACATATTCAATATATCAAAAAAAATTAATTCATTTAAAAATTTGCCTTTTACATGTGGCATGAGTTGCTTTAGAACAGTTAGCGCGCGGGCAAACGTATGCTTAAACATGAATTATGATTGTGATGGATATGGTGCTGCCATAAACTGTTTTCATGCTTCCTAATCTATAATTGTTTTATGTCCTTAAAGAATCACATCTTCTTTTTTAAAAAGAAACTATTAGTGAATTAATGCGCTTGATTTCGAGTGGAATATTTAATATTTGATACCCATGCGAACGATCTTTTTTTGCCAATGGGAGAAGCAATGTTTACTTCTTTAGCTTTCCTTTGTGTAGTAATCATATGCTCTAATAAAAACGCAAGGAATGGAATCTACATTTTTACGAAAGAAAGTGGGCGTGGCATATACAAATGCGTTATTCCGTTAGCGAGCCCTGGATTTGGTAATTCTCTGTGTACGCAGAACATGTGGGAGAAGAGACGTCGAGTGGGTGGGTGGGACACACCTCGCCAGACGAACATCAATAATTACCGTCTGGAAATGTGAACAGCTGGATTTGAAGCTGTGTGGGGAGAATCCCGGATCCCATCAGCGTGATGAACCTTCTCTATTTCTTTATGGGCTATCGAATGTGCGCTAGCAACGTTTGTGAAGGGATGTTTATGGTCCAGTATCCTAGGAGGCTACAGTTCGATGCACTATGACCCAGACGCACTGCGAGCCGTGGGTCTAGATATCGATATTTTGACGCACCTACCTAGCGCCAGACAAGGTTCCACTCGAGAGCTAATCCACGCCTGTCTGTCTGTTATGTCGTCTGCGGGTCCATTTCGACATTGTTGCGTCCTTAGTGATAAATCACAATGAAGTATTAAAGAGAAGAACCTTCATTTTTTATATATTCATGTTCCACTTTTGGTACACTTGGAACAACCATTAGTTTACAGTACCTGCAATTAAAGTTCGCTGGTACTGAAAAAAGTAATTTTCACAAATTTCACACCTGTTAGCCTAAATGGTTATCCCAGATTCGTTCAAAATAATTACAGGACAACATGCATTTTCGTAGCTCTATCTATCTGATATTCTAAGTATATCACTTTAAAAATGTTAAACACAGTGAGTGGTACGTAATATTTCGCAGATGACAATTATTTGGGGAACGTAAATCTTTAAACTTCTAATTTTGCTTATTATTACTCCAATCAAAGATTGCAGTTGGTTAATATTAAATTTTTTCTGTAAAAAAGTAAACTATGTAACAGCTTCAATTTTCAAAAATCAATTTTGTATTTAATTATTACAACCACAAATCTAATGCTATATTTCGTATCAAGCAAACCACCTTTAGGTCATTCTGTAAACTTTTAAAGATGGTATATAGAAATTCGGAAAGAACTTCAACGAAAATTGAATCATGGAAAACTTCTGAAAGTGGAAAAAACAAAGAAAACAGGATTACAAGTAACTACATCTGTAAAATTGTACTCTTCGCTAACTCACAACGTAGAAATGTGAATTTAAATGTCTCTACAAAGATTTTAAAGTCAAAACAAAGTTATTTTGAAATTAAAATTAAATTTATAAATTTGAGGACTAAATAGGGCTACAGCTCTTCCTGCGTTATTATTTTAAGTGCGGAAATTATCCTCTCTTTCTCACTTCCGTACTGTCTCTCTCTCTCTCTCTCTCTCTCTCTCTCTCTCTCTCTCTCTCTCTCTCTCTCTCTCTTCCTCTTTTATACCTGACTATCCTTTTCTCTTTTGTTTCTCTCTCTCTTGGCTCCTTTCAACTTTCCCATCTCTCACTCCATCCTCCATGTTTCTCTCTCCTTTTCTCTCCTCTTACGCAATTTAAATTTCATGCAATGTTTAAAAATCAGGAATTTTCTCTTGTTGGATTGTTAATAAAAGTTCAAACATAAATAAACAGCGTTAAACTACACGAATTTTACTCCCTTACTTATCCTGGTAATGCGAGAAGAAAACCTAATATATTTTATGTTAAACGGTTCATATATTTGCATGAATAAGATAATGCAAAATTCGAGTAACTTATTGTATGGTTATCTTATTAAAAATTCCTCTAATATTTATCTTCTCTTTGGAAGAAAACAATAAAAAATCCTTTTTTTGTAATTTACGTCCTCCAAAGTTAAATCATATCGGACAATGACTGAAATGGGTGAAATGATGCTCAAATGAGCCCAGGGTCCATGGAGCTCAGAGTGACCCGACATTCGGCTTTCAGGATCAGGGAAAACCCCGGAAAAACTTTATCCAGGTAACTTACCCTGACCGAGATTTGAACTTGGGACATCCTGTACGTGAGGCAGACACGCTACCATCTACCTACCTACCGAGGCGGGCAATTAAATGCTATTTACCCTATTTACTATGCGAGACTAAGTACAGTTTTGCCTCTAAGGTATTCCATTAACCCTTCAGCGCCATTTATTCAAAATTACAAATTAATATTAGTCACGGGTTTATGGCATCCCTAATAAAGTACACCAGATTAAGATAGATTCATAAATGCAAACTACACTGGACAATTGAAATGCTACTGAACAATCTCTCACGAAAGCATTATGGAACAGCCAAAAATAAAAATAAAAGATATTTTAACAAAATGTAAGTATACCTTTATATTATTTTAATATTTTGGAGGGCTACAAGCATGTAATTTTCTTCCAGCCTTTTAATTCCATGTTTAAGTTTTATATATGTGTTTTAACTTTTCACCAAATAATAATATGGGTAATTATTACAAAGGAAAATATTCCCATGTATAAAATAATACTTCTGACATTTAAGATTATTTTTAAGAATTAAAATGGTGCATTCAGTAAGTTTTCAATCACATATATTAACAATTTTGCCACGGTATGCGAAATTTATGCAAATTATTTGTAACACTTCTGTTGAAATTCTTTGGAAATTTTACCTGACAAAAGCAGCTCCGTTGCAGCCTGTGAAGATAGAGAAATTTATTTGTCACAATTCTCCTACTTTAGAGTAGAAAATCTACTAAGAGTTTCCATAACAATCTGTTCTAGGCGCTTTATAAGTTTTCAAGAAAGAATGTTAATTTTAGTTAATTGATGGAAATTAATCATTTCTCCACACTAGCCGTATATAGGCTAAGATGTTTGATGGATAGAGTCAACATGAAAAATTCAATGCCATGGCCGGGATTTGAACCACGGATCTCCTGGTTTCCGTCCAGTCGCTCTTAACCTTTGAGCTACCATGGCCAACGTACCTTCCTGACATTAAATTCTCCAGTTGACTTGTATATTTTCCCCGGTAGACCACTAGGGGCTCTCGCATCCGAGATACACCGTTTGTGGCGACTTACTATTGTAAGTACTTAAGTCCCAGGCTTCATCATTTAACTCTTATTATTTTAGTTAATTGATGGAAATTAATCATTTCTCCACACTAGCCGTATATAGGCTAAGATGTTTGATGGATAGAGTCAACATGAAAAATTCAATGCCATGGCCGGGATTTGAACCACGGATCTCCTGGTTTCCGTCCAGTCGCTCTTAACCTTTGAGCTACCATGGCCAACGTACCTTCCTGACATTAAATTCTCCAGTTGACTTGTATATTTTCCCCGGTAGACCACTAGGGGCTCTCGCATCCGAGATACACCGTTTGTGGCGACTTACTATTGTAAGTACTTAAGTCCCAGGCTTCATCATTTAACTCTTATTATTTTAGTTAATTGATGGAAATTAATCATTTCTCCACACTAGCCGTATATAGGCTAAGATGTTTGATGGATAGAGTCAACATGAAAAATTCAATGCCATGGCCGGGATTTGAACCACGGATCTCCTGGTTTCCGTCCAGTCGCTCTTAACCTTTGAGCTACCATGGCCAACGTACCTTCCTGACATTAAATTCTCCAGTTGACTTGTATATTTTCCCCGGTAGACCACTAGGGGCTCTCGCATCCGAGATACACCGTTTGTGGCGACTTACTATTGTAAGTACTTAAGTCCCAGGCTTCATCATTTAACTCTTATTATTTTAGTTAATTGATGGAAATTAATCATTTCTCCACACTAGCCGTATATAGGCTAAGATGTTTGATGGATAGAGTCAACATGAAAAATTCAATGCCATGGCCGGGATTTGAACCACGGATCTCCTGGTTTCCGTCCAGTCGCTCTTAACCTTTGAGCTACCATGGCCAACGTACCTTCCTGACATTAAATTCTCCAGTTGACTTGTATATTTTCCCCGGTAGACCACTAGGGGCTCTCGCATCCGAGATACACCGTTTGTGGCGACTTACTATTGTAAGTACTTAAGTCCCAGGCTTCATCATTTAACTCTTATTATTTTAGTTAATTGATGGAAATTAATCATTTCTCCACACTAGCCGTATATAGGCTAAGATGTTTGATGGATAGAGTCAACATGAAAAATTCAATGCCATGGCCGGGATTTGAACCACGGATCTCCTGGTTTCCGTCCAGTCGCTCTTAACCTTTGAGCTACCATGGCCAACGTACCTTCCTGACATTAAATTCTCCAGTTGACTTGTATATTTTCCCCGGTAGACCACTAGGGGCTCTCGCATCCGAGATACACCGTTTGTGGCGACTTACTATTGTAAGTACTTAAGTCCCAGGCTTCATCATTTAACTCTTATTATTTTAGTTAATTGATGGAAATTAATCATTTCTCCACACTAGCCGTATATAGGCTAAGATGTTTGATGGATAGAGTCAACATGAAAAATTCAATGCCATGGCCGGGATTTGAACCACGGATCTCCTGGTTTCCGTCCAGTCGCTCTTAACCTTTGAGCTACCATGGCCAACGTACCTTCCTGACATTAAATTCTCCAGTTGACTTGTATATTTTCCCCGGTAGACCACTAGGGGCTCTCGCATCCGAGATACACCGTTTGTGGCGACTTACTATTGTAAGTACTTAAGTCCCAGGCTTCATCATTTAACTCTTATTATTTTAGTTAATTGATGGAAATTAATCATTTCTCCACACTAGCCGTATATAGGCTAAGATGTTTGATGGATAGAGTCAACATGAAAAATTCAATGCCATGGCCGGGATTTGAACCACGGATCTCCTGGTTTCCGTCCAGTCGCTCTTAACCTTTGAGCTACCATGGCCAACGTACCTTCCTGACATTAAATTCTCCAGTTGACTTGTATATTTTCCCCGGTAGACCACTAGGGGCTCTCGCATCCGAGATACACCGTTTGTGGCGACTTACTATTGTAAGTACTTAAGTCCCAGGCTTCATCATTTAACTCTTATTATTTTAGTTAATTGATGGAAATTAATCATTTCTCCACACTAGCCGTATATAGGCTAAGATGTTTGATGGATAGAGTCAACATGAAAAATTCAATGCCATGGCCGGGATTTGAACCACGGATCTCCTGGTTTCCGTCCAGTCGCTCTTAACCTTTGAGCTACCATGGCCAACGTACCTTCCTGACATTAAATTCTCCAGTTGACTTGTATATTTTCCCCGGTAGACCACTAGGGGCTCTCGCATCCGAGATACACCGTTTGTGGCGACTTACTATTGTAAGTACTTAAGTCCCAGGCTTCATCATTTAACTCTTATTATTTTAGTTAATTGATGGAAATTAATCATTTCTCCACACTAGCCGTATATAGGCTAAGATGTTTGATGGATAGAGTCAACATGAAAAATTCAATGCCATGGCCGGGATTTGAACCACGGATCTCCTGGTTTCCGTCCAGTCGCTCTTAACCTTTGAGCTACCATGGCCAACGTACCTTCCTGACATTAAATTCTCCAGTTGACTTGTATATTTTCCCCGGTAGACCACTAGGGGCTCTCGCATCCGAGATACACCGTTTGTGGCGACTTACTATTGTAAGTACTTAAGTCCCAGGCTTCATCATTTAACTCTTATTATTTTAGTTAATTGATGGAAATTAATCATTTCTCCACACTAGCCGTATATAGGCTAAGATGTTTGATGGATAGAGTCAACATGAAAAATTCAATGCCATGGCCGGGATTTGAACCACGGATCTCCTGGTTTCCGTCCAGTCGCTCTTAACCTTTGAGCTACCATGGCCAACGTACCTTCCTGACATTAAATTCTCCAGTTGACTTGTATATTTTCCCCGGTAGACCACTAGGGGCTCTCGCATCCGAGATACACCGTTTGTGGCGACTTACTATTGTAAGTACTTAAGTCCCAGGCTTCATCATTTAACTCTTATTATTTTAGTTAATTGATGGAAATTAATCATTTCTCCACACTAGCCGTATATAGGCTAAGATGTTTGATGGATAGAGTCAACATGAAAAATTCAATGCCATGGCCGGGATTTGAACCACGGATCTCCTGGTTTCCGTCCAGTCGCTCTTAACCTTTGAGCTACCATGGCCAACGTACCTTCCTGACATTAAATTCTCCAGTTGACTTGTATATTTTCCCCGGTAGACCACTAGGGGCTCTCGCATCCGAGATACACCGTTTGTGGCGACTTACTATTGTAAGTACTTAAGTCCCAGGCTTCATCATTTAACTCTTATTATTTTAGTTAATTGATGGAAATTAATCATTTCTCCACACTAGCCGTATATAGGCTAAGATGTTTGATGGATAGAGTCAACATGAAAAATTCAATGCCATGGCCGGGATTTGAACCACGGATCTCCTGGTTTCCGTCCAGTCGCTCTTAACCTTTGAGCTACCATGGCCAACGTACCTTCCTGACATTAAATTCTCCAGTTGACTTGTATATTTTCCCCGGTAGACCACTAGGGGCTCTCGCATCCGAGATACACCGTTTGTGGCGACTTACTATTGTAAGTACTTAAGTCCCAGGCTTCATCATTTAACTCTTATTATTTTAGTTAATTGATGGAAATTAATCATTTCTCCACACTAGCCGTATATAGGCTAAGATGTTTGATGGATAGAGTCAACATGAAAAATTCAATGCCATGGCCGGGATTTGAACCACGGATCTCCTGGTTTCCGTCCAGTCGCTCTTAACCTTTGAGCTACCATGGCCAACGTACCTTCCTGACATTAAATTCTCCAGTTGACTTGTATATTTTCCCCGGTAGACCACTAGGGGCTCTCGCATCCGAGATACACCGTTTGTGGCGACTTACTATTGTAAGTACTTAAGTCCCAGGCTTCATCATTTAACTCTTATTATTTTAGTTAATTGATGGAAATTAATCATTTCTCCACACTAGCCGTATATAGGCTAAGATGTTTGATGGATAGAGTCAACATGAAAAATTCAATGCCATGGCCGGGATTTGAACCACGGATCTCCTGGTTTCCGTCCAGTCGCTCTTAACCTTTGAGCTACCATGGCCAACGTACCTTCCTGACATTAAATTCTCCAGTTGACTTGTATATTTTCCCCGGTAGACCACTAGGGGCTCTCGCATCCGAGATACACCGTTTGTGGCGACTTACTATTGTAAGTACTTAAGTCCCAGGCTTCATCATTTAACTCTTATTATTTTAGTTAATTGATGGAAATTAATCATTTCTCCACACTAGCCGTATATAGGCTAAGATGTTTGATGGATAGAGTCAACATGAAAAATTCAATGCCATGGCCGGGATTTGAACCACGGATCTCCTGGTTTCCGTCCAGTCGCTCTTAACCTTTGAGCTACCATGGCCAACGTACCTTCCTGACATTAAATTCTCCAGTTGACTTGTATATTTTCCCCGGTAGACCACTAGGGGCTCTCGCATCCGAGATACACCGTTTGTGGCGACTTACTATTGTAAGTACTTAAGTCCCAGGCTTCATCATTTAACTCTTATTATTTTAGTTAATTGATGGAAATTAATCATTTCTCCACACTAGCCGTATATAGGCTAAGATGTTTGATGGATAGAGTCAACATGAAAAATTCAATGCCATGGCCGGGATTTGAACCACGGATCTCCTGGTTTCCGTCCAGTCGCTCTTAACCTTTGAGCTACCATGGCCAACGTACCTTCCTGACATTAAATTCTCCAGTTGACTTGTATATTTTCCCCGGTAGACCACTAGGGGCTCTCGCATCCGAGATACACCGTTTGTGGCGACTTACTATTGTAAGTACTTAAGTCCCAGGCTTCATCATTTAACTCTTATTATTTTAGTTAATTGATGGAAATTAATCATTTCTCCACACTAGCCGTATATAGGCTAAGATGTTTGATGGATAGAGTCAACATGAAAAATTCAATGCCATGGCCGGGATTTGAACCACGGATCTCCTGGTTTCCGTCCAGTCGCTCTTAACCTTTGAGCTACCATGGCCAACGTACCTTCCTGACATTAAATTCTCCAGTTGACTTGTATATTTTCCCCGGTAGACCACTAGGGGCTCTCGCATCCGAGATACACCGTTTGTGGCGACTTACTATTGTAAGTACTTAAGTCCCAGGCTTCATCATTTAACTCTTATTATTTTAGTTAATTGATGGAAATTAATCATTTCTCCACACTAGCCGTATATAGGCTAAGATGTTTGATGGATAGAGTCAACATGAAAAATTCAATGCCATGGCCGGGATTTGAACCACGGATCTCCTGGTTTCCGTCCAGTCGCTCTTAACCTTTGAGCTACCATGGCCAACGTACCTTCCTGACATTAAATTCTCCAGTTGACTTGTATATTTTCCCCGGTAGACCACTAGGGGCTCTCGCATCCGAGATACACCGTTTGTGGCGACTTACTATTGTAAGTACTTAAGTCCCAGGCTTCATCATTTAACTCTTATTATTTTAGTTAATTGATGGAAATTAATCATTTCTCCACACTAGCCGTATATAGGCTAAGATGTTTGATGGATAGAGTCAACATGAAAAATTCAATGCCATGGCCGGGATTTGAACCACGGATCTCCTGGTTTCCGTCCAGTCGCTCTTAACCTTTGAGCTACCATGGCCAACGTACCTTCCTGACATTAAATTCTCCAGTTGACTTGTATATTTTCCCCGGTAGACCACTAGGGGCTCTCGCATCCGAGATACACCGTTTGTGGCGACTTACTATTGTAAGTACTTAAGTCCCAGGCTTCATCATTTAACTCTTATTATTTTAGTTAATTGATGGAAATTAATCATTTCTCCACACTAGCCGTATATAGGCTAAGATGTTTGATGGATAGAGTCAACATGAAAAATTCAATGCCATGGCCGGGATTTGAACCACGGATCTCCTGGTTTCCGTCCAGTCGCTCTTAACCTTTGAGCTACCATGGCCAACGTACCTTCCTGACATTAAATTCTCCAGTTGACTTGTATATTTTCCCCGGTAGACCACTAGGGGCTCTCGCATCCGAGATACACCGTTTGTGGCGACTTACTATTGTAAGTACTTAAGTCCCAGGCTTCATCATTTAACTCTTATTATTTTAGTTAATTGATGGAAATTAATCATTTCTCCACACTAGCCGTATATAGGCTAAGATGTTTGATGGATAGAGTCAACATGAAAAATTCAATGCCATGGCCGGGATTTGAACCACGGATCTCCTGGTTTCCGTCCAGTCGCTCTTAACCTTTGAGCTACCATGGCCAACGTACCTTCCTGACATTAAATTCTCCAGTTGACTTGTATATTTTCCCCGGTAGACCACTAGGGGCTCTCGCATCCGAGATACACCGTTTGTGGCGACTTACTATTGTAAGTACTTAAGTCCCAGGCTTCATCATTTAACTCTTATTATTTTAGTTAATTGATGGAAATTAATCATTTCTCCACACTAGCCGTATATAGGCTAAGATGTTTGATGGATAGAGTCAACATGAAAAATTCAATGCCATGGCCGGGATTTGAACCACGGATCTCCTGGTTTCCGTCCAGTCGCTCTTAACCTTTGAGCTACCATGGCCAACGTACCTTCCTGACATTAAATTCTCCAGTTGACTTGTATATTTTCCCCGGTAGACCACTAGGGGCTCTCGCATCCGAGATACACCGTTTGTGGCGACTTACTATTGTAAGTACTTAAGTCCCAGGCTTCATCATTTAACTCTTATTATTTTAGTTAATTGATGGAAATTAATCATTTCTCCACACTAGCCGTATATAGGCTAAGATGTTTGATGGATAGAGTCAACATGAAAAATTCAATGCCATGGCCGGGATTTGAACCACGGATCTCCTGGTTTCCGTCCAGTCGCTCTTAACCTTTGAGCTACCATGGCCAACGTACCTTCCTGACATTAAATTCTCCAGTTGACTTGTATATTTTCCCCGGTAGACCACTAGGGGCTCTCGCATCCGAGATACACCGTTTGTGGCGACTTACTATTGTAAGTACTTAAGTCCCAGGCTTCATCATTTAACTCTTATTATTTTAGTTAATTGATGGAAATTAATCATTTCTCCACACTAGCCGTATATAGGCTAAGATGTTTGATGGATAGAGTCAACATGAAAAATTCAATGCCATGGCCGGGATTTGAACCACGGATCTCCTGGTTTCCGTCCAGTCGCTCTTAACCTTTGAGCTACCATGGCCAACGTACCTTCCTGACATTAAATTCTCCAGTTGACTTGTATATTTTCCCCGGTAGACCACTAGGGGCTCTCGCATCCGAGATACACCGTTTGTGGCCACAAACGGTGTATCTCGGATGCGAGAGCCCCTAGTGGTCTACCGGGGAAAATATACAAGTCAACTGGAGAATTTAATGTCAGGAAGGTACGTTGGCCATGGTAGCTCAAAGGTTAAGAGCGACTGGACGGAAACCAGGAGATCCGTGGTTCAAATCCCGGCCATGGCATTGAATTTTTCATGTTGACTCTATCCATCAAACATCTTAGCCTATATACGGCTAGTGTGGAGAAATGATTAATTTCCATCAATTAACTAAAATAATAAGAGTTAAATGATGAAGCCTGGGACTTAAGTACTTACAATAGTAAGTCGCCACAAACGGTGTATCTCGGATGCGAGAGCCCCTAGTGGTCTACCGGGGAAAATATACAAGTCAACTGGAGAATTTAATGTCAGGAAGGTACGTTGGCCATGGTAGCTCAAAGGTTAAGAGCGACTGGACGGAAACCAGGAGATCCGTGGTTCAAATCCCGGCCATGGCATTGAATTTTTCATGTTGACTCTATCCATCAAGAATGTTAATTTTTAATTGCGGCAAGTATACTGTAGGAATGAAAAATTACATTAAAATTTTTAATAATTCCAAACAGCTCAAATTAGGTACTTATATAATAAATTAAATAAATGATTTAAAATAAATGACACTCGAATGTTACATTATCAGTAAACAATGAACTTAACTTCAGCTGCAGGAATAAAATGTACGTAATAGGTCATTCAACTAATTGCGATATATCCTTTTCGTGGATATCTTTGCTCTATTCTCGGATAACTATAAATGATAATGCCTTCTGCGTTTTGGTCTCCATGCTTAGAAGCCTTCTGACTCTGTACTTCTCTATTTTATAGTTTTAAAATATTTTATTTTGATTTTGAAAAGTTTCTTATCAAATCTTTAATGATACATCACTTTCCATTATTAAAATTATATTTCAGCATCCTTTTTATTTATAACCAAATTCGGCATAATATTATGGCTACACTAGCAGTGCTGAAAAGTTATACAAGATTTTCCAGACTGCCTCTGTGATTAAGTGGTTGAGTTCCGCCTTCTTAACTCAGGGGTTCCAGGTTACATACCCGGTTGGGAATCAAATGAATATATCTTACCATAGACAGATTATAGATTATTGGATTGGATTATAGATTATTGTGTGCTTCTTAGCGAAAAGGAATAATAACCTAAAAAATCCGAAGTCTACGAGCTATGAACATCTTCGCATGCTTCAAAAGACTTAAGAACCCTAATAGAGTCGTAAAACTTAAGGGGAGTTATATAAATGTTACAATAAAAAGGCTTTATTTAAAACCATAATCTAAACAGCATAATAAGCAGTTTCAACTACGAGAAGCACAGCATCTTCAAATGCAGTGCCTTAAACAGGAACATACAATTTAAGACATTCCGTAAAGCAATTTAATTGTTTATGTTAAATATGGGCGTTAAACATAAATATCATAATATATTTTCATTTTGATTACGCAAAACTGTAAATACTGAAATTATTCACTTATAAGGCTAAAAGGTTATAAAAACGATAAGGAGATAGATAAACAATTACAATAAATAGCTTTAATACAGTAGAATCGGTGCTTAATGTAGGAATCAGGGTTTACAATTTTATCAGGTAATAAATCATCACTCAAGTTGCGTGTTAGGGAAAAGGACTGAAAAAAAGTCTGTGTATCTGAAGTAACTAGAAGTTGGCGAAATAAACTTACCAAAAATCCATTAGTTCAAGGTTAAAGTATTTAGAATTTAAAAATCAGAAGTCACAGAGATGTAAATACCGTATGCCGTTCTAAAAATTAGAAAGGGAAAGAAGCGTTAAAATTCAGAAGTCACAGGGTAAAGGTTGTGTTTCTGTTGTGAAGAAGTAGTTCAAGATTTGGCAATCACAATTTAGAACTCTGTTGAGGAGTGATGAAGTAGGCGGGACTTATGTTTATAAACAAGTCTGAATTTCCTAAATTCCTTTCTTTTCCTTCGTGCTTTACAGTAGACCATAAGTGGTTACCGTTATCGTTTATCTGATTCCGTAGCGCCTAAGACCTTTCTCGGATTATACATATTGGAGGTCACCTGCAAGAGATCACTCTTATTAACATTTCAGCGAATCACTGGGACCTAACGCTTGATATATTACAGCGAAAATAGTTATATTAAATCGTAATGTCTTTGATATGTCGGAAGTTACAAGATATTATACTTCAATAGTTACAATTCTTGACTTAATGTTACAGTTAATAAGTACAGCTTCTGTGCTAAGATTCAGCACACTTTCTCAGTAGCTGGCAATTCACTTCAAATAGCTACGTTATTAGACTACAATAAATTTGTGAGCTGGCTTGACTGGTGTTGTTTATTTTCATCTTCACCCTCAGGCACCTTGAAATAAAGATGTCTTAGTTCACAACTGCAGCAGACGGCAGCAGAGGAGTCATCAAAGATGGAGACATGAAAACTGCCATATGAAGGAGTCGCACTGTGGAAGACGCTAACACTGAATATTTTTAATATTTTGTAAATTGAGAAACGTACAAAACTTGTAGAATGTACTTTGTTTCACAGTCCTGAAATCTTCACGCGTGTATTTTGTGATGAATGTTCTTTCTCGTTAGTGTAACACAAAATCATATCAGCCAGAGGTTACGTCAATGACCACTCGCTACTAATGTGGTCAAATTCTTAACCAATTTCATTTGTGAACAGTGAAACGTTTATAAAAGTTTGATTGACTTTTTGCCTTACAGTTTTGTGGCGGATAGAATATTTACCATGAAATACACTGAATTGACTCCCTTTTTAATATAAATGTGATTTTCCTGTTTTACATTCTCCCTTACTGCTAATAAACTACAAGCGCTCAATGGAACTTATGATTAATTATAGTACAGACTAGACGGCATTATTTGGGTCGTAAGTTACGAGGCATTCATCTTCCATTGTCCATATGCTGGAAATAGAGTAGTTTTTGTCCACGACAAGTTTTCGGCACGATATCACTAAAATACTAATAATTGATAGACAGCAGGTTTTCTTCTTTCTCTTGAAAAGTCCCGGACTGACTTCAGAAGAAACACTTCAACATAACTGATTGTTTTGTATACCCTCATATTCACCAAAATTTTCAGCTAAACTGTGATAAATATTTAAGAAGTTTAGCTATCATATCTCAACAACTAACACGAAAGGCCCAGGTCTTAAAAGTATGGCAATGAAACGGAATGTTCTCATTTTTAATTTCTCCAGGATCATCCTTTCTGATCGACAACTTTTACGGCTTTCCTTTAGTTCTCACTAATGGCATATGCAAAGAACGTATCCTAATCTTGAGGTCCGGAACATTTTCTTGAAGGTAACTTCCCAAGTATCACATCATACAAGTGTATTATCAATGTTCACCACCTGGAATGCTTTTGTTGCAAATATGGATGTCAAACTGTTTCTAAAATTCCCATAGAGTTCAATAAGAACCCTGAAATCAGAGCACATTTATGTTTATCCTTCGATCAGCAAGCTGGGAATGAAAGGTATCAGTGACAACTTTAATTCACTGACTACCCGAGCAGGTGAGAGTGCACACATGAAATTATAGACCGCCTTTGTTTTGAAACGCCTTGATTTAAAAGCTAAGGGAATATTTTTTACTTACGTCAAGTAACGTAAAAGTATGTGCTAACCAACAATATTTGCATAAAATAGGAATCAAGACTTTGTCTTGCAGTTTTTCTGAAATATTAAACAGAAAAGTGTCCTTTCATTAGTGACACACTTGTATTTACGGTTTTACGCTCCCACGCTTACAAGTTGTGCTTTTGTCAGTCCAAACACTGTGTAAGTAGTTTAACTACGATTAAAGTTCAACACCGGACGAATGAGACGCGCAACACACTTTGAAAACCGGTGACTATATTTATGCGCAATATAGGCATAATATATTTAAATTACTTCACAACTCAAAACAGTTTGGCAGTTCGAATTTTTAGAAGGATCAACTCAGATAAGGCTTACAGTAGAGTTGAATATTTCTGTATATACTTGAGTATTATGAGAGACTGGAAAACGTCCAGTAGTTCTCGCTAAGTTATAGTATACGTTGAATTTTATCCAGAACGTAACCATTCTTGCCTACACCTTTTCGAGCAACTTGATAAACGGATGAGAGAAACAGGAATCTTTGTGTTACCTTATCCTGTATAAGAATCTTTATTTTGTAAGAACAAGTACATTTGGCAGACATCAGACATTCTTTACTTGCTCTATGGAGCGAAGGAATTATCGCCCCATATGTCATATGGCACTTTTGTTTCAACTATACCATGGATACGGATATGTTTATTGTGCTTGAGTTGTCATCGTCAGTAAGGGAAAGGGAACGGCGAGTGTAAAGAAACCGATATAAATGAAACGCGATACTCTACATGCTACTCCACTGTTCTTGCTTGGAAATGTTTTGAAACAGAGACTTCGGTCCTCGGATAAATTATTCATTTAATTATGTAATATGTTTAATAGTTTTACATAAATTTGCGAACTGTAACTAGCTATGTTAGTGAAAGTAAAATTGTAGACTTTGATGGAAAATATTGTAACGAAGCTAGGCAGAAATACGTGAGAAACACTGCACTCTCAGGCAACGGTCTATGAAGGGCGGATGTCAGACAATAGTTTGGAATGCTAGCTATTTTACTGTACTGTTACACAGGTCAATAACATCTTAGTTTTTCCTTGTGACGCCGTGCTGTGTGTATATAAGAGGGTAGCAAACCCCATTCAGTAGTCATTTGTTGCTCATTTCTCATTGCAGTCAAGTATACATCCGTCATTGTATATATACATTGTATACATCCGTCTGGTGTGTCCGACGACGTGTCGCGTCCAGTAAAATGAATTATAAAATGTACGACGAAGGTGCAGTTATTTAAGGGTGTCCGGATTCCACAAGTGTAAGGACAAATTATAGCAGTTAAGAGATTATCGTTAGTTTGTGTTGTCTCAACCTTAACACCCTGAGAACCCAAAAAAGAATCCATGCAGGAGACAGCAGCAAGAGCAAAGGGTATAGCAAGCAGCCGACGACGACGTGGAGACCTAGGAAGGAGTCCCGACGTGGACCCAGGTACATGCAGCCGTGAGGCGGAGAGAAAGAACTGCCATAGTTTCAATACAAATTTTCAATGCGCACTTACGAGGGCCGATAAGTCCCGGACCTTACATAGAGATGGCGCCACTGGGCCAGTTTGACGGATAGCATCATATAATTTAACTCTAGACTATCTTTTATCCATGGTTTCAGGTCAATGGCTTGTTTAGTTTTTGAATGGCAGCATTTTGAACAAGACAAGTATAGGGGTTTCACGAAAATGGAGGATTTGGAATGAGTAATGATTAAATACTTCCATTTTAAAGCCTTAACGCCTAAAGAAATCAAGGAGGAAATCGATGGTACATTGAAAGACTCTGCCCCTTCATATACAGGGCCCTAAAACACCACACACTCACTCACTCACCCTTCATATACAATGATTAAAAGGTGGATTGCAGAGTTTAAAATGGTTCGTACTAGCACAATAATGAGCCTCGCTCTGGACGCCCTGTGGAAGTCACAACTCCAATGATAATTGAAAAAATCATCATTTAGTACAGGAAGACCGCAGATTAAAGCTGTTTTAGATATCAGAGGTTCTAAATACATAAAAAACGCGTAGGTAATATTTTAATTAAGGCTTTGGGCTTTTCAAAGTCTGTGCAAGACGGGTACCGCGTTTGTTGACACCTGATCAAAAGTTGCAAAGAAAAACTGTTTCTGTTAAGAATTTGGAGCTTTGCCGTTAAAATTTAAGTGAATTTTTGAGACGGCTTATTAGCATGAATGAAGCTTGGATACATTACTACATTCCAGAAAGTAAATGACAGTCAAAGCAGTGGATTTTCTAAGACTCCAAAGGAGGTAAAGTCAATTTTGTCAGCTAACAAGATTATGGCGAGTGCTTTCACGGATGCACATGGAATTATTTTTACTGATTACTTGGATAAGGGTAAAGGTATCACTGATAACTACTGCGCAAGCTTACTGCAACGTTTGAGTGATGAGGTGAAAATAAAAAGACCTCATTTGGCAAAGAAAAGATCTTGTTTCTTCACGGCAATGCTCCGGACTATCGTTCAGTCATTGGAATGGAAAAATGTGTGAATTAAAGTCCGAATTGGTTGAACATACACTTGTTCCTGAACCTCAAAAAGTTTCTTGAAGGACGAAGATTTCACAGCAACGAGGAGGTCATTGATGCGGTAAAGAGCTATTTTGGAGCTCATAATAAATCGCACTGCACAGATGGTTTAATTAAATTAAAACGCCGATATGACAAATGTATTAGCCTTTCCAGAGATTATGTTGAGCAATAAAGATTTAAATTTTTTTTTTATTGTATAGTTCAGGACTTATCAGCCGACTCTCGTGTCTTGGTTAGATATTTAGTTCACCCAAAGGAACAATGTATATGTATAATTAGTTTATGAATAATAAATACACACTTTTTATACTTAAAATTAGTATGCATATGTATCTATATTTTCAAATCAAAATACTTCCATTCTATCTGACATACAAGACAAGTATATCTTCCTTGCTCTGGGGTGTGGGTGGCCTCCGGTCTCCGATTCGGCTTCGTGATTGTTTCGGAGCCACGGTAGGTGGGTGCCGATTGTCCTAAACCCACCACCGGGCAGTTTCTATCTGGTAAAGTGTAGGGACCCCACCCTCTGTACTGTAGTCGGCCACCCCTGTCTCCTCTCACCTTATGCTCCCTCCCCGGGGGTGCCCCACTTGGGCCATAGGTACAAAAGACCAGTCTGATCGAGGTGCCGAATCCCCTCCGAACAATCCAATCCTTAATATTCGTGGGTGTTAAACGTAATGACCAGATATTTAATAGTGAATGTGCAGTTCAGACCCCATTTCAGTTTGAACCAATCACGTCAAATATCACTGAAATGTTCCTGAAATGAGACTGAGGTTGTCACACCTGAGTCGCAGTTGTTTCTGCTGTGAAAGCTAAACAAAATAATACAAATTTATAAAGATAAACTCTCTGCTACTCTATCGCATTTTTATATAATAAATTCAAGTAAAAATATCATATAAAATACTTGTGTTATTTTTACTTAGTATTGATTACCAAAAATGTAATTCTATAAATAGCTTTAGGAAATACCACTAATCTTTTCGACATCTTTGGTTCATTTTCCTCATTATGGAAAATAAAATCGTCTTATTTTCGACAAGAGAAGACACGCTCTTAACATTTCTATTCAAAATTTCACCCTGGCATACTCTGAATTTTGGAGTAACGCAGACGTTTATCACTGCATTATATTCTATAAACATAGACACATAGAAATGTTCTTCTAAAAATGCATTGTTTTCAAATACAAGGAACCTGAAGACATATATTTCTTGTGATATTTCAATCTTGAATTTGTAAGCGAGACTCACTGCTTCTATCAGTGCTACAAAAAGAAAGAACGATGTTCCCAATTATCTGATTACTTAATGAGTGTCATCTCATAATTAGGACCTCTGTATGCAAATATCGTTACTGAGTAAAAGTTGTTTGAAGTCTGCGACAAAAGAGAGACGAGAAGGAAATCTCATTTATGACTAATATTATGTCGAAGAAGTTGTTAACTTTCAGAAATATGTTCTAGAGCTTTAGCGAGCATATTAAAAGTTTCACATCGAGTCAGTTTAACTAAAAAATTAATCCTTTCTTTACTATGGGTCTGTGCTTCTAAATAAGTAACAATAAATTATTGCTCTTTCTTATTTATTTCTGATCTGAAGAACTTTCAATATCATGATTGCTTAAAACCTTTTTCTTCTTAAAAGTATTCTATTAAGAAAATTATATATTAGGGATGGTATAATTAGTAAAATAGCTCCATTTTGTTAAGTTAATAAATGTTGCACCTATGGTTAAACGTTTTGCTGTTATGAGGATTTAAAGGCACATAAATGTTCAGTTTTGAATAATTTAAGTTTAAGGCTAACCAATGCCTATATGAACACATAATTTACTTGGAAATTTTAAAATATGCATAGTGCTAACGCCACTTTATGGAAAACATAGCCCAAATATGATATCCACATTTGCAATGTTTAAGTAAAGTTGAGATAATAAACTCTAAACTTGCCATGTTGAGGTAGCAAAGTAAAACAAGTTGACAATGTGAAATGATGTGAAGTAACAATGAACCAATATATGAAAGAAGAGACTTCTAATAATATACATTACAAGTGATTTGCTTATCAAAATAAATTTTCACTCTGAGATAGAAATTTGTTAGAATGAACATTCACTGGAAGGGAACAGAAAATATGGATGCATATTTCTCATGAGGAGTGAATATTTTCAAGGTGAAAGTCATCATAATTCTCCACCTGCAACAACACAAACTACCAATCGAATTCCTGCGTAAGTTGCTGCTTCAGACTTGTAACTTTATCAAGAATACTTACAGTTTTAGGTTATTTAACATACTAGCAGATGTTTAAAATTCATCTGTAGTACTCAAACAATTTTAATCACTATTGACATATAAATTAGCGAGTTCTTTTATTATACATACGAAAACTTTTTCTAAAGTAACCGTATGAGTTAAACGTGACTTTATCCTTTATGAGGGATTGATGTTACGGTGCTTCAGCTACATGGATGATATTTACTGGCATAACCATTGTTGCTTTCCCCAAATAATTCCGAAGATAAGTTTTAAAACTTGGCCTCTCTTTTATATTTTCAGCTAATATCAGTAAAAGTGTTATCCGAATTTTAAGGTTATGGTACACTGAAATGTTGTCCTTCATCTCCGCAGAGTCACTACAGAGGTACCTAAAGGTTACATCACGTACAGCACTGAATATTTTTTATCGCAGAGGCAGATGAACCATATAGGAAGAAGGGGTAAAATTTTAGCGAAGTACTGTATTACAGTCCTCAAAAAGTGCGCTGTCTTCTTAAACACAATGACTAACATTCTTTAGAAAGATTATTATGTTGCAGGAACAATGATATTTACACAAGTTAAGATAATTTCTTGGGAGAAGCAACTTGGGTTAACCTATCTTGTATCCTGAAAGCGCCTTCGAACATTGCAGAGCTGAACTTGTATTGTGCACAGCAATCATGGAGACAATAGACCGACTGAAATGAGAAATGTCAGAGCGTCTCTGTGCTCTTGACTACTTCTGTGATCTTGGATTACTCTGCATGGCTCAGCAAATGAGAAGGTCGTGTGTTCGAATCCTGTCTGTCTGGTTGCTTGGGTGAGGTTGTTTTATCCATATTCTCCCTTACACTATAAAGGTGAGTGCCAGGTAACTAGCTACCGGCTCATTTAGCAATGTTGCCAACATGCATCAGCAACAAAGCTTAAATTATTCGTATTTTATAAAGATTCCATTAACATAACCGGTTTTTATTATCTATGCAGTTTTAATTAAAAGTGTAATATAGTAAATTGAAGCAAAGGAGATGAGAAACATTTCTTCAGTTAGTTCTGTTCAGATTCAGAATGCTCTGCTGAAATGCAGACACCTGTTACCAAATGAATTTATTTTGCTGCTTTTTCAGTTTTTGTTTTAATGTGTGTATACCAGGTGAATCAACCGCTTCTATGTTTCCGTATCTATGCCACCCGCAGATTATACATTTAGTACTCGGGACATTTAGCAGTGTGAATGGATTAGTGGAACTATTATCAGTTTACATTGGTACCCTGTGCACCGGCTAGGCAAAGCACTAGCAGTTCCTCCGTTGGCCACAAATAATAAAAAAAAACGCAGTGCTTACTATCCTGAGTAATATATGAAAACATCGTTCCTTTTGTTACATAGATGCATTATTCTATACCCATAATTCTTATTTACTTGTCCATGAAATAATTGGAATTAATTAGTAATTCTTGTATAAATACTAAGAAGATTAAAAAAGTTAAAAAACAATAGGTTGCAGTTGATCTGAAAGTATCATGATATTAAAATGTTTAACTGTAGAGTATTTCTAAAAGATAACTTACTGCTAAGAATAGCGTTCCGAAATAATTGTGGTAGACTTTCCAGCCTCATTTTCTGACACAATGTTTCTTTTAATCCTTTGCCATACTTAACAAAAGAATTTCAGTCATATACTAACAATAATTTAATAATTGAATATATACTCGTAATATACTATATCCAGTGCTGAGAAATATGTGTATAAATCTGTGAAATACTATGTAACACTAATTATTTATAAACTGCACCGAAGAAATCACCACAAATATGCTTTGACTGTCTCACACCTAACTCTAAATAACTAGTGTAACATACTTTTATGGAAATTAATGGTTCTTCCATACCAGCCGCGTGTAGGCGATGAACTGGAAAGGTAGAGTCAGATTGAAAAATTCAATGCCATAGCCGGAATTTGAAGCACGGATCGCCCGGTCTTCGTCCGGTTGCTCTTAACCATTGAGCTATTGTGGCCAACATGCCAGCATGACATAAATACTTACTTTTAACCATAATTGAAAGGTTATGCCAAAGTAGACAACATCAATTAACATTAAAAGGTTAAAGCACAAATGTTACACTCTAGGATTCAAAACCTCATTGCAATTCATAAGTTTTGCCATTATACCACTCACCTGTATGATTCTTGGAGCCTCATTGTCAGTTATATCACTTTAATATTAAGTTATACTAGGTGTATTGCTGTTTCCGTTTCTAAACTTTGTTCTCTATAATTACCTTTTAGAACTACTTAAGGCTATGCTAGAGGGTATAACTTTATTTATAAATAGTTCAAGTTATTTTAATTGGTATGGAAATGTAATAGATTTAATTAATAGCACAATAGCTACATAAATTAAATTTCTTCTAACGGCATGACTGCATCATACACATTTTAGACACAAGTATGTCTGTTCATTGAGTGTAGCCTTCTCCAATTGCTTATACCCATCCTTTTGTTTTTGGATGATTTCGAAAATGCAACCACGAGGTTAGTTTCAATATTTCCTTTCGTAGTTGAATAACAACTACAGTGTAGGTGAACATTTATCATCTAGAAAACAAATTTATCTGTAGTAGAAAGGATTACTGTTCTGGTATGGAACTGATCACAGAGTATTGTCCATTTTTAAATTCGACTAATATCGCACCTAAGAACACCATAATACACAGCGTCTCTTGCCACCATTTCCCTCCTATCGTCACATCCTTCATTGGCTGGAGTAAAGTTCGTTGCTTCTATCCAGTAAGAATCGATTCATATCCAACTTTAACCAATCAGCACAGTAAAACGTCTTCCCGGTGTGGAGTAATCACGTCCTAATATTTGGTTCCGTTTTACTCATGTGAACACTTTAATTGCAATGTTAGTTTAATTTTAAAATTTAATATGTCTTCTCTATCTTATATACAATTGAAACTTAAGTATTTTAAATATTTTATTATATTTCTTTGACATGTTTGTGAAAGTCTCATATTCCAGGTATGGATTAAAATTCTCAATGAAATATACAAATGTTATTTTAGTCATAGTTTAAAATATTAATTATTTTACATTTGGTTAAAAACAATGTATCCTATTTTCTCATTTGTTTTCTATTTTTTTTACTTTGAACTCCATTTTCTCTCTCAAAAGTAGGGTGAGGTATTTCAACATTTTTCACAACACACTTCAAAATTTCGTAGTCTGTTAACTGAATTTTTCTATAAATTTTGCTTTAAAAGTTACACAATCTTACACCATACTTTCTGTAAGTTTTTCACACTGTAAGAAAACCTATTGATAAAAGGCTATCCGATATATAGAAATACATTTTACTGTTCAGTTTCAGACATATTAAGGGATGCTATTTTAATAGATTGACACTTGCAGTTTAGAATCTGTGGGAGATGTGCTTTAATTTTAAACAATAACTTAATATAAATGAAGGAATATATCAAAGTCAAATGCATGCTGAAGTAAACTTTTATACCCATATTTCTTTTAATTTCTAGTACTGGATGCCTAAAAATCATGCCTCTAGTGTCCGCACTTTGGAAAATCACGTTGGCGCCTCTGTTTTCCTTTGAAAACGTCGACGTTAGTTATAGCCTATTAGTAACAGTATATTTTGAATAAGCTATTGAAATTGTATATGTGAAGTAGGTGTGTCCAAGTAAAGGCTTAAAATATGATTAAGGCTAGTAAATTCTTAATTCTGATTTTGTTAAAAAATCTATTTGTTCAAAAATATTCTCAAATAATTTAAAATCAGAACCTAATTATGTTTTTTTCTGTTCTGAATCCCAAACAAAACGATTAAACAGGAGGGTATAAATATGTGCACAGAGCGCATTAAAGCTTCAAAATTGTTTTGGCAATTTTACCACCTAAAACTTTCCTCGCTGTTCAATATTTGTTCATGTATATCATATATCTAGTTTAAGCTCTTCGAAGTTGAACAATGATTTTTTTTATCTTTTGCTTGGCTTCCAACTTGGTACTTAAGAATTTTGATGACTTATATATGATTTTTAGAAAATGAAATGTGCTGTATATTTTACTATTTGTCTAGGAAAACTTAAATGTTAAACCGATCTTTAATTCTGTCTTTACAGGAAGGTTCTCATAAGGTATGTGCAACATTTAATACATTAAACATGGTATTTCATCATCTGTGCATTTTACATGAGACTGAATTTTCATATTTTTAAAATCAATTTCATAGGAAGACAATTTACAAACTGTAACATATAATAATAATTAAATTTTATGAAACCGTGGTAAATGTTTGAATGAATTGATAGAAACTAATATTTAATTGGACATCTTAAAACTTGTCTTCTGAGGTATTTATAGAGAAAATGTTTAGGTTCCTAGTAATAAATCAAACATAAATAACATTTAATTGAATCGTTGAAATAGATACTAATGAGGTTGTACGTAGGAGTAAATTTTAAAAATAATTGCTTGAAAACTTTACATTTTATAATTATGTTATTGTATTCCTTTAATGGGAAAAGAACCAGCTTGAGAACAGCGCAGAAAGAAGAGCAGTGGGGCATCAAATATAAAAAGGAAGCCAGAGTGCTGGACGTAAAGAAGCGGTTGAAGTGCTTTCTGTCGGCATCATGGAATTAATATCAATATCGTAATGCAAAGGGCGGCGCCTTCGTGAAGTTAATGAAGATGCACCGTATTTCCCAGACAGGTTTGAAGATGATAACTTGAGAAAAGAGACGATGTCACCGGCCATCTCATCTGGGCGATCGATGAGACGCGGCTCGCCCGGTCTTGTCTGTAAGCCACCCTTAAGTGTGTCTCTGTTCATGTCTTGAGTTTATTACTATTATCGTCATTATTTTTGCTATTATTGCTAAACATGATTCATAATTTGACATCCCTTATCTATGCTAGGTAGATGAATATTATTTTCAGAAATTACAATTTGAGCTTTAACCAGAAAAAGACTCGAGGGTGGCATCACGTGCATATATGCCTGTGGAAGATATGACAAAAAACGACAAGTGAAATAAATACCAAATCTGATATTTAAGTGCACCATCTTTCAAGGACGAACGAGAAATATTGCCACTGGAATACCCCCTCTTCTCCACACAATTCTTTCAAAAGAAATATTTTCCTAATGTTTAGTTTTCAAAAACACTGCTTTAAGGGTTTTGTTTCATGCAGCTACAAATATGTGAATAGACAAGATAGATAGACAAGAGAATAGGCAAGATGGTATAGCTAATATAGCTTCACCACAATATTTTCCTAGAATATGATCATTAAATATGCAAAACTATTAGCATTCTAAAAATCAGCCATTTTTGTTATATTTAATATGTAAAACTATAATTAATACTGAGAGAAACGTCCCTTAATCCACCTTTATTGAGCAAACTGTTGTAGTTTACGCACGGCTGCGCACACCATGTTTGGGCAGTTAAACGATTAGAAGGGCTAAATGGCTATCGATCCCTGCGTTCTTCAATGTTTGAGGATTTTAATGGATATTTGAACTCGGTATGAACTATCCTTAAAGGGAGCGTACTCTGAAGCTTTCCATTCGGTTTATTTGATTTCAAAACGTTTTTTGATGCCCACGTTATCCATTTCAATACATACGGCCTTAGAAATGAAAAATGAGCAGTTCGATTCGGAAAACATCGGAAGCATTCGATGAAGCTGCGTTCACAATAAACGCATTTATACCACTCTGGCTTCATTTGAAAGCTATGCTATAATAGGGAGATGCGTTATGACTTCGCTATGTATGGTAGTCGGGGGGTAAAACGCATGTGTCTCGTATGTGAACCAATATGAGCTAAAATCCTTAATGTGCAGGTTTCTTCTTTCTATTATTACTTTAATAGCACTGCCTTAGACTTTTTTTTTGCTGAAGATACTAAATAATAATATTTTAAACTCATTCATTTATAAAAACCCAAATAACATATTCTTGCCGTTTTCAGAATAAATGCAATGTTATTAGAAAATTACCTTAATATTGGTAGTGTAAACACTCGGGTTCATTCATCTGTTATGAATGGTGCTGGCATATAATGCGAATTATCCTCTCGTGAAAATTTCACTAGGCGTTTGGTATCATCCATGTCCCGTAAAATGAGGGCAGTAATAGCAGCAGAGGATTTACAAACCCGATACCAAGTTAATTTCTATTTTTATTTGATTTTACATATAGAAATAAAACATTTATTTCAGTTAGTTTAAAAAAGCAGCGTGTTTAAATTTTTATGTATGGGCATAAAGGCCAAGAAAAATAAGTGAACCGTAGCAATTGGAAGTTATATTACCGTGTGCGTAATACACATTTCTTATTTCTACAGTAAAAAAATCAAAGTGATATCTGGGATTCGTTGGTCTAGCTTCTACAGACTTGCCTATAACCGCTCGGTGCACGTGTAAGTAGGTGAGACTCAATTATTAGAGGATTCAGTAGGACGAAGCTAAAGATGATGATGATGACGATGGCGTTTAAGGGCGGTCAACTACTGGGTCATCAGCGCCCTTAAAAAACCAATGGGTTTAAAAACCAATTAAAAGGCTAAAAACTAAAAGACTAAAACGCAATAAATCAAATAAAACCAAAGATAACACACCCGCACTATGGTGTGGCAAAGACTAAAATATAAACTAGAACCATTAAAACCAGAAAGGAGATAAAACGGTTAAAATACCCAAACTATTGGGCCTAAATCCTAAAATTTACAGATAAAACGAAAGCTAAAACTTTGCCCACCATCGTCTCGTCATCCGCGAGTATATCTACCAAGCTGGCCGGCAGATGAAGAGACCTGCGGAGACGAGCTAGTCCAAAACAATCTAAAAATATATGGCGCACGGACAGTTGGGCACCTCAGAGCGGGCAAACTGGAGCCGGTGTCCTGTTTAATAAAAGCTGGGGCTAAAATGACAGTGTCCAATGCGCAACCGAGGCAAAATAACTTCTTCCCGCGCGATAAGCAGGTCACCCAGTAATTCGGAAGCTCCTTTACTGTTCGGAGCTTGTTGTCACGGAGAGCAGACCACTCATCGCGCCAGCACGAGAACGCCGCCCTACGCACAACAAGCCGAAAGTCTTCCGCGGTCACAGATGAGATGGTAACACTGGGATCTATGTTTGCCACCTTGGCTGCCGAATCCTCCATTTCATTCCCCCGCAAGCCCACGTGACCAGAAACCCATGCACAGACCACGCTAACGCCAGAGATGTGTAGAACGTGGAGAGCATCCTGGATACGCCGTACGAGAGGATGGTGGTTGTACAGCTCACGAAGGCTCTGGAGAGCGCTGAGGGAATCACTTAAAACAAGGCAGTCACTCAACTTACGGCGGCGAACATATAAAATGGCTCGATATATTCCATTCAGCTCTGCTGTGTATATGGAAGGGCTGCCATGGAGACCGAATGTAAAGGGTTCGGCCCCATGGACAAACGCGCATCCAACACTTTTAGAGCATTTTAACCCGTCAGTAAAAATTAGATTAAAATACTGATAGCCCGAGAAAAATTCTAAAATTAATCTGCGGATACTAATCATAGGTGTCGTCGACTTGCTGTGCAGCGTCATAACAAGATCTACGTGATCTTCTGCACGCAATCAAGGGGGATAAAATCTTTCTTCCCTAGGGAGCATCCTAGGCATCACGAGTCCATGTTTCGCAACAAGCTCCCGGAAGCGAAAACCCGAAGGCTTAGGCTTTACACGGGTATTCTCATACTGGACGTCGAAGGCGGTGTCGAAAAAGAGTGCAAAAGTCGGATGCAAAGGCATGCTACTCAACCCACAGTCACAATTCCCCAGCAAAACGTCCCGCCGACAATGCAGAGGTGGTTCTGCCGCTTCGGCTTAGAGACTAACTACTGGGCTAGTTGGGAAAGCCCCCGTAGCTAAACGAAGGCCAGAGTTATGGACTGTGTCTAGTTTCTTCAGCGCAGATGGACGAGCTGAAGCATAAACGAAGCACCCATAGTCCAGCTTGGATTGGATCAGTGTGCGATAGAAGCGAAGCAGCACTGCACGATCCGCTCCACACGATTTCCCACTAAGTATCCGCAAAATATTAAAAAAACGCTCACATCGTGCTTTCAACTGTGCTATATACGACAACCAGTTAAGTCTCTGTCGAAAACAAGTCCGAGGGTCCTCGTTTCATCGGCAAATGGTAAAACATGGCGACCCAGTCGGAGAAAGGGTGGTAACCGAGTTTTGCAGCGCCAGAAAAAAACGTAGACTGTCTTCTCAGTGGAGAACCTAAAGCCGTTCTTAAAGCTCCAGTCCTGAAGGTTGTCTAAAAATGCTGCAGACGACGCTCCAGGAACGCAGTACGCTGAGAAGTATGGTTGACGGCGAAGTCGTCCACGAATAAGCTTGATGAAACACCTCGAGGGACACAGTTAGAGATAGAATTAATTGCAATAGCAAACAGTGTAACACTCAGTACCAATCCTTGTGGGACCCCGTTCTCTTGGATAAAAAGGTTTGAAAAGACGGAGCCAAACCTTATCCGGAAAACGCATTTGTTCATGAACTCCCTAAGGAACACAGGTAGGCGGCCACGAATATTCCAGCTGTGCAGGGTGCGTAACAGACCTGCACACTAACAGGTATCATAAGCTTCCTCGAGGTCAAAATATATGCCGACGGTCTGACAATTCTTCAGGAAACTGTTCATGATCTGTGTTGACATCGGCACCAGATGATCTACTGTGGAACGGCGACGGCGGAAACCACACTGGATGTTCGTCAGTAGGTTGTGAGTTTCCAGCCACCACACCAACCACCCATTGATCATGCGTTCCATCAACTTGCATACGCAACTGGTGAGAGAAATAGGACGGTAGCTGGAAGGCAGATGTCGGTCCTTCCCAGGTTTCAAAACTGGAATGATGGTGGCCTCCCGCCACTTCTCAGGAAAGTTGCCGTCAACCCAGATACGGTTATAGGCCTCAAGTAGGAAAGCTTTCCCTTCCGAGGAAAGATGCTGTAAGAATCGCACGTGGATACCGTCTGGTCCTGGCGCCGAAGGTCGCGAACATGAAAGTGCGTGTTCTAGCTCTGCCATGGTGAAGAGGCGATTGTAGTCTTTAGGGTTTCTAGAAAGAAAGCAGAAAGCTTGAGACTCCAACTTATTCTTAATTGAGAGAAACTCAGGTGCATAATTATCTGAGCTATACACGTGAGCGAAAGCACTGCCAATGGTGTTAGCCACGTCAAACGGATCTACAACGATTCCTGAAGAACCTTTTAGCCCAGAAATCGGCATGTAAGTCGATTTTCTGGCCACACGTCTTAACCTATCCCATAAAATAGAAGAAGGTGTATGGCGATTAAAGGACGACACTAAAGCAGTCCAAGGTTTCTTTTTGCTCTCCTTAATTACTTGTCTAGACCTGGTACGCAGTTTCTTGTAGTGAATTAGGTTTTCCAGAGTGCGGTGGCGTTGGAGAAACCTTAGAGCACGCTTGCAAGCACGGATTACATCCCGGCAATCATCCGTCCACCATGGGACTGGACGGCGACGAGGACTGGCAGTCAAACATAGAATATACCGTTCTGCGGCGGAAAGTATCCGCTCGGTAAGATGGTCTACTAAATCGTTTACGGAGCCGTGCTCCTCAAAATTAAAAACCGCCAACTGGGTATAAAGGGTCCAGTTGGCGTTGTCGAAACGCCAGGTTGACAAGCGGTGGAACACACGTTTTGTGCTAGGAGACTAATGAGACACGGCAAGAGGTCACTGGAGGGTAGGTCAGAGATGACGTTCCATTGGAGAGACACTGTTAACTTCGTGAGCATACTGCCAAATCCAGGTGCGAAAAGGTGTTCAAGGCATCGGACAGAAACCTAGGTTCTCCGGTGTTTAGTAGAACCAGGTTGTTACAGTCCAGGAAGTCGGAGAGAACTCTACGTCTTGCACAAGTTCGAGTGGAAATCCAGAGAAGGTGATGAACATTGAAGTCCCCCACCAACAGAAAGGGGGTTGGTAACTTAACAACCAGATCTTGGAGCGTAGTAAGCGATAGGTCGTCTGAAGGTGGAATATAGGTGCTGCAGCTGACCAATTGTATCTTCGGCAGTATTACACGTGCAGCAACTGACTGGATGTTAGTGCGAAAAGATATGTCCTCCACATATACATCTCGGACAAGGTGGAGAATTTATAAATAGGCGCATATTTAGGTTACTTAGCTAACAATTAAGCCAAAAATATAGCTGATGCAAACTTCAGACATGTGATGAAAACTTCATGTTTAAAACCTTGAAAGTTTAATTAGTTACCTCAGTGAAAAGCCTAAATGGTTAAATGCGTACCGAAAATTTGTTAATTAAAACATCTCCTTTACACTTCATTTGATATATGTAGGGAGACTTGATAGAATCGCTTATAAATGCACGAATATAAGTCTAAAGTGCACCACTGTTGCATCTTGCTTGGATGAGATATCCACAATGCTTGTGCCTCCCGACCTGGTTTTCCCCGCATTTGTCAAGGAATTCAGAAAAAGACAACAGCACCGAATCGTAGAACTGGGTCATGACCTGCTAAACTTCCGGAATCTAGAGAATGGAATCTCGTACATCATATCTCACCTGCGACAACGGAGGCCTTACAGTATGTTCAGAACAAAGCACTGGGCAGTGCATTTTTCACTGTCCAAGCGAACTCAAACCTTTTAAAGAACATAAAAGGAATGTGGCTAATTCTAATGAGCATTTTAAATATCTTAGAAACAAAATACAAACCTGGGCCAAGTTCATCAAGAGATGGAGCAATATTTTCGGTAAATACGTATGAACTTTTTTTCGTGGGGTTTAATGCCGGTTTTTACCGGTTTTTACTACACTTGGCACCATACAGGTGGTGGACACTGTGATACATGTCATGAAATTGTAGTTGGAGAGTATATTCCCAATGTGACTTAATTCTCACATTATTGTTTTTTATTTTGAAGCAAAGGCAGTTTATATGCTTCTCTATCATTTGTAAAATAATTAGGTTCCGAAGCGGTACACATGTGTTAATGATCTACATCAAAATATTTTCAGAGCAAGGGGAAAAATCTTAAATAATTAATTTGAGATAGGAGACTTTGGCCTGTTGGTTCAAAAGTGGATGTTACGACTTTAAGTTTCTAAAGTGCCAGTACACCACTACTAATGATCATAACAGTTGAGTGCACAACACACGAAAATAAAGAGGATTTGCGGTGCACTCCGTCTGGCACAGTTGATATAACATTAGCTCTCAAGTGAAACGTAAACGAGTTCGAACCTCTTTCGCTTTTTCGGACGTTATTTATTTTTGTTTTGTTTGTTTTTATTATTTTGTCTAAGCTTTTAATTTTTATATAGTATTCATTTTAAGGAGTAATTTCACCTTGTCAGTGCCATTAGTTACAATGCCTTCTAACAACGGTTGAATCTTGCTTAATAGTTTCACATGCTGTAGGTCTAAATGGCAGGTGGTATAAAATGTGAAAGAATTTACATAAAATAAAAAGTAAATGCAACTCTTTACGACAGGTTTATAAGAACTGCTCGAAATGGCAACCTGCGTTTTCAATACAAAGTTGACAGCAGCAAAGGAACGACTGTCGCACTCTGTCCAAAATTCCTTGTGTGTTTCGAATAACTTAACGTGTTGGTATTATTCGAACAGTTAGGTCCTCTTCTGAGGTATGTATTAAAACAGACAAAGAAAAAAATTAACTACATGACAGGAATCGAATCAACGACCTTACAAACACGAGTATAGTTTGTTACGGATTGGACCACCAGATCAGCTACAGAAACACGACTGGAGTAGGCTACATGATGCAAGAAGGCAGTTAATCGCTGTTCAATGTCGCACTGGGAGGTTATTAGCTCGAGATTTGAAAGATTTTTGAGGCATTTAATCTTAAGAACGCCAATAACGAGCCTCTAAGAATCGACATTTCTATATTTGAGAAACAGTTTTAAAGACGTTTTAGTCCAATAATTTCAACCTCCTTGTTTAAATACCAACTTATCAGCACTAATACCAATTAGGTTTAACACAACTGTGTTTAGCCTCAGAACTTGCATTGCCTACCTCAACTTGCTTATATTAGTTGCGTCTACAGTCGCTGAAATTTTTTCGGTATAGTCCATTAACACTCTGTATATTCCCTGTTTAAATGATTCTAAAAATGGATAAGTAGTAAATTAATAGGTAAATGTCTTTCTGTCGCCAAAAGCGTCTTAAAGAGTCATATGACTACTTCTAAACAGGGATTGGTAATTCAGCGGCAGTATAAGCCAAGGGAAGACAGGTAGTGGCGGTGTGACGTCAGCTCCGTCAGCTCCAACAGCCAAATGTGCCCCCAAACGAAAGGCAGGTTAGCGTGTGACGTCACCGTGCTGATTCCTACTGCCCAAGAGGAAGGAACAGTTTGACGTGTTGGGGTTCCGACAGCGTAGGAAAGATAGGAAATGTATCGGGTATTAATAATATGTACAATTTACACCTTGGGTGATGTAATATTACTGCTGACTGCTTTAATTACACAATTGGTCACAGCAATTATATTTTAGCTCTGTCCTAAGAGAAAATATATACAACTTCAACTCGTAGTTTATCTGAAGTTGAGGATGTTATAAAGTAAATAGAATAAAACATAAATGAATTTTCTCTGCAAATTAGAACATTCAGAACAAAATTACTTGGACATTTTCCGACACTTTCTGTTTCGTTTTTCTTTAACAAGTTTATTAATGTCACAATTTATCAATGACGTTTATGACATAATATCTGGGAAATTTGTAATCGAAGGCTGCACGCTGGATTGTGATCCGATATGGTACTTCGTGGTTTGGACTTAGCTAATTTCATAACAGAAAAAAACAGTTGTTCGCACACATATGTCGAGCCAAACATACACAATGTCCGTGCGGCAAGTGAATACAATCTCGGAAATCTGGTTTGGGGTACATTATTGTAAAAATCAGTCAGATCTTTCTTGCGTCTATATTTGTCCTTCAATAAATCGTAAAATTGTAAATTTAACAGTTCCATTAGGTACGTGGCATCTACATTGTTGTCATCGAGTGCGCTACACCAGACTGAACCCTCAGATTCGAACACACGACGCCATTTATATAGGTAACCTGGTAATACACGGCTCTTGCCTGACGTCACACGCACTGCAGGCCTCACTCCCAGCTGAAATAGAACACAACTCTCGAAGCTGTGTTCCTCTGGCATTAGCAATAAAGTTAAAAATATTAGTAACTTATAATGCCACTTAAAATTTTTATTGCAACATTAAAAATGCAGTTTTTTGAGTTTGCCCTATGATTGAAGAAAGTCATTTTGGAAATAAGCTCTTCGATTGGAAAAGAAAGTTTGGTAGTGGTAGGTTCCAGATCTATGTTTAGGGAAACTCACCGGCATTTGTTAGTTTGAGGATGAGAAAAACCTGGAGGAAACCCTCAGCCAGGAAGGAGGGTCATGGCAGGATTTTAATCGTGGACCTCACTTTCTGTGCCTTAACGACGTTCTGTATCTGAGTTTCGAAACCGGATAGTGCCAGTATCTCATCTAACCTGAGAGGATTTGGGCAAAATTATATTTTAGAAATGGAAAAGTGGTTTATATAGTTTGTCTTATGCAAATAATATGTATATATATATTGAGAGAGAGAGAGAGAGAGAGAGAGAGAGAGAGAGAGAGAGAGAGAGAGAGAGAGAGTTTGTGTCTATAGCACAAAGTACCCGCTATAAAGCTCTGGTTCCTATGTACTACATGCATTCAGAAAACATGCGATGCTGACAGTACCCGTGCTGATGAATTTGCGCATGAGTGCAGAATTTGAAGACACAAGAGAGAATTTAGCTTTTGTAATCTCAGATACATTTTTTTGGACAGACACAATCTTTAAATATTTTCATAAATTTTAAAACATACGGGGTTCAGGAGGTCATCATATTTCCTCCATATGCATATCAAAGTTTAATTTGTAATATTTTATTGCGAAACCATAAAATTGTAATGGCTTCAGTTCCAAAGGGCTTAAAAGGGCTTAAAATTGAGGCACTGGAGGAGGAAGCTGCATGTCATGTTCATTTCATCACAAATTCTCCTCGGTTTGCTTAACATTTTTAGTAAAATTGGCGATCTAATTAGCAACACTGACATTGAAAACTTTAGAAGCAATGCAAACCTCTCCAAGGAGATTTCACCATGACACTGAAGATACTCACCACAATTGTGGACGAAATGTCTGAAATATCTATCTCCAGCAGACCACAGGATAACAACTCAGAAATTACTTCCAGTTATGTTGCCTCTATCAAGCAGATTAGCTCAGGTGGTTTCGTCTGCAGCCCGCATTCTGGAGGTCTGGATTCGTTTCAAGTGGCTGGCCTATATGACCCATGGGTTTTTCGGGAGTTTTCCCGGGTCACCAGGCGGATGCTGGATAGGATAATTACTTGCGTCGAATTTTCTGACCCTACGTTTCAATCATTTCATATCATCTCCCATTTGGTAGTATCTTTTAGGTACGAAGTGTCGGCAGGATTCTCGGTGCCGCATGACAGGATGATATGCTTCTGGTAAACACTTCCTCCTCCAGTAGGACGGACTCCGGTCTTCGAACCCGGTCTGGTGGGGCCATTTCAGGACCACGGTGGTTGGGATGGCGGCTGTACTGGCCTGCCGTGGAGTTTCCAACTGATCAATAGTAGGGACCATGTCACTGTCAAGACTCCTTGGCCGGCCACCCTATGCCTCCTCTAACCTCATCCTCACCGATCACAGTGCCGAATCCCCTCCGTATGAATCTATAGATCCTATCACATCCTATTCTATACTGGCTCGACTCCGACCGTGAAAGCCTATGTTCTCTCATTGCAGGTTAGCTTAAAACGCTCAAAATTTACTCCTAAAGTATCTTAAAATAAGTGAAAAGAACACATTCTCAGAAGATAGTACATATACTGGAGCGCAACGATTAGCGTCACAAAGAAGCAAGCCGTAATGGCTAGAAGCCACGCAAGAAATCAGAACTTCGACTTGCATATATTATTACTGGGACATTTTAAAGCAAATGCATATTCTTTCTTGGCTGTCAGATAAGTTCCCTTGGTATATAAGTTAGTTATTAAATTTTCAAAACTTAAACATAAGTTATGTTGCATATAACGCAAATTTTTCCTATTCTGTTAATAGGCATAATAGTTCAGTAGTGTGCAGATTATTCATATGTTACAAATTTACTTGTTTACGTGTATATTTTATACATATAGTTCTACATTTTTCATTTATCATCATTTCTAATTAAAACTTTCGAATAATATGTGCGACTGAATTACTTTGAAGGTTGGCAACAGAAATGGTATGTCACACACAACAGAACCTGTAGCTCACGTCATATTGGATATACCCTTAATCTCGCGGTATGAGTGTGACTGGTAAAATGTTTTCAGAATTGAGTTCAGACGTGGTGGCTATCCTAACCGTAAGGTTAAAGTTAGTTTAAACGCTGTTACTTAGCATCTCTTAAGATTTATAAAATTGTTACCAACTATGTTAAATTTTTTAAGCGTAAATAGTTTCAGAAATTCAATTGAGAAAATATTTCTGCAGGAAATAAATGATTTCCATTGATTTCCACTTCAGATCATTCAATTCGGCGGTAAAGTGCCTGTACTGCTGAAAACCTTATTTTCGGTTAACATGTCATAAGTGAAAGTGAATGACAGAAATATATTCTAACCCTTCAATGTGAAAGACAACTTTTGATGCTTTAAATAATTATTCATACCATTTTCACAATAGTTTTATCTACATAGAGATGACATAAAATATTTTAATTTTACGTATTAATATGATATTTTAATATATCTTATTTATGCACATCTATGTGTACATTGTGGGCGTTTTCAATGTATTTATTATTATTATTATTATTTTTATTATCATTATTATTATTATTATTATTATTATTATTATTATTATTATTATTATTATTATTATTATTATTATTATTATTATTATTATTATTATTATTATTATTATTATTATTATTATTATTATTATTATTATTATTATTATTATTATTATTATTATTATTATTATTATTATTATTATTATTATTATTATTATTATTATTATTATTATTATTATTATTATTATTATTATTATTATTATTATTATTATTATTATTATTATTATTATTATTATTATTATTATTATTATTATTATTATTATTATTATTATTATTATTATTATTATTATTATTATTATTATTATTATTATTATTATTATTATTATTATTATTATTATTATTATTATTATTATTATTATTATTATTATTATTATTATTATTATTATTATTATTATTATTATTATTATTATTATTATTATTATTATTATTATTATTATTATTATTATTATTATTATTATTATTATTATTATTATTATTATTATTATTATTATTATTATTATTATTATTATTATTATTATTATTATTATTATTATTATTATTATTATTATTATTATTATTATTATTATTATTATTATTATTATTATTATTATTATTATTATTATTATTATTATTATTATTATTATTATTATTATTATTATTATTATTATTATTATTATTATTATTATTATTATTATTATTATTATTATTATTATTATTATTATTATTATTATTATTATTATTATTATTATTATTATTATTATTATTATTATTATTATTATTATTATTTGAGTATATTTGATTAATGGAGCATAAAACTGATGCCGCTAATCACTACCATTGTTAGCGCTTTTCCAAGTGCTGTTTTATACTTAACAGACTAAACTTGAAGCTATACATTTCATGTAACATACACACACCACGTCAGGGATTCGAACCATATAACTTCAACTTTCTATGCCGAAACTGAAAGTAACTGTTCGCAATGTCGATGAACCTTTTAATTTTAAGTATTCACAATCACCAAGTGTGGGGCAAGTTGTGCTTTACATACTGGTCGTGCATTGGCTGAATATGAAGAGATGAACAGATTGGAAAAATTCATTTAACGACTCAAACACTAGACATTTTGCTTTCTACTGATAATCTAGCACAAAGCTATCCGAAATATACCCATCTTGTGGTACTAGAGATCGCCTTTAAATTTGACCGAGACTAAAGGATTCAGTGAGAAATTTAATGCCCTTTCAAATATCCTGCCAGGTTAGTTCAGCCGTAGAATATCGCCACAGAGATGCAAATATATGCAGTTCGAACCCCGACCGCAGTAATCTGATTTTCAAGCGTAATTAAACTTTCCTAGTGACAGGGTTAATTAAAAATGAAAGAATACGCTCCTCCTTATGTCCAATAACTTAGAGCGCAGGAGACTTTTAGCATTTTTATTCATTTGGCTTCCTTCATATATGCTTTATTTGAACTATTATTTCATATCTGTAATCGTTCATTTCACTGTCCAGCGATTGGTTGTTATCCAAGGCGTTCCCAAGCGCTATTGGTCAATATAATATTCACGAAATAGAAATAAAAATGTTTCACAGATAAACAAAACGTATAAAACAAAATATGCACAGTAGATGTGAAATAATAGAGTCCAGAAAGGTTTATTGCTTTACCTTCTTGTAGGAAATTATCCTTAGCCATCCAAATAAGACATGTATTGAAAATACAGTCTTGAATTAGTGAGATATATCTGTTCTAACATGTGTGGGCGTTTAAAGTACTGGGTGCAATATCGGTTGACAGCAGTTCTCTTCCTCCTTTAGATATAATCACCCTTGGGTAAGGTCAGGTTGCCCAGAGCAAAATGGGCTCTCTCTTTCTGAAGATGCTGCGAAATTATTGATCGCTGTATTGGAGGAACATTGCTAGCATCACTCATTGTATTAAAATATTATGGCATGGTATTTTGTGTATTTTCAGTGCTATGCTTAGTTTTTAATTAAAGCAGCTGAAACCGAAACATACTTGTGTAATTTTGAATAAAACAATAGAAGAAATTCTATGCCTTAATGAAGGATTTAATAAGAGAAACATAAAGAAAACTTCACTTTTACTTAACAATTAAAGTAAAATAATAAAATAAATTATTTTCTTCATTTAAACATTTTACACAGGAAAATAACACACCCAACTAGTTTATTTTTTATTGAAGCAACCCAATTAAACAAAATAATACAAGAATACACTAGTAGTAAATAATTACATGCAATGTATACGAATGGCAGATGGCAACTGTCGAAACATACTAAGCTCTATGAAGCAACATTGTAAGTTCAATATCAATTAAGATTTATAGAAAAAAAGTCTAACTTCGTGCTAAACGAGGCCCTCAATAAAGAAATTGAAGCCAACCAAATGTAAATTACTCGTTACACTAGCATTCAATTCAGTAACACTAAGCGCTCCTTCTGAAAGTTATAATGCAAAAACACAAACTCCACCCACCTGCTGAATAAGTATTCACATACCCTAGTGGTACGAGTATTACAATATATAATTCGTTATTGAACGTAGAATACCTTCTAAGCTGATGACATCTATATCTCGTTCGACCTGTACATTATACATTCTCAATCAATTTGTTTTCATTTTACTACTTATATTTCCTATCTCATATGAAATCATATTGAAACGATATGAATTTCATATGGATGCGAATCTTGTGAATTGCCGCTGAATGCAAGTCAGCTTTTGGGCTTGGTTATGGTAATAATGAGAATTAAATTGCAGTTTGCATGATATTAACTTAACCCGTTATATGATAAAGCTAGTGTTCCTGTAATAAGATAGCTGCACAATATGGGCGTGGTAATGTGAACTCAGTGCATATGTGATGCAGCTAAAATTATCGAATATTAGGATTTATTGAGTATACTGTTTGAAACTCATACACTCTTTTTTATGAAAATAGACAATACGATTTAGCTGTTACAGATTTAATATAAATTAAAAAATACTGGAAAAAGAATGTTAATATAAAATGTTGACAATATGCTTCCGACATATGTTTGAGAGGGTACTTCAGTTTGGATTCATTATTTCAGATGATTATTTTAATTATTTTATATTTAACTTTTAAATAATTTGATACCAACTTTATTAAATGAAATCACTGCTCAAAGTAAAAGATAGTGACTTTTCTTAATTAATAACTTAACCAAAAGTATATTCAACAGAATTGCTTTTATTAGTACCTACCTCAAATATTTCCTTATAAATAAATAATTGAACTTTAATTAAATTGTTTCACTGTTCTGAACCAAACAAGTATTTTGAAATTATTTTCCTATTTCGAGCAAAACAAAACACAGTTCCATGCCTCTTCATATTCTAAAGTATTTTGAACACTTTTTTAATTGATATCAAGTGATTTAGAAGAAAAATAATATAGTACTCTTAAATGTGGTCCCGTGTCGTGGCGTAGTGGGCTAGAGCGCTGTGCTTTGGTTTCCTGGACCCGGAATGCGCCCGAGATCGATCATAACCCTACCGGGTGTGGAAATTAAGTCCCGAGTGCCCACTTAGCATCGTGAGGATATTGTGGTGCTACGCTAGATAGCGAATACAGTTATCGGCTGGGGTGCCAAGATACTGATCACATCTCCTTCTCGTATCTGTTGGATGATCACCCACCTCTGCCTTACGTATGTGGGCGTGAGGCCGGCAGTCGGATTGGCAGATTGAGGCCCGCTTTGGGCTATTACGCCATGGGTTACTTTACCCTTAAATGTGGGTTACTTTACCCTTAAATGTGGAAAACATATTAGCGATAATTGAATTAAAGTTACATGCTGGCTCTGTCTCACAAAGGGTAATCCTTCAGTTTTAAGTGGTGACTTCGATATAGTAACTTCCTCTGAATCTTTCAGAAAATGAGCAAAATAAATTCAGAACTACTTAAATTTATATGCTGAATAATTAAATTAGTTTTGCCTAATTATGGGTTACTTTACATCTTCATATCCTCCTTTGTCTCTTTCAGTTTATTAATCATTACAATATAGTATCATGATGAATTAAAATGTAAGGAAAGGAAGGAGGTATATAGTTTGACGATGAATGAAATGGCAGAAGCAAAGAAGGCTATGACGATGTAAAGTAACCCAAAATGAGCAACATAAATTCAGAACTACTTAATTTTACATCCTGTTACACCTAAGAATATTAAATTATTACAACTTTGTGCTGAAAGTGTCATAAGGTTGCTAAATATTGACCAAAGGTGAAGGAAGTATAACTTTTTAAGAAGTGAGATACATAGATCAAGTTAAAGATCATTCATTATAGAGGAATGCATGCATATGGCACATGTTAAAAAGGGTATGTTAGAATATTCAATGAAATACTAAACATTATAGCGGAATCACTAAATGATTAAGAAAACGTTTTATTCAGAAAAGGGATATCACATACAGATGCACTTTTCGCCCAGAAAAGAATAACTGAAGAGAGAAGAGGATTTAATGTCACGCGTTTGGCATTTGTGGACGTACTCAAATCCTTTGATAAAGTCAATAAAGAACTGTTATGAAAAATTCTTGAGGAAAGAGAATACCAAAGCCACTTAATAGGAACCATAAAATTCTTTATATAGGAATAACTTTATGCCTGGACTTAAATGGAAAACTAAAAGATGCAATATTCACAAACAAAGGAGTAATATGGGGCTGTAGACTTCGGCTGACATTATTAAATATTTATATGAGGGACATGTTTAGATCATGAAAATGTATACTCACTTAAAAATATATCAGTAAAATATTTCAGTATTAATGCAAATGACCGAGTAATACTACAGAATAATGAAAACAAACTGAAAATTGTGGTGTTTAAATTTTGTAATTTAGAAAAATACTATAATTTTAAAGTGTCTGTACGAGAAACAAAATGGCACTTAAAGGAAAGTCACCGATTAGAACAAAGGTAGCATTAGAAGATAAAATAGTAAATTAGGTGAAATATTTTAAATTTCTAGGGAGTTATTTCTCATATGAAAAGGGATAGAGCTCTGAAGGATAAATAATTCTAAAATATTTGCGAGCATATTCACAGAAGCTTTAAATATAAGATAAGAAGAGATTCTCGCAGACAAATTTTAATACCATCATAGTGACAGTCCTGATGTAGGAAGTGAATCCAAAATAAGAGCAAAGAAAAATATAACTAACATTTAAGGAGTTGAAATGAAACTTTTATGAAGTATTGCAAATTTCAAAATAATGTTAAGCAAACGGTTTCAACATTTAAAACCAACATCATAATGTTTTGAAAGGTAAACTAGATTTGAGGGGACCAAAAAGCGGCACTGGAACAGGCTGAAGAGTAACTCTTGAGGATAATGAGGAGGAAAAGAGATGATTTTGATGATATTGATAGTGGAATGAAACATAAAATGTTTCTCATATTTGTTAGCGGACACATTTAACAGTAAGAGCAAATAGTGGCCAGAATTTTTTTTCTTTTAATTTACGTCCTCCAACGTTGTCATATCGGACGATGGATGAAATTGATGAAATGATGCTCAAATGAATCCGGGGTCCATGGAGCTTAGAGTTACCCGACATCCGTCTTTCAGGATAAGGAAAAACCCCGGAAAAAACCTTATCCAGGTAACTCACCCTAACCGAGAGTCGAACTCGGGAACTCTTGAACGTGAGGCAGACATGCTACCACCACGCTACCGAGGCGGGCTAGTGGCCAGGTGATTTAGCATAAACTATTTTAGATTATTATCACGGAAAGACCAAACGAGAGGTTTGAGGTTGACATTTGGTTTGGAGTCTGTGGTGACCAACCATCCATACTGGGTGTTTTTGTTCCCGGATTGCTAATCAAATTCTGTGATGAAAACTTATGTACGAAGAATTTTCCTATTCCTCATACCTCTTTGTTCATTTCCCACTTGATCACGGTTCAGGGTAGGTACAGTAAATGTGGTGTGCGGCATTTGCGGAGCATGTGCCTTGAGGAAACAATGGTTATATCATGGAATCAATATTCCCAAACTGTGTTTCACCTTTTGAATACCAGAGCAGCGTTATATCGTAATATAAAATCTAGAAACGTAAGTGATTCCACTGGTTTGTCTTATCAACCACATTTTGCAACTTTAATGTATTACCTAATTCCTTTCCTACCGGAGATTTAACAGAGATTAAACTATATAACTATAGTTCTATTGCATTTTTTCTGTGCGCCGTAGAATCTCAGTAATTTTTATAGCAACCCAGTGCTAAGGATCCATGGTGTACGGTGGAAATTTTAAATCAGCCCTATCCAAGTTCTCAGCTCAATGAAGCATCTCCAATGACCAGCGTTGGTTCAAAGTCCATGGGAAAAGCTGTAGGTCCTCACCATCACCCTTCATTGTGAGACATTGTGCACAGGTTGCCTACAGTTATGAAATGGCTCTAGCCATCGCTTGGTGAAATGAAGTCTCCCAGAGGGTCTTAAGACACCACATGGGGAGTGCTGAAAAACTCACATTTTTGTTTTCAAAGTCCATTTTAGCAATTTCATTGTGATGTATTCCGAAGGAAAGGCTTCAAAATGAACTAAATAGACTCGATATATTTTGTAGAGTCTTCATTTGTGCCTAAAGTTTCTAGTTTATTTTCAATAGTAATCACAAATTTGAAGTAATGGATGTAAGCAATTAGGTGTTAGTGATGAATACCTTTATAGGGCAAATCTATCTCTTTGTTGATGCATAGTGAATATGTTAATTATTGTATGCATACTTTTCGAGTGGATCTGAGGAAATACTTTATTCTCGCAAGTTTGATTTCATCTGGTGATTTTGAAGTAGCTGATTTTAATTTAAAAAAACATAATTAATATGATAGTTATTTCCGGGCTTTTTTCCGTGATCTGAAGGCGTAAGATCGTCGTTTCGTCCACAACTACGGTGGACATCTTCAGTGGCGCGGTCGCAGTTTCTTCGGAGAAGGTTTCGCTGCGTCTGAAAGCTTACGTTCTCTCATTATATGATAATTGTGATAAAAAATGTGGTATCTTCTTCTTCTTCACCACAGAGGTTAAGCATTTCTGCCTATCTTGTCTTCATATTCCAACAGTTATTCCTATCTTCCACAAGGAAATTCTAAATTTCATCTTATTTGGTAACTATATTTTTCTATTAAATCTGGTACGCTTCCTTCGTACACTCTATTCATATGAACTTTACAATTCTGTATATTTTCTTCTAATTTTTTGTAGTTAATATATGCCTAGTTCCTCTAGAATTCTTTCACGTCTTATTAAATCTCTCTGATACATTGTTTAACTCTTCTTAAGCAATCCATTTCTGCTGCCTGTGTTTTGCTTTAATATTTTTGTTTCAAACCTGTCTAAATTGCCCAAATAAAAGTTTATTGCACAGCCGAAACAGATGAAATTTGAGAGCTGATCCAGATATTTATTTTCATCACTTATTTTGGACCTTACCAGATACTTTCCCCCTACTTCAGAAGCACAGGCCGAATTATTAACTAACGTGTTTCTTTAAACTATTAGCTTCAAAGCTCAACTTGATTTATCGCATTAGAGTCAACATACCACCTGACGCATTCTGTAACTAGGTATTATTCAATAGTTTATCCCAAAACATTTTGTTTCAGTCGCGGTGAATTCTGAAGATTGCCTGCTATAAAAATCTGTTGCCTCTGCCTCAAAAGTATGCTGCGTACGCACCGAACACATCACTCATACAACTTTCACCAGGTACTCATCATTTTACTACATGGCAAAGCGAGAAGGCGTATCGGAAAGCATTCGCAACACAGAAATGTTTACTTCGTCTTATCGCACATATACGGCGAGTCCAGTGTATATGCTCTTTTCAGATATAATTATGTCTTCTATAGCATGTCTACCTCACGTTCAAGAGGTCCTAAGTTCGAATCTCGGTCAGGGTGAGTTACCTCTATAAGGTTTTTAGCCGGGGTTTTCCCTTATCCTGAAAGACGAATGTCGGGTAACTCTAAGCTACATGGGCCCTGGACTCATTTGAGCATCATTTTACCCAGTTCATTCACCGTCCGATATGATTTAAAGTCGGAGGACGTAAATTACAAAAAAAAGTCATGTCTTCTGGACAACAATGTGTCATACATCGGCAGGCACGAGAAAACCTATCATATAAACTCACGCTGTTTCCAATCGCTCTATTTTTGTTTCGAAACTTACTGTACATCAACTTACTAATATTTCACTCCTCTAATCGACCAGATAAGAGCCGATATTAATCCTATAAATGATTAATAAGGATTGATAAGGATGAAACTGTCTAGGTATGAATTCAGGCTGTCCATTCGGGACTTTTGCTATAGGCAAAATGCTAAGAAACCTCAGTTACGCACAGCACAGTTGGCTTTGGCTAAGCATAAAATTATTTGAAAAAAGGGTATTTGATCGATATGTAAACTATCATGAATGCTTATCAAAGCAGACCTCTGAGTAAGCTTAATCATGTTTTGGAAACAACTAATACTACAAAGGTAGTCGCTTGATAGCATGTGTGTGTGTGTGTGTGTGTGTGTGTGTGTGTGTGTGTGTGTGTGTGTGTGTGTGTGTGTGTGTGTGATTTCTGTATTTTTCTCCAAGGAATTTTGTCTGCTTGGTAGGATTTCTTGGTTACATAAAGTTCGGTAATAGGAGACTTTAAAGGTCATCTTCAGGGAAAATGTAGACATTTCACCTATCTATGTCTTAGTATGTCAAACATAGAGTGTTAGTTAAATTAATTGAAACAAATTTAGAAAACAGAATAATAGATCAATTTATTTTCAGAAAAGTGTTGTTTGGATTTGGAGTAGTTCTCCTGAAACTTTTTGTACACTATTTATAGAATGAGAAGTTCGATATTTATCCTACCGCCTATTTTTAAGTATGTTACTTATAAGCATGCACGAGACAAATACACGAAATACTAGGTCGGTTCAGAAAAAGTTCATGTTTTTGGATTTTTGGGCTACATTCAATTAAATCTCGACAATACAATACTTTCCCTCTCTAACTTAGAGAAGCGGTAGAGAAAGCAATATATATACATATATACATACATATATATATATATATATATATATATATATATATATATATATATATATATATTACATTCACATATATATGTTATACATCCTATATTATATTTGGAATAAAGGAATTTTTCCCACCAACATGCGTTGAATCGTCGTTAAATTCTTTAACCATTATTTTCTTACTCTCCCAGCTAACATGTCCATTGCTATTTTCATATCTATTCTGCAAATTAAGTATGTGAGAATTATAGGTTTACTTCTTACTAAAGTTGAAGAGGAATTGACGGAAATGGATTCATTGTACATGTTAATATCAGATTTTGATTGGACTGTGCCATTAAAATAATCCAAATATTATAAATAAAAACTAAAATAATCCATGTGAAATATGTGCAATTAAAGAAAAACCGAGGTGTACAAAGATTTCGCTACTGTTACAGGGCGTATGTATGGGCCGAGAAACAGCCAACTACTAAAAGGCTCGATTAACGCCTAAACTTTATATTAGATAATGATTGTATGAGTAACAAAAGAAAGAAAGAAAGAAAGATACCACCACAAATCAAAGATATTTCTTATTTCACTAAACATTTGAAAATGATTAATATCATAAAATTTAATCTGCTTGTTTGCTGTAGTAAGACTTTTTACTTATCTGTAACGTTTAACTAACTAAAAATGTAGGCAAGAATGTGAGTCCCTGCAACTGATGTAGTTGCCACCGTCTTGGTTTAGACTAATATTTTATTTAAACAAAAGACAAAATAATCCCATTTCCCACACACTGGGGAAACAAACTCTTGATTGCAGAGAATAAAGAGATTAGAATATAATATCAATAAAATAGAGGGAAGGCTACGAGAGGTGGGTCACCCAAATGAAACATGTACCTCTAAGGAAAGTGGAAATTGATGTTCTGATTCCACAGTAAATGACTGGAAAGCAAAGACTGAGATAGTAACAAAGAAGTGAACGTATTTACTGAATGTTTAAGAAGTGCAATCTACTGGTGATGTTTTTCTCTTGAAATGAAAAATACTATCCTCCACAGGAGAGTAAGTCTTCGAGGCCTGAGACGCAGGTGTTTGGCGAAGGTTCCCACACCCTCCCTGGACAAGTTTATGACACCCCATGTCAGTACAGTTACAGACCATTCAATAACGTTATGACGGCTTCTACATTTGTGAATGAATCTCCTCGGTTTTACTGTACAGAGTGAATAGGGCGCATGTTGTTTTAACGGTTCAATGCTTGTACTGGTTCGCTGTCCTTGTCCAACTGTGTAAGACAGCACATTCCTTTCAGGACTTTCTTTGCGTTGCTGGACAGTATGTCTTAAAGAATCGTCTGTCAAATTGATTCCAAAAGGACAAATTCAAACGTTAGACCTAAGAATGCTTAGAAGAGACGGCGAAGTTACTAAGTGTGGCGTTTTCAGAAAAGCGAGAGAAAAATGACCTACCGTTTCATTGGACAATGTGAAGCTTTTAGAGCACTATAAATACTTATATATTGGGTGGGATGTCTCTGCTATTATGAGAGGCACACACGCAGGAGGTCCGGGTTCGATTACCGTTGGACGGGCAACTTTATGTTGCATTTTTTTTTTTTTTTTTTTTGCGATTTACCGGATTTATAGGTAAATGCAAGAATGATTTCTGTCGCGAATTCTCCTATACCACATTTGCTGTTATTTCATTTCCTTGTCATGTTTCAGAGCCAGAGGATCAAGCTAGTGAAGGGCGTGATGAAGACTGTGGTGGTTACATTTGCTTTAAGTAAGCTCCTACTCCGTCCGGTGTGTGATGAATCCTAAACGAGATCTCCCTTTTCGGAGGGAGTGTTAGTGGTCCCGCTGGCGTCGTTATCTTACACTTGGAAATGTTTGGGACCCCGCCTACGTCCGACTATACTCTCCCGAATCTCTTTGTCCTCTGTATTCTTCGACTATCAGAGGCTCGTTGGGTATATTTGACATTCTGTATTCACGAGGAGAAAATCGGTGAAGGGAGATGGATGTTTTAGTGGGAGGCGGAGGAATTTTTAGGAGTATTTCCCTTGGAAGGGTGGTGCAGCCAGTGGTCCCCATTGTAGATTCAAGGCACATAAGCCTGATAAGGAGACTGCTGAGCAAAATAAAACTGTCCTTCACGTCCAATAAAGAATGAGATAAAAAGAACCATGGCAGTTAAAGAGCGTATATAAATAAAACTCAATGTAATATGGTCTCCTATATGCTTCCTGCTAAAATTGTCTTATGTGCCTAATCTACCTTACTACCGCTTTAAAGCTTGTTTGACGTAATAGGTTACCAGTGATAGCTGAGCTTTTTACATAAAGTAAACAAATGATAAAGTTGTAAAAGAGAGATCTAATTAATTAACGTTCATTGATTCTTTGATTGTAGAAATGAAAATGTCAGCACTCGAAGCTTGTCTTGGGTGTAATAACCAGCATGAAGCTGTCCAATACAGTTTCTGAATTGTTTTAGCCAAGCGTCCTGATTATATCGCAGCAAGTTACGTTGTGAACACCAATGTGCAACCCAGACTGTCACGGCTATCGGCTAACCACCGACGTACATTTATGGCTCTAAAGGTTTTGTCTCTGTTAATGTACCACTTGTGCACGAAGCAGAGACATTCGTTAATCAACGTGTTGACCGCTCATTACAAAGTTGTTGGCATGTTATTACCACGCAACATCATCAGTTTATGATCCATAAAGTAGCGAACCATACAATAGTAGCAAGCAAGTTATGACGACAAGTGTGAGTAAGCGATGGAGGAGGGGAAAATACAAAAAAGTAGAGAAACGGCTAGTTAGTGAGCTCTACACTAAACTACAATAACGTGCACTGCTATGAACTGAGTTTTAATGAATATTGATTCTGTTGTGCTTAGCTTTGTGGAGGATATTCTGAAGTCTCTCATTAGCTTAAGTTGGACTTCAGTCGATTCCTGCTGGATGGAAGTGGGTAGCAACGACATTTACTTCAGTCAGTGAAGGATGCTGCAGCTACCCCGATGCCATTGAGTAGAAATGCATTCATATCTAACTTCAAGCAATCAGAGATCTCAGAATATCTTCCTCACAGTGAGTAAATTACGTGATAGCAGCGAGTTCCGCTTTACTGCTATGTACACCCTAGTTACGATGTCAGTGTAATCATAAAGTGGATTACAAGTGACATGTGACCTCTTGTAATTATAACAGTATTATTACGTAATTTTATTAGTGAAATTTTCTTAATAATTAGCGTTTTATCATATTAATCACGTACATTATAGAGAGCTATTTACTTACGATATTAATGGAAAACGTAATTTGCTAAGGCGGACTACAACTGCATGTTCAAAATACAGTCACTTAAAGATGCTTAACTATAATACAGAGTACATCACAATTACGTATGCCTCTTTGAAACACCAAGAAACGAGGCAGGTATATAATTCCAATTGCATTGTATTCCTTGAGGTGAGAGGTCTGATCATGCTCAGGGAAGGCGCCCCTCGGGAGTGAGGGGGAGGTGACAGGAGAGCGGGTGACCTGACCCAAGGGACACGACAGAGGGCAGGGTCCATACAGTTCAGATTTAAACTCACCGATGGCAGCTGTTACAACATACTCAATCTTTCTACAGCTTGCAATATTTATTGGGGGGAGGGAGCAGGACTAGGAGACTGCCCCTGATCCGGTGAATACAGATTTACATAAATCACACTTTTCCCTGCCATGTAACACTAAGACTCCCGCCAACACTGATAATCCTGAAACAGCCAAGGAGCATGAAGAATGAATTGAATTAAAATGAAAATTGAGGTGAAATGGAGAAAGTGCAAATTGGAAAACCGTAATTCATCTACTAGCATTCACCTAGTGACCAGCAAAAAACCCAGGGGTCAGTACATTCGGCCGAGGGCATCGAAATTACGACGAACGACCTACTGAGTGGGAGCCCCATACGTCAGGCAATGCCACCTCCCTGCTTAAAACCAGACATGCTCAAAATATCCCCTTTTGATACAGCACGCTCCCGACAGCGAAGTTTCCATGCAAAAGTCTGCATGGCTGCATCAACACTCGTTATCGATGAAATTCTTCTGTCTCAGCGCTCTTTCAACACATCTTGCACCGTTTCATCGGTTTCAAGCTTGTCTCGGTTTCTTGTGACTGTTAACCATGAGGGTGATATGTACCAAACTCAACCCTCCAACGTCGCTGAAGCTCAACAACATTCCCACTTTCCTATAACATTTAAGTACCCAGTGACGTCCAGTGAGCGATAAGTGCTCCACCACGTTTCTGTAATAAATTGCCATATGTCTATACTTTCCATTGTCTTCTGAGTCATAAACAACAAAATGTGTCCTTCCGGCTTATTTTACTGCTCAGATATAGGAAGGTCTCAAAATCCACCGATTTGGGACACTGTAAGGCTACACCCTCCCATACAGCCTTTTTCATCATGTACACCATACGGCATACACCGAGCACGATAGCTCAGGCGGTTTCGTTTGGGGTCTGCATTCGATTCCCGTGGACGACCTGCCTGACCCACGGGTTTTCCGAGGGGTTTCCCTGATTTACAGGAGAATGCTGGGAGGGTTAGAATTAGTATTAGGATCACTATGAAAGGGATTCGACACTGTAGCCAATCTTAATCTATTATACCTATGTCCCCGAGTGGGGCATTCCGGGAGGAAGGATGAGGGAAGAGGAGAGAGAGAGAGGGTAGCCGTCCCAAGGAGCCACGGCAGTGCAGAGGGACGGGTCCATAAATTTTACTTAGATGAAAATCTTCCCCAGTAGGCCAGGACAAAGGATATCACCCCTTACTGCAATTCGGAAACGACCTCAGCAGCCGATACAGAGACCGGCAACCGTCCTACCGGACGAGGAAGTGGTTAACTCAGAGCATATCATCTTTCCATGCACCGTCGAGACTCCCGCCGACACTTCTACTCTGAAAGCGACCACAAGATGAGAGACGATGTGAAATGATAATGGAGGTGAAAATGAAGGGACAGGAATTTCGAGGAGTGTAATTAACCTACCCAGCATTCGTCTGGCGACAATTTGACCTTGAAGGTCATGCAATTTGACCTTGAAGGTCATAGTGCACCCTCTGGACGCACCCCCGACGCACTACCCCCCGTGCACTCTCTTGAATTTCTGCATCCCCCACGCGCAGCCTGGACCTTTTGCATCCTTCGACGCACACCCTCTTGACTCTCTACCCACCCCCGGGGCACCCCGGTGCACCCTCTTGAATTTCTGCATCCCCCAGGCACTTTTGCGCACCACCTTGCGCATTCTTTGACGTACTCCCGCGCACGCTCTGCATGTGCCACCCACCCCAGGCGCAACCACGTGTACCCCCTTGACGCATTGCTGGACGCACCCCCTTGACCACCAGCATTCCCCGACGCACCGCACTTTCCTACCCCGAGCACCCTTCGGACAGGCTATATACTCCGTTGACGAACTGATCTACGCGTGCGCGCACGCGTTCGCGTACATGGCGCGGCGCCCCGGGAGATTGATCTTGGGTCTACAGGCCATGGCCTTGAAGGTTATGGTGCACCCTATGGACTGGTTGCATCCCCCGACGCATCCCCTTGCAGCCCCTAACCACCCCGCGCACTTGACCCTCTGCATCTGCCACCTACCCCCTATGCACCCTCTTGACTTTATGCATCCCTTGACGCACTCCCGCTGAACCTCTTGACTCTCTGCATTCCTCGACGCACCCTCTTGAAGTTCTGCATTTCCCGTGCACCCTCTGGACAGGGAGGCACCCCTGCGCAACCCGACGCACTCTCAGGTACCCCCGTGCACCCTTTTGAATTTCTGCATCCCCCAGGCACCACGCGCAACCTGGAACTTCTGCATCCTTCGACGCACTACCGCGCACCCTCTTGACTGTCTACATCTACCACCAACCCCCGGGGCACCCCAGCGCACCGCGGTGCACCCTCTTGAATTTCTGCATCCCCCAGGCACTTTTGCGCACCACCACCCGCGCATTCTTTGACGTACTTCCGCGCACCCGATGCACGTTCTTGACTCTTTGCATGTGCCACCCACCCCAGGCGCAACCCCGCGTACCCTCTTGACGCATTCCTCGACGCACCCTCTTGACCACCAGCATTCCCCGACGCACTCCCCTTCCCCGAGCACCCTCCGGACCCTCCGTTGACGAACTGATCTACGCGTGCGTGCACGCGTTCGCGTACATGGCGCAGCGCCCCGGGAGATTGACCTTGGGTCTGCACGCCATTTGACATTGAAGGTTATGGTGATCTTTTTTTATTTTTATTAAGAATACATTGGAATAAAGGTCACGTGACTTTAGGAGAGGGAATGGAGACTGACAAGTGTCTAGTTGGGCGGCCAAGGCTCAAAAAGAAGAAATTCAGGTGAGTTTATTGTTGAAACGGAGGCAGGAAGTGACGTGTAAGGTTTTGATTGGTTAATATAAGAATGTTTTTGATTGGCCCATGCAGAACCGGATTTCGACCAATGGGGAAAAGGGGTTATCTCTTTGTATTTTTTTAAGAGTACATTAGAATAAAGGTCACGTGACTTTAGGAGAGGGAATGGAGACTGACAAGTGTTTAGTTGGACGGCTAAGGATTAAAAGGAAGAAATTCAGGTGAGTTTATTATTGAAACGGAGGCAGGAAGTGACGTGTAAGGTTTTGATTAGTTAAAATAAGAATGTTTTTGATTGGCCCATGCAGAGCCGGATTTCGACCAATGGGCAAAAAGGGGTTATCTTTTTTATTTTTATTAAGAACTGGAACGTCCGGTATTGTAGAAGAAAGCAAATTGCTTGTGTGTGCATTCTATTCTTTTAAAAAAGAGTCAGACTTCCGGGTTACAGAAAAAATGCAACATTGCACAAATGTCCTGCTGCAGGTACGTGGATATCTGAGCGTGCAGTATACTGTTTTCGCTCTTTGTTCTGTTTGAACGGCTATAGCCCGACTTTTGTATTCATTTTCCCTTTAAGAGAACTATTGGAAGCACGCGTGCAAGAAACAGCTGATTAAAAATAGAACTTCATCAGAATGAACAGTTTTGAAAACAATATGTGTTGCGCTCCTTTAATGCGCGCTGACTTCCTCCCCACCTCTTTTTATACCGGAAGTTACGCAACCAAAACACCCACGTCTTTTTTCCTGTTACCGTGAGAACTGCTTTTTAGGCAGTTTTTTCAGTAATTTCTGAGAAAACACGATGCTTCGCATTTCACTGCCGGAAGTGACGTGTAAGGTTTCGATTGATTAAAATAAGAACTTCTTTGATTGGTCGAGAGGGGTAAATGCAGAGTTGTGAGAAAACAAATTGCTTGTGTGTGCATTACATTCTTTTAAAAAGAGCATACAGCGGAAATATATAATAATATTTAACTGCATTAACATGAATTAGACCAATAATAAGTTTAAAGTACGTGGTGCGTAAGTGATGAGAGTGCGAAAAGTAGACATTTCCCTATATCGCATTTGAATACATTCCAGCAATGTTTGTTGTCTTGGCTTTTACCTTGCACGTCCGCTGCTCTAGAGAAAACTAAACTGCTTGTGTGTGTGCCATTTAAAGGAGTAACACTTACGGGTTACAGAAAAAAAAATGCAAGCCTGCAAAAGTGTGTCCTGCAGCAGGAGAGTGGATATCTGAGCGTGCAGTTGTACTTTGGTCTGTTTTGAACGGCTATAGCCGAATTCATTTTGCCTTTAAGAGAACGATTGGAAATTTCAGACAAATAACAAGGAATATCTCGGAAGGGTTAACTGGAGGGAAAAGTTATATAAATTACTGTCACATGAATTTCTCAACTCAGTGTTATAATGAACTAATTGACATTAATTTCGCAATTCTAAATACTTCACAAAGTTCTAAAATTTCGAAATACTTTTGAGCATTCCAAAATTTCCTAAAATGTCTTAAACCCTCTAAAAAAGTGCCTAATTTTTGCAAAAATGCCTAAACTTTTAAAAACTGCCTAAAATGTCATAAAATCCCAAAAAAAATAAAAAATCTATAGTTTGAAAAGTTTCTAATATTTCAAAAAATAAAAAAATTGTGAACTTTCAAAAAAATTTTTAATCTTTCAAAAAAATCAGACAAAATGCGCCACGCGCGCACGCGTGCAAGAAACAGCTGATTAACTATAGGACTTCAACAGAATGATCATTTTGAAACAATAATTTCGCCGAAACAACCAGCTTGTCCTTTGAAATGATTTTCCCTTTAAGAGAAGTTTTGGAAAATTGAGGTAAATAACAAGGAGTATCTCGGAAGGGTTAACTGGAGGGAAAAGCTATATAAATTACTCTCACATGAATTTCTCAGCTTAACGTTCTAATGCAAAAATTTACATGAATTTATCACGACCTTAAGTCGTTCTAATTTACCCTAACATGAACATCTAATTTACGGGTTCTAAGTTAAACTTTCACATGAATACCTCTTCTTGAGATTCTAATTTTACACTTACAAGCAAAATGGAAGGTGTTCTGCATAGGTAAACTGAATAAATGAAATACAGAAAAAGCATTTTTGTTTAAATATATATTACAACTATTAGGCAATATGAACATAACAAAAAACAATAAAATTACAAGGAAAAAAATACATGTCTTATATGCACAAAGAAGAAAATTTTAAAAGAGCCTTCATGATGGACACTAAAGAAAAAATTCACCGTTACATTTCACTGTGTATAACTTGAGTTATATTGCAAAACAGCCACATGAAATTACACAAACTAAAAAGTGTTATTTACATGAATGACGCTCCGTGCTGTCCTAATTAGCACTCTTACAGATGGTATTGGGGCTTATTTAGAGGATTTTGGTATGTCGGGTAACTATAATCTCCAAGGATCCTGGACTCATTTGAGCATCATTTCACCCAATTTATTCACCGTATTAAGCATGTAGTCACTGCGCTTTAAAAAGAGAAGATGCACAAAGATAAAACTTTAAAAGAGCCTTCATGATGGACACTAAAGATAAAATACACCGTTACATTTTACTGTGTATAACTTGAGTTATATTGCAAAACAGCCACATGAAATGACACAAACTAAAAAGTGTTATTTACACGAATGACGCTCCTTGCTGTCCTAATATTGGGGGCTTATTTAGAGGATTTTGGTATGTCGGGTAACTATAAGATGCAAGGACCTGGGACTCATTTGAGCATCATTTGACCCTATTTATTTACCGTATTAAGCATGTAGTCACTGCGCTTTAAAAAGAGAAGATGCACAAAGAAGAACATTTTAATTTTGCCGAAACAACCAACGCGTGCGGTAAGCAACACATGACAAGACGGCGTCTAAAGAACCAAGGTTTGAGGAGCACCACACATATTGTTTCAAAATGATCATTCTGTTGAAGTTTTATTGTTAATCGGCTGTTTCTAGCACGCGTGCTTCCACGCGCGCGCGGCGCGTCGCATCGGGAAATTTAGCTTGGGTACACCCCGAGTAGTGCCTAATTGCATTCCAAAAAGCCAGCAAATACGCCACAAAAAGGTCTCTAAATACACAAAAACACCCCTCTAAATACCCCAAAAAGCATAAATGCACTCCCTCAAGCTATTAAGTTTAAAAAAACAGTAAACACGATCCAAATGCCCTTAAATTCACTAAAACTATCCCAAATACACTCCATGAAGCCTCCAAATACAGCAAAAAGGGCAGTTGTGGAAATCCAAATGCTTTTTATTTCCGTAGAAACACACTTTGGTCAACCCTTACAGTAGCATAATTGCCTAACATGCACAAATACAATCTTCCAATTTCGTTGGCCACAAAATGACTTCGCTTTCAAAACACAGTTGCAGGTACACGAATTCAAATTACGGCGCTCTCATGACTGTCCGATAAACTAGCCACGGCTTCCATTATATACGACCATTCATGTTTCTGGAATGAACAAGAACGCACCAGAATCTTCTAGTTGTCTAAATTTATCTGCCTTGGCAAGCTCTTTTATTTCCGCGCTATAATTATCTGCCACGGCAATCTCTTAATCTCCGCGTGGCACTATCTGCTTGTGTGCGTTCGCCGCCAGTCGTGACACTACGATTATCTCAAATGGGAAGTCAGAATTTAAAAGTCCATATATATGTGGTTCAGCTCTTAAAAGATTTGACTACCAGTTGAAGCCTACTATCGTCCCACATACCTGTTACAACCTGTTGGAAAATTAACAATATGTTACACTTTTTACACGATTATTTGGATTAATATAAAGAGAACAGATAATTTACCATTTATAAGAATAGTTTCTATTGGAGTACACAAAGTCGTGTCAGTGTAATGTATCATATTTTCCAATTTTTCCTTAAATTTTATTTCATTTCCTTTCGCCTATTTATCTTAATTTACACAATCAACTAAGCGTAACTAGCTGCACTACTCAAATGTTCTGTTTTGCTATCTTAGTTTATTAAACGAATACGTTTGCTAAATAAAGTGTATATATTTGTTTTAACAACAATTTAAGATTTATATGGATTTACACAGTTTTCTGTCATATATTATTGTACAGTATTTTAGATCTCAGTAAACAATTCCTTTCCTGGAGGTTATATCAAACGCCTCTCACCAGAACATATGTAAACAAAAAATGTTCATAAATATTACATATTTGTGATGATAGGTGCTAATATAACATATACATAACATATTACAGTTTAAATAAAACACAGTGAAATATGTATACAAATATACATCTATAAATTAGATTTTAATATTCCATTATGTTTGCAGTGTCATTTCTATGCGTGTTTGTGTTTTCTTTTATGTCTCCTTTAACTTTAATACCATAAGATTACACATTGCTGCTTCTTCCAGGTCGGAACAGCGCGGTAATTCCATTTATGCGTTGGTTACACTGTAATCTATAAACATTCAGCTGTAAGTCTTGCTTCACAGGGATCTTCAGCTTCATTCTGCACCCCGCGGTACCTCGTCCCACGATTGATTCTGTCACAGTTTGTGTGTGAAATCGTTTCCTGTTTCTCGTATAGCGAAATCTGTTTCTTCCAAATTGTATGTAATGCCTTGCTGACACACCTTTTGGTTCTTTATGGCCTTACCGATGCTTTCCAAACTCCATGTAACTCTAACTTTTATAAAACGTTACAGTGTGAACCATGAACCCTGGTATTTCCTTGGGTTAAGGGTTTTTGTAAGTTTCTCAAATGTTCAAATTCACATGATGTTTCTTGTCTGCTCACATTTATGTTTGGTTATATTTAAGTTCTTCTTCCCATATTCGTTCACTTTCTGTGTTCCGGAAATTTCTCCATATTTTATATTACCAATACTTCTATGATGTCTGCCGCCTCTGTGTTGCCGTGTACTTGTCTGTAAGTCCGTTTGCATAAAGTCTAATAAGTAGGTGAAGTATGATGGCATATTTTGTGTGCGAGCCTGACGATTTACATTAGTAAGTCTGCATTATTGCTTCCTGGATGGAAATTTGTCAGGTTTTACATTTAGTTACATGTTTGTTATCATTCACTTTACCTCTTGCAATGCAATTACTGCTTGGGTCATTTTACATTTGCCTTTTTTGCATTGTTTAACTTGAGTACCTAACTCACCATTGAATTTGGTACGCCCGTCAAGCTGTGATTTCATTTCAGTATCCATAACCTTAACCATATTATTCATATTAATTTCCTCTGTGGGTAATGTTTATTTACATCATTTATTTATGCTTCTCGCTTTTTCTGAATTGCTCAGTGATATAACAAACTGCGCTATTTGAAATTTTAATTCCCCCCTCATTCTATCTAGTAGGTTTTATACAGTTACTTTCTGTATTTCTAACTTATATCTCATAAATTTATTTAAGTCCTTAGCTAGTTCTGTAGTCGTTTCGTTTATTACAGCTTAGTGATGTAATTTGGATTTCATATTGCAAACTCTACAGGTTCTGCTTTCCACAATTCGTTATAACAGCTGACATATTTATCTATGTTCTGTCTCAATTAAGTTGCTTATTAAGTTATGTCACTATCTAAATATTCCAATAATTTTGTTTTCTATATTTTTGTGCAAAATTCCCTGATTATATCTGTTTATTTACTCTGCAATCTTAAATACAAAAATCTCCTGCATACAGCCATAACCTAACTTTTATTGAGTCATTTCTTTACTATTTTCTGTTGCCTAAGCCTGATGCCATGATTTCTCTTCCTTTATCCTCTCAATTCTATCAGTTATTTCCTTATTCGTTTCACTGTTTCCTCTTTAACAATGTACATTTATTTTTATGAAAATTAATTCATTTATTATTATTATTATTATTATTATTATTATTATTATTATTATTATTATTATTATTATTATTATTATTATTATTATTATTATTATTATTATTATTATTATTATTATTATTATTATTATTATTATTATTATTATTATTATTATTATTATTATTATTATTATTATTATTATTATTATTATTATTATTATTATTATTATTATTATTATTATTATTATTATTATTATTATTATTATTATTATTATTATTATTATTATTATTATTATTATTATTATTATTATTATTATTATTATTATTATTATTATTATTATTATTATTATTATTATTATTATTATTATTATTATTATTATTATTATTATTATTATTATTATTATTATTATTATTATTATTATTATTATTATTATTATTATTATTATTATTATTATTATTATTATTATTATTATTATTATTATTATTATTATTATTATTATTATTATTATTATTATTATTATTATTATTATTATTATTATTATTATTATTATTATTATTATTATTATTATTATTATTATTATTATTATTATTATTATTATTATTATTATTATTATTATTATTATTATTATTATTATTATTATTATTATTATTATTATTATTATTATTATTATTATTATTATTATTATTATTATTATTATTATTATTATTATTATTATTATTATTATTATTATTATTATTATTATTATTATTATTATTATTATTATTATTATTATTATTATTATTATTATTATTATTATTATTATTATTATTATTATTATTATTATTATTATTATTATTATTATTATTCCAGTTTTTAAGCATAGCTTCTTACTTGTGAATTGAACTTCTCTTTTTTCCTTCCTCCTCCTCTTGCATCGCTGGTTATCCTTTGTTGTACCTATTCTGGCGCTTCCCTTCTTCTCGGAAATAATCTTCTTTCCGATTTATTAATTTTCAGTCAATCATACTAACAGTGCGCTGACTCCATTTTGTCGCTTTACTTTAACGCAGTAAGTGTGCATTTTATAATATGCTCTCTAGCTCTTGCCTGATGCTTAAGCATAATTAGAGTTGATGAGCGGTAGATTACTATTCCAAGTCAAAGCCTCTTACTGCAGGATGACATTCTTTATTTTAATAAAATTTCTAAAAATCGAGAACTGATAATGCAGTTTATACTAGAAAACGTGGTGCAAAGGCAAACAGGACAACCAGAGTAATTACTCCACAGAAAGGTTTCTCACCATCTCGAAAATTACTTGTATAAAAACCTTATTTCTCTCACTTCAGCATTTATTGGTCTACATTTAAAGCGTCCATTACAAAATCAGGTCTCCTAGTTGTCACCTTGTACCAGTTACAGGTTCTTGGTTTGGTCTTGATGAGATAGAATGTTTCCAGTTTTCTCATCGTAACTTGAGAATATTCTTTGTCTGATCCTATCTGTTGTTACTTTAATATCTCGTACAAATTTTCTGCTTAGATGAGAGAAGTATAGAGCTGGAAAATTTTGTACATTCATTTATAAAATTTCGAGTTAATTTTATATACATAAGTAACTGATACTTTCAAATTACAAATAGAACAGTAATTTTAAGAAATACCTGCTTTAGATGATTACTTCGCCAAGAAGTATCGGAAGAAAAGAAAAGGAAAAGACAGTTTCTACTGCAGGTGAACCAGCAAAGAAATTAGGAAGAACAGGTAATACGATTGAAAAGAGCAGGGAACAAAAACCAGCACCGACACAAAAACAATAAATTCAGGAAAACTGTATCTAGAATATGAGTGGCAGGCATACGTAGAAGGAAAAAAGATTATGCTGCTCTGAGAGCAGGAGATCTTTCGATAAATGAAGGGGAGGTGGACATAGGAGAGAGGAGGAGAATGGCGATGGAACCAAGAAGAATGAAGTTGGTAAATTTTATCAAAGCATAAAGTGCGGTCTGAACCATGGAAAAGGGTAAATCAACCACCTCGTTCAAAATCATCAGAACCAACCGTTGCACAAAAGCTACCAACGTCACGAGATGTTGGATCAAAGGGTCATATCTACGTTGGCAATACAAGCAACGAGCTGGTCTTCGGTCCAGTGATATAGCAGCATCCAATATAACTTACGAAGAATGTTCTCAACGTTTCTCTGCAGCAAAGCCAGCAGAACCAAGCGATGCATGGAGAAGGAGAAGCAGAGACGAAGAAGTAGTTCAAGCTGCTCGTAACACCATGTACCATTTCAGTAGATCCTCTGTCTTAGTCCTCTGGTGCAGGTACAGATCCAAAAATAAACAAGACGTTTCACGTCAGCGTCAGAACTGAACATATCTGTGGAACAATAAATTTATCATTGAGATTCGGAGCCGAGAATGGCAGAACAGTCAAAAAATGTTTTTCTAGTCATTACTCCGGAACTGCAAGAAGACTTACCTTAAATATTGATTCCTCATTTTGATCTCGAGTCAACGTGTCACGAAACACCAGAAATTTCTCTACAGAAATTTGTTCAGTGTGTACTTACATATCAAATGTAGAAGATCCTAAATATTTTGTGTAAACTATCATAGTCCAATTTAAACGATAAAATTTGTAATACAGAGACAACTGTTTAATAAAACTACGAGGCATTTGTTGCAATCAACAAATTAAAAATTGACTATCGCCTAAGCCTACGATATTTTCTTAATTATATTTAAATTACAAGGACATGCATAATAACCGTATTTACTAATGTTTGTCTCGATTGATATGAATTAGTAGAAGAATGTGAATTTATAAAAAAATCTTTGTAGTAGTGATGTGACACAAATTAATTTTTTTTAGTTTTAATGAAACAGTCATAGATTTGAAGGAGTTAAGATAACCTCAATGAACTTCTAGCATTATGATGGCTACGAGTTTTTTCACAGCTTTGCAGTAGAGAGAAATGCTTCATATGTTACTGTGCTAAACGATAAGCCACATTTATTTTGAGACGACCAGTGATTTATGAATTACTCTTTGACTAGTGTTGTTTGTTTCTTATTTTCTCCGGGGTTTTATATTCTGTAATGATTCTGCGTTTGTTACCTAGCCAACATCTTTGTGGTATTGATATTTGTATTATGTAGTTTATGAAAAAATAGTGTATATATAATAACCATAAAGTACAAGCTTTTACTTAGAGCTGTAAAAATCAGATATGGAAAACCAAAACGCTCTGTAATATCATGTGGATTTTAATATAGATTGCTTTGTTAATAATGAACGTATAATTTATCGGTGTATTTGGAGAAGTACCTTTTGCAGATCTAATGCTTAATTTTGGTCAACTGTCATTATTAATCCTCTCCCATCTTAAATGAAGGAAACTCCGTAACTGTTTAATACGAGGGCTATCCAGAAAGTAGATTACGTTTTGGAATAAAAAGTAAACAAAGTATAGGAAACAAATTTTATTATATACAGATGAAAGCCACACTCAAATACTACTTTTCGACATAGTCACCATTCAAATTAAGGCATTTATCGTAGCGATGTACGAGCTTGGAAATTCCTTCGTCGAAAAATTCGGCCGCCTGCGCCTTCAACCACTTCGTTACCTCTTCTTGCAGCTGTGCGTCGTCATCAAAACGCTGCATAGCCAGCCACTTCTTCATTGCTGGGAATAGGTGGAAGTCGCTCGGTGCCAGGTCGGGACTGTACGGCGGATGAGGAAACAACTCCCACTTAAAAGATTCAAGAACTTCACGAGTGACATTTGCCGTGTGGGGCCGGGCGTTGTCGTGAATCAACAAGATCTTAGAGCTCAACATTCCTCTGCGCTTGTTTTGAATGGCTCTTCTGAGTTTTTGGAGAGTTTGGCAATACCTTTGAGAGTTTATTGTAGTGCCTCTTTCCAGGAAGTCCACCAAAATCACACCTTTTCTGTCCCAAGAAACAGTCGCCATCATCTTCCTTGCCAACATTGTTTGCATGCATTTCTTGGGTTTTTGGGGAGAACTTGTGTGCCCCCACTGCATTGATTGCAATTTCGTTTCACAGTTCACGTGTTTCACCCATGTTTCGTCACCAGTAAGGATGCGATCGAGTAAAGAGTCACCATCCTTATGGTAAACGTCCAAAAAGTTCAACGCTGCAGCCATTCGCTGATTTTTGTGGTCCTCTGTCAAGATTTTTGGAATCCATCTTGCACAAAACTTGTGGTAACCAAGCTTTTCGCTGATGATTTCGTGCAACAAACTTCGCGAAATTTGTGGAAAACTCAAAGAAAGTTCCGTTATTGTGAACCTTCGATTTTCACGGACTTTAGCATCGACTTTTTCGACAAGTTCGGCATTTTTAAATCTGATGACCCACAGACGCACTCCACCTTCAGTGATAATGTTGTCCCCATACACTTCACAAAGCTGCCGATAGATTTCTATCGGTTTACAGTTTTTTGCAGTCAGAAACCTTATTACTGCACGCACCTCGCAGCTCGCGGGATTTTCAATTAACGCAGACATTTCAAACCGTCACAGTATCTGAACGGAGCACAGCACGAACCTCTCACTAGCACGGCTAGATGGCGAATGAGCTGCGCAACGCTCTGACCCCAAGATGGCCGCGCTAGCCCCCCACCCCTAGCGGAAACAGACGAAAACGTAATCTACTTTCTGGATAGCCCTCGTACATACATTACTGTACAAGCAATAGCTCTGATCTGTCAGATATGAATAGTGATTCCTACTTTTTGTAACTTAACGTCCTCCAAAATTAGCTCATGTCAGATGATGAATAAAATGAATTTAATGATGCTCAATGAGCTCAGCGTACTTAAAGTTTAGAGGTCCAAGACATTGGTCTTTCAGGAGAAGGGAAAACACCGTTTAAATTCTTGTGGATATAAATCCTGACCGGGATTCGAACTCGGGACTTGTTGAATGTGGGGAAAACGTGCTGCCTCTTACGCTGCAACGGCGGGCAGTGGTGCGTGCCTTGTATTTATGTTCAACAAAGTTCTGGACTCTCATATTCTCTAGTCATGGAACATATAATTTTGGCGATATAATAAGACAATATTCTCAGTTAAACAGAAGAATGCTGTGACGAAGAACACACTTCAAGTTGACTCGGGTATCTTTAAATACTAGAGTAGCGAAATTAGAGTACACTTTCTCAGTTTTTTAAGTTGTGCTTAAAGCTCATTCATATTTTATACGGCACCACAGGAGGACAATGATGGTATATGATAATAAACAACTGGAGAATCAACCTTAGTTCAAAGATTTGGTAACGGGAGATGTGCAGTCCCGGAAACAGTAAGGTAATCGCGGGTTCTGTGCTTGCCAACCGCGTTCTCCGATTTGGGTTCTTCACCGTTTATGAATTTCAATCTGTGCATAGAGAATGGCGAAGCCGCTCAGATGACACGGACGCATGCACTTCGGAGTGATGCACGCGTTTTGTGGTCTCTGTCCTCTCATGGGTGGACGATTCAGAACACCGCACCCTTCAGGACACGTTGGAACACGTAAATATATATAAATGAATAGATATAAAAATAAATATAAATAAATAAGTAAATAAGTAAGTAATTAAATACTAAATAAATAATTGGATGATTAAGTAAATGAATAAGTGAATAAATAGATAAACAAACAAATAAATAAGTACATAACTAAATACAGCACCAATGAATAATTGAGTAAACAAGTAATTAAATAAGTAAATAAGTAGATCATAGAGTTCGTTATCCTTCACTATGTTCATCTCTGTAAACCAAATTTTGTTTTCATTGCCAGATTTGAGCTATCTATTCAAGAGGCCTTTCATCGGGAGGAGAACAGCCTGTGCACTAATAACGCAAACAGTGTCGACAACTCAGCATTTCTACAGGACCAGGATGTCCTAGGTGATCAAATAACAGACCTTGCCATTCCTCATCTGGTGCCCGTTTCTCAAAGCGCCAAAAGGCGTATTGTTCGCCAGCAAAGAGCCCGACACATGGCTCCGTACCAGCCGTTATCACCGGAGTGGCGAGTAAGAAAATTCAAGTGACTTTTTTTTGGGCTCTACAGTGTTCACTCTATAATAACAGTGTTCTTTTGCATAAATTTTTGTTGCATTTTGTTTTTGCAGTGTTCCTAGAACTGTTCAACAGCTGTTTTATAAGAGCGTTTTTAAATATTTTCTATAGAGCAGAATGTCGTATTCATTATATAGTAGCGGTATTTATTTTTTCCTAAATATATAAATATTAAACTTAACTTTGCAATTCTTAAGGGAATGTTTCGCATGCGTGTTTTAGTATTTCTAGAACTGCTCAACAGCCGTGTTGGCATTCTTCTCTTTTAAAAGCGCAGTGACTACATGCCTAATACGGTGAATAAATTGAGTGAAATGATGCTCAAATGAGTCCAGGGTACTTGGAGCTTATAGTTACCCGACATACCAAAATCCTCTAAATAAGCCCCCAATACCACTTTTAAGAGTGCTAATTAGGACAGCAAGGAGCGTCATTCATGTAAATAACACTTTTTAGTTTTTGTCATTTCATGTGGTTGTTTTGCAATATAACTCAAGCTATACACAGTAAAATGTAACGGTGAATTTTTTCTTTAGTGTCCACCATGAAGGCTCTTTTAAAATGTTCTTCTTTGTGCATCTTCTCTTTTTAAAGCGCAGTGACTACATGCTTAATACGGTAAATAAATAGGGTCAAATGATGCTCAAATGAGTCCCAGGTCCTTGCATCTTATAGTTACCCGACATACCAAAATCCTCTAAATAAGCCCCCAATATTAGGACAGCAAGGAGCGCCATTCGTGTAAATAACACTTTTTAGTTTGTGTCATTTCATGTGGCTGTTTTGCAATATAACTCAAGTTATACACAGTAAAATGTAACGGTGTATTTTATCTTTAGTGTCCACCATGAAGGCTCTTTTAAAATGTTCTTCTTTGTGCATCTTCTCTTTTTAAAGCGCAGTGACTACATGCTTAATACGGTAAATAAATAGGGTCAAATGATGCTCAAATGAGTCCCAGGTCCTTGCATCTTATAGTTACCCGACATACCAAAATCCTCTAAATAAGCCCCCAATATTAGGACAGCAAGGAGCGCCATTCGTGTAAATAACACTTTTTAGTTTGTCTCATTTCATGTGGCTGTTTTGCAATATAACTCAAGTTATACACAGTAAAATGTAACGGTGTATTTTATCTTTAGTGTCCATCATGAAGGCTCTTTTAAAGTTTTATCTTTGTGCATCTTCTCTTTTTAAAGCGCAGTGACTACATGCTTAATACGGTGAATAAATTGGGTGAAATGATGCTCAAATGAGTCCAGGATCCTTGGAGATTATAGTTACCCGACATACCAAAATCCTCTAAATAAGCCCCAATACCACCTGTAAGAGTGCTAATTAGGACAGCACGGAGCGTCATTCATGTAAATAACACTTTTTAGTTTGTGTAATTTCATGTGGCTGTTTTGCAATATAACTCAAGTTATACACAGTGAAATGTAACGGTGAATTTTTTCTTTAGTGTCCATCATGAAGGCTCTTTTAAAATTTTCTTCTTTGTGCATATAAGACATGTATTTTTTTCCTTGTAATTTTATTGTTTTTTGTTATGTTCATATTGCCTAATAGTTGTAATATATATTTAAACAAAAATGCTTTTTCTGTATTTCATTTATTCAGTTTACCTATGCAGAACTCCTTCCATTTTGCTTGTAAGTGTAAAATTAGAATCTCAAGAAGAGGTATTCATGTGCAAGTTTAACTTAGAACCCGTAAATTAGATGTTCATGTTAGGGTAAATTAGAACGACTTAAGGTCGTGATAAATTCATGTAAATTTTTGCATTAGAACGTTAAGCTGAGAAATTCACGTGAGAGTAATTTATATAGCTTTTCCCTCCAGTTAACCCTTCCGAGATACTCCTTGTTATTTACCTCAATTTTCCAAAACTTCTCTTAAAGGGAAAATCATTTCAAAGGACAAGCTGGTTGTTTCGGCGAAATTATTGTTTCAAAATGATCATTCTGTTGAAGTCCTATAGTTAATCAGCTGACTCTTGCACGCGTGCGCGCGTGGCGCATTTTGTCTGATTTTTTTGAAAGATTAAAATTTTTTTTGAAAGTTCACAATTTTTTTATTTTTTGAAATATTAGAAACTTTTCAAACTATAGATTTTTTAATTTTTTTGGGATTTTATGACATTTTAGGCAGTTTTTAAAAGTTTAGGCATTTTTGCAAAAATTAGGCACTTTTTTAGAGGGTTTAAGACATTTTAGGAAATTTTGGAATGCTCAAAAGTATTTCGAAATTTTAGAACTTTGTGAAGTATTTAGAATTGCGAAATTAATGTCAATTAGTTCATTATAACACTGAGTTGAGAAATTCATGTGACAGTAATTTATATAACTTTTCCCTCCAGTTAACCCTTCCGAGATATTCCTTGTTATTTGTCTGAAATTTCCAATCGTTCTCTTAAAGGCAAAATGAATTCGGCTATAGCCGTTCAAAACAGACCAAAGTACAACTAACTGCACGCTCAGATATCCACTCTCCTGCTGCAGGACACACTTTTGCAGGCTTGCATTTTTTTTCTGTAACCCGTAAGTGTTACTCCCCTAAATGGCACACACACAAGCAGTTTAGTTTTCTCTAGAGCAGCGGACGTGCAAGGTAAAGGCCAAGACAACAAACATTGCTGGAATGTATTCAAATGCGATATAGGGAAATGTCTACTTTTCGCACTCTCATCACTTACGCACCACGTACTTTAAACTTATTATTGGTCTAATGCATGTTAATGCAGTTAAATATTATTATATATTTCCGCTGTATGCTCTTTTTAAAAGAATGTAATGCACACACAAGCAATTTGTTTTCTCACAACTCTGCCTTTACCCCTCTCGACCAATCAAAGATGTTCTTATTTTAATCAATCGAAACCTTACACGTCACTTCCGGCAGTGAAATGCGAAGCATCGTGTTTTCTCAGAAATTACTGAAAAAACTGCCTAAAAAGCAGTTCTCACGGTAACAGGAAAAAAGACGTGGGTGTTTTGGTTGCGTAACTTCCGGTATAAAAAGAGGTGGGGAGGAAGTCAGCGCGCATTAAAGGAGCGCAACACATATTGTTTTCAAAACTGTTCATTCTGATGAAGTTCTATTTTTAATCAGCTGTTTCTTGCACGCGTGCTTCCAATAGTTCTCTTAAAGGGAAAATGAATACAAAAGTCGGGCTATAGCCGTTCAAACAGAACAAAGAGCGAAAACAGTATACTGCACGCTCAGATATCCACGTACCTGCAGCAGGACATTTGTGCAATGTTGCATTTTTTCTGTAACCCGGAAGTCTGACTCTTTTTTAAAAGAATAGAATGCACACACAAGCAATTTGCTTTCTTCTACAATACCGGACGTTCCAGTTCTTAATAAAAATAAAAAAGATAACCCCTTTTTGCCCATTGGTCGAAATCCGGCTCTGCATGGGCCAATCAAAAACATTCTTATTTTAACTAATCAAAACCTTACACGTCACTTCCTGCCTCCGTTTCAATAATAAACTCACCTGAATTTCTTCCTTTTAATCCTTAGCCGTCCAACTAAACACTTGTCAGTCTCCATTCCCTCTCCTAAAGTCACGTGACCTCTATTCTAATGTACTCTTAAAAAAATACAAAGAGATAACCCCTTTTCCCCATTGGTCGAAATCCGGCTCTGCATGGGCCAATCAAAAACATTCTTATTTGAACCAATCAAAACCTTACACGTCACTTCCTTCCTCCGTTTCAACAATAAACTCACCTGAATTTCTTCCTTTTGATCCTTGGCCGCCCAACTAGACACTTGTCAGTCTCCATTCCCTCTCCTAAAGTCACGTGACCTTTATTCCAATGTATTCTTAATAAAAATAAAAAAAGATCACCATAACCTTCAATGTCAAATGGCGTACAGACCCAAGGTCAATCTCCCGGGGCGCTGCGCCATGTACGCGAACGCGTGCACGCACGCGTAGATCAGTTCGTCAACGGAGGGTCCGGAGGGTGCTCGGGGAAGGGGAGTGCGTCGGGGAATGCTGGTGGTCAAGAGGGTGCGTCGAGGAATGCGTCAAGAGGGTACGCGGGGTTGCGCCTGGGGTGGGTGGCACATGCAAAGAGTCAAGAACGTGCATCGGGTGCGCGGAAGTACGTCAAAGAATGCGCGGGTGGTGGTGCGCAAAAGTGCCTGGGGGATGCAGAAATTCAAGAGGGTGCACCGCGGTGCGCTGGGGTGCCCCGGGGGTTGGTGGTACATGTAGACAGTCAAGAGGGTGCGCGGTAGTGCGTCGAAGGATGCAGAAGTTCCAGGTTGCGCGTGGTGCCTGGGGGATGCAGAAATTCAAAAGGGTGCACGGGGGTACCTGAGAGTGCGTCGGGTTGCGCAGGGGTGCCTCCCTGTCCAGAGGGTGCACGGGAAGTGCAGAAATTCAAGAGGGTGCGTCGAGGAATGCAGGGAGTCAAGAGGTTCAGCGGGAGTGCGTCAAGGGATGCATAAAGTCAAGAGGGTGCATAGGGGGTAAGTGGCAGATGCAGAGGGTCAAGTGCGCGGGGTGGTTAGGGGCTGCAAGGGGATGCGTCGGGGGATGCAACCAGTCCATAGGGTGCACCATAACCTTCAAGGCCATGGCCTGTAGACCCAAGATCAATCTCCCGGGGCGCCGCGCCATGTACGCGAACGCGTGCGCGCACGCGTAGATCAGTTCGTCAACGGAGTATATAGCCTGTCCGAAGGGTGCTCGGGGTAGGAAAGTGCGGTGCGTCGGGGAATGCTGGTGGTCAAGGGGGTGCGTCCAGCAATGCGTCAAGGGGGTACACGTGGTTACGCCTGGGGTGGGTGGCACATGCAGAGCGTGCGCGGGAGTACGTCAAAGAATGCGCAAGGTGGTGCGCAAAAGTTCCTGGGGGATGCAGAAATTCAAGAGGGTGCACCGGGGTGCCCCGGGGGTGGGTAGAGAGTCAAGAGGGAGTGCGTCGAAGGATGCAAAAGGTCCAGGTTGCGCGTGGGGGATGCAGAAATTCAAGAGAGTGCACGGGGGGTAGTGCGTCGGGGGTGCGTCCAGAGGGTGCACCATGACCTTCAAGGTCAAATTGCATGACCTTCAAGGTCAAATTGTCGGAACTTCAAGGTCAAATTTTTCTAGGTCATATTGCATGACCTCAAAGGTCATTCAAGGTCAAATTGTCGGAACTTCAAGGTCAAATTGTCGGATCCAACAATTTACTAGGCGACCCCGGAAGACCCCCGAAAATACCCATGGGTCAGGCCTCCCAAATGCCTGCCACAGACGAACTGTCTGAGCAATCCATCTCCCTGAGGGCATAGGTGGAATAGACCAAGTTTGGACCTCGGCGTCGAATCCCGTCCGTAAAGTAGTCTAGTCCATAGGCTATACAATTACCAACAAATCTGAAAGCTGAAAATACTCTCTAGTAATTTCCACTGAAAATTTAAGTTGAATATGAAGCAGAGGTGAAAATATGATGTAACCAGTCCATAGGTCCAGATGGAAGGATACAAAATAGCAGCCTTCTAGCTTTGCAAAAGTGTCCTCTGATTATGGAGAGAACGTTAGATTACAATAGAAAAGTTACAAGCAATGTAATTTGCCTCCAAGTTATAGCATAGGAAATCGGCCACTAGAAACCTTCTGACCTAAGATATATAATTACACTATTCTGTTTTTCAATGCACATAAAAAAGTGCCAGGTTCCTTTTTGTAACTTATAGGTAATCATCAGTGTTATGGAAATATGGTTAGTTCAATGAAGTCGGGCTGCAGTCCTTTAATGTGAATTAAGTATTCAGACAAAACACCGCACAGGCATTGTTATTAATAGAACGTTAGGAATTCGCGCATGCATGGCTTAATGTAGGGTGGAAGCTGGCAATATTTTAAGCACAACAATAAATCACTATTTTATTAGAAACAGTGTGAGTTAGGTTACAGAGGACCAAGGGTATAGTTTTACAGATACTATCCATTATTCACAATTGGTGTAATTAATAAGTACTTATGTATAAGCATCTGAATTCCTAAACAGTTCGCTTCATGCTACCCACATACAAATACAAGACTACAAAATAACAGACCGACTGAGGTATCGAACTCGGATTCAGAAGATAGCGGTTATGATTTCCATTCTTGCACTTTGATTTGGATTTCTCGTGTTTTCACCTTGTTGTTTAGGCTAGCGTTGTGTGCTTGCCTTCACACTGCGATTTCCTTTCCATAATTTGCATTCATTCCGTTTCCTCTAGTCGGCGTTGGGTGTCGCAGTCTTCATGATGTGACTAGGACGTTGGTGGCTGTGCAGTGGCTTCTGGCACCGGGATGGAGAACGCTCAGTACTTGTTAGGAATTTCCGAGCGTCTCTATGTCTTGTCTGCCTGCAACCCTGTGGTTTTCTGCGATTCCCTCAGTTCATCCCTTCCTCCTGGGGGTGAACGTATTGCTGCATCTAGGGTTGTAAGGAGATGGGAGTGTTCCTTTCATCCCTAAATATCAGTGGGGGGCGTAGCTATAGATGGTAGGGAATATAAGGAGTGGTAGATCTAAATGGCAGAGGGAGTTTTAGTCAGGTTACACATAGGTAAACAGAGACAACACAGTTTTCTACAAAATGCCAATTTACTATAACCTAAAGATTGTTTACAAGACAAGTCACCCCCGAAGCCTTGAAGAGACTTAGGGGTGGAATGGTGTTGATAATTACATTAATACATCAAGACCTAGTCATGCTTACCGTGGAGATGTGTTCGTATATAGCTGAGGATGGAAAGTGTAATGTAGCCATCGTCGACGGCATGACGAGCCTGAATTTAGGACCGGCGCGAACTCCGGAGAAACTAGACTAAAGTCTCCAAAAGCCCTCGCGTGCACTACCTTTTAATAATTTAAATACCGATCTGTCAAAACTGGCGGCTACCTGTTTACTCAGCAGCCCATACGTCAGCTGTTTCACTCCAGCTTGCTCATGTCGATTCACCTCTCTTCCTTACACAATTATCTTAGTTCGCGAAATCCTGAATCACACCACCCGTGATCATTCGACTTTGGTCAGCCGGAAAAGCTGAATTGGCAGTCCAAAGTACGTATCCTGTCCGAAATATACCAGTCATTTAACACGTGTAAGAAATGAAATGTTAAATCCCAATAATGCCAAATAATTCTTAAATATTGCTTGGCCTATATACGTAACAGTATACGTAATGAGGTGTTTCCATTTGTTCTCTAATCCTTACCTTATTAAACAACAGAGGCCAAGGGTCACTGCAAGGTAAAAATCGGCCCGAGTGCTGTCCACAAATGCCAAAAGACTGTACTAGACTGTGCAAGCTTGCGGGATGCGGGGAAGTCAGTTAATGAGGATAAGTGGTGAGGTGAAACAATGCTTATATAAACAGAAACCATCGCTTGAGATAGTTGTTTCTTACACGAGCGAAGCAGACGATGATTTGGATGACATCCTATGTTACTTCCCCAATCCCCTTAGAGTAGCGCACCAACGTCACACCTCCCACTGAGCTGGATGTGACGCGCTTCTAAGCTTCTTTAAATGAAGGGAATTAATGGAAGAAGACTACTTTACCTAAAGCCAACTAGAATATCGGATATGTTATTGAAATATAGATCGTGTAGGTCGATTACACGAAAGCTCCTGAAAGAAGAGGATCTCACAGACTAATCCAAGACAGTTGCTTTGCTCATCTCCGTGGTGTAGAGATAGCGTGATGTCTTCACATTTACGGTATCTTAGGATTAGGACTACTAAGCAGAGGATTCAGCACTGCGGCCAGTCTTGATCTATTGTACCAGTGTCTCTAAGTGGGTCATCCCCGGGAGGAAGGATGAGGCGAGAGGACGCAGAGGGCGGCCATCCCTAGGAGCCACGAGAGTACAGAGAGTAGAATCCCTACATTTTACTTAGATGAAAACCTCCTGCGGTAGGCGGACACAGTGACATTACCCCTACTATGGTTCGGAAGCGATTCCAGCAGCCGGTTTGCAGAACGGCAACCGACCTAACGGCGGATGAAGTGGTTCACTCAGAGCACCTCATCTTGTCATGCACCGCCGACACTTCCACCCTGAAAGAGACAATTAGATAAGAGATGATATGAAATAATAATGGAGATTAAATGGAGGCACAGGAAATTCGGGAGATGTAATTAACTTACCCAGCAAGCGACTGGCGACCCTGGTAAACCCTCCTAAAAGCCCATACGTCAGGTAGGTCGGTCACAGTAATCGAACCCGAACCTCCCAAGTGAGGGCTAAAGATGAAACCATCTGAGCAATCCCGGTTCCAAGGTATCTTAGGTTCGAATCTTGTTTAAGGCTATTTACCTCGATTAAATTTCTGAGAGTACGAGCCCATTTAAGTTTAAATCATTTCGTGTTCAGTTGTTAATCCTTACTACTGTTCTATTCAATCTTAGGACAGGATGTATGGATCCTCAGGGCTGGCTTGCCCCCTAAACTGCTGCACCCCTAATCCATGTTCTTATCGAGGTTTTGGCAATATGTTTACTGATTCCAACCACGGTTCAGGTCCAATGTAGTGTACCTCGATACTCTTTTGTCCTAGCTGATCAGCTTTTTTTCATTTCTGAAGTTGCCCTGATATTCTGGCATCTGATTTTGCCTGATCTGAAGAGAGTGTTTTTCAAGCACTTTGAATGTGAGGGCGAGAATTTCTTTACCCTTTCTCAAGTCCTCTTAAACACAGTTCAGGATAGAAAACACTTCTGTATATTAAAAAACTGCAATATTTTGTAATATTTGTCTTTGATGTTGAACTTTAAAAAAAAAAGAGAGATTTTGGTTTCATTTGTCAGCAAATGTCTTAAATGCATGGAGTTGCAATACAAATCAGTAGAGCCATTTTTGAGAAAATAAAATATTTGAAAAATGTGGTCGGCAATTATTTTGAAAATTCTCTTGGAAGGTGTCGAGTTTTAGCACATGTTTGGTATTAATCAGATATTTCGCTTTTTGAATTACGGTGCTCACACACACACACACACACACACACACACACACACACACACACACACACACACACACACACACACACACACGGGCGCGCGCGCGGGGCAATTTTTTATTCAGAAAAATAAACAAATCACTATAAAGTTTGTTACCAACGCTGTTGCCCCAGTTTCGACAAGTGGGAACTCCTTTACACACAAGTAAATCTACGGACGCGGGGCTACTGCTTTTAGCACACTTAAAAGCCACAGACCTGTGTAGGACTTGAACCCGTGACTTTTATATCGGTAGACCACTGCCTAATCAACTGAGCCTCCCGGACCGACTTCTAATCAGGAGGCTCCAAAACATTTTTTTCCTGTGAAATCTGGACATCGAATTTTCGGATGGATCTAATGCAGTGCCTTATTTTTCACTGGTGGTCAGCCGGCCGGCCGGCCGGCCGGCGGGCGATTAGTGATGCAGCAGAAGGCACGCTGCCGCCGCATTAGGCACGCTGCTGCCACTTTGAATATTTAAATTCTAGCGCTTAGGTTTTCATGCAAATTACAATAATCGTGTACCTTTGTCACAGAAGGTGTTGGAAATGATGTCCCTGTGCTGCCGCACATGTATCACAACTTCGAGGAAAATTTCTAGTGGCAGGCATTAATTCATTTTCTGAAATTGCAGTAATTTCTCCTATGATATTGTATTTCAGTTCTTCAGGTGGCCATAGTTCTTTGCTGATGATCCTATCTTCAAAAAATTTCTCTAATTCATTGCAACCATAGATCAACTCTATGTGCTGTAGGAGAGTCTTGTTGAAAATATGCCTGTGTGCATTCAATGTAACACGAATATTCCAGATATGGTTTTATTATTGCATCGCTGTACTTCTGTCCGCCGTTTCCTCATTTAGATTTCTTATCATGAGCAGAATCAGTTTCTGTAAAGCTCTTTGCAAGTTTACGAAATGTCTCTGTGAGGCGCAGGAATACCAGGAAATAGGTATACAAAGAGCCGTGTCACTTCTCTACAAGACTCTGTTCGCACGTAGGAAACATACACGAATATGCGGTGTGCTAAAGTATACATTAATATTGGTATTATTACAGAAATAATCAAAATTTGCCTACAAAGAAGACAACAGGAACCCGACACTAGCAAGGCCCGAACACGAAGAAAGGCGGGTGCCAGGAACAGTGAAAAATACTGTCCGCAAGCAGCCACGCCGGCCGGCCACCAGTGAAAAATAAGGCACTGCACTTCCTCTTATCTGTAGGGGAATATATAAATAGCAGAGAGTAATGAGAATGGTGGTAGTTTTTATTGGTTGGAGCAGAGTTTCCTGATACCCCACTTCCATCCAGTAGGGATCTATTTATATCTAACTTTAATTAATCAGAAACATCAAAATATCTTCTTACGTGGAGTAAATCACATAATAGGAGCTGGTTACGCTTTACTGCTGTAAGCACATTTGTTGCGATGTCAGCCTAATTATAAAATGGGCTATAAGCGAAGCTACATAATATGCTGATTTAAGATGCCGCAGGGTATTATAACTCTTTGTATTAAGTATTTTGTGTGCGTGTAGTGCGCGAGAAAGAGGGAAGGGTGGGGGGTCAGATTGGTAGAGGTATGAAAAATTGATCTTCCAGCCGTCACGTGCAACCTTGACGGTTCCGTGTGAGGGAGTGCAGATAGTTCATGGTTGGCCTCCATTGACTTTGTGTGTGTGTGTGTGTGTGTGTGTGTGTGTGTGTGTGTGTGTGTGTGTGTGTGTGTGTGTGTGTGTGTGTGTGTGTGTGTGTGTGTGTGTGTGTGTGTGTGGAGGGGGCGAAGGAAACCTTTCGGGTAAGTGGCTCAGCTCAGCTGTGAGTTATTTGTGTCTGGTAGTTGCAGTATAGACGTGCTCGATTTCTGGAATGTAAGAATCCAGAATGCAATGCCCGGATTGTATATTATTTACAACAGTAACATATACTTTATACTCAAAATATAACACAAGTTTACTATTTAAATCCATGAAGAAGAATAACACCATAATATACTACTAATGCACTTTATGTATCACGCTCTTCCTAAGTAAAATGAGTATAGGGGTCCATAAGGAGAGAGAGGAGGGAGTAGGGTACGTATACGCCCTAGAATCCCCTGTCACTGACATAGTAATTTGTAAAATTAGTTTAAGCCGACGTATATGTAAAATTTTGTTAAGACTTATACGTATTGAATAGATGGTATTAGTTCAATTTATCATATACAAGTAAAATACATTTTTTGTTAATTTTCAAATACGTAAGTTATAATTATATTTAAATTTAACTTGTATTATATATGCAATATTTTTAACTCTTAACTAGACTAGAAATACTGTTTTAAATATTTGGGATATCTTTTTTCCAAATTTTTGTACATTTTTGTAATGCTTGTGTGGAAATTAGTTTACGTTTGAATGTTTAACAGGGCTACTACCGACCACACACCTTCAATTTAAGGGAAAGTTCACTCGTACTAAAAGACTACAATTATAAACAACTCACATTTGTTTCCTTCTTTATTATTCTGTTATTTTAATGAAACATATTATATGTGGTTTTTTGGTTCAGACTTAAACAGCTATTTCTCTCCAATCCGTTTTCCTCAACTGAGAATAAGCTTCAGGTTCAACAAATTTTGAGTAATAAGCATACTTTGTATATATCTTATGATAATTATAAGGAATATTTCTATAACAATTTAAAAAAGTATTTATAAAAGGAAATTTTGAAAATTATTTTACTTTTCCATAATATTATTTTTATGTATCTATCTATAAATATTCTGTAACTTATTATAATACAGGTCATCAAAATCATAAAAATAATAAATAGTAAAAATCAAATGAATTATATTTTATTTAACCAGGCTCAAACGTCTGAAAAATAGGTGATTAAGACAACGTTAAAAGGGACGTCTGTCTACCTGTAAATACCACATACATGAATTTGCACTGAGAAAACAATTTAAATCTTAATGCAAAGTTGGCGCGGTTGGCTGTTTAAGTAAGCCAATACAGAAAGAAAAATATTCTCATGAATTTTAAATTTGAAGCTCCTTGCCACTATATTTTATATATAGCTGTTGTTCAAGATTTCTCTGAATATTTTTGTATATTTTTAAACTTTTAAATACACAGGTCTTCATTTCCTGACTTTTTCCGTAGTTATGAATGTAATTTCACCAAGGCGGCCCGGATTCGACGGGGTTTCTCCGGATCCTCCAGTTTCCCCTGTCAGTTTTGCAGGTTTTAACTTTATTTAAATGAAGAATAGAGGGTTAAATTTTGAAGCAGAAGAAACTAGATGTGCCAGTTATGATCGGGCCCCGAATGCCTTCACGAGAAAAGATGATAATTGCAAATCTCATTCTCACACCATTCCCCAAATGCAGATTGGAATTGAACGATGTGTACCTGCAATTTCCCAATAGACGGTACATGAGTTTATGAACATGCAACGTGGTATTAAACTGCATGCATCGTATAATAGAGCCCACATTCAACAACTTTTGAAACTTAATCATATTCCTGTAAGATCAAGTCACTTTTGTAGCACCCTAATAAATCAGTTACTAATTTATTCTCCTATTATATTAACGACCAAGAAAATATGTTTTTTAAGGTTTTCATAACTCCGTATACCGTTAAATTGAACATGGATGGGGACAGGACATGGTAGGAATAATGGGAGAGGAAGGAGATGTGAAAGAATGAGGTGAGGTATATATATATATATATATATATATATATATATATATATATATATATATATATATATATATGTGTGTGTGTGTGTGTGTGTGTGTGTGTGTGTGTGTGTGTGTGTGTGTGTGTGTGTGTGTGTAAAGAAGAACCTTTGCAATCAACCTAGTGACACAATCAGTGCTTTGGATTCTTGGTAAACATGGTTTTCACCGTGAGGTAGTTCCTCTTTTCTTTCTTGTGTTATTCTTAAGTTTAAAGTCCCTTGTTCTGATAGGTTTCATCAGATGATGAATAAATAAAATGGTGCTCAAATGAAGCCGATTTCCATTGAATTACAGCTGGTAGAACAGCTCAAAGAATTTCTAAACATTGATCGCTGATATACATAATCTTCTCTGCGTAAAATAACTCAAGATGGAATTAACATGACAAAACTTATAAATAATAATTTTATTAATATTTTAGAATAAATAATTCAAATTTTAGGCTTAATATCTTTAATTATCTTAATAATTTCCATTCCTGACATTCGTCTTCTTGGGATAAGGAAAAACCTTGTAAAATCCTTTTGCAAGTAATACACTCTAACTGAAATTCAAACCTGGAATCTCTTGAATATGAGTCACACACGCCACCCCTACACTACATTTGTCCCCCTTGCAAAACTGTTCACTTCGATCGAGTAGTTATAGCATCTGCAGTTATCTGCAGCGTTATCACTAGCTGAGATTTGAATAACCTTCTTTAACCTTCAAGAGAAGCTTAATTTTCAGAGCAGGCCTGTGCTTTCCATACCCAAGTTTGCGGGATCGATGACATTTAACTCTGCCGTAAGTCGGTAGAGTTATTGTAATGTAAAAGAGCTCCTAAGGGACAATATCTCGCCAAAGCGGCGACCCTGGAAGTAGCTATTGTTATATCTGCTGTGGTAAGAAGGGTGCTTGTTACGTATGGCAAAAAGGTTTTGCTTACATTATTGTAACAAACGAGAAACTTAATCCGGCTAAACTCACTTTATTTAATTCTTGAGCGCTTAACGTAGAACAAACACTACACTTGGGACATTGTTGCATATACTAACAACAAACCACAAGTGATGCATCGAGTCGAAACACTACTGAACTGCTGAACTCACAGACCTCTGTCAACTGTCCACTGACAATCACTCTCCGGCGGCCAGAGGCCAGAGAGGCCAGAGGTAGTCCTAGTCGGGCGGACTTTTCCCCGTCCGGGTGTCTTTATGCCGCAGTACCTAGCCGTTTTGCGGCTTAACCTGAGAAATGACTCTCCGGAGGACACTGGCTAGTTCTTTATACAGGGCCCGAACACAATGGATATAATGAACAATAAATGTTCTTGAACGGTAGAAAATGAAAACTCTGGAGCCAACAGTGAGCGCATAGAGGCTATTGCTTGCGTCCGGGCTTTTATTCAGTCAAGAAAACCGGCCATTTATGCAGGTACCTGCAGGGTCAGTTAAACAACGTTTGACATCTGACAAAATGTTGACGTAAGTTACTTATTTTATCGTGTTGTCTGCTGGTTTTCTTACTATGTTTTTGTCTCTCTTTTTCTTCTTTCATCCCCTCCTCTGAATCCTAATAACTGGTAATTAGGTAAGTAATGCTATAAAGAAATGATAGCAAGAGAATTAAAGAATGGCAATAAATATGGTTAAAACTATAAATGAAAATAAAATAAAGAAATAAAGTTAAAATTAATACATAATGTAAGTAACACTAATTCCAAAGTGTCAGTGAATAGGGCATTATTAGCCAGGCAAATTTTTCCAGTTCAACAAAAGCAATTAGTTATGCTAATGCATATAAGGCAAATACAGTATACCGCAGGAGGGAAAGTCTCCGGGGCATGGGATGCATGGAGTTGTGGAGACGGTTTCCACACCCTCCCTGGATAGATTTGACACCCCATGCCAGTACAGTTACAGACCATTGAAAAACATTCTGACGTCTTCTACTTCTGGAACGAATCTTCTCGGTTTTAGTGTACAGAGTGAAGAGGACGCATGTTCGGCTCCTTGTGTAGCATGCGTTTTCTGTCACACACATTCGCTGTCCTTATCCTACTATGCAAGGGTGGCACTGGATGGTACATTCCTTTCAGGGATTTACTTTGCGTTGCTGGACAGTAAGCGTTACAATGAATTCAGTCAAACAGAAACTCATTTTCTCAAGATTCTGGTAATTAGAACTCAGTACGTTCAGAAATCAGAGAGTTGCATATACTTACGTACGCTATTTCTGAAAAATAGATACGGAAAATAATTCTTAGAATTTAGCTAGGTGTAATGTAGGAACTTCGATGGGGTAGCTATGAAGTAGTTGGAACTTATGTTGATAAGACGGAGATATTTATAAAACGCGTGTCTATCGTTTTCTTGGAGACCTATACTCTTAAAGTTTTACCACCTTTTATATTACAGAAGCGTTTAAATGCGATGCTTTAACGGCCGTTCGTAGCGCCTAAAGACCGCACTAGGGTCACCACATGCATGGAGGTGCCTGCAAGAAGGTTCTTCGATTAGGATTTCAGCGACTTATGTCAATTTAAGCTTTTCATTTTTATCAGGGGAACGTCATATTAAAACGGTAAATGTATTGATACTTGAGAAATTAGCAGGTATAAGGCCTTAATAGCTACAGCTTCTAATGCTAAGAATCTCAAACAGTTTGGCTGGGTAACCTCAAATATTGCCAACTTGATTAGAAGAGCTCATTGGTTAGCCTCCATTAAATTATCAGCAGACTTAGCTGACGTTTATCCCTACGTCCACCCACTCATACTCTCAGTTAAAGATCCTAAGTTCACCAGTAGCAGCCACCAGCCGATTCATAAGAGTCGGAGATATTGAAGGCAGTATCTAAAAGTGTTGCACAGTGGGTTGGTTACACGTTATCATTTTAAAGTTACTCAGGTGGAGAAAATTCGGCTGTTAGTTACAGAAAATGAAGATAGAGATTTTCTTTTCTTGACAATATCTCAAATACGTGCCATTCAATAGATTCTGTTGGATGACTATTCCAATATAAAAAATGATAATTTCAAATATACCTAACTGGAAGAATTTGGAGCTACCTTTTGCTTTTATCCTCAAAAGAGGTTGCATTTATAGTTGTTTTGCAAAACATAGCATCTCTGCCCCATTCCTCTGCCAAGGGTGGCGTTACTTTGAGGATTGGGTTTACAAGGTATGTATCTGCAGGAAATGAGGGAACCAGAAGACTGACTAGATTGCCTCTCATCCTGTTTATGAGGTCACCTCTTGTTGGCTATTGGTTACAAGGTACAGCGGCGAAGGAGAGCAGTCCCCTTTGAAATTTTTGATATTTTGGTAAAATGTATGTATTTATGTATGTATATATACATACAAATTACAAAACTCCGAATGCGCATGCATGATTCTTATAACTACCATTTTGGTTTGAAACAGTTATTTTATGTTGTCCCCAAAGAGTTTCAAATATTGTATTATGTGAGGTTATGTAGAGTGAGTCACGCACAGAGAAGCTATGTAAGTGGAAATGACGTCACAAAAGTGTGGAATAACAAACTTATTTGTGATTGGTGTGACGCGTATATCGTAAAACGTGGACCAATCAGATATAGAAGATTTTACGTTGCCATGGGGGATATTCAATATTCCTCTAGAGGGATTGAACTATTAGCGAAATGCTAATGTGTAGAAGAAGCGGAACCGGTCATTCTTCTCCTAACAGTCGCCGTGAACGGATGTAAGGTTCTCTTCTTAAACGCCGTTGTGTGCGGAAGAGTATAAGTTTATTCTCGTAACCATCATCGATTATAACTAGATAATCTTTACATTAAATATCATCGCTAGAAGACACACAATTTAATTATTATACACGGTAGTGAAAAAAACGTATAAAACCTTTGATTCTTGCACGCATCCAGATAAACGCGTCACATCAAGTGAATCTTGTGTAAGAATAGTGTTATAAATGTTGTATCATACATCTTGTTCGAACTGGTGTTAATTGAAGTAAGGAAATAAAAGTTTCTACATTATTTAATACAGAGGAAAATGATTACTCATTTTACGTAAAATTTCCTTCCGCCGTACCACCCCTGTAAAAGAAGATATCTAGCTCAACCGACTGAAGCCACGCCGAGGTAAGCTGGGACTTCAAGAATCATCAATTCCAACCCTGTTCCAAATGATCACCTCAACGAGGGGAATAATTCACCATCCTTCTATACGATTCGACATAAATCCAGTTCCAAAATGGCGCCCAACTGTATGGCTCGAATAGGCAGAAGGAGGATTACACCACAGGAGAATAAATAGTGTAATGGACAGGTAACTTCGAATCAAGAAAGAAGAAAGAAGAAAAGTGAGTACGGAAAATCTTAATAGATAATTAATAGAAAAAGTGACAAAATTATAATTTTCATTTTTTTTATGTTATTAAGAAAGGGAAAAATATTACCTAAAATGGAAGATAAAAAATTAACAGACAATAAGAATAAAAATGTTGGGGAAGGAGTGGAAAAACTAGTTAGTGATAAGAGAGCAGAAATACAAGAAGTCAGGGAAGTAGTGGAAGGAATGATTAGTGATGATGCAGGAACAAGTAGAACAGAAATTATGCAGAGTAAAGTTAATGAAATGATAATAGACAGGTTAGAGAAAATGATGAGTAATTTTGATGCTAAAATGGATAATTTAAGACAGGATATGAATCAAAATTCAGAAAATTTAAATAGTTTTAGACAGGAAATAAGACAGGAAATAAAACAGAATTCAGAAAAGGTAGATCAAAATTCAGAAAAGGTAGATCAAAATTCAGAGAAGTTAGAAGCTAGGATAGATCAAGGTTTAGGTAACCTAAGAAATGAAATTGAGAAAGGAAGAGAAGAGTGTAGAGAAGGCATAAAATCTTTAAAACAGAAAATAGAATCTCATGATGGAGAAATGTCTAAGTTAAAAGAGATGTTTCAGGAAATGAAAATAAGTCAGGAAAATGTAGTAAAAGATATAAGAAGTGAATTGGCTAAGGAGTCAGAAATCCTTAAGCAACAACAGGTAGAATTTGTAGAAAAACAAAAAATAGAAATAGGGGAATTAGAGAATAGAATAAGACAAGAAATAGATGTAGTCTTATTAGATAATTCACGGAAATACCATGAGGAAAATATTGAAATACAGAATAATTTTGTAAGAGAGGTAAATAGTATCAGAAATGATGTTAAACTAATTGCTACTGAAGTGCAAACACAACAAGATGAACTAAAAGTTAAATATGATGAAGTCAGTAAGTTGAATAGTGAAATGATTACAAGAATAGATTTGGCACAGGAAAGTTTTGAGAGAGAGAAAGAAAACATTAGCAAGCTGAATCAAGTTGTGATTGCATTACAGGCAAGCAAAATTTCTGAGAACCAGAGGGTAATAAAATCTAAGAATATTACATGTATTGACTCACCTGGTAATTCAGGTAATATTGTACAAAACTTAGAGAATTATTTGGAGAGTGACGATACAGAATCTTTGTCACCTGATTGTGAAGTAAATGGTATTGGACAAATACAAAACATGCACACACATACACAGTTACACAGTCAAGGTAACACAAATTGTACAAATTATTTGTTGCATGACATAAGTCCACCTACTTTCGAAGAAGAATCGGGAGACAATCCCAAAATATTTCTAAAAGAATTAGAAGAATATTTTAAAATTAAAAAGATTCCAAATGAATTTAGGATGATGATTGTTAAAAGGTGTTTGAAGAAAAATGCTTTAGAATGGCTGAGGTTAACACTAGCATCACATGAAACGTATAGTATGTTTAGGAATGTGTTTATAAATAGGTTCTGGGGTCCAGAAAGACAGAGAAGAATTAAAGTCGAACTGGCCACTGGTAAATTCGAGTTCAAGAAGGGTGTGTCCATGACTGAATATTTCCTAAAACTTGCTAACAAAAGTAAACTTGTGAATCCAGATATGTCAGAAACCGAGATCGTGAATATGCTAATACGACATTATCCACCGCACATTAGAAACCACCTAATTGTGGCTAAGCCCGTCGACTTTACTGATATGATTGAGTTATTATCAGAATTTGAGGCTCATAACCTTAATTCTGATTCTACTCATAGTCAAGTTGATCCTGACAAGAGTCATATAGAACAAAAGCAAGTAAATAGACAGGAAGTAAGACCAACATTCAGGGAAAATCACAACCATACTAACCAAAACCAAAATAGTTTTAACCAAAATTGGGGCGGGGCACGTTCAAGAGACAACTATGAACGAAGAGAGTACAACCCCAGAAAGACATATGAATCGGTAGTGCCAGGTATAGGAAGGAGAATTCCAAATACTCCTAGGAGGAATTATAATAATGACCAACCTGTGGGAAATGTGAGGAGTAATCAGGTGAATCAACTGAGGTTTTACAGGGGAAATAACTTAAGAACGGGTTATCAAAGTAGAGGAAGGGGAACTAGAATCGAAGACTCTTCATTAAGAGATTTTGGGGGTCCTAGGTTTGAAAGGGCAGACAATAACCTAGAAAGGACACGGACTCAGGGAATAGAAGGAGAAATAAATAACGGTAGTACCAACCCAACTGCTAGTGTAACTACCGACCGCACTAATGCGGAAAACTGAGTACCAAATCATTTTGTGCCTTGGAAAGTGGTTCGGTAAAAATGACACAGGGCAAAATCAAAATTCAAAATTTACCAGAAGATAAGCTCACTCTCTCCAGAAGTAAAGATCGGGAATTAGTAAATCCACCTCAGATTAACCTTCGTTTAGGCGATAGCGAATATAAAGTATTGATAGACACAGGAGCTAGTTCATCAGTAATAAGTGAGAACTTATTCAAGGAGTTACTATCCAAGTTTAGGATTGAATATTTAAACGTGTGTAATGTATACTGTAGCACAGCTATTGGGAAAAAGAAAGATAAAGTTAAATATCAAGCGTTAATTCCTGCGCGAATAGATGATTGGAATTTCAATTTTATCGTATTGGTAATACCAAACTTAGCTCGTGATATTATTATTGGCAATGATGTATTGTATGATTGGCAAAGTGTGATAGATTTCGAGAAACATGAAATGAAGGTCAAAGGAGATAATGAAGTAATAAAGATAAATTTGTTAGAAGAAATTATATTAAAAGAGGATGAGAAGGATAGTATAAATAATGATAGGTTTTTTTGTAGAAAATATAATATTATACGAAGAAGATATAATTAATAATGAAGAAGATGATAGTGGTAAAGAGAATTTACTTTTAAATAATAAAGAAAATGAGACGTTTATCCTTGGAGATCATTGTTGCCAAATAAACACATTAAATACCGACACCGAGCGAAAACAAGAAGAGGAAGAAATGATATTCCAAAGAACTTTGAAAGAAAAGTTAGGGAAAACATACAATTTAAATCACGCGCAAAGAGAACAGTTGAGGTTATGTATACTAAAGAACAGGAACGTTTTTAGTACGAAACCTGGATTGTGCAATAAGTACATACATACATTTAAGGTGAACGACATTGCTCCTTATACTCATAAAAGTAGATCTGTGCCTATCGCTATTAGACAACAAGCATCTGAAGTAATAAACGATATGCTAGAAAATGGAATTATAGAGATTTCTAATTCGCCTTACCTAAATCCTTTGTGCTGGGTACATAAATCGAACGGAACACTGCGTATGACGATTGACGCAAGAAAGATAAACTCACTAACACAACCCGATCACTTCAGACCTCTTGGAGTTGATGAGGTATTATCAAAATTAGGACATGGAAAATATTTTTCAAAATTAGATTTGGTTTCATCGTATTGGCAGATACCACTAGATGAATCTGTTCGAAAATACACAGGATTCAATTTTGGAGGAAAAATATACCAATTCAAAACATGTGGTTTTGGATTATCCACTAGCGGGAGTGCATTACTTCGAGCGTTACATAATATTTTCGGAGATACCATAGAAAATTTCGCTCTACAATATATTGATGATTTTCTTATTTTTGATCAAAATTTTGACGACCATATATCACATCTAAATTATATATTTACAAAATTTTCTGAAAGTGGTATGACAATAAATCTGGATAAATCGCAATTTATTGCCAAAGAGATTGAATTTCTAGGTTATATTATATCTGAAAAAGGCATGACACCGAATCCAGAAAGAATCAAATCGATTGAAGCTATCCCTCCACCCAAGAACATCAAGCAATTAAGAAGATTTATGGGAATACTACAATATGAGAGTAGGTTCGTTATAAATTATGCCAAAGAGCTTAGTCCTTTGAGGGAACTTCTTAAGAAAAATTCAATTTGGAAATGGACTGAAGAACATCAACAGGCTTTTCAAAACGTGAAAGAATTATTTAAAAATGCCATTCTTTTGGAAAGACCCATTCAAAATCAACCATTCAATATATATTCTGATGCTAGCATTCAAGCTTATGCAGCTGTACTAACGCAGATTGATGTATCTGGAAATAATCACGTAATTGCTACTGCTTCCAGAGCATTGCACAAAATAGAAGCTAATGCTTGCATAACCGAATTGGAAATTGGAGCTATATATTTTGCTTTACAAAAATTTAGGCAATATGTGTACAATACCAAAGTTATTGTGTATACAGATCACATTAGTTTATTATTTATAAAGAAATGTAAATTAACTAGCTCAAAAATATCTCGTTATATTCATGAAATTACTTCGTATGATATTGAGATTAGGCACATTCCAGGAAAAGAAAACATCTTTAGTGATTTATTATCAAGACTAAGATGGGAAGGGGAAATCCCAGAAACATTATCACATCCACATCATGAGATTAAATTGTTCGAATTAAATTTTAAATGGAATAAAGACCTAACCCAAAAGTTTAAGAATATTTCGGAAACCCAACAAAATGATCCAAAATTGTCTTTATTGCTACAACATGTTCCAGAAATTGGAGAAAATATAAATTGTAACATAGCAAAGAAAAATGGTATTCTTTACAAATTACATGGGGATGTAATACGAAAATGGAAAGTGATAGTTCCGAGTAGTTTGGAAGAAAATGTAATAATTTCTTTTCATCAAAATTTAGCACATTCAGGATGTGAAAAAACTGCTATGACTATAAAAGAACAATTGTACATTAAACATATTGACAAGAAGGTTAGGAAATTAATTTCAACATGTGAGTTGTGTCAGAAAGCTAAACCAATAAACGTCAGATATGATTTTGAACCTCAAACTATCATCAGGGATAGAAAGAACGAACTAGTTGCTATTGATGCTCATGGAGAAATGCCAGCTAGTCAACACAATTGCAAATACATTTTTGTAATGTTTGATATTTTTTCTAAATTCGTAAAAATTTATCCTGTACAAAATATCAAAAGCAGAACGTGCGTAAATAAAATTTTAAAAGATTGGATACCAAAGTATGGGCCAATAAAGGCAATATTATCAGACAACGCAACGGTTCACCGGAGTAAATTGTTTACTTCAGAAATGAAGAACAACAACATTAAGATGTATTACTCTTCAGCATATTTTCCCCAAGGAAATCCTTGCGAGAGAGTGATGCGTGATTTAGGCTTGTATTTCAGAATTCTGTGTCATTCTAACCACCGAGGCTGGTACAAATACTGCCATATTATTGAGAAAATCATTAACAATACCCCAAACTCTACTACCAAATTTTCACCAATCGAATTAATGACTGGACTACAACCTGAACCTCTAGTAATAAAAGCACCAACAACCTTAAAAGTAGATGAAATGGAATTGAATGAAGAAGAAAAGTGTGCTGAAGCATTTCGAAGAATAAAAGAAAAAGCAGAGAAAAGATTATCAAAGATACAAAGAAAAGGAGCGAAATGGAATCCTGAAATAAATGATAAAGTTCTCGTAAAGACATTTAATATCTCCAGTTCTAAAATCAAATCCTATTGGAGAATGAATTTGTTATATAAAGGTCCATATAAAATAGTAAGAAAATTTGGGGATCATACGTACGAATTAAGAGACGATGATAATAAAATGATAGGAAAATATCACAAAACACTTTTAAAACCATTCAAAAGCCTTGACACTCACAAGAATAAATGATTTAAAAAAAAATAATAATAATAATAATATGTTTATGAATTACTGAAAAATGTTTTGTTTATTATTATTGTGTTCGAATAATTTCTGATTTTATATTGTTATTTTAAATTGTATTGATTGTTCATTGTTGTAATAATGTTTAATTATTGGGGCATTCTTCAGAATATATGGAACAATATTATTGGGAGATTTAAGTTAATTTTCCATATATTCTGAAGAGGGGCATCTGAAACAGTTATTTTATGTTGTCCCCAAAGAGTTTCAAATATTGTATTATGTGAGGTTATGTAGAGTGAGTCACGCACAGAGAAGCTATGTAAGTGGAAATGACGTCACAAAAGTGTGGAATAACAAACTTATTTGTGATTGGTGTGACGCGTATATCGTAAAACGTGGACCAATCAGATATAGAAGATTTTACGTTGCCATGGGGGATATTCAATATTCCTCTAGAGGGATTGAACTATTAGCGAAATGCTAATGTGTAGAAGAAGCGGAACCGGTCATTCTTCTCCTAACAGTCGCCGTGAACGGATGTAAGGTTCTCTTCTTAAACGCCGTTGTGTGCGGAAGAGTATAAGTTTATTCTCGTAACCATCATCGATTATAACTAGATAATCTTTACATTAAATATCATCGCTAGAAGACACACAATTTAATTATTATACACGGTAGTGAAAAAAACGTATAAAACCTTTGATTCTTGCACGCATCCAGATAAACGCGTCACATCAAGTGAATCTTGTGTAAGAATAGTGTTATAAATGTTGTATCATACATCTTGTTCGAACTGGTGTTAATTGAAGTAAGGAAATAAAAGTTTCTACATTATTTAATACAGAGGAAAATGATTACTCATTTTACGTAAAATTTCCTTCCGCCGTACCACCCCTGTAAAAGAAGATATCTAGCTCAACCGACTGAAGCCACGCCGAGGTAAGCTGGGACTTCAAGAATCATCAATTCCAACCCTGTTCCAAATGATCACCTCAACGAGGGGCATAATTCACCATCCTTCTATACGATTCGACATAAATCCAGTTCCAGGTTTAAGGAACTACAAAACGTAAATCTTTAGTGAAATCCGATAGCAAATTTAGAGAAAGAGTAAGCAAAATTAAGGACTGAGCTATTTTTTGAGGATATGCTTCCATAAGATAAAAAAGTAAATATTTTGCATTTTTGGGAGTGAAAATTTATAGAAAATCACATTTTTCTCCCTCTGGATAATCCAATTTCGAACGAGATCTGGGCTGACTTTCTTGTATAAGTTCATTCTGGTGCTTCCTCTTATTCTGAGAAGACAAATGTCGGGTGATTTGAAATTCTATTAACCGCGGACTGAGTTGAGCTATTTTTCCAGCCACTCTGATCAATGTTTCTACATTCCTAGCTTGTTATTCTCGACATTACCAAAAGATCTGTTTTAACAGTATCTAACGCTTATAGAGTCCAATTTCTTTTTAATTACCGAAAAATTGTCTTAAGCTTGTGCTACATTTTAATTTTAATTATTTACTTTTTGTAACGAAATCCTTAATGTTTATCTTGCAACTCATGTAATGTTCCAATATGTTATCCCTCGTCATAAATACCTCCCCCAGTATTGCACTAAGGTTTTCAACTTAGTTGAGACATTGACTCCGGCCATGTCAGTGCCTTGGTATATTTTTATATAAAATGTACCTATATATTCGTATTATCAAGCTTAAGAATTAGCCTGCAGGAAACCTCGCATATTCAAAACAATTCGGCTACTAGCCCCTGAAACTGTATAAATAGACTCTTTTAACGAAATACTTGATGCAGGTTAATGCAGAATAAATGAGGGAGTTACAGAGTTTAAAACAGTAATTAGGAAAGAAATACATCCCAGAAATTGAGGTTAATGCGATACATTAACAAGGTTAAAAAGTATTCTTTATGCGGATTTCTTTTAATTTTTAACAGTGGAATCACGTCAAATAAAATAGTGTAAGAATAAAAATTGTAAAAGCTGCATTAACAAAAAGAGAAGGATTCCATTTGAAACATAAAAATATGATGTGTCCTATTCACATGACTGTCTCCACCCAATCTTCAACAATCTATTCTTACATTTTTTTCTATTCACTCTGTGTTAATCCAGGTGGACATATGTAGAAACGGTTATATTGCACATTTCTTGTACATATAGAAGAATCGGGGGAATTTATTTGTCTGAAGGATAGTCAAATCTTTTAAGTGTTGGTCGGTATACAATGGCTTTGAAAATCCGTAATCTTTGCATATCCCCAAGAAAAAAATGATAATTACTTTCAGTATCAGATGAATAATGCTGGAAGATTGAAGTTAGTAGCAAGTAATATCTTGGGAATGTCTGCCACGGGAATCCAACCAGGGCCTCCCAAATGTGGACTACACAGGAAACCACCTGAACCATCCCGCGCGGTGATGATGCTGAACTTAAATACCAAATTTGGTATTCAACCACGTTTTCCTGTTTGAGCTATACTATTCGGCGGTACCATGACCGAGTAATTAAACTGCTCGCCCTTCACCAGGATGTGAATCTAAAGACCGTATCAGAAATTCGTGGTGGACAAAGCGGCGCATGTGCTGGTTTTCTTCGTTTTCTCCGGTGTTCACTTCACGAAATGTTCCATCACCATCATCTTCATCATCATCTTTCATACATTCTCCCCTCATTTTATAATATTTCCTTCATCACCCTCATACCACACTCTGGATTGATCAGCCATATTGATTACTGTCTTATCCATTTGCCTGCTTCTCGACAGGCACCTGATCCCAGGCGCCTTTTTAATTCCTGGGAGTGGGGCAAGTCCTTCATACGAGAAGGTAAAAGAAGACGTTATGCCGCCCACACATACACATCACACGCACACCGAACTTTTTCGAAATAGATTTTCTGGTGAAATCTTCACATCGAACTTCTGGTGAAAATCAATACGTTCTTACTTTAAGTAATAGAGAAAATAAAAATGTTAAAGCTAGAGTTCCTCAAACACAGCGTGAGTTAAGAGCCGTCAATAATATGGGGCTAACAACATAAAGTCAGATAGAGTAACACTCTGCTGCAGCCTGTCATATGTAACTATTTTAGTTATTTATGTAATATATTACTGGTATAAAAATGAACTAAAATAGCAGCAAAATGGTGCGTCCTTGTAATTCTAAACACACTAGAGAAAAATACTATAAAGCATCATTAGATACATAAGTGTAACAAGTGGTAAATGCGCCCACGTTCGTAACGTGGTGGTAGCGTGTCTGCCTCACATTCAACAGGACCTGAGCTCGAATGATGATGTCAGGTAGCTCATTGGTACATCATTACACATATTTTATTCATCGTCCGATTTGACTTACTTCGGAGTACGTTAATTAAAAATACAAAAGTGGTAGATGCAGGTAAAACGCCCAAATTCATTGAGTGTGTAGCTTTTATATTACTTTATTGGGTTGCGGTAAATGAACATATGGTTAAAGACAACGTTATAAATTATAACTGATAATATCTGATGCAGAGATATATAGTCATTTCTTTAAGCCTTTCTAAGTCTGTAAAATAAAGGAGGGAACTTCAAAATTAATATTTCTGGATATTTGTTCTGACTTATTTAAGAAAACTTCAATAAGGTATTTAAAGTTTTGTGTGGTTTCTTTTAGATATGGAGAAACATGGTGGACAATACACCCAGGCCAGCGATGATGGTTGCAAACAAAGTTATAACCTCCTACAATGGCGGAGGTCAGACTTGTAGTACGACTACCCGACGAAATGTGGGTCAACTGGCAGCCTGCTAGATGCTTATTGCTCCCTGCTTCCTTAGTCCGAAAGTATTGTCCTAGGCTGGAAGGCAGAAAGTGAGTCAGTACTTAGCCCTAAGGAGATGGAACTCGCCAATCTACGAGTTATCTCTGCACAGTCCGTTAACATCACCATATTTGCGCAAGAAGGAAGTATTACACCTATCTAGATCTCTTCATGTTATTTTTTTTTAAATAAACAAACCGACTAGATATAGTTTTAGAGATTTGATTATCTGCCAGGTTGGTAAAATTTTATATTTTTAAATGAAAGTTATTTAGCAAAAGATAATGGTAAAACGTGACTTCGGAGGAGTTTATTCAAACCTTTCAAAAGATAATCTACAAATGGATAAAACCAAAATTTAAGAAAGAGCAGGATACGGTCCTATTTGAATATTTTATGGTAATGGTTGCTTCTCGGTAATTTTACTAAAATAACGTCGATATTTTGGTTAACACACTTGCTGGTTCAGCGATCCTGATGGTTGGGTATAGTGAAGTAAGAACCCAGTCGCTGATGAGAAGAACATTTAATGCTTAGCACAATTTGTGCTGAGACTCGTTTACTTTTTATTGGTTAATGTTGAAAGCCTGTTTCAGTACAGAGATATACTTATTTAGGGTTTAATTATTGTACAAAAGTAATATTTCCGAGAAAGAGGAAAGAAAGAGGAATGTTATGATGAAATGAAATGTGTTTTGAACCATACAGATTATTCAGTGAAAAAGATGCAGTTAATGATTACATACAACATATAAGTTGAAGTATGGGATAAGTCCCATTTAATCTATGAGGAGTTTTGGTGAATTCATTAGTGCATTTGAAGTACGTTTATAATTTATTTCAGTATTTAGAACTTTAATATTCTTATGCTTCTGTATATTTGAATAAAGATAACATATGTTAAACTTAAGCTAACATTTAATCGATAAAGTTATTTTCTCTCTCTTTTCCTAACCTTCGCGCTTCCTTAAAAAGGTTACAATCGTTACTAGTGCCCGCCTTGGTAGCGTGGTGGTAGCGTGTCTGCCTCACGTTCAAGAGGTCCCGAGTTCTAATCTCGGTCAGGGTGAGTTACCAAGTTAAGGTTTTTTACGGGGTTTTCCCTTATCCTGAAAGATGAATGTCCAGTAACTCCAAGCTCTACGGACCCTGGGCTCATTTGAGCATCATTTCACCCATTCCATCAATAGTCCGATATGACTTAACGTTGGAGAACGTAAATTACAAAAAAAAAAAAAATAATAATAAAAAAAAATCGTTACTACTGGGTAAGGACCACTTCAAGAAGAAAAATAGTACAAAAAGTATTGAAGAAAGTAACTGGCACAACAAACTGCAGGAAAATAACATAAGTAGGTGGTGTAACAACATTTTATGCGTAAAAGTACTCATAAACAATCACTTTATAATTTACTGTCCAGCATTTGAAATAATACTGAGGTTACATAATTTTGCTGGTTTCTCATATTAATATTCACAGGCGTGTTCTGCGCCTGTTCTGTTGTAATATTCACTGTATGAACTAAGGAGAAAATCGGCTTCCCCTTGTTAGGAGCAATCTGTGCAAACCTCAAAACCACACGTTAAAAATGCAGCTTTATGTTCGACAGCATGTCATAAATGTGTCAAATTACCAAATTAATAATTACAAACAGTAGAATCAAAGACTCCAAATTGAAAACAGTACCCAAAACAGTACGTCATAAGTGACATAAAGTTGTCAAAGTAAACCAAGGCAGAATCAAAGAGGCAAAAGCGGATATAACCCCTCAGTGGAAAACAAAAGATACTTCTGTGGAAAATGTTGCCAACGCCTTGTAATATAAAGTACCTAAAAGTGACTGCCAAACAGGCCAGAAATATCTAGGTATGGAGCAGCTTATGAGTAGTAATATTATTTTCAATTTGTATTTCACATTGAGAGATTGGCAAACATTATCCATTCTTGTAAAATGGTGCAATGGTATAGGTAAAATGTAGGAATATCTTACATTCGTAACAAATTTTCCACCTTTACATCACAAAATGCTCGTGAGTAGTATGGTTACGCTATAAAATTGTAAAGAAAGAAAAAAAGAACTTGGAAATTCACACTCGCTGGCCATATAAGTGGCATGACATATATAAACATTGATACACACAAATTCTACTTCTAGAAAATGACTAGAGGCTTAAAATCAATAAAATTCGTTACTTCGGAACTGCTCTATCCTCTGTGTCGATATCAAACTGAAAATTTGCAAGTAAAAATGTATCCATTTTATTTTCCCCACCTGATTAATCAATTTATTTTTATTCAAGGATGTTATAATTACCAGACCTAGAAATTCAACTGTCCGGCTGGGCCAAGATGCTGACCGACCACATCTCCTCCTCTTATCGGTTGGATGACCGCACACCTCTGCCTTGCGTATGTGGGCGTGAGGCCGGCAGTCGGGTTGGCTGGCTAAGACCCACTTTGGGCTATTGCGCCATGGATAACGGTTTTAATTGACCTCGATTTGGTGGTTTAATAATTTCAAGTTTAAAATTATACAGAAAATCTTAAGAAAAATATTCGAATGTCTTTAAAAAAGGCTAAATTTGTCACAGTTATTTGGTAAACCTGGTCTGATTAGGGACTGGGCTATTGACTCTAACGTCTGAATTTAATTCCCCCTCCCCTCCCCAAAGAGATGGTTTTAAGTTAGTTTAAAATAGACAGCTCAATAGCAGGAGATTTCTTGGGATATAAATGAATTCCTGGGGAGCGAAATTTCGGCACACCGGCAACGCAAATATAATGCTGGCTACTAATGTCGTTTACAGATAAAATATTGATTAGCATTTAGGATTAGGATTACTATTGAGGGATTCGGCACTGCGACCAGTCTTGATCTATTGTACCTATGCCCCCAAGTGGAACATCCCCGGCAGGAAGGATGAGGCGAGAGGAGACAGAAGGCGTCCGTCCCATAGAGCCACGACAATGTAGAGGGCAAGGTCCTACATTTTACTTAGTTGGAAACCTTCCCAGGTAGGCCAGGGCAAAAGACATTCCCCCTACTGTGGTTCGGAAGCGGTCCTAACAGCCGGTCCAGAGACCGCCAACCGACCTACCGGAGAAGGAAGTGGTTCACGCAGAGCATATCATCCTGTCATACACCGCTGACACTTGTACCCAGAAAGAGACCACCAGATGAGAGATGATGTGAAATGATAATGGCGACGAAATGGAGGAACAGAAAATTCTAGGGATGTAATTAACCTACACTTCATTCCCCTAGCCACCCGGGACAATCCCCGAAAAAATCCACGGGTCAGATAGGTTGTCCACGGGAATCGAATGCGGGCCTCCTACAAACGAAACCGCCTGAGCCATCCCGCTCGGTTTTATTAACATTTAGGAAAAATAGCTAGAAAAAAGTGTTAGGGCTTTTCCCACAAACTAGTGGCTAACGGTATTCAAAAAGACTAGATGTAGCTATAAAATTGGCATCACTACTTATGACATGCATCTTCACAGACTCTAACCGCTGATTCATGTGTATTAGCTTGAAAACGACACACAGGGTATTGCAAAAGAAACGCTTACTCAGGTAGATAATTTAGAAAAAGAAATGAAGTTGCAATCTCCAGGTTCGGAAGCCTGTACAACACAGGTATTGCGTAATTGAAAGCCTGCAGAATCTGTTTTGAAGCACGCTCTACTCTGACCTTGTATAATTCTCCACGTGCAGCGAGGTCTGTCACACGGTATGGGTTACTCCCTGAATTATTTACAACCATTACTGCAGTACTTCGGTGTTTTCAGAAAGTTCCAGTATTTTATGGCTCAGATCTAACAATAAGGTGAATGTTTCACTAAATCCATTGCTATAGGTATACAATGTATATACATCGTCGGTTATAAGTATATCCGTAATTATGTAAAAATGATTACATTTTTATTAATTCTAAATTAACACACATAGCACTATTATTATTATTATTATTATTATTATTATTATTATTATTATTATTATTATTATTATTATTATTATTATTATTATTATTATTATTATTATTATTATTATTATTATTATTATTATTATTATTATTATTATTATTATTATTATTATTATTATTATTATTATTATTATTATTATTATTATTATTATTATTATTATTATTATTATTATTATTATTATTATTATTATTATTATTATTATTATTATTATTATTATTATTATTATTATTATTATTATTATTATTATTATTATTATTATTATTATTATTATTATTATTATTATTATTATTATTATTATTATTATTATTATTATTATTATTATTATTATTATTATTATTATTATTATTATTATTATTATTATTATTATTATTATTATTATTATTATTATTATTATTATTATTATTATTATTATTATTATTATTATTATTATTATTATTATTATTATTATTATTATTATTATTATTATTATTATTATTATTATTATTATTATTATTATTATTATTATTATTTATTATTATTATTTATTATTATTATTTATTATTATTATTATTATTATTATTATTATTATTATTATTATTATTATTATTATTATTATTATTATTATTATTATTATTATTATTATTATTATTATTATTATTATTATTATTATTATTATTATTATTATTATTATTATTATTATTATTATTATTATTATTATTGTTATTATTGTTATTATTGTTATTATTATTATTATTATTATTATTATTATTATTATTATTATTATTATTATTATTATTATTATTATTATTATTATTATTATTATTATTATTATTATTATTATTATTATTATTGTTATTATTATTGTTATTGTTATTATTATTATTATTATTATTATTATTATTATTATTATTATTATTATTATTATTATTATTATTATTATTATTATTATTATTATTATTATTATTATTATTATTATTATTATTATTATTATTATTATTATTATTATTATTATTATTATTATTATTATTATTATTATTATTATTATTATTATTATTATTATTATTATTATTATTATTATTATTACTGCATCTTAGGTATACAGAAACATTTGGCCTGTCAATCTACTGAGAAACAATTGGAAATAAGGCATCACATTATTGTTGTGTGATCGAAGAATACTAATTTCCAAAGTCTGTTTAGAACACCTCATGTGTGAGCTCATACGACTTTCTCTCCTCACACTTGTACAGTTATTCATAAAAATTCTTATTCTTTTACCTATTTCTTATTAATTGCGATAACGTTTGCAGAGGCGGTGTCTCCATGTGGGTGCAATGGAAAGGTGGTATTTAGTGATGGCCGTTAAAGAAAAGCTGGTTGCTGTGTGATGGCTTCGACATTCCATTCCCTTTGTAGGACACAGAAAACAACGAATAATGAATTCCCATTTGAGAAAAGTGTAAGTACTTGAAAATTCCAAACAATAACAAGGAATATATCGAAAATGGTTATCTACCCCCCCTCCCAAAGAGAAACACTTTGTTTGACATAAATTGTTTACTTCAACGAGGTCTGCAGTGTTCTCTGTAGTAGGATTTTTTTTATCTCTTAGGGTTTATTAATTTGCCATGCAAATATGTTAAATATATCTATGGTATTTTAATTAAAATTATTAGAGCCACCTTTGAGAAAATAACACTTTTTTTTATAAATTACTTGTCTATAGTTTGGTTTTGGGGTACATTCTTGAAAATCTTTGTGTTTTGGGATGCTGAATATAAATACCTTGTTCTATATTTACCTATGCAACTTTTGTTTTTTGAGTTATACTATTCATAACGTTTTTTTTAAAAAAAAATCTTATTTTTTCATTCAGTGATCTTGAAACGTGTATTTCCAATGAAATCTCAGTATCGAATTTTTGGGTGGAATGCAGTAACTTCTATACATGATACTATTATATGCGGTAGTGAACAGCAAACTATATCAACTTCATTTCCTTAAGGATAAAGCTCGTGCTGTTCTATTATTTTACGTCACTCTCGTTACTGGTATCCATGTATTACAGGAAACTCTGAATACATTTTCATTTATGTGACCCTAGCCTAAGGTAGAGGATGCGCCTGAGTAGATGGATGCGCTTTGATAAGCACTAAATATATAATCATAAATGAAAAGGTTCGTGCCTTTATATGTATGTTTGTTAAGCATAAGTAGCCAAGAAGAATGACTCAGTGGTAGCGTCCATGAACCGCATTCGGGAATTCATGGGTTCTTCGAGTGTTTTCCCGGATGCTTGGCCAATGCTTGAAGAACAATTACCTCTTGGAATAGCATGTCCCTCCATTTTACCTCGTTTCTCATTTCACTTCAACTTTCATTCTGTTGGATATTTCAGATCTATAAGTGTCCGCGGGAGTTTCATCGAGTAAGTGAGGGAATTTTCTCTTTGTAAATTCTCCTCTTCCGGATCGGGGAAGTCACAGGTTACTGGATCCCCATGTATGTGCAAGCATGCAGAGGGGTGGGGAGCTGGCTGTAGTACCAGCCACTAGGGAGCTTTAACATGTAGCTGTTAGGGACTCTGCACTCTGCTGTCTTTTCTTCTTAGGCCCTAGAAATCTTAGTATCCTGGGACCGCACCCCTCCTTCCCGAGTCGCCTCTCAGTAGGGACATAAGCACAAAAGATCTTTGTTGCTCTAGTCCCCCTGTGAACTTCGTCAAAGAGCCAAAGAGTCATGGTTTTGGAGCTAGTAATACTACTGACGGTTGCATTTTAGTCCATTTTAAAATTAGACTAACAATGGAATTAAATGTTCGCAGTAGTAAAGCGGATCCAATTCTTATCACTTACTTCATGTTGCGGAAGATATTCTGAGGTTTCTGGTTGGCTAAATTTAAATATTAATCGATTTCTATTGTATGGAATGGGGTAGCAACGAATTCTACTGCAACCAATAAAAGGAGCGACGTTAGAAGAGCTGGGGAGTCACGGTGAGCTCTTATATAACGATTTTAGTCTAATTTTAAAATGGACTATATTTCTGTTTATGATTATGATGGCGATAGTGTTAGTAATACGAATGGCAGTGGAGATAATCGAAAGCTGATAGTTTTTGTAATATTTTTACCCCTTTATCGCTATAACACAATAAAACAATAGTCATTGGACTTTGTTGAAATGGAATTTAGGAAAGACACTTTCCTGGTATGAGTTTGGGTTACCTCCCCAGTATTCGCCAGTTTTTGTGGATTCAGGAAAATCGAATAAAAGATAAAAATAGCCTTAGTCAGCGAGTAGACCTGGCGTAGTTTAAAACACGGACATCCCGTCCTTGTTTTAACGACTTCTTCTACTGGTTTCAATGATGCTGTCAGTAACAATGACTGTATTAGCGTAGTGACAGTGTATCGGTGGTAATCTAACACTGATTATGTTAGCACCAATAGTAGTACGAGGGACATTCTATATCGATTTACACTATTTTTCACATTCACTAAGAACTCCTAAGCCAGAGCAGGTAAATTCACTTTCTGAACATAGTCTCCATTAAACTGCACAAAGTTGCATTACCGATGTGATAAATTTTGTAGCCCTCCTCGAGCCACTCTTTTGTAGTATGTCGCACTCACCGCGGGAGAACTGCTAACAATTCTTGGAGGTTAACAGAATGAAGTCCGCCTAGAAGTTTCTTCGTACCCCGAATAGGTGGCAGTCAGAAGGGGCCAAATCAGGAGAATATGGTAGTGTTGAGTCCATACGTGGAACCTCATTCCAGCGATGGCATATGTGGGTTTCCTAATCGTATGTGGTCGTGCGTTGTTATGTTGCAAGAACACACCTTTCGACCATGTTTCTGGTCATTACTCTCCAATGGCACGAAGTGGCTTCACGTACGCCGGCCTGTTAATGGTGGTATCTGATTCCAGCCAGTAAATGGGGATTTCATCCTTGCCCCAAACGATCGTGGCCATGTCTTTTCTTACTGAAGGCACTGTACGGAATTATTCGGCAGGGAACTGCCTGTATGCTTCCGCTGCTTTGATTGGGCTTTAGTCTTCGGCTCATTGTAGTCGAGCCAAGTCTCGTTGCCGTCACGAGTTTGGACATTAAACCATCTGGATCCTGACGGTGACGCTGAAGGAGATGACTGTACATGTCCTTGCACTTTTGATATGTGGTCACCTTTCCAAAATTCACCCCAGTTGTACATGGTTTTTCGTAACAATGCACATTCTCCACACACATTGCCAGCAATTGTCGGTAAGTGTCCGCGGTGTGAACACTCTCCTTACATGTCGTCAGCACTGTCCTTGATGATCACTCAAGGCCGGAGGCGTGTGCGTTTATTCAAAATTATACTGTACATGGACCTTACTGATGTTGCTCGTGCATGTGAACAACTGCAGGTAGCTATAGCCTGAACATGACAACCGCATCACTACGAAACAAATAGCCGCGTTATACTACATCTTGATCTTGCGTCTACATACACTTGCAAGTAATTGCTTCACTAGTTCGCAGAGTACTATCTTACGTTGTTTTCAGCATTTCCTTTTAGTGACAGTTGTTTGAACATTTGATGGCCGTGATATACATCTGACGTCATATATACTCTGTGTCCAGCTAAATTGTATCGCATGCGAGCACACATCTGTCCAGCACACTCCATGTTATTCGCTCCCTTGATGACAGCAGTTGGGAAAATGTGCTGTACTGCGTAGGCTCTACACTTCTAGTGATCTTCCTGCCACCTACAGTTAGACCAACGTTTTAGTGTAAAGATGAGTCTAATGACACGCTATGAATGATGGGGAAAAAGTGTAAATCAATATGGGATGTTCCTGGTAGCTATAATGTTAACAGTTGGCAGTTGTGGCAGAACTAGTTATTGTAATTACTTATGTAGCATTTTCATTTTCACCTATCCACTTCCTATCCACATAGAGCGAATTTTGGAGATATAGGTGAGTGACCTTGAGTGGACTGAACAAAGTGAAACTTCTGCAGTTGTAATGCAATATAGTTGTAGCATTAGTTGTGGCAGCGCTAATAGGAATAACATACGGAAACACAAACTATTTAAAATGATGTTTTCTTTCATTTATATGTTAGAATTAGTTATTCATCCAAAATATGGAGTTAATGGAAAAATATCAGTTATTATTTTAGGGTTAGGATTATACACTGAAGGAGGACACTTCGCAACTTACATCTACAAAGATCCACAGGCTACCTAATCCAAGAGATAAGGATGAAGTGATCGGACCATAGGAAACTATGGGCCATAGGGACACGTGGAAGTCCCTAACAGTTTCAGGATTGAGGAACCCTTCCACTGCTGGAGCAACCCTCCAGAGAGAGACCAACCATCATTTTGGTGTTCAAGGGGAGTACATTTTACTTTGAGCAAGAATTCGTGCCATCTCTCCTGCACCCCATGTACCACGAAATCTAGAAGCACACCTGAAAGTTGAGAATGAAACGGAATTAAATTAAAATGATGCACAGAAAATCGTGATAGATTAGGAACCACTCCAGATTTGTCTACCAACCGGGATAAACCAAGAAAAAAGTTAAGGTCATAGTGAACGGTTGATGAGAATCAAATGTGAGACCTACCGAATGTGAGCTACGCACGTTAGCATGTAGCCAACTCAATTAGTGTTTCATCGTATGTTTAAATTGCCTCCAAGTGTATTCATAGTTCCATTTTATAGACTGACGTCACAGCTTGAAGTGTTCACAACAGTTAAACGGAACCAGCTGTTTTCACTGATTTACTCAATGCAGGGAAGATATTCTAACGCGATCGAATCCTTTGTGGGCTGGAGTAGAGTTCGTTGCTCTTCCACTTCCATTCGGTAGGAATCGATTCATATCTTTAGCCAATCAGAGACATCAGAATATCTGTAGCGGAGTAAATCACGTACCAATAGCTGGTTCCACTTTACTGCTGCGAAAAGTTTAATTGCAGTGTTATTCTAACTATAAAATGGACTACACTTGTGATAGTTGGAAGGCACGCTATTCACACCTGTCCGTCACTGAAGTACCTAGCCTGCGAAAGCATTGTCCTTGCTGTTCCTCCCTCACGTGCGATATCTCCTGTTTATATATCTTGTCTGACCATTTCTGGACGTGCATGTGTACGTACATAAAATGTACATATGTAACGAGGCTCACACAGTATAGAACACACGTCGTCGCGATGTATTGCCAAGTTGCTCTTAACTGCGATGGCCATCTGTACAAACGCATGCCTGCATGGTTAATGCCTGCTGACATCGTAGAATTAATTAGCTAATCAAATACTAATATTTCCTTCAGAGATTAGAATAAATTTTCAAATAATACTTGAGATGTTGAAATTAATAGAGAGATATAACCTTTAAAATGGAGGAAAGATATAAAGGAAAGAAAAGGAATTCGAAATTTCGTGTTGTACCTCTTTGGTGATATTTGGTTCGTCAGTTTCGTGTTTCTCAATGATTATCGATTTTGAACCTTTAAATGCACTAAATGTCATTTAAGTACCTCTTAAAATGTATAGATGGTCTACCAAAATGAAATTATTTATACTGAGAAACTTTACAGTTTTATCTGAAACTGATGTCCAAAAGTAAAGTTCGTTTCTGAGTAAAGCTAAAGAAAGTGTTCGAGAGAAGTTGGCTGCTTCACTGTAGACTGAAGAGTTTTGAATTTCAATATGTTTTAAATCTCTATCCCCGTTTCGCTCGAATAAAATTATAAATATCTTAATAGATATGAAAGCTTCTCCCGCGCACAGTATACTTCAGTTATTATCAAAATTTCAGGATGTGCTTGGAAATTAAGTTACGGAAATTCATTTATAAAATTATGTAAAACTAATGGTTTGGAATAATGTAGGGTATTTCGTTTTACATAAAGCCTTGAGAAAGAAAAAATCCAGAACACAGATCAGTAAAAGTAATATCTTACCGGCCCGCCTCTGTAGCGTAGGTGTAGCGAGGTTTTGAGTTCGAATCTCGGCCAGGGTGAGTTACCTGGATAACATTTTTCCAGGGTTTTCCCTTTTCCTGAAATCCGAATGTCTGGTAACTCTAAGATCTATGGACCCTAGACTCATTGGAGCCGCATTTTACGCATTTCATTCATCGTCCGATATGACTTACCGTTGCAGGACGTTGATTAAAAAAATAGCTTACCCTTCAGTATGGTAACTAATAATCCTTTATATAAATCTGTGGACAGAGCTACCGAACATAAAATCAATAAGCTTTGTATTTTACGCTGAATATTTTACTATTCTTGAGATACCAACCTTTTTTTAAGAATTAATGTTGTACAGACTGAATGCTGCTAAATACGGGTTTTAATTTATGAAATCAAAAAGAAAAGTCGCATAAGATCTGATTGTTTATACTGCTACAGCTTCATTCGTTTTAGATGATAAGCAAACACTCAAAGGGGTGATGCATACTATCACATTCGACAGAACGATGTCTATCCTGAAACACCAATATCTGAAAAGAAAACACTGAAAATCACACAGACGTATATTATAGTTAATAGTTAAGTAACCCAGTGATATGGCTCAGTGGTAACGTGAGGCTCGTATTCGGAAGGTTCCAAACTCGATTCTCGGCGACCTCTCGCTCGACTATGGATTTTTCGTGGTTTGTCTGAGTCGGTAGAGAATGCTGCCAAGACTTTCCTGTCTATCATTTTATTCGTCGTCGTCAGTTTCAGAGTTGAGGGTCTAGGTGAAAGTTCTGAGGGTGTTACGACTGGACAGTGGAGATGAGTTCTATGAAGGTTTTTTCATGACGTCGGTCACATTGCTCAAAAACACTTAAGGAAAAATAAGAAGAGCTGGAGATCTTACGAATCTCGTTCTCACACGTCAATCTTCCAATCTTCCAGATCTGGCCACCATTTGAATTCCTTGCTCATTCCTCTCAACCAGAGGTCGCGCTCGAAGCAGAAGGAACTATGTTGGCGCCCTGACCCGCATTCCGGGGTCCCACTGTGTTATGTATAGTTTACATATAAGTATTTATGAGCCATAAACACACACGTACACAGATTTTTATAAGTGTTAAGAAAGTTCATGTATACATACTAAAGTATCAAACTTTGCAAGTCAAAAAGAAAACAAAGAACCACAGCAGCAGTGTGCTCTATAGGTGTAATTTAATATATACAGTAAGAAATTAAGGAGTATATGCTCCATATGCACTTACGAAGGAACATAGTTCCACGTTAAGGTGTAAGGCTCGCATTCGGAGATCTCGGGTTTGATTCCGTCGGGTTAGCCACTCTGAACCTCTTTACTTTCGTGGTTTCCCCAGGTCCATAGTTGAATGCTGGGTGTGGTTCCTCGTCTACCACCAATTTCCGTTATTGCACTTGTTTTGTTGGTATATTATTTAGCGTTGTAGTAAAAGGTAATGGTAATTGGAGCGTTGCGTTGCGATAGGAGAATTTGCACTGTGTAATGATTTCTACCTAGCGCTTGCTAACCGGCGGGCCTTTCTGAGAACAGTTTCTTTCATTCCAGGATTCGCAGGTTTAACAATTCTAACGCACGACCGTGTCGGTGTTAGTGTTGGGATTGTTCTGGAACTGTTAGGGACCCTGTCCTTCCGTCTCCGTCATACTTTCCTCCCAGGGTTACGATGGAAGCACAAATTGTCTAAAATGACCTATACGTGGTTCTGAGCTGAAGACTAGCAGATTCAATAATTCTAAACTTATCCATGAATTTTCGAGAAATATAATTTGTAATAAATAGTTGAAAAGGGCAAATAAATATACAAAAATATGTGCATATAATGATGACACATGCTACTGAAAACGACAGAAATGATTTTACCAGTTAGTGACAAAAGCATCATCCTGGAGTACTGTGAAACGTTACAGGTTTCCTCTTGTACGACAGAAAGACAAATGAAGAAATTAAGATTAATTACAATATATAGGATGCAGCAGAAGGAACGGAAAAAGAAGAAATCATCTGATGAATGCCCATTGATGGTTCCCTGTGAATAAAATAAAATCTTAAACAATTAAGCATCACATATATTATAGGACGACCTCCGAAACAACGCCCACCTCCTTAGCGTAGATGGTAGCGTGTCTGCCTCAGGTTCAAGGGGTCCCAAGTTCGAATCTCGGCCAGGGTGGGTTACCTGGATAAGGTTTTTCCGGGGTTTTCCCTTATGCTGGAAGACGAATGTAGGGTAACTGTGCTCCATGGACCGCGGACTCATTTGAGCATCATTTCATCCATTTCATTCATCGTCCGATGTGACTTAACGTTGGAGGACATAAATTAAAAAAAGGAAAAGCCTCCGGAACAACGGCAGGAAGACTGAAACCTGGATACAGGTATAGGGTATAAAACTATTTGGAATGAGTGTCTTCCCAAGGGACATAAAGCCGATAGTACTTTTAGTCCAATTCTGAGCAAAATTAGGAGGTTTTCAACTCCCAAAATAGAACGGAACGCTGGAAACTATAGCAGTTAAAGGACATCCATAATAAAAATTCGATTTTCCGCATTTTATGTATATGTGGTTTACCTCTTTGCGAATATATGTCCATCTTCTTGTATTTTTTACTTTCTCTACTACGTTGGCCTTAAATTGCTTTCTCGGTGAACAACATTTTTATTATAAATTATCCGTTTTCCATAAAAAATTAAAAATAGACTAATTAAACCTTAGGATGATAAAATAACTGCTACATGAAGTTGTGGATTACTTTGCTATTGCTGTTTCTTTAAACTATTGTTGGTGATACATTTGAATCGACACCCTATAGCTGAGAAAAACATCTGATCTTTCTCATAAATAGGTTTACTAATAAAAGTAAATGAAAAATTTAGAATGAATGTATCTATATCCTGTAAAAGTTCAGTCACATAATTTCTGAGATAAACAATTAGAAATTTAGCAAATATAACATTAGCGGTATAAGTTATTTAACTTCCCCTTAAGTAGTTGTAATGTAATTATAACTTAGTTGTATATACACTGAACGTATCCTGAAAAAGTAATAAAAGTTACCAAAATTTAGTATTGTTTGTAATTTTTTTTATTGGGTCTTAAAGTTGTTTCATATTCTACTTCAGAGAACAGTGAGACTTTGAGGGGGGGCGGAAGAAACAAAAGAAACAAAATTTCCTGAACTATAATACATTAACGTGCTATAGTTCTCTAGAAATTTCTTCCTAAAATTAATTTAATTATTTGATTGATAATAGGAAATATTTATATTCACATTTGAATAACCCTGTACATCGGCCATGGATGGTAATACGGCTTTGCCTCAAACTTACAGAAGTGTCCTTTTTTCTTAAATTTGTTGCAAATGATATGTTAATTAGTTTCTAAATCATGAATTTGAAGTAAAAATGTTCATTCCTTTTTGAAAAATAAAATATCAGAATTGTATATCAGTAAACCCATACAAATCTAACAAATCCTCCTAACCTATATTGTTCTAACACTTCGGATATTTTTCGGCATTTAAAATTATCCTTACGTGATCAGAGTAAAACTTTAGGAAGAATTCCCTCAATCATGCTAATGGTAATACTACTGCACAGTTACCATAGTAAGTTGAAGGTGCTACCTCAGCAACCTCACTAACGTTTAATGAGTTGAATTTTTTTCAGAAGTCTAAACTCACAACTGAACGGAAATTATTTTTGAAAACAAAAACAGTTAATTTAAATCTAATTTCCTAAAAAATATATTATAGCTCAGTGAGTAATATAAATATGAAATAGTGTTTAAATTTATAAAAAATTGGTTTGTAAGTATCGTTTCTTCTGATGTATAAAAATATAATTACTTAAGTCTGCATTTCAATAATCATAATTCAGGAAAGAATATATGCTTGCTTCAAATTCTGCTAGCGCAATTTTGTAGACAGATATGAGACGTGGTAACAAATTAAAATTTTTCATTTGAGTGCTTTGTGATTTGGAAAATTCCAAATTGGTTCCTTAAAGTATCTGTACCTCCCTGCAATTATCCCATTGTTGGGAACTACTACTTAAGCCAACTCCTGATGTAGATTCCTGGATAACCAAAATCTTGTTCAACAACCACACGTCCCTAGTGTTATACCTTTGCGTTGCTCTAATGATAATTAGAGTGGTGCAAGAAAGTGCATGTGACAGGAAGGAAGGAAGGAAGATAAAGCCTGTTAATTGACGTTTCAACAATATGCAGGCAGTTTTTGTGTTTCTAGGCAAACCGTTGCTATTGTTTTAGTCGACTTCGCACGCACGCTGATGACCTTCATGCAACATGCGTGCATTGATAATGAGATGTCATGTTCTTGCATGCTACCCCATTTAGTTCACAGTTGCTGTCAATATGGCCATGTTCTCACGGGACACAAACCTATCACTAGGGAAACAAATTTAAGGCATTAAAACGTTATATGATTCTAGATAAAGTATATTTTACCGTCTAGGAGGTTTATAATAAACTAATTAAATATAATGACCTTAATTTTTATTAGTAATGCATTTTGAGTGAAAAGATTTTTAAAAACACGTTTATTAAGGGAACAATAAACTGATACCCTAAACTTAAATTATTTTAAATATTTCTATAGCTTTCAAAGATTAAAAACTGTTTATTTTATCAACAAAATCCGTAGCTCATATTGCGTTATTATGTTATCCTCTACTATTCCTTTCACTTCCCCACTGCGTTACTTACATTTTCTGTTTGTTTTCCCCTCTCTTCTGTTTTTCACTCTCTCTGTACAATGTATATATCTGCGATGTTTTGAAAACCGGTAGCAATTAGATGTAAAACAAAATGTGTGACACAACAAAGTCATATCTTGATTTCCACGTTATCTCTTTTCTAGCAATCTATAATCATACATACTGTGCAATGCCTCCGCGGTAATAGGCGAGGTTCGAATTCCGGAGGTCATGGATTCGAGATGGCCTCTTTAACCATGGGCTTTTCGTGTTTTTATGTGATTGGCAAAGCAAAATCTGGGATACCACAATCTTCCTGTTCTTCCTTTCCTAACATTTCACTTCTCCTTTTCTATTTTACTTAGACCTAATATCTGTAAATTATCCGTCGATGTGGGACAAATACAGCAGATGATTTCTCGTTGAACTTTGTTTTTATTTACCAGATGGCAATTTTCTCTGAGCAGCCGCATGTGGCAAGAGTTCTCTCCCGGTTCTTCCCCCAGAGCAACCCACTGCTGTTTCCGGGCCATCAAGCTTGCAACCTTTAGAGATATTTGCGTGCTACTGTCGGCCGGCCTGCTGCGGACTATAGACTCTTACAGTTCCTTCACCTCATCCGTTCCTCCTGCAGGTGTTAAGCATGAAGTAAGTATACTCTTTGGATCTTCGTGGTGCGAGGTGTTTCTTCCGTTTTCTTGCCATTCATTGGTCATTCATGTTTGTCAATGGCAATCACTTCAAGTTATTAGCGTAATGAGATTCTTGTGAAACAACAGGGCAGACTTACGACCTGAACATATTACTTACATTACATTCCTGTAGCCACTGTCAATATGGTCTCTTTGAAAATGCTGTGAACACTGCAGATCCCAGATGTCAAGACGGGGATTCCTCACCACAATAGTTGAGACCAGTTCATGCAAGAGAGTGGCAATGAGGTTCCTGAGATGGAGACAGGTACTACCAAACGAATTCCCTACTAACTTTAACCCATCTGGGTATCATTATTTCGTAGCTTTGTGGAAATACCGACGAAGACTTCATTTCGCTGATTTGAAACTTCTTTAATCAGGTGTCTACTGAATACGATAAATTTCAGAGGGAAATATGTTTTAGGAGACTGTGAATTCTTTGAATCAAGGGGAATTCGAGTGACTCCAGAAATTATTAATCTCTATTAAAAATATATAGTATCTAAATTAACAAAGAGAAAACTATGATTCTGAGTATGCAGAAAGAGCACACAATATTACAGTTTAGGTCTTCTGGCGTTTTTATAAGGCTTACATGTTATCAGTTTTTTATGTTTTCAATAAAAGTCGCAGCTACTTTTCAACATTTTTATACTCGGAATGATTTACGTAGTAATTGCAAAATATGAAAATTGGTTTACATATGACTGTGCGTAAATATCAAAGACAGCGATTGTCAACTTTTCTACCAAAACATCTTTAATACTTTAGTGTTTACAACATTCATAGAATTATATATCTGTCAATATAAACGATACTCCGTGTTATTGCCATGTATAGCATTAAAGGTTTACTGTGCTAAACTCCGCAAAATAATTTTGCAAATACCACATGAATGGGTGCAGGTTTTAAATACTATATTATGCGACGAGACTTCGATGCTAATCATTAAGATACGAATTTTATAATTTTAATAAGATTATCCTAATTATAATTATAGCCCTGTTTCATACTTGTAGTAATGCTCGATCATGTACTTAACTTTAAACTATTTACAAATTATTTTTAATATTCTACGCTTACTTGCGTCAGTAAGCGCACTAGCTTACTTACGCACTAAAACAGCTGTTGTTTTAAGTGCGCAAATGCCAAAGTATTGATTGTTACATGCGGAGGATCTGATTAGTGGAAACCTGCACTTTAATGAGGAGGTGCACATTAATGAGTTCCATTAAAGTGAACTATATGGTTACTATATTTCGGCATGGTTGAGCATAAAAAAATCTGAAAACGCTAGATTACGTAAATTATGAATTATAATATACCGGTAGCCGAAGTCCATATAATGAATAATAAATGCCTACCGTCCATAATACCATATGAAGTAAGAACAGCCGTTAAACACTAGTAAAAGAAAACATGTAGTGGCTGTATATTCTCCTCAGTGTGTAGAGCGAATGCTCCCAGGATCAATTCTGGGCTAGGGGGTTGGAATTTTTCTCTAACAAAAATTATTCTTTACACTCTAGGCAGTCTGGAAGCATACATTATAGAGTGAATGTGTGTTTGTGTGTTTGTTTGTTTGTGATATGATATAGAGAACCCAAGGAAAAGCAGCTGTACACTAATTAAAGCGAGAATATGATAGGTCACAAAGATCAGCGATACGACCATTGTAGTTAGACAGGACGCAATTGAAACAACTACTACAATAAAAAAGAATATATATATACCTTTTTAGAGTATGTGCTGTGTAATACTGACTTTGGATTATGAACTAACGTGTAAGTAAATATGCTTAATACGTTAAATGAAGGTGGCTGGCGAGTGTTGTCTTTAAAATCACGTTTTTCTTTGTGTTAGAGAAGCTAGGCTAGTTCGTGCACCGTACAGATCACAGCAGAGATTACCTCTGTGATATCTGGCTATAGGACGTGCGTGAGGCTCCCACGAGCACGCCGAGAGGATTTTATATAATGAAGCTTGTAATCACGAATCATGGTAGCCTCGCTCGATTTATTTCAGTGGCGTACCACCTTGTACACACTCCAAGTAAGGGTACTATTTTCGGCACTATAGCTAGTCCTCACGAACATTTTGCGAAGAGTAGCTTGGTGTGTTTGGTACACGCAGTGGAGAAACGTATAGTCCATTTTATAATTACATAACATCCAAACTAAAGTATTCGTAGCAGTCAAGACAAAACAGCTCATATCACGTGATTTACTCCACGTGGGGAAAATATTCTGATGCCCATGATTGGCTAAAGTTATATATGAATCGATTCCTTCTGGATGGGAGTAGAGTAACAACATTTTCTACTCCAACGGAAGCAACCCTCATTTGCTAGTGTAGAATTCGTTGCCACCCAACTTCAATAGACTCTAGACCTTTCGCTGTATAAAGAACAAAGTTCAATATTTTTACAGCGTATCTCAGGTTCTGCATATATGTACTGATGAAAATAAAGATTTTAAGGATGGTATACATTATTTATTCTATACGTTTAACTTTGTGTACTATATACCTGACAAATGGAAACGGCATTGTGTTCTACCCAAAAATTCAATATCGAGATGATATTGGATACCTATATGTTTTTAGGTCCATGAATCCAAGCAAAGAATTGCAGAATAAAAATTAAAAGAAAGAAACGCGATGTTGCGTAGCCCAAAAACAAACGTCGCATATATACCAAACAAATTATCTAATTTATTATCTTTAACAAGTGTTACACTAAATGTTCAAGAAAATCCGTCTATAGCTCTTTATTATTTGGCACGGAAGATTTTTTGGGATGTACTATTTTATCAAAATTGGCTATAACGATTTTGGTTAAAATAATACATGTTTAAGATTTTTATATGATAAATAAAGGTATATCTTGAATCCCATATGAATTCGGAAGGAAGTTTTGAAGGAAGTTTTGATAATTCTGTATAACTAGAAACGCATAACATATTCACACAAAAAATCTACACAAATGTAGGTCTGTTTAAAGCATAAAATGTGATATTAGCTATTTCCGAGATATGCTTTCTTTTAAACTTTTAATACTGTGCCTTTTTAGAGTACTGTGCGAATCCAGTATTTCTCCTGAGTTCATGGAAAGAGAATAGAATTTCTAAGCTAGCATAAGGAGACTATTTGGTTTTTCATTCAATTTCCTTGTGCCCCTGGTATCTAAAATGAAATATGCAGTGAAATTATTTCTGTGGAAGGTTGCATCAAGTAGACAGAAACAAGAAAATAATCTTGTGTAATACTTTGTAGAAAATATATAAAATAAAAGAAACTAAGTAAAGTGAGTCATTTGAATGCAGCATGTCAGATTTTGAAACAATTTTGAGCCAAGTAATTGGAAATACAATCGCATACTCAGTCACCATATAATTAAATACAGTGATTAGCTTCGAATAGTGTACTTATCGGCTAGAAATATTTATTCGTTGAAATTTATGTAGGCGAGGCCGTTAGGAAACGTTCATGAATGGAGCTTATTAGGCTAAAATTCCGTCACTGAGGATTTTTCAGTTATTCCTCATAACTGACAAATGCTGGAGAGATGCACTAAGTGCACTAAGCTTAGGTCTGGAATGCTTCCTTCCCAAATTTACTTTTCAAATGATTCATTCCATTTACCCAGAGGGATGGCTTCGGCAATACCGTCTATGGTTCGTATCTGGGAAGTCATGGGTTCGATTCCTGTGGCCTTCCTTGCCCATAGGATTTTGAGGGATTTTCCAGGGCAGCTAGTTGAATGCAGACAAGTAAATTACATCCTCCGAGCTTCCTGCACCTCCATTTTACCTCACTTCTCATTTCCCTATACTTTTCATCCTGGTTGGTTATTTCAGGATTCAAAATGTCGATGAAAGCATTCGCGTGAATGACAGAAAATTTATTCTCTATAAATCCTCTTCCTCCGAGTCTGGGGAGTTCTGAGTACTGCGGGACCCCAAGGGATATTAAAGCCCATAGGGGCGTAGAGAGCCGGTTTTTGCTAGCCGCCACCGGGGATTATCAGTATGTAGGTACTTTAGGGGCCCTGCCCCTTGTTATCTTCTCTCCTGAAGTTCGACCATTGTTAGTGCCCCTCACTTCAACAAAATGAATAAAAGTGGATTAGGTCGAGGTGCCAAGTCTTCTCTATGAACCTTGCTTTAGTCATAAAGGCATGACTCTTTAAATGAATCAGCAAGATCCAATATCTGTGGTGTGGTATGGATTAAGAATGGCCGTTAAATACTACGAAAGATTATAAATGCATATATTAATTAAAGTTCGCTTCGAAATAACCCAAGAAGGACTTTAATTTTGCAATAAATTCATTGAGCAGCTATATGTATTGGTTCATAATTATTGTAATCATAAATACACAAAGTTTCATAAATATAGGTTTGATAATTTTCAGAAAAAAGTTCCTGCAGTTGGTTAATATGTGAAGTGTAGTACTTACACCCTCCCGTTGTACAAAATTCTGAATGTGCAAAGCGTGGTATGAATACGTTCTAACTTTAAAAGCTCTAAAAATCTAAATAGAGAGGGCACGAAATTTAACGGGGTTTTGTGTTCAGTTTGCCTACTATTCTCCTGGCACTGTGTTGCCGTGAAGTCCGACTGCCCGCAACATACGGTGGTGGAAAGTAGAATGACACCATAGGTCACAAAAAGGATCCTAGCTCTAATACAACAAGGCGCCAGAAATTGGGGGAGTGTAGTGTTGAAACTCAAGGATAAATATGAATATCTAACATAACAACACTACTAAAATAATGTGTTTC